>CM065816.1:29934357-31134357 GCA_033398695.1 Orobanche coerulescens
TATGAGTCGGGGAGAAGCTTCCCATCCAATTTTCTTACAAATTGGCAAACAGGGTCTTTTAACGTCAGATTCCCAAGACGTTGTTCATATTCTGGTTTGAATTTATTCCACAAACATCGAATTATGTAATGTACGAGTCCACTAGGATGCGTGTTAAGAGAAATTTCGATATCATCTAAATTCTCTTTATTCAGACCATCCTTAATGAATTGAATTTTATCTTCTCTGTTTGTAGATGGAATTCCTAAAGATCGACATTTTAAATTACAGTTCCATCTAGCACATTTATAGCAAACGGCTATCATCTTTGCTCGTCGGTTCTTGGCATATGAACTTTTTCCTAAAAATCTAGTAGGTATTTCTGTGAATTCACCTGCTATTCTTACTTTGGCTTCAATTATGAATCTTATGTCAAAAGGTATGCTTTTATTCATAAGCAACCTCATCCTTTCAAGCCTTGTCTTGTAAATTTTTAAAATGGCATTTTTGCTCAGAAAGGGAAATCATTTTTCAATTTTATTCAAAGTTTCTTCCTTGATAAAAAAAAATCAAAAAAATAAAATGAAAATAATAGGAGAAAATATCTACAAATATCAGTTGTTGTGGGAAACTGAAAATTCCGACTTTAATAGTCACGGAGTACCGTTATCCGCCACTTGACCGGACAAACACAATTGAGTACTAAGTTACAATGTCGAGAAATTGTATCTATAACAATAGTTTACAATGTAAGATTTCAAAATAGAACTTATACTTCCCCGGCAACGGCGCCAAAAACTTGACACGTTTTTAGTGTAACTACCGTAAGTGCACGCTATCGTATCAAGTACTAAGTGGACTTTTTGAGTCCGGTTTATCGATCCCACGAGGAAGTTTGGTTATAATTTGAATTATACACTATTAGTCTATTTTTATAGATACTAAGATGAGTGAAACACACAATTAAAGAGTTTGGTTTAATAATTGCAAAGAAAATGCAATAATAGTTATAATATTTTAAGGAAATAAAAAGATTGCAACAATAATAGATTGATTAAAGATAAAATGAAATAGTTGGGATTACAAACTTAGTTCCTCAATAGTTATAGTAGATGTATAAGAGATCATAAGATGAATTTACTTATTATGTTGTGTAGATTCGATTTTCCTTAAAAAGACGGTTTCTCTTTCGAACTATAAAACGCCCCTTATATAATGAATCAATCCACTATATTTCTATGTTGATTGGATTCGATACATAGCATTAGGATTTATGAAAATAACTCAAAGAATCATCTAAGGTCTAGAGGTATATTTCTATCCCCTAGAACAACTTAGAGTGAAGATCATTTGATCTAATCAAACATATTTTCTTTCGAAACATATGAAGACCATAAATATCGTCATTTATTGGCCAAATAAATAAAGATTGTTAAAACAATGAAAATCACACACAATAATAAGTAATTCATAATAGATCTTTATACAAAATTAAATAACATGACTAACCTTGTTTATAATCCAACTTTAGGTAACTTAGCCCATGAAGGGTTTAATATACATAATACAAGCTTGAGTGGTCATTATTAGTTGAACAAGAGAAAGAATTGATCCTAACTCCCTTAGTAGATAAAGGAGAAAGAAGCAATAAACTCTCTGAACAACATATGCTATACCACACTAACACAAATCACTCAAGAACACAAGTGTGTTCTTCACACAAAAAGAAAATATTACAAAAAGTGAAAAAATTATAAGATGAATGATGAATGATGATGGATCTAAGGGGTCTATTTATACACCGAAAGTCATCTAATAGCTCCAAAACTCCAGCATTATTACAATAAATCGGATCAATGCCAGCCATCCCCTCAATAATACACAAAAAGTATAAAAAATTAGACAAATGATCACAATCTGTCAAGAGTTACGGCCGTAGCATTAAGAAGTTACCGCCGTAACAAGGATGTCTTACGGCCGTAACATTAAGTAGTTACGGCCGTAACATTGCTTCGTAAATTTTGCTCACTGGTTGCTTTGTGAGTTACGTTTTCAACCCAGAATTTCTCAAACTTTGCGTTTTTGCCCCAAATCTTCTTCGGATGATAACTTTTGATATATAACTCTGATTTTGAATCCGGAAAGACTGCCGAACTCATCTCGGAAAGCCCAACAGCATGAATACATAAAAATTAAACAAAGAGAATATTTTATAAACATGTTATTTCTTGAGTAAATCGGTAATTCAATCCGATTGAGACTAGATTTACATCATCATCCCATAAAAATAAAATTATTAAAAACTAATTAATTAAAAGAAAAAAACAAGTAGACTAGCTCAATTATGGGTGAAATTTATCGATACAAACCATGGATAAGTGTATAAAACTGACACTTATCAATGCTCGATCTTGGCATGCTGACATACTGCTAATGTTTCGCTTCAAATTACTCCACCAGAAATTACTATTCACATCCTTGTACATTTTTACTTGTACCATGGTGTACATAGTAAGGGCTAGTGTGAGCTTCCTTCTGTATCGTTAGCCTCAGTAAATGTTGCTAGGCACATAAAGTCTACCTCGGAATTGCAAAACCTATCCTCCTGAATCATAAATTTGGGGGCTTTCCCCCCTACTCACATCCTCTCTCAATTCAAATAAAAGTGAATATCATCAACCAATGACGAACCAGAGCACGTAGCTACTCTTGAGTCCTCTGAATTCAAGCTTTGATACCATACTCAATCAAATCCTGATAGATCCTAGATTAGGGAGTAAGTGCCTCCAACATCTGAAGCGATATCGATTTACAACTCAATGCACCAACCATGAAGTTTGCCTTACCGGGTTGTAAAGAATATCAAGGTCATAATCCTTGAACAATTCCAACCACCTACACTGTCTCATATTCAGCTCCTTCTGGCTGAAGATGTATTTAGGCTATAGTGGTTAGTACAAAACTTACACAAAGAATCATATAGATAATGCCTCCAGATCTATAAGGCAAAAACAGCATCTGTGAATTCCAAATCATGGGTAGGATAATTCACTTTATATGCCTTCAATTGCCGAGATGCATAAGCAATTACCCTATCTCCCTCCATCAGCACACAACTGGTTCGGAACCCAAAGCATCACTATAAACCGCAAAATGGTTGGTTCCCTAAGGCAGACCCAAGTATTGTGTCAAGGTCAAACGTCTCTTTAGTTCCACAAAGTTGTTCTGCCTCTCCTAATTTCGTTCGAATTTTTGAGTTTTTGGAAGTAACTGCGTAAGTGATCAAGAAATATTTGAGAATCTATCGACAAACCTACGAGAGTACCCAGAAGGCCCTAGGAAGCTATGCACATCCTTAACATTCTTAGGTGGTTTCCACTGTATGTCTGCTTTCTGAGGGTCGATAGGGACTCCCTCATCTAAAATAACATGCCCAAGGAATGCCACTTCCTTGAGCCAGAACTCACACTTTAGCAACTTTGTGTATAACTGCTCAGCTCTCAAAGTGTCTAAGATATTCCAGAGGTGCTCTGCATGCTCCTCCTGGTCTCTAGAGTATATAAGAAGGTCATCTATGAAGACGACAACAAACTTACCAGGATACTCAATGAACACTTTGTTCATTAACTTCATGAACACGACTCGAGCATTGGTTAGCCCAAATGGCATAACCACAAACTCATCATGACCATATCTCGTACGGAAGGCAGCTTTCGGAATGTTAGATTCCAGAATCCGTATATACATGATAGTATACCCATCGCAAATCAATCTTCAAAAAGGCTGACGCCCCCGGAAGTTAATCGAAAAATTATCTATACGAGGCCGATGATATTTATTCTTGATAATGAGCTTGTTTAGTTCCCGGTAGTCGATACATAAACAAAACAATCCATCTTGCTTCTTAAAAAACAAGACCCATGCACCCCGAGGCAAAGCATTAGGCCTAATATACCATTTGTCTAGAAGCTCGCCTATCTGACTCTTCAGCTCAGACATTTCTGATTGCACCATACTATATGATGCTCGAGGGCCGAGACACATGAACTGCATTCAGCTCTAGATCAATGGTGAACTCGTCATTCCTCTGAGGTGGTAACCCCGACTGGAAATACATGAGGGTACTCATTCACCACTAGAATCGATGATAACTCGACTCCCCCATCTTCCACCTTCATGGCATGGCATCAGTGGCCAATATAGTCCTGGTTCAGAAGTGTCATCGCCTTCATGGTGTTGATCACACTTCATGATTCAGCTATTATGGAGATAGTACGAGTCTGATTGTTCATTATGGACACATGACAATCTAACTAGTCGTCCCCGAGGATCAAATTTTCACCCTTCAAATTTTCTACAATAAGATCTGAAAACCAATCTCAATCCTCAGTCCTCACTGGATGACCTATGACTTTTCGATTCCCTACCATACGATCCCCGCTAGGCATACCCACCACAAATTGCTCATACTCATACAAACAATTAATACCGAGACGTTGCAGACAATCTAAAGTATTGAAGGAATGTGTAGCACCTGAATCGAATAATACATATATTGGTGAAAAAGAATCTGCATACCTGCGGTTATCGGAGAATCTATATCATTTGCACGCGTCATATGGTAAAGGTGGGATGGGCTAATCCCAAACTAAATATGCCACGACGGTCCGGCTGACCCCGATCCCGACTCAAAATTTGAGGAGTTTGACTAGTGCTCTCTGGTTAACACTCCTCTCCTTAAGTGGAGCATCTATAGGTTGAGTCTGTACGATCTTAGCAATAGTCTCACATGTAACACCCCGAGATATTCGGAATAATTACAGCGCCGTAAACCCTTTAAGTAAGGATTTACAAGGCTAATTAAAAGAAATGTGATTACAATCCAATAATACCACAAATTTCAAGTTACAAAACCGGTTCCAACTGATCCATTGAGTTAATTAATACAACCATATCGAAATGATATTAATAAGACACGCGTACTCGAGTACTGAAAATGAACCAAGAAGACAAATCACAAAAACAACAAACATCAACCACATCACTGAGCCATTTCATCGTCATGCCGGTACTGTGGCTGCCTCCCCGCTCCTCGGCTACCTGAACATCAAAACAAATGTCCACCCCCGAAGGGGTTAGCAAAACGATGCTAGTACAAGTATCACAATACAAATTTCATCAATGCATTATAAAACATACAAAACGGACTTCCGTCATCGGAATCCAACGATGTGAATCCTCACGATTCCATCAATACAATACAGGGTAATCCAACGATCCAGCGCCCTCGGTATAGATCCCCATGATGATCCCGTCAGACCAACGCATGGTGGAAAACCCATCCAACGATCCAGCGCCCTCAGCATAGATCCCCATGATGATCCCGTCGGACCAACGCATGGTGGACATTCGATCCAAAGACCTCAAAGATAGATCCTCATGATCCCCTCAGATCATTTACAACACAAACAATACCATTATGCATACACATATGCAAATCAACACGTTCATCGACGTAAATATCATGACAACTCAAAGAATATAATCTCATGTTCAACAACACGATTAAATCGTACACACGATCAACAATACAATATCAATAAGCTTAAAATACGATACTTGCCTCAGAGATGGCAAGAACAAATCACTCCAACGAATCTCAACACACTCGAAGGCCGTCTCCTTCGATCAACTAAGAAGCTCGAACCTTAACAAAAGAAATAATATAGAATTTATCTTATGTCGTACGAATGTCTAACAACCCGGTCTACGGCCGAAAGCTCTAAAAATGCAATCTGCCTGAACTACTTAGCGTACGCTACGTACTCTACCTAACGTGTGCTAAGCCTGCCCGTTAGCGTATGTAAACGACGAAGTCTAGCATACGCTAACTTATGTACCGGCAGTCCTCTCTGACCAGCCGACTGACTCGTCTGATGACATAACATACATTACGTACCAAACGTAGTGTACGTTATTCATTCCCGATAGCGCACGTTAATATATACATCTTAGCGTGCGCTACCTGTGCATGGTAGTTTAGTACTGGGCAGAAAACTGATCTAATGGTGATGAAACTCATGAAATCTTCAGTGATAAAACATGTCACCTCCGTGCATACTATGTTCATACTGTTTGTGAAAGATCTTTACGGATTAAACGCCTTCAAGGTACAAGGATACGTATAACCATCACAACATCTTAATTCATCTTGATCTTCAAGAAAATATCTTAAGTTCAATCCATTCCAAATCCTAAAACGTATGATTCCATTATGTAAAGACCTAAGAACTTGCTAATCTCCATATACCGGTCACAATCGGTTTGCAGCTTCATGAATATGCTAGGAGTTCAAGCACTAAAAGGTTTAATGGTTTATACGATGAAGAAGTATCGAAACATCGAAAATATCCCTCTAACACATGACGTTCGACTACTTACGGATTTAACTGACTAGATAATCCAAAATCATGATCAAAACATCCTTTAGAATACTACTAATATTGGTGAAGAATCACCTACCTCAAAGTAGCTAAGAACACGAAGGAACTTGAAGAAATCCAACACCGAGAGCTTGAACACCAACTTCCAATGATCTACAATCTTCAACTCGGGCTAGGATGATGATATGAAGGGTTTAGGATGGAGAGAGTGACTCTCTATGTCTCAGAATTCGGATGTGGGAAGTGAAAAGTCTAAAAATATGAAAAATGATGTTGTCCTATATATAGAAAATGGTTATTAGCGCGCGCTAGTCCATATTCATAGCGTGCGCTAATGGCTATACGAAACTTACTGACTTCACTGTACCGAGCATTTAGCGTGCGCTATCCTCATATAATTAGCGTGCGCTACCGCGTTGACTTGGCTTTTCCCGAAAGCCGTCCAGGTTCATCCCGACATAATCCGACCAAGATCCGCGGCCTGATCTCACCTACCAACACGTCTCAATCATGCTGAATACGTATAGCGCGCGCTAAGGTTCATATATAGCGTGCGCTACTAAACCCAAATTAGCGTACGCCACGCCTAGTCGATAGCGTGCGCTACAAGTGCAAAATCACAATATTGAACACAATCATGCAATCATGCGCTCAATAACATCGGATCATGAAATACGGAGAATAATACTCCGATCAAAATACAACAAATACAATATCACAAGGTTTAATTACACATCAGAAATCTCCGGTATTACATCCTCTCTCCCTAAAAAGAAGTTTCGTCCCGAAACTTAAGAGGAAAACAACTCCGGATATTTAGTCTTCATACTGTCCTCCTTTTACCAAGTGGCCTCTTCAGCTCCATGTCGTGACCATTGTAATTTAACCAAGTGTATTGGTTTATTCCTCAATTGTTTGATCCGACTCTCAAGTATCTTGATTGGTTTCTCTTCGAAGGTGCCGTCATTAGATATCTCGATCTCATCGAACTCAATGATATGACTGGGATTCGGTACATACTTCCGAAATTGGGATACGTGAAACACATTGTGAACGTGACTCAGCGATGGCGGTAAGGCCAACCTGTACGCTAAATCCCCAACTCTCTCGAGGATCTCAAATGGCCCGATATATCTCGGACTTAGCTTACCTTTCCTCCCAAAATGGAAAATCCCTCATGTAGGAGACACCTTCAATAGTATGCGGTCCCCAATGTCGAACTCTAGAGGGCGACGACGTACATCTGCATAAGACTTCTGTCGACTCTGGACAGTCAACAGTCTTTCCCGAATCAAAGCTATCTTCTCTTGAGCCTGAACTATCAAGTCCGGTTCCGTCCCGATCAAGTCCGAAGAATCATCCCAGCACAGGGGTGATCGACATCTTCTCCCGTACAAAGCTTCAAACGGTGCCATCTTAATAGAAGCATGCCAACTATTATTGTAGGTGAATTCAATCAACGGCAAATGAACTTCCCAATCAGTTGACCAATCCAAAGCACAAGCTCTAAGCATGTCTTCTACTATTTGTATAGTCCTTTCGGACTGACCGTCCGTTTGGGGATGATAAGTCGTGCTAAAGTTTAGCTCGGTCCCCAAAGCCCTGTGAACTGCCTTCCAGAAGTGCGACACGAAGCGACCATCCCGATCTGAAATAATGGTCTTCGGTGTCCCATGTAATCTGACTATCTCTGCAATAAATACTCGCGTCAATCTCTCGGGTCCCCAAGTATCTTTAATTCCTAGGAAATGAGCCGACTTGGTTAGTCGATCAACTACAACCCAAATCATGTTCATTCCCGTCTTGGTCCTTGGCATACTGGTGATGAAATCCATCGAGATATCCTCCCACTTCTACTCAGGAATCAGAAGCGGTTTTAACATTCCGGCAGTTCGCTGATGTTCAATCTTAACCGGCTGACAAGTCAAACACTTTGAAATGTACTCTTCTACGTCCTTCTTCATATTTCCCCACCAGAAGTTTTGTTTTATATCCTTATACATCTTACTACTGCCTGGGTGAATAGAATAGGGAGCGCTGTGAGCTTCCTTCAAAATTGTCCGTCTCAAATCATCATCATCGGGAACGCAAAGTCGACTTTGAAATCTCAAAACTCCATCATCTTGTATCACGAATCCTGGGGCTTTTCCTTTCTTTACTTCGTCACATAACCGAAGGATCAGAGAATCGTTCAACTGCTTAGATTTGATTTCCTCGACTAGGGACGAAGTCAGTTCCATCACATATAGTTTTCCTTGGATTTCTGGTGACCATACTTCAATCCCTTCGCGGATCAGTTCTCGTTGAATGCTGGTTTGGGATGTAAGTGCTTCCAACACTCGAAGAGAAATAGGTTTATAGCTCAATGCATCGGCTACTACGTTTGCTTTACTCGGATGATAGAGAATTTCCAAGTCGTAATCCTTGATCAATTCCAGCCACCTTCTCTGCCTCATGTTTAATTCTTTCTGACTGAAAATGTACTTGAGGCTTTTATGATCTGTAAAGGTCTGGCAATGAGTGCCGTATAAATAATGTCGCCAAATTTTCAAGGAAAAGACCACAGCTGCTAACTCCAGATCGTGAGTCGGGTAATTAACTTCATACGGTTTTAATTGCCGAGAAGCATAGGCAATCACCTTATCCTTTTGCATCAACACACATCCCAGACCCTGATTTCAAGCGTCGCTGTATACCATGAATCCATCAGTTCCATCTAGTAATGTTAATATAGGTGCTGTCGTCAGTCTCTTCTTAAGTTCATCAAAACCAACCTGACATTTCTCATCCCACGTGAACTTTTGAGTTTTCTGTAACAGCTGAGTGAGTGGACGAGCAATTTTGAAAAATCCCTATACAAAACGGCGATAATATCCAGCAAGTCCTAAGAAGCTTCGGACTTCTTTCACGTTATTAGGAGCTTTCCATTCCAAGATTGCTTCGACTTTCTTTGGGTCCACCTGAACTCCGTCAGCTGATATCACATGCTCTAGGAAGATTACTTCCCTAAGCCAGAACTCGCATTTGGAAAGCTTCGCATAAAGCTGTTCATTTCTCAAGATGCTCAAAACCACACGCAAATGCTCGGCATGCTCCTCTGTGTCTTTCGAATAGATTAAGATGTCATCAATGAAAACGACCACAAACTTGTCTAGGTATTCTAAGAATACCCGATTCATCAATTGCATAAATACCGCAGGAGCATTGGTAAGTCCGAATGGCATCACCACGAATTCATAGTGCCCGTACCGGGATCTGAAAGCAGATTTCGGTATATCCGATTCCTTAATTCTCAACTGATGATATCCGGATCGCAAGTCAATCTTCGAGAATACCCTTGCCCCTTGCAGTTGATCAAACAAGTCGTCGATCCGAGGTATAGGATACTTGTTCTTGATCGTCACCTTGTTTAGCTCCCCTGTAATCAATACATAATCTGAGGGATCCATCCTTCTTTCGGACAAAGAGAACGGGTGCTCCCCAAGGAGAAACGCTAGGTTGAATGTAACCCTTCTGCAATAATTCCTCCAGTTGCTTCTTTAGTTCATACATCTCGGTTGGCGCCATGCGGTATGGTGCTCTGGAAATAGGAACGGCTCCAAGCTCTAATTCGATAGTGAACTCCACTTCTCTCTGCGGAGGTAACCCAGGTAGTTCGTCAGGGAATACATCTGAAAATTCAGTCACAACTGGAATAGCTGAGAGTTCTACTCTTCTTCTTTCTTCATGGCATAGCACCAAATTCCATGACATCCCTGCTTCAGTAATGTAATATCCGCAATTTCGGATTTCGGTGATTTTCTTTTTTTGGTGAGAGTCCATTTTGACGACTCGCTTGGGACCGATTCATCATTCTGAGAATGATTAATTCTGCACTTTTTGTCATCCGAGTTCGTTTCGGTGTCGTTTTGTTGAGTTCCGTGCTTTTTAGCGACTTTTCCGCACTTGAGTTCGATTCTTGCGAATCTCGTTCGAAACTGCTATTTCGAGTTTCCCGTAAGTCCGTTTAACTTTGTTAGACATGTTGTGAACTTCGGTTTGGTTATTCGATCACGTATCGTGATTTTCGGGCATTTTGGGCCATTTTGTAATTTACCCAAAGTTATGGGTATCCGTATCTGTAATTGTTGTCTCGACCCATTTCTTGGTCGCGTATAATTAATTATTGCATTATGTTTTCATTTCGGGTCATTGATGTCGTCTGTGAACTTTTCGTCGTGTTCGCCTGTGCGTTTCGGAAATCGAGTCGCCGAGCCACAGTGTTCGAGCAATCGGCCGGACGGCCATGGATCGCCGGACGATTTCGCACCGCCGGACCGGCAGGCAGAACCGCATAGCGACGCTACGGCCAAAAACGCGCGCTAACCGGCAGTGTAGCGCACGATATCGCCAGCCTAACGACGCTTATCGTCTCCGACGGTGGAGTCCAGGGGTTCTCGAATCGGTTAAGCTCGGCAGGTAGCGCACGCTATGTCGGGCATTGCGCACGCTACGACCGTGTAGCGCGCTACGGCCGGAAGGTCGCGACGCTACTGGCCGAAGCCGGTAGGGCAGTGTGGGCACTGGACTGCGGCCTGGGCCGATAGCGCACGCTAGCTCGGCAGCCTAGCGCGCGCTAGTCCGGCCCATTATAAATGTGACAGAGCAGTCACATTTCCTCTCGTTTTTCATTTCCTTCCTTTTCTTTTTGCGGTTGGAGCTTCGGAGGTGACAAAGCCATGTTGTTCAACAACAAATACACGAAGTCCTTGAGTTCATAACATCAATCAATCATCCGTTATCATCCTTTGATCCAGCGAATCAAGGTAATCTTCCTTAGAACCCTAATTTCGTGAATTTGGGGTTTTTTGCATTTTTGTCCGATTCGTTCCGTGTTGTTGATTAATTCATGATGGGTATGATTAATCTTGGTAGTATTCTTGTGTTTAACATCATTTAATCCATTGTTTTTCGTCGAATCGAAGTATATTTCTTGATTTCCTTCGAATCGACTTTTTGGGGGATTTGTTCTCGATCTCGTTTCTCATCCATTTTTGATGGATCAATTGTGGTTAAATGATGTTGTTAAACACATTCTATGGATTGTATATCCATATTTCAACTTAGAATTCCGTTTTCGTGTTTTGACGGGACGAATCGTGTTCTTGGCCGTTTTGGGGGAAATCCTTGAACCTTCGTCATTTGTTCGTTGAATGCAGCAGCTTTGGGTCGTACTTTGGAATTCATTTTCGTTGTTATTGTTTTCGTTCGTAGTTCATTTTTGTGGATTGTCGTTCGGTGGAGTCGGCGAGTTCGTAGTCGGTTCGTGCCAGCCTACTTCGGTTGATTCTCTGCGTTGTTCTTATTCGAGGCAAGTACCTTGTCCATACTATTCTTGTTTTGTGGATATGATGATTGGTGATCATCTTGGTGTGTTTGTTTGTTTGTTTGAAATGAGTTTTCAAAAGATTTGGTTAGCCTTGTTAAAGGCCCTCTTTCAAAACCGTGTGTGTTTTGTGATTGGTGTGATTCGTGAACGAGTATGTGAATCTTATGGACATGTTTGGTGTTGATGATGCACTTGGTATTTGCGTGTGGACGTATATTGTTTCATTTCGGTGCATTTTGGTTTGACGTGTTGTTTTACTAAGTGTTTGATGCCTCTGGGTGAATTGTTTGGATATCCTTGGTGTGATATGTTACTCGTGCTTGAGTTTGATTCGCTAGCCAGCTCGGGAGGGTCCTCCGAGGCCTCGAGTGGGATTCGTGGCTTCGTCCCGGTCCTAGGTGACGTGTGGTGCTTGTGTTGTTTTGTGATATGTTATTTGTGCATGATTGATTCGCTAGCCAGCTCGGGAGGGTCCTTCGAGGCCTCGAGTGGGATTTGTGGCTTCGTCCCGGTCCTAGGTGACGTGTGGTGCTTGAGTATTTCGCTATCCATCTCGGTAGGGTCCGACGGGATCACGGAGTGGGATTTGTGGCTTCGTCCCGGTCCTAGGCGATGTGAGTACGTGTTTTGTGAATGTGTTTGCTCACCTCGGGAGGGTTCGACGGGACCACGGAGGGAATTCCAATGGCTTCGACCTGGGTTCATGAGTGAAACTTCACCGCTACGTGTATATATTTTGTGATTGTTTTTCGCTCACCTCGGGAGGGTCCGATGGGATCACGGAGGGAGTCCAATGGTATAGCCCTGGATTCACGAGTGCGGTTGCTTATGTTTTGTGAATGTGTTTGCTCACCTCAGGAGGGTTCGACGGGGCCACGGAGGGAATTCCATTGGCTTCGACCTGGATTCACGAGTGAAACTTCACGGGTGCGTGTGTATTTTATGTCCGTCGAGGACGCATGACGTGGGTTTTTAACCTTGTGTATTATGGTTCATTTTATTTGCGAAAACAAAATCTTTGGGGCGGTGACCCCTTTCGTCTTTTGGGGTTTTGAAAAGTGGGATTTGATAATCCTAAATTATTTTTCTATTAAAACTCTCGATGGCGTCTTAAACTGTTTTATAAATTGTTTCCCTTTTTTTGGGATCTTTCGGTTTTGGAAATATTTACTCAAACTCTTGCCTCGGGAAGTGTTCATCCTGTTGTATTTGAATCTTTGAGGATTCCTGGTTATTGTTATTCGTGGAATGTGAATTGTATGGCTCGTATTTGCACTTTGTCCTTGCACTAGCAAAACAGTGGAGTTTTGCTAACCCCCGAGTACTCGGGGGGTGGATGTCTATTTTTGCATTCAGGTTTTGGAGCATAACACAGGGTCGGCACGAAGGATGATGAAAGATGATCGATACTAATCACATGAGGAACCGTACATTGTTTATTGGTTCAGTTGTACTTTATTTTCCGCTGCTATATTTTTCCCGTTGTACGGGAGTGGTTGTGTTTTGACCCCTGCGTGGACATGAGTTGTATTTGAGTTGTATGTACTTATTGAAAGACCAAATCGGTCTACTGAGTCATTTTAGCCTTAAAGGCATGGTTGAGTTGTTATATGTTGTTACCAGCCTGGTAGATCCTTGAGGAAAGGTTCTACGGCGTGTAATATCCCTGAGCGGATTGGGGGTGTTACATAAATGGTATCGGAGCTTAGGTTGTGGAAACCTAGGTTGTCGGGTCAGTGGTGTCTATTGAGTTTTGTCTCGTCGGATTTTGTCTGACTGAGTCATGTCGCGACGCGTCGTCTGAGTTTGTTGGTCGTGATTAGTATCGTAGCGCGATCATCATCTTCGTGCGACCTGTGGATGTAAGTCTCCCTTCTTTTTGTTGTGCCTCGTGTGACACGAGCTATTTTTATGATTTATTTGTTAAGCGACGGAATCCTCTTATGGATTTTGATTTCTTGATATGTGGTTATTTGACCCTCATATTTCGTTCATATGAGGAGTAGTGTTGCTGGATTGTGCATGTTTGACTTTATTTCTTTTATCCGTTGCGTGAGTTCTTTTGTAATGGCTTTCGGTATTTTACCGACTGAGTTTTATTCAAAAATCGATTCCATTAACCGAGTTTTTGATATTATGGCCTTGATCGTTTTGGCGAAATTCTTATGACGGCATTTAACATGTTGTAAATGGCTTTTGTGAGTTTTTGAAATATTACTGTCATCGGCCTTTTTGGCGTTTTTGTCAATAGTTTTTAGCCTGGTGAGTTCCGGCGCGGGACCCACGACGCTATAATGTTTCGTGTAATTACCTGAAATTTTTGGGCATTCTAGCCCATTGAATTATCTTTGAAAACCTTGAGTATCTTAGAAAATAAATTTCGAGACGTACTTTTAAAATGAATCATTTTCTCGTGGTACATCCAAGGTGCCACAATATGTTTCAAAATTCTTCTACCTCGAGAACCAAAATGTTTTGAGATATTTTCAATGTTTTAGAAACACTTTTATTTAGACCCGGGTGTCGAATATTCTGAATGTTTTTACTAAGAGAAAGTGTCCTCATTTTTATCTAATGTGAAATGGTTCTTCAAAGTCTCGATAACGATGTCTCACGTTTGTACTTTTTTTTTGAAAGGTGATACTCAAGATCAACCGGTGCTCTTCTAAATTATTTTCATAATGAGGTTTTCGTTTTAAAAACCTATCTATTCCCATTTGAGGGCTGGGTATGTATGTGATAGGACGTCGAATGTACGCTCCCTGAAAACCCGGTTTAAAATATGGACCAATAACGGTCCGACCTAGGTTCTTAGATAAGGAGATGACAACCCGAGTGTAACACCCCGAGATATTCGGAATATGTTACAGCGCCGTAGACCCCTACATGGGACCTACCAGGCTACAATAGAAAAACTCCACTCGACTAACCATCTTGGTTAGCGAGGATACACAATTAAATAACATGACATATAAAGATACGCCCGGAGCAACCGGCAAAATAAGCATCAACCCACAACGTGACAATTAAAAGCAATACAATACGGAGTTTGAAACAAAAAGCCTAAGTACTCGCGAGTACAATCTATAAGTTTAAAACTGTGGGAACAACCATATCGAAATGGACAAAGGAAATAATTAGACCCAATCGCACATGTCAACGACCCTGGCCAACATCCTCGTACTGTCCTGGTGCTCGCTCGACCGGATAATCATAACCTGAAATCCATAACAAGAATTTCCCCAAAACGGGTCCCCAAAGGGGTTAGCAATTACGCTAGTACAAGTAATCAAGGCAAACCAATCGCTTACACATTTCATAGTACATGCATCAATATCATTTCAAAAATCAAAACCAGACATGTCTTTTCCGGAAAACATACAGTCCACAATTAGCCTTGAGAACAGGGCGGCAGCATGCATTCTCACTCGAGGCCTCATAGGGACCCTAACGAGTTGGCTACAATTACAGAAAAACAAAACCACGCACACGCTATGCCGTGAGAACAGGGCGGCAGCATACATTCTCACTCGAGGCCTCACAAGGACCCTAACGAGTTGGCTAGCGGTACGAAACTCGTGAAATCCAGGGCGGCAAAGATAGATTTCCTCCTTGACCCCGTCGGGCCAACACAAGGTGAGTTACACACAAGTAATATACATTACCATTTCATGTTAAGCTTAAAGGTTTCCAAAAATACTTGCCTCGATTAATAGACGGTGACGCGAACGGAACGGAAGAATCAAGCACGACCGTGAGGAACCGACGAATGAACCTAACGATTCGAATAACACAATCACAACCAACTCTATACGATTACGGAAATGGAATACACCCGGAAACCCGCCTACGATTCATGTATATTCATACCAAAATAACAACGAGGGCGGACCACAACCAAACCCTCCCGATTCCGTAAAAATCCACAAAATATCCATGAATCCGTAGGAAAACTAAAGATACTAACAATATTAATCGTATACATCATGAATCCACCAACAAAACGGAACGAATCGGAAGAAAAACCCGAAACCCCCAAATTAATCGAAAATAGGGTTTTAGAATATTACCTTAGGAGATTCAAGTACCAAGATCCGTAGAACACACGTTAGATTGATTGCCCGGGCTTCACTACCGAAGAAAAATGGTGAAAATCGACCCCCCAAAGGATAAGGATGAAGAACTCTTCCCCTCTCTCTCACTCTCTCTACCGCAGTGTGAAAATGAGGAAGAAGGCAGTCGATTTCGTCTATTAAAGACGAGTTGCGCATTGACCGCTGTGCCGCGGCACCCGAAGTGTGCCGCGGCACAGCCGAAAATTTACTCCTGTGTTTTGGCATTGTGCCGCGGCATGCCGCGGCAGCCGCGCACCCTGATTGGGTTTTGGTCGCAGAAGACACACGAGTGTGCCGCGGCACTGGCTGGGCATTGTGCCGCGGCACCGGATAGGTGTGCCGCGGCACACAGTACAGTTCGTTTGGCCAGCAACTGAAGAAATTTGTGTGCCGCGGCACACGCATCTTGTGCCGCGGCCCACACCCCCCTTATGGGTCCCAAAATGATAAAAATGATCCGGAAAGAGAATAAAACGATAGGAATCAATATTTGGGAACCAATAACACGAAATGGATCCACGGCAACCCCGAAACGGCGGTTCCGCACCACAATAACGAGAATACAGTTCAACAGTTGACACGAAGGACACACTGAAAGGTACACGAGGGTCACTATGACCGAGAAATATACCAAAAATGAAAATACAAGGGAAAGAAAAATACCGGATATTACATTCTACCCCTCTAAAAATAAGTTTCGTCCCGAAACTTAAGAAACAAACAACTCAGGGTACCTAGCGCGCATGCTATCTTCGGTTTCCCATTTTGCTTCCTCGACACCGTGTCTCGACCACTGCACTTTGACCAAAGGGATGGTCTTATGCCTCAGTCGTTTCTCACGATGCTCCAAAATCTTCAAAGGACGCTCCTCAAAAGTAATATCTTCAGCAATATCAATCTCGCCATAATCGATGACGTGACTAGGATCCGGAACATATTTCCTCAGCTGGGAAACATGAAAAACGCTATGAATGTGACTCAAGGCCGGGGGTAACGCCAAACGGTACCCTAATCCACCGACCCGCTCGAGAATCTCGAAGGGTCCAATAAATCTTGGACTCAACTTCCCCTTCTTCCCGAAACGGAAAACCCCTCTCGTCGGCGACACCTTCAGCAAAACGTGGTCTCCCTCCTCGAATTCTAAAGGTCGACGACGGACATCGGCATATGACTTCTGTCGACTCTGGGCCGTCAACATCCGTCCCCGAATTAATTCTATCTTCCGCCTCGTCTCTAAAACGACATCCAGCTCGGTCCCGACCAAATCGGACGTCTCATTCCAACAAATCGGCGATCGACATCGTCGCCCATAAAGTGCCTCATACGGTGCCATCCTAATCGACGCGTGCCAACTATTGTTGTGCGTGAATTCGATCAATGGCAAATGCTCTTCGATCGCTACTCGATCGAGGGCACAAGCACGCAACATGTCCTCGAATGTATGCGGATAGTGCGTTCGTATCCATCATCGGGGATGAAAAGAGGTACTCAAATGCGACGGTACCCAATGCCTTATGCACGGCTGCCAAAGTGCGATACAAAGCGGCCATCACGATCCGAAACAATAGACTTGAGTACCGTGAAGTCTCACAATCTGCGCGATAAACACACGAGCCAATTTCTCCGGGCCCCAAGTGTCCTTGATGCCCAGAAAATGTGCCGACTTGGTCAGACGATCAACAATCACCCAAACCATATTCATGCCCGATCTCGATCTCGGCAAACTCGTAATGAAATCCATCGATATATCTTCCCATTTCCATTCCGGAACGGGAAGTGATCGCAATAACCCGGTAGGTCGATGCTCGATTTTGACTTGTTGGCAAGTCAAACATCTCGCCACAAACTGTGCGACCTCCTCCTTCATATCATTCCACCAGAAGTTCCTCCTCAGGTCCTTGTACATCTTACTCGAACCCGGATGAACGGAATAGGGTGTGGAATGGGCCTCACGCAAAATACTCTGTCGCAACTCTGGATCGTTCGGCACACAAAGCCGACTCTGGAATCTCAAAACACCATCCTCATGAATCACAACCCAGGAGACTTTCCCTTAAGAACGTTCTCTCGGATTTGAGTAATCATCGGATCCTCTAATTGTTTCAGCTTAATTTCATCGATCAAAGACGACGAAATCTCTAAAGCACAAAGTTGCCCGACAGCTCCAGGCAACAAAACCTCAACACCAAACTCAATCAAAGCCCGCCGAAGCTCAGACCGAGACGTGAGGACCTCAAGCGTTCGCAACGCAATCGGTTTCCGACTCAGGGCGTCGGCTACGACGTTCGCCTTGCCCGGATGATAAAGGATTTCGAGGTCATAATCCTTAATCAGCTCTAACCACCTCCTCTGCCTCATATTCAACTCCCGCTGAGTAAATATATATTTCAGACTTTTATGATCGGTAAAAATCTGACATGCAGAGCCGAAAAGATAGTGACGCCAAATCTTGAGCGCAAAAACGACTGCCGCTAACTCCAAATCATGAGTAGGGTAGTTAAGCTCATACGGTCTCAACTGTCTCGACGCATAGGCAATGGTATTGCCGTGCTGCATCAACACGCACCCAAGACCCTGGCCCGAAGCATCGCTATAAACGGCGAATCCCTCGTTGCCACACGGTAACGCCAAAACCGGGGCTGAAGTCAAACGCTTCTTCAGCTCCTCGAAACTCGACTGCCTCTCATCGGTCCAGACGAACTTCTCGGATTTACGGAGCAATCGTGTAAGTGGCCGAGCTAGTTTTGAGAAACCTCGGCGAACCTACGGTAGTAACCACCAAACCCAAGAAACTACGGACCTCCTTCACATTTGTGGCGATGCCCAATCCAACACCGCCTCAATCTTCTCGGATCCACTCGAACTCCCTACTGAAATCACGTGACCTTAAACATCACTTCCTTCAGCCTAACTCACATTTCGAGAACTTCGCATAGAGTTGCTCGGCCCTCAAAATGTCTAACACTATCCGCAAATGATGGGCATGCTCTTCCTCATTCTTCGAATAGATAAGAATATCGTCAATGAAGACGACGACACACTTATCCAAATACTCGATAAAGACTTTGTTCATCAATTGCATGAACACCGCCGCATTAGTTAACCCGAAAGGCATAACTACAAACTCGTAATGTCCGTATCTCGTCCGAAAGGCATTTCGGCACGTCGGACTCTCTCACCCGAGCTGATAGTACCCGATTTCAAATCAATCTTCGAGAATACCGCAGCCTCCTCAGAATCGATCGAACAAGTCATCAATCCTCGGCAAAGGATACTTGTTCTTGATGGTCACTTTGTTTAATTCGCGATAATCGATACACAAACGTAGTGAACCATCCTTCTTTCGCACAAACAGACCGGTGCACCCCAAGGCGAGGCGCTCGGTCGAACATACCCCGACTCAAGAAGCTCACTCAACCGCTTCTTCAACTCGACATCTCGAAGGTGCCATACGTTACGGCACCTTTGAAATCGAGCCGCGCCCGGCTCTAATTCTATAACAAACTCAACCTCACGATCCGGTGGCAATCCGGTAACTCGTCAGAAATACATCAGAAACTCACTAACGACCGGAATCGACGAAACTCGACTCCACCATTCTCCGCCTTCAAGGCGTAGCACCAATAACAGTACACCCTTTCGCAGAGTTTCACCGCCTTCAAGGCGTTAATAACAAACTGGTTTCTCTTCGCCCGCGAAAGAGTGTTGATCCGTCCTCGGCTAACCTAGTAATAATCCTCGTGCCGTAGTTCATGATAGCACCATGCCGCTCGAGCCAATCATTTCCGAGAATTAAATCCTCGCCCTCGATACTCACAACAATAAGACTAGAGAGCCACGCCCTCACAAATGATCACGAAGCAGTCCGGACTTCTCGATCACCGACAATTCTATCACCGCTAGGAAGTTTAACGATGAAAGGCTCGCAAGGTGACAAGCAATCGAGACTCAAACGGCGTACACACTCTAGAGAAATGAATGAATGCGTAGCACCAATCAAAAAGCACACCGACAGATGGAAATGAATATGAACGGTACTGCCGCCACGAGTGCCTGGATCATCGGCTCTCCTCATCTCACGGATACGCGGCCGAGCAGAGCCGACATCGAAACTCCACCCCTAGCGGGCTGACCCGACCTTTACCTCGGCCGGCACTCGGTGGAGGCGGCGAGCAAATGAGCCCCGGTTCACACTCGGCTCCAACGGGCCGGTTGAGAAGAACGGCGCCGCGAAGCCGTTTGATCTGCTCACAAAAAGGGGCCTTGTGGCCTAGCTGTCCCACAAGTATGACAGTAAGCTTGGACGAGAACATTGCCGGCTCCTATGGCCCCGCACACCACGCTTAAAACATGTGGGTTCATGAGCGGAGGTTCCGCGGCACCCAAAGCTCCCAGAGAAACGAGCCGAACCGCCCGTTGAAATATTTGCACTTGAGATTTCGCCGGCCTCCACTCTTGGGACGAGAAAAATTTCCGACCGACTCGCTTCTTGCTCTCACGAGCCAAATCGCTAGCCGTCACCGACATATCATAAGCGAGAGCTCGACTGATAATCCTTCAAGGTAGTACAGACGAGCCTGCATACATATAGTCCCGAATGGGCGGCTTCATCCTCTGGAAAAATGAAAATTTTGTCGCTCTCGGCGACAACTTGGGTCTTCACATAACCCAACTCCTTGTTAAAGTCGGCAATGGCACGAGATACGGGGATATCCCGTGGTTGAGCATCATAGAAAGCATGCACTCGAGCTGTCCCGACCGGCCACGGACAATATTCGGTCTCCATCAATTCTTGGAATTCGGCCCACGAAGCAACGTGATCTTTGGGACCAACGGCCTCCCACCAATCTGTAGCATCTCCCGTGAGAAAATATTGAGCAATAGGGACCTTACGGTCCCTGGGCGATTGGTAGCAGTGAATACTTTGGATATCTCCTTGATCCACCCTTCCCACCCGATCGGGTCCGAAGCTCCCGAACCGAGGAGGATGCATCTTGATGACATCCAAGCCGGGCCGATCCGCTCCGCCCGATTAGCATGGGCCTGGTTGGGGTTCTGACCACTCGAGCTATAGCCGCCATTTGGTTAACCATTTGCTGCATAACAGCCGCAATACCAAGATCGGCGCGCTCCTGAGAAGAAGCATGACTGTGGCGGTCACCGGTACTGCCGGCTCCCGAAGAATGCGACGTGGCCGCCCCACCGGCTACCCCACGTCCCCGGCCGCGTCCACGACCACGACCACGACCACGACCACGGTTTCCTCCGGCATCCATACTGATGTTGAGAGATAACAGAAGTATATCGATGATGAGTAAAGGAGGAAAAGCAACTACGATTCAAAAGTGGAAATACAATGCAAGAAACAAAAGAGCCGAATAAGAAAACTTACGAGCACTGGAAGTACTGGGATCTTTGGCGGTGTGACAATGTGCAAAACAAAACACGACTAGACCCAAATAACCAACAAGCCTAGGTATCCATAAACCTAGAGCTCTGATACCATTTTCTGTAACACCCCGAGATATTCGGAATATGTTACAGCGCCGTAGACCCCTACATGGGACCTACCAGGCTACAATAGAAAAACTCCACTCGACTAACCATCTTGGTTAGCGAGGATACACAATTAAATAACATGACATATAAAGATACGCCCGGAGCAACCGGCAAAATAAGCATCAACCCACAACGTGACAATTAAAAGCAATACAATACGGAGTTTGAAACAAAAAGCCTAAGTACTCGCGAGTACAATCTATAAGTTTAAAACTGTGGGAACAACCATATCGAAATGGACAAAGGAAATAATTAGACCCAATCGCACATGTCAACGACCCTGGACAACATCCTCGTACTGTCCTGGTGCTCGCTCGACCGGATAATCATAACCTGAAATCCATAACAAGAATTTCCCCAAAACGGGTCCCCAAAGGGGTTAGCAATTACGCTAGTACAAGTAATCAAGGCAAACCAATCGCTTACACATTTCATAGTACATGCATCAATATCATTTCAAAAATCAAAACCAGACATGTCTTTTCCGGAAAACATACAGTCCACAATTAGCCTTGAGAACAGGGCGGCAGCATGCATTCTCACTCGAGGCCTCATAGGGACCCTAACGAGTTGGCTACAATTACAGAAAAACAAAACCACGCACACGCTATGTCGTGAGAACAGGGCGGCAGCATACATTCTCACTCGAGGCCTCACAAGGACCCTAACAAGTTGGCTAGCGGTACGAAACTCGTGAAATCCAGGGCGGCAGCATAGATCTCCCTCCTTGACCCCGTCGGGCCAACACAAGGTGAGTTACACACAAGTAATATACATTACCATTTCATGTTAAGCTTAAAGGTTTCCAAAAATACTTGCCTCGATTAATAGACGGTGACGCGAACGGAACGGAAGAATCAAGCACGACCGTGAGGAACCGACGAATGAACCTAACGATTCGAATAACACAATCACAACCAACTCTAGACGATTACGGAAATGGAATACACCCGGAAACCCGCCTACGATTCATGTATATTCATACCAAAATAACAACGAGGGCGGACCACAACCAAACCCTCCCGATTCCGTAAAAATCCACAAAATATCCATGAATCCGTAGGAAAACTAAAGATACTAATAATATTAATCGTATACATCATGAATCCACCAACAAAACGGAACGAATCGGAAGAAAAACCCGAAACCCCCAAATTAATCGAAAATAGGGTTTTAGAATATTACCTTAGGAGATTCAAGTACCAAGATCCGTAGAACACGCGTTAGATTGATTGCCGGCTTCACTAGAAGAAAAATGGTGAAAATCGACCCCCAAAGGATAAGGATGAAGAACTCTTCCCCTCTCTCTCACTCTCTCTGCTGCAGGTGAAAATGAGGAAGAAGGCAGTCGATTTCGTCTATTAAAGACGAGTTGCGCATTGACCGCTTTGTGTGCCGCGGCACACCGAAGTGTGCCGCGGCACAGCCGAAAATTTACTCCTGTGTTTTGGCATTGTGCATGCACGGCTTTGTGTGCCGCGGCACCAGCATACTGGGTTTTGGTCGCAGAAGACACACGAGTGTGCCGCGGCACCGGACAGGTGTGCCGCGGCACTGGCTGGGCATTGTGCCGCGGCACCGGATAGGTGTGCCGCACACGATAGTTCGTTTGGCCAAAGAATCGAAGAAATTTGTGTGCCGCGGCACACGCATCTTGTGCCGCGGACCACACCCCCCTTATGGGTCCTAAAATGATAAAAATGATCCGGAAAGAGAATAAAACGATAGGAATCAATATTTGGGAACCAATAACACGAAATGGATCCACGGCAACCCCGAAACGGTGGTTCCGCACCACAATAACGAGAATACAGTTCAACAGTTGACACGAAGGACACACTGAAAGGTACACGAGGGTCACTATGACCGAGAAATATACCAAAAATGAAAATACAAGGGAAAGAAAAATACCGGATATTACACCCAGGGTCCTTTATAAGGTCGCCGACCTCGGAGGCCCCGTTGACCTAGGATATCTGATAAAGGTCACCGACCTCGGAGGTCCCGTTTAGCTGTGACATTTGTTAGAAGGGCGCCGACCTCGGAGGCCCCCGCTGACCTATGATATCCGATAACAGGTCGCCGACCTCATAGGTCTCAAACTACTGATTTGAATAGGGATGAGCCGACCTAAAAACCACCGAACTCAGGAAGTTCGAACTCTTGAGAAAGAAGATCCTTACTCACCTGACAGAATCCCTAAGATCCAGGAGTTGAGAGCCCATACCTGACCATCCCGGAGATCCAGGGATTGAGAGCCCATACCTCACAATCCCGGAAATCCAGGGATGGAAAATCGCAGCTTGAATCCCTGGATATCTGGGATTCTCTCTAGGAATCAGGAAAAATCTCAGACAACAAGGCATCCTCCTATAAAAGGGAGAGAGGGGGTTCTTCAAAAGGGGACACACTTGGAGAATACAGCATATTTTAGAGAGAGAAAGAAAAGAGAGTACTTCATATATCTTGGGTTTTCTTAGCTAAACTTCTAAGATTAACCCGGTTCTTGGTGACCGATTAGCTCGGTTACATCAAGTGGCGCCGTCTGTGGGAACTGTGACATCGAGTCACTTTGAGTTGAGACGTGAGGTTAGTAATGGCAGAAGAAATGAACCAGAAGAGAACAGGGGAGTTAATACCCAGAAATCTAGAAGAGGAACTAGCAGCGGCGGGTGGAGAAGCGACTCTGGAGAAAACACCCGTCACCCCTATAGAAGAAGTCACACCAAGCACAATTACACTGACGAAGGAAGCCTTAGCCGACATAATCGCCAGTGCAATCCAGAAGAGCCGGGAGATCGAAAAACAAAGGGTACCACGAAAAATAATACCCATCCTATCGGATGGGCTGGAAGAAATTGATCAGCAGGAAGAACATGGGGAGAGTTATCCAAAAATATGGGAGCGATCTAGGCAGGAAAAAACGCAGGATCCCTTGATATCCAAAGATGCAGACGAAATGGAAGAGTTGCGACAGAGGGTTGCGGGGAGGGACATGGAAAGTCATCCGTGCCATCCCTTCTCGGAAAGGCATACTACAGCCGAGCTCCGTATGGGTTTAGGGTCATTACCTTCACCTATGATGGACTCTCGATCCTACCCGACATTTATACCGATTCGAGAACATGGCGGTACTACATAGATATTCGGATGCCGTGAGTTGCAGTGGCATTCTTGGCCACACCGACGAGTCACCAGGATTGGTTCCACCAGATACCCCTCGGGTCACCGACTTCAAAACTTTCGGCTCAAGGTTCTTGACGGACTTTGCCAGCGCAGTGGCGCACCAAAAGACCTTCATGTCCTTGTTCAAGATCAAGCAATATTCGGAGAAGCGCCGAGAGCTTATGTGACCCGATTCACGAAGGCGTGTCCGGAGGTACCCTCGTCGTCGAAGAAGTAAAACCAAAGGCCTTGACACAGGATCGAGGCCGGGTTGTTACGCACCTCATTAGCTAAAAACCACCCAAAACATACGATGAGGTCTTAGCCCGATGCTCAAGTACATCAATGTTGAGGAAACCGAGAAGGATATGGAGGAGTTGCATGAAAAGCCCGAGGATGGGGAAAGGGGGTCCAGCAGATTGATACGACGGAGGAGTACACCTTCCAAGGAAATTTGCCTCGGGAAGAAATGTCACGGGAAAACAGATCGGAAGAAGAACGATATCGTTCTAAGGCGACCAAGATTTGACCAATACACCACTAACAATGAGGAGAGCCTGTGTTTTGGAAGCGGTTGAGGGTAAGATGAGCAGTGGTCATCGAGTGGCTCGCATCTCGCCCTAATAGGCCCACCCCCCGAAATCGAGCTTTATTGCCGATTCCACAATGATTACGGGCATAAAGCATTTAATGCAAGCACCTTAAGGATGAGATCGAGAAGCTGGTCCGAGCGGGACATCTGATGGAGTTCACATATCAACAGAGAAATGGAGGTCGGAGGCAACCACCCATGCCCCAAGGAGGGGCGGGGGTGAAAAGAGAAGCTCCTCGGGGACCCGCTGCTCCCCCAGCTAAAAAAGGAGTAATCCACATGATATCAGGGGGACCAACCGACGGAAGTTCTAATCAGGCTAGAAAAGCCCACGCACGAAAGGCTAGGTGTCGTCAACTCAAGGAGGTCGCCTCTGTAGGCAGTGGGCCGATCATTCAGTTCAGCCCCATGGATTATAATGGGATACATACGCCCCACAATGACGCGTTGGTCATCATAGCGGAAATCGCCAGTTACGATGTGCAAAGAGTGTTTATCGATACGGGAAGCTCAGTAGACATCTTATTCTATGACTGTTTCAAACAGATGAACCTGGAAGTGGAATTGAGAAAGGTAGATACCGCGCTCTATGGGTTATGTATGACCGAGGTGCAACCAGTGGGAGAAGTGGTGCTTCCAGTGGCACTAGGTCGGATGCCCCATCGGAAGGTCAAGACACTCGATTTTTAGTGGTGGACACCAAATCGGCCTATAACGCCATTTAGGACGACTGTGGCTCAACAAATTGAGCATTAGCCTCCACCGCGCACATGAAAGTAAAATTCCCCGTAGGAGGTGAGGTGGGAGAAGTAGCAGGAGATCAGTTTGTCGCCCGTTCTTGTTATCAAACAACCGTAAAGCAGGGAGTACAGCGCGGAAAGAGGACACCCGAGCTCGGGGGTCCGGATCCGGAGTCTAAGAGGAATAAGCAATCGAAGACACCCGAGGAAGCTGAGGAAGAAGGTGTCAAGCCCAACGAGGAGTTACTAGAAATAGAATTGGTTCCAGGAAAGCCGGAAACAAAGACTCGCATGGGGAGTCGGTTGGACGATGGAGTAAAGAAAAGCCTCATCAGCCTGCTAAGAAGATTCGTGGACATTTTCGCGTTCGCAGCTGAGGATCTGGTGGGAATCAGCCCAACAGTTGCCGAGCACAGGTTGAACATCGACCCCACCATAAGACCAGTAAAGCAGAAGAGGAGGCATTTCGGGCCAGAGATGGATGGGGTCATTGGGGAAGAGGTTGATAAGCTCCTCCGAGCTGGGCACATAATGGAGATCCAGTTTCCGGAGTGGCTATCCAATGCTGTGATGGTAGGGAAGGGCCAGGGGAAGTGGAGGATGTGCATGGACTTCCGGGACCTAAATAAAGCATGTCCCAAGGATCACTACCCGTTACCCCGCATAGATCAGCTGGTGGATTCAACCTCAGGGTGCGAGTTACTCAGTATGATGGACGCTTCCCAAGGATATCATCAAATTCCTCTCGCACCCGAGGACAGAAAGAGGGTTAGTTTTGTGGTTTCAAAGGGAACTTTTTGTTATGTACGCATGCCTTTTGGATTGAAAAATGCAGGAGCTACATATCAGAGGATGGTCGACAGAATCTTTAAATCCCAAATCGGCAGAAATATGGAGGTATACGTGGATGACATGCTAGTGAAAAGTGTGAAGGCAGGAGAACATATCAGGGACCTAGAAGAGACGTTCGAGAACCTGCGCGCGTACGGAATGAAGCTCAACCCATCAAAATGTTCTTTTGGAGTCAAATCGGGAAAATTCCTGGGGTATGTGGTCACAGAGCAAGGAATCGAGGTCAACCCGGAGAAGGTCAAGGCGATCGCAAATGAATCCTCCAAAAATATAAAGGATATCCAGATACTAACGGGAAGAATAGCAGGGTTGAGCCGTTTCATATCACGCTCGGCCGAGAAAGGGTTCCCATTTTTTAAACTCTTAAGAAAAGGGAACAAGTTCGAATGGACCCCCGAAGCGCAAACGGCATTCGGAAAATTGAAAGAGTATTTGGCCGAGCTGCCCCTACTCACCAAACCGGTACCAGAAGAGGATCTTGTACTCTACTTATCCGTGGGAGAAGGAGCGGTGAGCTCGGTCTTGCTAAGAGAGGAAATGAATAAACAAAAGCCCATTTATTATACGAGCCGAATCTTGCAAGGAGCAGAACGGAACTACTCCGAACTAGAAAAAGGGGCGCTGGCGTTAGTGGTTACGGCCAGGCGATTGAGGCCCTATTTCCTAGCCCACCGGGTAAAATTGCGAACCAACTTGCCCTTGAGAGAGATATTAGGGCGACCTAATGTATCAGGTCGTCTGGTGAAGTGGGCGGTAGAAATGGGGGAGTACGACATGGAATATGAGCCGAGAACGGCGATTAAAGCTCAGGCCCTAGCAGACTTTATCCAAGAGGGCCGTGCCATCGCCACCGAAGGACAATGGCCATTGCATGTGGATGGATCGGCGACAACCGGTGGTTACAGGGCGGGAATAATCCTCACTACCGGAAGGTGAGCAATTAGAGTATGCCATAAAATTCGATTTGGGGCATCTAACAACGAGGCCGAATATGAAGCCACAGTTAAGGGAATGCACTGGGAATAGACTTGGGCGCCACGACGACTCATTGCTTACTCGATTCCCAACCGGTCACACAATGTAGAAGGAAAATTTGAGATAAATAAAGATCGGATGAAGAAGTATGTGGAGGAAGTAAAAGAGGTGCAAAAAACTAGGGAATGGAAGTTAATCCATATCCCTAGGTCGGAGAATGCAAAAGCTGATTACCTAGCAAAGATGGGAAGCTCCTTAGTGGATTGCCGCTCGCGAACAGTAACGATTCTGGGAGCAGCCCGAAGTAGCATCATGAAACAGGTGATGGAGGTGAATGAGATTGCAGATTGGCGAACTCCTTTGTTGGCATACCTAAGAAGGGCAGAATTACCCAAGGAGAGACAAGAAAGAATGAAAATTGTGCGAAGAGCAGCAAGGTTCTGCTGCATTAACGATGAGCTATATAAGAGGTCCTACCTCGGGCCATACCTACGATGCATCTCGGAAGAAGAGGGGCGAAGTGTATTGGAAGAAATCCATGAAGGGTGCTGCGGAGACCATACCAAAGGAAGAGCGCTGATTAGCAAAACGCTAAGGGCTGGTTTCTTTTGGCCGACCATGAGCAAGAAAGCAGTGGAAATGGTTAAGCGATGCCAAAAATGTCAAGTGCACGCACCCTTAATTCATATCCCAGCCGAGGATATGATCACCATGGGAGCGCCCTGTCCATTCGCCAAATGGGGAATTGATATCATGGGGCAGTTTACACCTGGCTCGGGAGGAAGAAAGTTCTTAATAGTAGCCATAGACTACTTCAGCAAATGGGTAGAAGCCGAGCCTGTGGCCACCATAACCGAGCAAAGAATCATAAGTTTCCTGTTTAACAACATTTGCTGCAGGTACGGAGCACCCCAGATACTCATCTCAGATAATGGAACCCAATTCAATGGGAAGAGAACCCAGTCCTGGTGCGAGGGTATGCATATCAAGCAAAGATTCGCTGCGGTTGCTCACCCGCAAGCTAATGGGCAAGTAGAGGTAACTAACAGAACAATCTTGCAGGGGATAAAAACCCGCTTAGACAAAGTGGGAGGAGGATGGGTGGATGAACTTAGCTCGGTACTATGGTCGTACAGGACCACACCTAGATCGTCAACAGGAGAAACACCCTTCAGTATGGTCTACGGGTCCGAGGCCGTCATCCCCGCAGAAGTCGGAGAAATGTCCCATCGGGTTCGATGGTTCAACGAGGTGGAGAACGAGGAAATAATGAAGGAGGCGTTAGATACCATAGAAGAAAGGAGGGAAGCGGCAAGAAGACGAATCGAAAGATACAAAAGCTCGACAAAAGCTCATGACAAAAGAGTCAGGAAGAGACAATTCCAGGTCGGTGATTTGGTGCTTAGGCGAGCTGATGCCCTCAGAAAACAGGAAAGCTGGAGCCGAACTGGGAAGGCCCTTACAAGGTAATCCGAATTTATGCGGGAGGAGCTTACGAGCTTGAGGATATGGAGGGGCACCTCATCAAAAGACCTTGGAACATATGTCACTTAAAAAAGTATTTTGTGTGAAGAGATGTGGAAAAAAGCTTATGTTGTTTTAATAAAAGTCTATTACAAAAATATATCTCTGAATGTGTTGATCAAGTAAAACTAGAAATGACATCTGAATAGGCGAAACGCCTCCAGATCCGAGTAAGGGTGAACCTCCCTCTGACATCTGAATAGGCGAAACGCCTCCAGATCCGAGTAAGGGTGAACCACCCTCTGACATCTGAATAGGCGAAACGCCTCCAGATCCGAGTAAGGGTGAACCGCACTCTGACATCTGAATAGGCGAAACGCCTCCAGTTCCGAGTAAGGGTGAACCGCCCTCTGACATCTGAATAGGCGAAACGCCTCCATATCCGAGTAAGGGTGAACCACCCTCTGACATTTGAATAGGCGAAACGCCTCCAGATCCGAGTAAGGGTGAACCGCCCTCTGACATCTGAATAGGCGAAACGCCTCCAGATCCGAGTAAGGGCGAACCGACCTATGAAGCTATGACTAAGGGAAATACCCAACCTACACTAAAAGTATACATTGTCTACACTAAGCTACAGGCTCTGAAGACGGAGGAGGAGAAGCATCGCGATCGGTCCCAACCACCTCGGGACTAGGAGTGCTGGCCTTAACAGGTGAACTGGGAGGATCAGAAGCGGCTCAAGTCTAAGCCGGTGCTTTATGGACTCCTCAAGGGCGTCCCGCCACTGTGCCGCCTCCGGAGATTCTTCCACGTCCCGGACCAACCGAAGGAACGGAGCCCCGTCAATGCAAAGATCTGGTCCGGCTCGAAAAGCCCAATGAAGCTAGCTGCTCACGAGCACGAGTCAGAGCAAAGTCAAAATATTGTGTCGCAGCTGGGGCTAGCTTAACCAGGAATGCGGTGGAATTATGATACCGGGCCAGGAGGGCGGAACGGTAGGCCTCCAGAAAAGAGTGACCAACGTCACTAGTCAGGAATTGACGTCGGCCATCCGTCGCCCTGTGCTCATAAGCCGATCCCTCGGATCTAGCCTCAGCTAGTTGAGTCTCCAGCAGGGTCACTTTTTCCGATGCCGCTCTAGCTTGAGCTTCGAGGTCGGCGACCTTCTCCAACTCAGCCTTAGCCCGTGCCTCAAGTTGAGCTATCCTTTCGGACTCGGCCCTAGCTTCCGACAACTGAGCCTCGAGCTGGCCCACCTTCTCCGTTTCAGCCGAAGACAGGGTTTTCCAAAATTTCAGCTCTTGGTTTAGCTGAACATTGGCCATCTGGGCCCGCTCTAAAACCGCCTCCCGCTCAGAATCTTTCTTAAGGGCAGCATCTAAACGATACTCCCTCTCCTGAAGCCGGGCCGAAAGATCAGAATTAGCCGACAGGGCGGCCTCCAGATCGGCTTGCGTCTGGGTGAGCTGCGAAGAAGAAGTAGCGCCGAGCTTGTGATCCTCGGCGAAGGTCACGAAGGTGGCGAAGAACTGCACAAGAAGTTATATCAGGTAGGGCTGGCAATTTTCGACACGACACGAAAACACGACACAGACCGACACGGAATTAATGGGTTAGTGTCAAGCCTTATTGGGTTCGGGTTCTTATCAGGTTGACCCAATAAGGACACGATAATTTCGGGTCGGGTTCGGGTTGGGTTCGGGTCGGGTTCAGGTAACCCGTTATAATTTATTTTTTTAATAAATATTTATTAAAAAACAAAATATTTAATAAATATTTAATAAATAATTTTTTAATAATTTATTTCTTTTAGACTTTTAGTTGAGGTTTATAATTCTTATTTTTTTTATCATTTTTTGTTAGTATTTATAGGTTATCAGGTTGTTATCGTGTTGAAACAGGTTTTTAACGTGTCGTGTCGTTATCGTGTTGCTATCGTGTCGGGTCAACACGAATCCAATCGTGTTTTTATCGTGTTCGTGTCGTGTCCGGGTCGTGTTCGGGTTTGACCTTAGCAGGTCGGGTTCGTGTTCGGATTTAGGGAATCCTTATCAGGTCGTGTTCGGGTTTGACCTTAACAGGTCGGGTTGTTATCAGGTCAACCCGATAACGACCCGACCCGCACGATTTGCCACCCCTAATATCAGGTCGGCAGAGGGTAATAATAAACATAAAGATAACCAAAAGGGGTATGAAGGCGAAAAGGGAAATACATTCCCAAAGTACATCATCATAGCATCAAATTTAGGGTCCTCCTCGGCGTCTCGTAACCCCAGCTTATCCTTAGTCGGGACCATGGAGCTAAAATAAGGGAGAAATTTCTCAAACTCCTTGCAACGGAGAAGAGTCTCCATAGCCGGACCTGGAGGACCCGCGGTCTTCGGCCGTTTGGAAGCAGGGGAGCTAGGATAAGAGGCCCTCCGAGTGACCTGAAGCTGCCGAGACGAGCTCGCAGACCCTCGTCCTGTGGTCAAGGTAGGAGCCAGGTCGGATGGGAGAGTTACCCCAGACTTGGGGCGAGCAGGAACCTTCCGTTTAGCTTTGGACGAGCCCTCCGCCCTCTCCTTGGGAGGATTCGTCGACTTAGGGACCTTCTCTTTATTTGGTTCAGCTGGCTTGGAGGCATCCGACTGGCAGGTCCGCATAAACCGATCTACAAAAAAAAAAAACAACAATACAAACGGTTAAGGAAATAGCTAAAAAGCAAAATAACAAAGATCTAAAAGAAATATATAGATAAAGCCTACCGATGTCAGGGATAGCCGGGTAGGGATTCGAGCTCAGCCCACAATGAAACAGAAGATCATGGAATTGCGTCAGCTGGAAAGCATTATAGGGAATGGCATTCCATTCCCGAACTTTCTCGACCCACGCAGCCCGGATGGAACTACGCCTAGGAATAGGATCCTGGCTCGGAGTAGCCTGCGTCCATTGCGTAGGAAAACCCCAAGAATCGGATGTGGGGAGCCGAAGGAAAAAGAAGCGGGACCTCCAGTCCTTCACATTGGAAGGGAGGTGGGTGAAGAAATGGGCGTTGTTTTGGGAGGTCAAGTAAAAAGAGCCTTTAAAACTCTTTAGCCCAAAGCAAAAATAGAAAAAGCCCAGGTCGGGTTCCTCATGTCTGTAATGACACAGCACGAGAAAACCCACCATGTAGCGAAAAGAGTTAGGAGAGAACTGGTTGAGGGGAAGATTGTGTTTAACGGAGAGAGATAAGGAAGGGATGGGGTGGAAAGCGAAGACCACTGCTCACCTGATCCACAAACCAGGTAATATGACCCGGAGGGGGATGATCAGGGGTATCGCTAGCCTGGGGTGTGACAAATTCCCACCCCGGGGGAAGCCTAAGAAATCTTATAAAGCTAGCCAGCGCGGCTGGGCTAGTCCTCGATAGAGGATGGGGAGGAAGAACTCGAGTCGCCCCTACAACTGTCTGATATGGGTCGGCTAAAAGGCCGGTCACAGTTACCTCGTCCATGGGGGGAGGGGAAGGAGGATCTACAATGATTAGGGGGATGCCAGAGGGAGGGATGTCACCTAGCTCGGACCAGTCTATGTCACCTAAAGGTTCATCCCTGAGACGGAGAGAGGAACCAGTAGCTCGCCCCGACCTACCCCCCGAATCCCCATCAGAAGAGGAAAGACCCTCCAAAAAGGAGTTCACGTCCGATTCGCTGGAAATATTTTGGGAGTCCGAAGCAGACGACATAACTAAAGGAAGAAAAGGGGAGGAAGAAGAAAAGGAAAATATCTGTAAAACAAATCAAAAAGCTAAAGAGATGTTTAGATGAACATACCCATGGGATTGGGTGGAAGTTCGCCGGAGAAAAGTAGAGCAAGCGCGTCGCCGGGGACAGGTAGCTGTGATCGCTAGTGTCGCCTGAAAATTTTCGCACCAGAGGCTGAGGGTATAAAATCGCGGAAGTGGTAAAGGGGGAAGAAGACGACCTTTTATAGGAGGGAGGGGCAAAAACCGAGAAGGATAGGGACGATCTGGAGCGTCCGATGCCCTATTCGAAGGAACGGCTGGGATTTGGCACCGTCTTAGCCGACCTATGGCAGGTCGACACCTGGCTTCGGCCATCGACGCGACGTTTGGGAGGCAGGGAAAGGAAAAGACGGGTTAATTATAGCGCACAAAGTCCGAAGAGCCTCGTTATCTGGGAACGGGAGTCCCAAGGATAATTGCGTCAAAGTCGTCCGGTTGTAAACAAATCTTACTCTACTAGGTCTTACAGCTCGACTAGAGTAGGGGGGACTGGTTGATAGGACGTCGAATGTACGCTCCCTGAAAACCCGGTTTAAAATATGGACCAATAACGGTCCGACCTAGGTTCTTAGATAAGGAGATGACAACCCCAGGGTCCTTTATAAGGTCGCCGACCTCGGAGGCCCCGTTGACCTAGGATATCTGATAAAGGTCGCCGACCTCGGAGGTCCCGTTTAGCTGTGACATTTGTTAGAAGGGCGCCGACCTCGGAGGTCCCGTTTAGCCGGAGATCCAGGGATTGAGAGCCCATACCTCACAATCCCGGAAATCCAGGGATGGAAAATCGCAGCTTGAATCCCTGGATATCCGGGATTCTCTCTAGGAATCAGGAAAAATCTCAGACAACAAGGCATCCTCCTCCTATAAAAGGGAGAGAGGGGGTTCTTCAAAAGGGGACACACTTGGAGAATACAGCATATTTTAGAGAGAGAAAGAAAAGAGAGTACTTCATATATCTTGGGTTTTCTTAGCTAAACTTCTAAGATTAACCCGGTTCTTGGTGACCGATCAGCTCGGTTACATCAGTATGTATGATGTTCGCATTGTCATTTTGATGTTTGCTCCCGAGTATGATCGAGTTGGCGGCGTGAGCGTTGAGTTGTTTTCCACACATTTGTTGTGTTAGCCCTCTGTGAGAGGTGGGATGTTGGTATTGAATGTTGCCATCGCGTGGTGATTTCTGCGTTATCGCGCATGTGCGAGCTTTTAGAGCTTGGTTTGGTATGACCGTATGCATCGGTGATCGTTCCGTTATGTGTCGGTTGTTTAGTATCTTGTTACCTTGCTCCCGTTTTTGTGAATTTCGTGGACGAGGTCGGAGATAATACCCATACTATTTTGACTTCTGTATTTCCTCTTTCTCCAGTCTATCGATTCGCTCATGTTCGTTGATACTTTATGAACTTGTTCTGTATTTCGGTTTCATCGTCCGAACGAACTGTGATCTTGTTGTGGGTCGATCTGGTTATCGCTGTGACTTTTCCGAATTTGGTTCGATTTTTGTGAACCTTGTTCGGAAGCAACATCTTTTGGTTCTACTAATTCTTTTATTCGAAGTGGATCGGATTTTGAACTTCTGTATTTTCGACTCTGTCGACTCGTTTATGTTCGTTGACATTTTCTGAGCTTGTCCTGCCCCTTGCTTTTGTTGATCGAAGGAGTGTGGTATCGTTTCGGAATAACTCATTTGTCGTTGTGACTTTTCAATTGCTATTCCCTTTCCTGTGGATCTTATATGAATGCACATCCTGTTGTTTTCATCGGATCATATATTGTCTCGAGTCGAGATGTGAACCTTGGAGTTGTTGTTTGAATTTTATCGTTCTTCGTGATTCGAACATGATAGTTCGATTATTGTTGTCTCGATCGTTTGATTGTTCGGTTTTTGTTGATCTCGTTTCGTGATTGTTGAGCGTTCAGGCTCCTTCGTAATTCCCTTTGCGTTGTTTGTAACATTTCGCTGTTGGGCATTAGTTACGCATTCTTGTGTATCTCATTGAAATATTCCTGGTGTTATATTTCTTCTCCCTAGTTGTTTTAAGTTTCGGGACGAAACTTCTTTTAAGGAGGGTAGAATGTAATATCCGCAATTTCGGATTTCGGTGATTTTCTTTTTTCGGTGAGAGTCCGTTTTGACGACTCGCTTGGGACCGATTCATCATTCTGAGAATGATTAATTCTGCACTTTTTGTCATCCGAGTTCGTTTCGGTGTCGTTTTGTTGAGTTCCGTGCTTTTTAGCGACTTTTCCGCACTTGAGTTCGATTCTTGCGAATCTCGTTCGAAACTGCTATTTCGAGTTTCCCGTAAGTCCGTTTAACTTTGTTAGACGTGTTGTGAACTTCGGTTTGGTTATTCGATCACGTATCGTGATTTTCGGGCATTTTGGGCCATTTTGTAATTTACCAAAAGTTATGGGTATCTGTATCTGTAATTGTTGTCTCGACCCGTTTCTTGGTCGCGTATAATTAATTATTGCATTATGTTTTCATTTCGGGTCGTTGATGTCGTCCGCGAACTTTTCGTCGTGTTCGTTCCGTGCGTTTTCGGAAATCGAGTCGTCGAGCCACAGTGTTCGAGCACCGCCGGACGGCTATGGATCGCCGAACGATTGCGGGCACCGGCCGGACGGGTGCGGCAGGAACCGGCGTAGCATACGCTACGGCCGGAAGGCTGTGCGCGCTAACCGGAAGGTGTAGCGCACGCTATCGGCTGGCCTATTGCACGCTATCGGGTCTGGATAATGGAGTCCAGGGGTTCTGGAATCGGTTAAGCTCGGCAGGTAGCGCACGCTACTGTCGGGCATTGCGCACGCTACAACCGGCAGGTAGCGCGCGCTACGGCCGGAAGGCTGCGCACGCTACCTGGCCGAGTCAGTAGGGCAGTGTGGGCACTGGACTGCGGCCTGGGCCGATAGCGCACGCTAGCTCGGCAGCCTAGCGCGCGCTAGTCCAGCCCAGTATAAATGTGACAGAGCAGTCACATTTCCTCTCGTTTTTCATTTCCTTCCTTTTCTTTCCGCGGCTAGAGCTTCGGAGGTGACGAAGCCATGTTGTTCAACAACAAATACACGAAGTCCTTAAGTTCATAACATCAATCAATCATCCGTTATCATCCTTTGATCCAGCGAATCAAGGTAATCTTCCTTAGAACCCTAATTTCGTGAATTTGGGGGTTTTTGCATTTTTGTCCGATTCGTTCCTTGTTGTTGATTAATTCATGATGGGTATGATTAATCTTGGTAGTATTCTTGTGTTTAACATCATTTAATCCATTGTTCTTCATCGAATCGAAGTATATTTCTTGATTTCCTTCGAATCGACTTTTTGGGGGATTTGTTCTCGATCTCGTTTCTCATCCGTTTTTGATGGATCAATTGTGGTTAAATGATGTTGTTAAACACATTCTATGGATTGTATATCCATATTTCAACTTGGAATTCCGTTTTTGTGTTTTGACGGGACGAATCGTGTTCTTAGCCGTTTTGGGGGAAATCATTGAACCTTCGTCATTTGTTCTTTGAATTCAGCAGCTTTGGATCGTACTTTGGAATTCATTTTCGTTGTTATTATTTTCGTTCGTAGTTCATTGTTGTGGATTGTCGTTCGGTGGAGTCGGCGAGTTCGTAGTCGGTTTGTGCCAACCTACTTCGGTCGATTCTCCGCGTTGTTCTTATTCGAGGCAAGTACCTTGTCCATACTATTCTTGTTTTGTGGATATGATGATTGGTGATCATATTGGTGTGTTTGTTTGTTTGTTTGAAATGAGTTTTAAAAAGATTTGGTTAGCCTTGTTAAAGGCCCTCTTTCAAAACCGTGTGTGTTTTGTGATTGGTGTGATTCGTGAACGAGTATGTGAATCTTATGGACATGTTTGGTGTTGATGATGCACTTGGTATTTGCGTGTGGACGTATATTGTTTCATTTCGGTGCATTGTGGTTTGACGTGTTGTTTTACTAAGTGTTTGATGCCTCTGGGTGAATTGTTTGGATATCCTTGGTGTGATATGTTACTCGTGCTTGAGTTTGATTCGCTAGCTAGCTCAGGAGGGTCCTCCGAGGCCTTGAGTGGGATTCGTGGCTTCGTCCCGGTCCTAGGTGACGTGTGGTGCTTGTGTTGTTTTGTGATATGTTATTTGTGCATGATTGATTCGCTAGCCATCTCGGGAGGGTCCTTCGAGGCCTCGAGTGGGATTCGTGGCTTCGTCCCGGTCCTAGGTGACGTGTAGTGCTTGAGTATTTCGCTAGCCAGCTCGGGAGGGTCCGACGGGATCACGGAGTGGGATTTGTGGCTTCGTCCCGGTCCTAGGCGATGTGAGAACGTGTTTTGTGAATGTGTTTGCTCACCTCGGGAGGGTTCGACGGGACCACGGAGGGAATTCCAATGGCTTCGACCTGGGTTCACGAATGAAACTTCACCGCTACGTGTATATATTTTGTGATTGTTTTTCGCTCACCTCGGGAGGGTCCGATGGGATCACGGAGGGAGTCCAATGGTATAGCCCTGGATTCACGAGTGCAGTTGCTTATGTTTTGTGAATGTGTTTGCTCACCTCAGGAGGGTTCGACGGGGCCACGGAGGGAATTCCATTGGCTTCGACCTGGATTCACGAGTGAAACTTCACGGGTGCGTGTGTATTTTATGTCCGTCGAGGACGCATGACGTGGGTTTTTAACCTTGTGTATTATGGTTGGTTTTATTTGCGAAAACAAAACCTTTGAGGCGGTGACCCCTTTCGTCTTTTTGGGTTTTGAAAAGTGGGATTTGATAATCCTAAATTATTTTTCTATTAAAACTCTCGATGGCGTCTTAAACTGTTTTATAAATTGTTTCCCTTTATTTGGGATCTTTCGGTTTTGGAAATATTTACTCAAACTCTTGCCTCGGGAAGTGTTCATCCTGTTGTATTTAAATCTTTGAGGATTTCTGGTTATTGTTATTCGTGGAATGTGAATTGTATGGCTCGTATTTGCACTTTGTCCTTGCACTAGCAAAATAGTGGAGTTTTGCTAACCCCGAGTACTCGGGGGGTGGATGTCTATTTTTGCATTCAGGTTTTGGAGCATAACACAGGGTCGGCACGAAGGATGATGAAAGATGATCGATACTAATCACATGAGGAACCGTACATTGTTTATTGGTTCAGTTGTACTTTATTTTCCGCTGCTATATTTTTCCCGTTGTACGGGTGTGGTTGTGTTTTGACCCCTGCGTGGGCATGATTTGTATTTGAGTTGTATGTACTTATTGAAAGACCAAATCGGTCTACTGAGTCATTTTAGCCTTAAAGGCATGGTTGAGTTGTTATATGTTGTTACCAGCCTGGTAGATCCTTGAGGAAAGGTTCTACGGCGTGTAATATCCCTGAGTGGATTGGGGGTGTTACAAGTAATTTCACTACTTTCATCGCTTTGATCAATTTTCCCGAGCTTCCCGGTCTCCATCCTCTGAATAGGTGTTCAGATCCGTCATCAGCAATGATAGAAATGACTCTCTTTCGGTAATTCAGAATAGCTCCATAACGGTTGAGCCAATCGTCTCCGAGAATTAAGTCGTCACCATGGATGTCAACTACAATAAGATTCGATGGCCAATCTCTCCCTCCTATAGACACTGGAAAATCTCTAGTTTCTAGGGTTCCCACAATTCTCTCTCCGCTCGGCAAACCCACAACATATGGTTCACAATCAAATAAACACGAGATTTTCAAATGATTAACACAGTTCAATGATATGAAAGAATGTGTAGCTCCGGAATCGAATAAGACACTAACTGGTTGCAAAAGGATCTGAATCGTACCTCATGCAACAGCAGTGTTCTGATCGTCAGATTTCCTCATCTCGTACAGGCATGGAGGAACGGACCCATCACTAGATGCTTCTCTTTTCCCAACATTCTACTGCTGGAAACCTCTTTGCTGTGTTTGGTTTACACTAGTGTCCTTCGGAACCGGTGCAGGAGTGCGAGTACCAAAAGATCGAGTCGCATTTCCACAAAATGTTGCGCGATGCCCTTCCTGTCCACACTCGAAACAGGTCACAGTAGGTGCGAAACAGTCACGTTGAACATGCCCTGTTTTGCCACAGTTATAACATTTCTTCCCTGCGTCTGAAACGGTTGGTGCTGCCCGGAACTTCTTTCTGCCTCGAGAAAGATGTGGAGGTTTCCTAGCTGAATAAAAGGAAGACTGGCCCTTGCGGGGCCCACCACTCTTGTTTTCCGAGAAATTGCCGGTCACTTTCTGCTTATTTGCTTTCGTTGACTTCTCTACTGCCGCCTCTTTCATATCATAGGCCAGCGCCTTGTCCTGATACTGTCGCAGGGTGGTACATTCAAATCCGGAAATATATTGCTGAATCTCTGGCTTCATCCGCATGTCAAAATGGAAAATCCTCTCCGCCTCGGTCCTGACCAAGTGGCGCACATAAGTCAACTAGTGATTAAAAGTCTTAATCACGTCGGTCACAGATGCCTTTGAATTTTGTGGTGAGAAAAATTCCCGGACTCGGGCCTCTCTAACTGGGCGAGGACAATATTACGCTTCCGTCATTAATTTAAACTCCGTCCAGCCAACATTATGCTCCTCAGGTCGAATTGCCTCCCACCAGTCGAAAGCCTCCCCAGTCATAAGATACTGGGCGACCGGAACCTTTATGTCGTTAGGACAGTTAATCCCTGCAAAGATCTTCTCTAACTCCTTCAGCCAGTGATCCCAAGAAAGCGTCTCAGCAGAACCGTCAAATTTTGGAGGATGCAATTTGACCACTTCAGTAAGCCATTTGTCTCCCCGGTTATCCTCGTTATGCTGCTGTCCCATCGCCGTCTGCATACGATCAACAACCTGAGCAAACTGGTTTATCTGGGCAACCACTTGTTGAAGCACTCCCGGTACGTTAGGATCTGCATTATTATTTGCTGATCCCTGCTGTCCTCCGGAATGGGAATCTGTTCGACTAGCGGTTATTTATGGGGTAGACACCGAATCTTCCTATCTCGCATTCCCACGTCCGCATCCGCGTCCACGACCTCCCCTTAACATACTGTAAACACAAATACTCAATATCCAGGGCAACTTTTCTAAAAGAAAGTCCGTCAATATTCACAAAAAGGATTTAAATAAAACGGTAGTAACTGAGATTACGAGACTTACAACCACGGTCCACACGACGATGCTGGCTCAGCAGTGATGTTACAAACGACCCGTAAATAACGTAAACAGACCCAACTAAAACCCGACTGCCAAGATATCCATGAATCTTAGCTCCGATACCATATTCTGTAACACCCCGAGATATTCGGAATAATTACAGCGACGTAAACCCTTTAAGTAAGGATTTACAAGGCTAATTAAAAGAAATGTGATTACAATCCAATAATACCACAAATTTCAAGTTACAAAACCGGTTCCAACTGATCCATTGAGTTAATTAATACAACCATATCGAAATGATATTAATAAGACACGCGTACTCGAGTACTGAAAATGAACCAAGAAGACAAATCACAAAAACAACAAACATTAACCACATCACTGAGCCATTTCATCGTCATGCCGGTACTGTGGCTGCCTCCCCGCTCCTCGGTTACCTGAACATCAAAACAAATGTCCACCCCCGAAGGGGTTAGCAAAACGATGCTAGTACAAGTATCACAAGACAAATTTCATCAATGCATTATAAAACATACAAAACGGACTTCCGTCATCGGAATCCAACGATGTGAATCCTCACGATTCCATCAATACAATACAGGGTAATCTAACGATCCAGCGCCCTCGGTGTAGATCCCCATGATGATCCCGTCGGACCAACGCATGGTGGAAAATCCGTCCAACGATCCAGCGCCCTCAGCATAGATCCCCATGATGATCCCGTCGGACCAACGCATGGTGGACATTCGATCCAGCACCCTCAGCATAGATCCTCATGATCACCTCGGATCATTTACAACACAAACAATACCATTATGCATACACATATGCAAATCAACACGTTCATCGACGTAAATATCATGACAACTCAAAGAATATAATCTCATGTTCAACAACACGAATAAATCGTACACACGATCAACAATACAATATTAATAAGCTTAAAATACGATACTTGCCTCAAAGATGGCAAGAACAAAACACTCCAACGAATCTCAACACACTCGAAGGCCGTCTCCTTCGATCAACGTAGCAAGCTCGAACCTTAACAAAAGAAATAATGTAGAATTTATCTTATGTCGTACGAATGTCTAACAACCCGGTCTACGGCCAAAAGCTCTAAAAATGCAATCTGCCTGAACTACTTAGCGTATGCTACGTACTCTACGTAACGTGCGCTAAGCCTACCCGTTAGCGTACGTAAACGATGAAGTCTAGCGTACGCTAACTTATGTACCGGCAGTCCTCTCTGACCAGCCGACTGGCTCGTCTGATGACATAACATACGTTACGTACCAAACGTAGTGTACGTTATTCATTCCCGATAGCGCACGTTAATATATACATCTTAGCATGCGCTACCTGTGCATGGCAGTTTAGCACTGGGCAGAAAACTGATCTAATGGTGATGAAACTCATGAAATATTCAGTGATAAAACATGTCACCTCCGTGCATACTATGTTCATACTGTTTGTGAAAGATCTTTACGGATTAAACGACTTCAAGGTACAAGGATATGTATAACCATCACAACATCTTAATTCATCTTGATCTTCAAGAAAATATCTTAAGTTCAATCCATTCCAAATCCTAAAACGTATGATTCCATTATGTAAAGACCTAAGAACTTGCTAATCTCCATATACCGGTCACAATCGGTTTGCAGCTTCATGAATATGCTAGGAGTTCAAGCACTAAAAGGTTTAATGGTTTATACGATGAAGAAGTATCGAAACATCGAAAATATCCCTCTAACACATGACGTTCGACTACTTACGAATTTAACTGACTAGATAATCCCAAATCATGATCAAAACATCCTTCAGAATACTACTAATATTGGTGAAGAATCACCTACCTCAAAGTAGCTAAGAACACGAAGGAACTTGAAGAAATCCAACACCGAGAGCTTGAACACCAACCTCCAATGATCTACAATCTTCCACTCGGGCTAGGATGATGATAAGAAGGGTTTAGGATGGAGAGAGTGACTCTCTATGTCTCAGAATTCGGATGTGGGAAGTGAAAAGTCTGAAAATATGAAAAAGGATGTTGTCCTATATATAGAAAATGGTTATTAGCGCGCGCTAGTCCATATTCATAGCGTGCGCTAACGGCTATACGAAACTTACTGACTTCACTGTACCCAGCATTTAGCATGCGCTATCCTCATATAATTAGCGTGCGCTACCGCGTTGACGTGGCTTTTCCCGAAAGCCGTCCAGGTCCATCCCGACATAATCCGACCAAGATCCGCGGCCTGATCTCACCTACCAACACGTCTCAATCATGCTGACTACGTATAGCGCGCGCTAAGGTTCATATATAGCGTGCGTTACTAAACCCAAATTAGCGTACGCTACGTCTAGTCGATAGCGTGCGCTATAAGTGCAAAATCACAATATTGAACACAATCATGCAATCATGTGCTCAATAACACCGGATCATGAAATACGAAGAATAATACTCAGATCAAAATACAACAAATACAATATCACAAGGTTCAATTACACATCAGAATTCTCGGGTATTACATCACATTCACTGCTCAATGGCCACTCCGGCCACAAGTATAACAAGTGACAGGTCGAAACGTACAATGTGTACAAGATGGTCACGTGGATTTGATGCCTTAAAAACTACCGGTGGTTTTTTGCTTCTTAGATTTAGAACTAGCCTCTGTCGCCAAAATTGTCATCTAAACGGCCAAAGCTCGATTCTGGTACCCCTTCAAGATGGTACATATGTGGGAGCCATGCCTTAACGAACACGGAGTTTCATATACATATCAAAGTAGCGGACTTTATCCGCTTCACTCTTCACTTGATCCCTCATGTAACTTAGTTGCTGATCTTACGTGATTATGGCATGTGAGGATACTAGCACATGCGTAGCTAAGAAGAACTCGATAATCCCGTGCTCTCAGACTGGCCAAGGATAATATTCCACATCTATGACGGTCTTGAATTCAGCCCATGTGGTTGTACAATCCTAGGAGTCACAACCTCCACCATTCTACAGCTTCTATGTCTAGGGGGTTAGTGAGCGATGGGTACCATCCTCTCATCTGGGCAAGCTACACCATCAAAAATCATACCAAGCTGGAAGAGGCAGTTTTTCCAGCCTAAAGAATCAGAAGAGCCGGTGAAGCGGGGCGTATGCATATTTATTACTTCTTGAAGCCATTTGCTAGTCCCATTATCCCCAGTCAAGGGGCTGGTTCTGTTGCCCGACTTAGGTTATTTGTGCTAGCTGAGCCGCTACCTAGTGAAGGATGGTAGCCACTCAAGTATTGACGTTATTATCCGTCGGTTGGTCCGGACTGACCGATAGGTCCTGGTGACCATCATAACTCAAGGACAAAATGTCCAACATCGTGTGCCATGCCGAATCAGTATACGACTGAGAAGGCTCCATTTTCTTCAGTGGCACCATGACTACGGCCTCGATCGCGTCCGCAAGCTGGTCGGTCACGACCTCTCGACAAGCTGAACAATAAGATAAGAAAACAAAGCGAAAAAAGATCAACACACATTTCGCGCCGATAAGTACCTCCACTCGTCGACTCTAATTCACATGAGAAGGTAATAAAGAAACACAAGGATTTAAGAAGACTTACAACCATGGTTACACGACGAGATAACAGCACAATAATGTTAGGCTTAATGATAACACTCATTTTTACACATATATTTACATCGATTTTCCGGGTTTTAAGATCCTAAAATGTGTAGAACTGTGTCGTTTATACTCGTATTATGTTTATTGGACTCGATCACGCTTGGGTACGTTTTATTGATTTTATAGGTACTTTATGGACATAAATCAAGCAAGAACGAAGTCTCCAACCCCAATACATATCAAGCAATGCGGAAACGAGAGATCGGGCTTAAAAAGGAGTCAAAACGGTGTCAAAACGAGTCAACACGAGCCCGGCCGTATCAATCGACACGGGCCGTGTCATTAGCCCGGCCGTGCTATATTGACACGGTCGGGTCTCACTTCCAGGGCCATTTTGCTTATTTAGACGAGTATGACACGGGCCGTGTCATTTGACACGGTCGAGTTCCCTGCCCAGTGGGTTTTGGCTTTTTGAGCATACTATGACACGGGCCGTGTCACTTTTCGGTGGAAATATCATCTTTTGACATTTTTGAAAGATTTGTGTGGAAAAAGTGATTGTTTTAGCTTTATAAAAGGAAGATATGGGGCATGATAGGAGATATGCTGAATTTTGGGAGATTAGAGAGAGAGAATAACAAAAGATTAAGTGGTTTTCATTCCAAAAAGAAGGGGTTTTGAAGAAATTCTTGAAGAACACTTCAAGAACATTTGAAGGCTTCAACCGGGATCGATCAAGACACACCACGAGTTTTATCTTCTTCCTATCTTTTCTTAATTTTGTTGTTTTTATTAGCATGAACATGATGATTACTAATCTTCCTTTCAATACCATGTCCGGCTAAACTCTTTAGATTCCGGGCATGGGAGTACGTTGATTTGCTATGATTTTGAGGGATTGATAATTATATTTATCTAGTGTAATTTCTTTATCAAATACTTGGTTTGATTCATGTTTAGACACTTGATCAATGTTTTTACATGTTAAACTTAATTGCTCATAATTCGAGAGAAGAGGGCATTAATAGGTTTCGAGTATTTGACGTAGTAAATTACGAGATTGAGAAATCGGTGATGAACTATGATGATATCTAATCTTATGAACATTTTTTGGAGTTAGATAATTTATAATAGACGGAGACGTTGTTATAGGTTGTTTAATCTACATTTTAATACATCTCGAGAGAGACTTTAGAATATTGTTGTGATCGTCGTTTCAGAAACACACTTAGACCCTTTTGAAACCAATCCCGACTAAATTTAGTAATCAACGGAAACCTAGCCTTGGAATTTACCTTTCTAAACTCTTGCAATTCATTCAAATATTTTCAATCGTTTTAAATTATTGTGATCATTGTATGTTATTTCATTAATCATCAATTTTACCTTTCGGTCGTCTAGATAAAACCGGGAATACTATAATCTATTACTCAACATAATAAGAATATTTAGTCTCTGTGGAATACGACCTTGCTCGCCGCTTTCTACACTTACTCTGTACACTTGCGGATTGTTTAAAAATATAGCGAACAAGTTTTTGGCGCCGTTGCCGGGGACTAAATTAATTTTTGTGTTGATATTACGATAAGTGTTTTTAGTCTTACTTTAGACATTTTCTTATTTGTTACTTAACTCATACAATTTCTACTCAGGGAGTGCATGGACACTCGTTCATCTCGAGTGCCGTTAGAAACTTTCTTCCTGGAAGTAGAAGAATTTGCCCGAAGAACAAGTGCTACCTCAAGGAAACTAAGAAGGGATCTTTTTGAAGACATGGAGAGAGCGGGAGACAACATAGAAAGGGGCAACGCAAACGAGAATGCAGTAATCCAAGACAACGAGGGCAGAAGGATTGAAAATCCACCAACTAGGGTGCAATCAATTCGGGATGGATTCCGACCGAAACTCGACCGAAACTTCGGAGGAATCACTCATGTTCCCATCAACGCTCATAATTTTGAGTTGAAGCCGGCCTTAATTTCAATGGTTCAACAAAATCAATTTGGAGGATTTGCTGTCGAAGATCCACATGCCCATCTCACTCATTTCATGCAAATATGTGATACTATCAAAATGAACGGAGTCTCGGATGATGCTATACGCTTACGATTGTTTCCATTCTCTTTGAGGGAGAAAGCAAGAAATTGGCTTGGAACTTTAGCTCCCTAAGTATAAAGACATGGGAAGAATTGAGCGAAAAATTTTTGTTCAAATTTTTCCCACCAAACAAGACGATGAAGCTAAAAGGTGAGATTACTCAATTTCATCAATTGGATTCCGAACCATTATATGAAGCTTGGGAACGTTTCAAAGATCTACTAAGGCGATGTCCTCGACATGGTTTCCCGAAGACCAACAAATGTGTTTCTTCTACAATGGTCTTATGGGGAAACAAGAAATTTTATTGATGCTTCATGAGGGGCATTGCTAGCAAGAAGTGCTGAAGAAGCGTATGGATTGATCGAAGAAATGGCTATGAATAGCTATCAATGGCCAACGGAAAGATCAAATATTAGAAGGGTGGCTGAGATATCCGATTCGGATCCTATAAAGGCATTAACCGCACAAATGACGATGCTAACTACTCAATTGGGGGCTCTAACAAAAGGAGGTGATTCGAAGGGAGTTTCTCAAAGAAGTTCAAGTTCACTACCGTCCGATCCATTGGAAGAGGCACACTACATTAATAATCGGAGTTACAACAATTACCGAAATAATCCACCACCGGGCTTCTACCATCCCTCAAATCGAAATCATGAAAATTTTAGCTATGCCAATCCAAAGAATGTTTTGCAACCACCGGCCGGATTCAAGGTATCGAATGGGGAGATAATTGAAGAAGCAAAACCGACGTCGAATCTCGAGAATATTCTAGCTACCTTCATGATGGAGACGAAAAGCCGATTTAGTCGAGATGAGGAGAAATTAGACAAAATCGAAGGCCATGTCACTCAACTAGCTACCACCATGGGAGCTCAAATGAAAAATCTCAAAACTCAAATTGGACAATTAGCTAAAGTGGTCGGGATTCAACATCAACGGGGACAATTTCCAAGCATTACTGAAGTGAATCCAAAAGAGTCGTGCCAAGCGATCACCTTAAGAAGTGGAACGAATTATGAAGGGCCAAAGATGCCAAGTGAGGAAGTCAAGGAGGATCAATTCGAAATTGAAAAGGAAGAAGGGAAGCATGATACAACTAAGGGGGCTGAGAAGCTTAAAATATCTTCTAACTCTACTCCTAACATTCCTCTACCTTTCCCTCAACGTTTCAAAAAGAAAAAGTTAGATGCACAATTCGCAAAATTTTTAGACATCTTCAAGAAAATTAATATCAATATTCCTTTTGCAGACGCTTTGGAACAAATGCCTAACTACGCAAAGTTCTTGAAGGATGTGATGTCAAGAAAAAGAAAGATGGAAGATCATGAGACGGTTAAACTAACCGAAGAATGTAGCGCTATTATCCAACGCAAATTGCCTCAAAAGCTTAAGGATCCCGGAAGCTTTACCGTTCCATGCACTATTGGAAACGTCTCATTCGATAAAGCTTTGTGTGATTTAGGTGCTTCGATTAACCTCATGTCGTTATCTATTTTCAGGAAATTAGGTGGCGGAGAAATGAAAACCACAACGGTTATGCTACAATTGGCGGATCGATCCATAACACATCCCAAGGGGATTGTTGAAGATGTGCTTGTAAAAGTCGACAAATTTATTTTTCCAGCGGATTTTGTTGTCCTTGATATGGAAGAAGACGGAGATTTACCACTTATTCTTGGATGTCCATTTCTAGCAACGGGAAAGGCTCTTATTGATGTTGAAAGGGGAGAATTAACACTACGTGTTAACGACGAGCATGTTCTATTTTCTATTTTCAAAGCTATGAAATTTCATGATAATACGGAATATTGCAATGTTATTGACCATATAAGCTCGTATGGAAAGAAAAAAATCTTACACTCATTATCGTCGGATCCGTTAGAGTTTGCTCTTACGAATTCATGTTTTTCTAGTGATTCAACTTTGGAGTTTGACGATTCTGACTTGTTTGATTATGTTTCTGAATTGAATTCTCTACAGGAAAAAATGCAAAGCAATACGTTCGATGATTTAGACAAACGGGAGCATGAAGTAGTTGCAGAAATCAAGCTGACGGACGAATCAAACGTGTCCAACGACATGGACAAAAATTTGGGGTCCGTTTCATCTCAATCGGATTCATCTCAACCAATCTTGGACCTTAAAACCCTTTCGGAACACCTCAAGTATGCATTTATGGATGATAACAAATCCAATCCGGTAATTGTATCCTCTTCACTTTCATCCACTCAACTAGATAAATTGCTTCGTGTATTGAGAACACATAAGTCGGCTATAGGGTGGTCTATCTCAGATTTGAAGGGAATTAGTCCCTCCATATGCATGCATAGGATTTTGCTTGAAGAAAATTTTAAACCTAAAGTGCAAAATCAACGGAGACTTAATCCCATAATGAAAGAAGTGGTGAAAAAAGAAGTATTAAAACTTTTATATGCCGGGATGATATATCCAATTTCCGATAGTGAGTGGGTAAGTCCTACTCAAGTGGTGTCAAAAAAGGGAGGGATGACCGTAACCAAAGACGAAAAAGATGAATTAATTGCTATGAGAGTAGTTACAGGATGGCGAGTATGTATAGACTATAGGGCTTTAAATGCGGCTACTCGCAAAGACCATTTTCCTCTTCCCTTCATTGATCAAATGCTTGATAGATTGGCTGGGCATGAATTTTTCTGTTTTCTTGATGGATATTCAGGGTATAATCAAATCTATATAACACGGGAATATAAAGATATTACGGCCTTTACATGTCCTTATGGAATTTATGCTTATCGTAGTATGCCGTTTGGTTTATGTAATGCTCCAGCCACATTTCAACGTTGTATGATGGCTATATTTCACGGTTTGATCGAAAATATAATGGAAGTTTTCATGGATGATTTTTTGGTGTTTGGAAATTCATTTGATCATTGCTTGCATAATCTTACTTTAGTTTTGCAGCGATGTGAAGACACTAATCTCGTGTTGAATTGGGAGAAATGCCACTTTATGGTGCAAGAAGGAATTGTCCTAGGCCATCGAGTGTCCGCCGCCGGTTTGGAGGTTGATAGGGCGAAAATTGTCGCCATTGAGAAACTCCCCCCACCAAAGAATGAAAAAGCAATTAGGAGTTTCCTTGGACACGCGGGTTTTTATAGGAGATTCATAAAAGACTTTTCAAAAACCACTAAACCTTTGAGTAAATTGCTAGAAAAAACACCTCTTTCATTCTTTCTAACGAATGTTTGCAGGCATTTGAGACTCTAAAGAAGGCATTAGTGAGTGCTCCTATCCTCGTGGTACCGGATTGGTCTCAACCTTTTGAGATCATGTGTGATGCAAGTGATTATGCGGTCGGTGCTGTGTTGGGACAACGTCGTGAAAAACTCTTTCGGGCTATTTATTATGCAAGCAAAACATTGGATGGAGCCCAACAAAATTACACAATAACGGAGAAAGAAATGCTTGCCGTAGTATTTGCTTTTGATAAGTTCCGATCATACTTAATTGGGACAAAGACGATAGTACACACGGATCACGCAGCTATTAAATACTTGTTTGAGAAGAAAGACTCTAAACCTCGCCTAATTCGATGGATTCTTCTTTTACAAGAGTTTGACGTGGAAGTTCGAGACAGAAAAGGATGTGAAAACATGGTAGCCGACCACTTATCTCGCCTCGAGTACAAAAAGGAGGAGGAACCGGAGATCAAAGGGATTAAAGAAGAATTTCCGGACGAGCGGCTCTTTATGGTAGAAGCTAAATTTCCGTGGTTTGCTGACATTGTTAATTTTTTGGTCGCAGGTGTGCTACCCCCGGATTTATCTCATTATCAAAGGAAGAAATTCCTACATGATATCAAGTTCTATATGTGGGATGATCCATTACTTTTTAAGAGATGTTCCGACATGATCGTGAGGGGATGTGTACCACAAGAGGAATGGGATGAAATTCTTCAACAATGTCATTCATCACCAACCGGAGGACATTTCGGAGCAACACGGACTGCTGCAAAAGTGTTGCAAAGCGGATTTTATTGGCCTACGCTATACAAAGATTGCTATCTCTTCATTCAACAATGCGATAGATGCCAACGAGTAGGAAATATTTCAAGACGTCATGAGATGCCCCTAACCAACGTAATTGAGGTTGAACTATTTGACGTTTGGGGTATCGACTTCATGGGTCCATTCTCATCATCATTCGGAAATAAGTACATTCTCCTAGCGGTCGAGTATGTATCTCGATGGGTCGAGGCAATTTGTTCTCCAACAAATGATGCTCAAATAGTAATGAAATTTTTAAAGAAAAACATCTTTTTCCGATTCGGAACTCCAAGAGCATTAATCAGTGACCGGGGATCGCATTTTGTCAACAAAATCATGGATAAACTTCTTCAGAAATATGGGGTCCGATCAAAGAAATCATTGGCCTATCATCCACAAGCAAATGGACAAGCCGAAGCGGCCAACAAAGAGATCAAGCTAATCTTGGAAAAGACGGTGAGTACATCTCGGAAAGATTGGTCATCCAAGCTCGATGATGCACTTTGGGCTTATCGTACGGCCTATAAAACTCCTTTGGGAACATCGCCCTATCAACTCATTTTTGGGAAATCATGTCACCTACCTTTGGAATTGGAGCATAGAGCGATGTGGGCGGTGAAAAGAATAAACTTAGATTTTGAGGCCGCCGGAAAGAAAAGATTGCTAGAGTTAAATGAATTGGAAGAATTCCGGGATGAATGCTACGAAAACTCTCGAATTTACAAAGAAAGGTCTAAAAGATGGCATGATAAGATGATCGTTAAACGTGAATTTATGCCGGGACAACAAGTACTTATCTATAATTCAAGACTGAAATTGTTCCCCGGAAAATTGAAATCAAGATGGTCGGGTCCATTCGTGATTAAGAAAGTACTTCCACCCGGAATAGTCGAGCTCATGAGCAGAGACGGAGAGCTATTTAAAGTTAACGGACAACGAGTCAAACATTACTATCATCCCTATCAAAAGGAATCCGTATCCGCAATAACTTTAATCGAGCCATAAAAGACTTTCAAATGAAAACGTCCGGCTGAAGACGTTAAACTTAGCGCTAATTGGGAGGCAACCCAATAAATTTTATTTTCATGTTTTGAATTTTTTTTCGCATTTTGTTGTATTTTTTTCTTGTTGTATAACTAACCGGTTCAAATTTTGGTGTTCAAATCGCAGGAAAAACACACCGAGGACAAAACTGCGTTTTCCAGGACAGCATGGCACGGGCCGTGTCAAATGACACGGTCGGGTCGTGCAACCAGTCGATTTTCACTTTCTGGAGTAGCACGGCACGGGCCGTGTCGAATGACACGGTCGGGTCCGTTGGCCAGCCGATTTGAAGAATCCAAGCAGGTACGACACGGGCCGTGTCATATGACACGGTCGAGTCAGGTACCCAGGTCAAATTTCACTTTCTGGCGTAGTACGGCACGGGCCGTGTCATTTGACACGGCCGGGTCAGTTGGACAGCGGCAAAATTTTAACAAATGAAGCAGGTATGACACGGGCCGTGTCATTTGACACGGGCCGTGTCGGTCGGGGGATATAAAAAGAGCAGTACGGCCGAGTCCACTTCATCTTCTTCCCCAAAACTTTCCTCCTCCCCAAATCATAAACCCTAGTCTCGAATCTCATCAAATCCGGCAAAATCAGGCAAAAACCGTGTCAAATCTCACATAAAAACAAAGTGCTCATCATTATTCCACAATCCTAAAGCTTCAAGGGTGAGAATCGGATGAATACATCCGGGTTTGGGTCGCGATTTTTTCTGAGTTTTTCTTCAATTTTCACTCCGAATTCAAGGTATGATTCACGATTTTGGAAGGTTTAATTATTCATTGCATTAAGATTATGTGGAACATGATTTATTGAGCAACTTAGGGTTCTTGAATGGATTATTTTTTTTTGGGGAAATTTATCATGAATTAAAGGAGTTGAAATTTTGTTGGTGATTATCATACATGTTGGATATATATGATTGATGTCATTACATGTTTGGGATTTTACTTACATTTGGGGTTGAAATTTATGGTTGGGATATTTTGAAGAAAACACTTATTGTTGAAAAAAAATGTTTTGTAAAAAGTTGGGGGTACGTGTATTATCGAAAAAATAGTGATTCGGAGCTTGTGTGAACAATTGATAATTGATAATTCTCTTGTAGGAAAATGGACAGAGGACGAGGAAATGCTCAACGAGGACGAGGAAATGCCCAAGGACGAGGCGTAACTCAACGAGGAAGAGGAAGGCCCGCAACAGAAATTGAACAACCGGAGAGAATACCTACTCAAGGGGCTGTCGAGACGCCCGAGAGGTATGGAATTGAGCTTCCTCCGAGTCGCCTAGCATGATGGGAGACATTGGGGCAGAAAAAAATGCTCCCCACTCGATGGCCGTACGATGAATGCATGACTGCGATGGGGATAAAAGAAGATGTTATGCGGCTACTCGGACGAATAAGTTGGACGACGTTAATGACTCAACATTGGCCCACTTACCGATGTCTCACGCTGGAATTTCTTAGCACACTCTCCGTTAAAAGAGACCCGATTTCGCATGAGCCGAACGCCTTGGAATTTCGGCTCAACAACAAAAACGAAAAATTGGGTCAGGGTTAATTGGATACTATATATGACGCTCGAAGGCACGGAGAATACCGAATCAATTGGTTTGAGTGTGAGACTTACTGGAGGAAAATGATTGAGTACCCGGGGAGCGGTGCACGTCCCTACATCCCAAAATCGGCGAAAGGATCATCTCTTCGTAATCCTATCCTCCGCTATTTACACAAAGTCATCGCGAGCACTATCTTTGGCCGGAAAGAAACGGGGCCAATTACTCAGCGAGAGCTTTATGTCCTAGCTCATATACTCGACGGAACAAATCCCTCAACCGGAGCTATTATCATGGATCACTTCGAAGACGTTGCCACTAAACCGAGAGGGGAGATTTGGGTAGGGGGTTTAATTACCCCTATCGCACTTCATCTTGACGTACCTCTAGAAAACCGAACTCCCCTACCGGGAAATATGCTTCTATCAGTCCAAGTCATGAAGTTGATGAATATTCTCGACTACGACTCCCGAGTTATTTTTCTCCAGAATGACGGCGATCACTTCCTACTCCCGAATACAACTTTGACAACTATTTCTAGTATTCGGGACATAGGAAATCTACAAATGTCCATGGAAGCACACAAATTGGCCCGGGAGGCAGCTGGATTAATTTCTCCGAGTGAAAGATATGTTGCTCGTAATGTCCGTCCTAGGCATACGGAATTTGAGGATAGAAACGAGAGCATGAGAGAAGAAGAGAGAGAGGAGAGAATGGAGGAGGAATTCGAGTATGAGAGAGGCCCGGAAGAAGAAAGAGAATCAGGGGAGGAAGAAGAAAGAAGGAGAGATCGGCCCGAGTCGTCGAGACAAGCCGAATCAAGAAATGCCGTATCTCGAGAAGAGTTTGAGGCTTTCCGAGAGGAAACCCGTGAAAGACAAGACGTGATGCTAGCAATTTTACAACGAATGGAAGATTGGCATATCCAACAAGGCCATTATCCTCCGCCAAATCATTAGGACCGGTTATAAGTATTTCTTGACCCAAAGTTTTTTTTTATTTAAATACTATACCCCCTTTGTGTGCATAATCTTTAATTCAAGTTTGGGGGGAGATATTGGGTCAAGAAATACCTACATTGTTTGTTTGATTTTTTTTTTTTTTTTTTGGTGTGTTTGGATTTTGTTTTATGTTTTGGTTTGAATTGTTTACATTGGTGTGTTTTATTTTGGTGTGTTTTATTTTGGTGTGTTTTATTTCGAACTTGGTGTGTTTTGATGATGATGAACTTTGATGAAACTCGAAAGAATGAACTCTTGTCTTGGATGCCTCGGGATTTATTTTGTTATTTTGATATACAAATCGAGGATAATTTGAAGAGGAAAATTTGTAGAATAATCAAAAGGGTGTGAAATTGAATAAATAGCCTAATCTCTTGGAAATATGAACAAATCTAACTTGTGAGCTTTTGAGCCTTCGTGCATCATTAAATATGCAAGTTTCATTGTCGAGTGTTCCATTCATGTTTTTAAGACTCTAGAACTTGCCCTGGTATCTTATTCGAAACTACAAGTGTGTTTGCAAATTAGTGAAAATGATTTAAGGCAATTTTTATTTGACAACCTTTCAAACCTTTTGGCCAACCCGAAAAATTTGTTTCCCTAGTTAGCCCGATTGAGCTTAAAGCCTATTTCTTGTTAACCACATTATGAGCTCTCCGTTCCATTATAAACTTTTGTCCCTATACTTGAGCTATTTAGAACAAATTGGTAAAAGAATGAAAAGATGTGGTAGCAATCGGGAAGATTGTTGGTTCAAAATGCAATGAATTATCAAAATAAATTTGAAGGAGGATTGGTGTGATTTAATGATGATGTTGTCCACCACTAAAATAAATAAAAAATGGTGGACACAAAAGAAACGAGATGTATGGAGCAATAAGGAGGAATAAGGTTGTGATTTTCACTTTCAAAAGTGCTTAGTGCCATGATATTCAAATCAAGGGGTTGAAAGAAACAAAATCCTAAGGGATTATTGAGCTTCTAATTGAGCGAAGTGATTGTTGAGATAATGTTCTAATTTGCTCAAGTCAAGTCACTTTAAGCCATACTTATCCTACCCCGACCAAAAAGCCTACATTACAACCATTAAAGTCCTTTTTGATTCACCAAATTTGTATGCACAACTAGTGGTAGATATGTAGACAATTGGCAAGCCTATGGGGATTCTTATTTCATTGAATGAGTTTTGAGCGTTACTTATCCCTTTATACACTTTGAGAGTGAGGGAATACACTTGACCGGCGAGGTTCGGATTATTCAAGTATTAGCTATGATGTTAAGGAAGCACCCCCGAGATTTGAATACTTTATAGAACTCGACTTATTTATTTCTTGAGGCGTATTGATAAATTTTCAAAAATGAACCTTTGAGGTATGTTGAGGGACGAGTTCCCTTAAGAGTGGTTATTTTAAAGTGCATTGCTCGGGACGATCAACGTTCAAGTTTGGGGGATTTTGATAACACTCATTTTTACACATATATTTACATCGATTTTCCGAGTTTTAAGATCTTAAAATGTGTAGAACTGTGTCGTTTATACTCGTATTATGTTTATTGGACTCGATCACGCTTGGGTACGTTTTATTGATTTTATAGGTACTTTATGGACATAAATCAAGCAAGAACGAAGTCTCCAACCCCAATACATATCAAGCAATGCGGAAACGAGAGATCGGGCTTAAAAAGGAGTCAAAACGGTGTCAAAACGAGTCAACACGAGCCCGGCTGTGTCAATCGACACGGGCCGTGTCATTAGCCCGGCCGTGCCATATTGACACGGTCGGGTCTCACTTCCAGGGCCATTTTGCTTATTTAGACGAGTATGACACGGGACGTGTCATTTGACACGGTCGAGTTCCCTGCCCAGCGGGTTTTGGCTTTTTGAGCATACTATGACACGGGCCGTGTCATTTGACAAGGGCCGTGTCACTTTTCGGTGGAAATATCATCTTTTGACATTTTTGAAAGATTTGTGTGGAAAAAGTGATTGTTTTAGCTTTATAAAAGGAGGATATGGGGCATGATAGGAGATATGCTGAATTTTGGGAGATTAGAGAGAGAGAATAACAAAAGATTAAGTGGTTTTCATTCCAAAAAGAAGGGGTTTTGAAGAAATTCTTGAAGAACACTTCAAGAACATTTGAAGGCTTCAACCGGGATCGATCAAGACACACCACGAGTTTTATCTTCTTCCTATCTTTTCTTCATTTTGTTGTTTTTATTAGCATGAACATGATGATTATTAATCTTCCTTTCAATACCATGTCCGGCTAAACTCTTTAGATTCCGGGTATGGGAGTACGTTGATTTGCTATGATTTTGAGGAATTGATAATTATATTTATCTAGTGTGATTTCTTTATCAAATACTTGGTTTGATTCATGTTTAGACACTTGATCAATGTTTTTACATGTTAAACTTAATTGCTCATAATTCGAGAGAAGAGGGCATTAATAGGTTTCGAGTATTTGACGTAGTAAATTACGAGATTGAGAAATCGGTGATGAACTATGATGATATCTAATCTTATGAACATTTTTTGGAGTTAGATAATTTATAATAGACGGAGACGTTGTTATAGGTTGTTTAATCTACGTTTTAATGCATCTCGAGAGAGACTTTAGAATATTGTTGTGATCGTCGTTTTAGAAACACACTTAGACCCTTTTAAAACCAATCCCGACTAAATTTAGTAATCTACGGAAACCTAGCCTTGGAATTTACCTTTCTAAACTCTTGCAATTCATTCAAATATTTTCAATCGTTTTAAATTATTGTGATCATTGTATGTTATTTCATTAATCATCAATTTTACCTTTCGGTCGTCTAGATAAAACCGGGAACACTATAATCTATTACTCAACATAATAAGAATATTTAGTCTCTGTGGAATACGACCTTGCTCGCCGCTTTCTACACTTACTCCGTACACTTGTGGATTGTTTAAAAATATAGCGAACACTTAACAACCGACTCCTATGACTCAACAAACAGACCTAACTTAACCAATAGTCTAGGTATTCATAACCTAAGCTATGATACCATAAATGTAACACCCCAAATATTTCAAGGGCTGTTTCACGCAGTAGAGCCTTCCACGAAGGTCTACCAAGCTAATACTTACATGTACAAACATGTCAATTAAAAATAAATAGTTAGTAATAAAGATTAGGTAGTGGCCTCGACTAAAATATTTGAGTAAAAATAAAGTATGACATTAAGGTAAATAAAAGTATTGCCCATGCAAGGGACTTTCCATGACAATTCAAAATGACTAGTTTACACATCAACTCCCACACACAAAAAGGGATAAAAACCGACTCTGTAGTTGACTAGGGCTGGGACTTAGAACCTTCGAACCGAACTATCAATTTTGGTTTGGCGTGGTTCAATTATTGAGAAAGAAATCATTAAAAAATTCTGGGTCGGGTCCTAAACCAAACTTCGGGTTCGAGTTCGGTTATTTACTATTCCAAAATTTCAATAACCGTAATACCCGAAATTAATATCAATAACCGAGTAATATATTATAACTCGTAATGTCCGAAATATAAACCTACTGCAACACCCTAATTTACTATCCCTTCCTCAAACAAATTTAAAATAACTAAAATAACCGAAGTAGCTGAAAAATGTTGGGCTCTTTTCGTTTCTTTCTTAAAATTTGAACTATAAACTTCGATTCAGGTATTTTGATTCTTGAGAAAATTACTTCGATTCCTAAAAGTTCGATTCTTAAATAAACATATCAGAAACCGAACCGAAATACATAACAAATTTTGAATTTCGGTTCTAGATGTTTTTTCCAAAGAACCAAACTATCTCATCCCTATGGCCGACACTTGAGCCAACATCATCACAACTGTTATCTCTGCCGTGCTTTGCCCGGACCCATCCTCGAACTGATCGTTAATTGAAATGCATAAAAAACATTTTCCCCATTTAAGGGATTAACATTCGAATGACTAGTGCGAGTAAAAAATTACACAAACGTTACACCCATGTACATTTCAAAATTCATTTCACATTTTCAATACATTTGCACAGCAATATTCCGAAATATTTTTTTATCATTAAAGCATCATAATACACACACATCACAATGGTAAACCATGACCGCATTCATCAGCATCAATCCCCGAGGGCTCCGTCAAACCAACCCCGGTTGGGACCCAATCCGCAATCCAACTCGAGTATGTGTAACATCCCCAAAACCGTATGGGAATATTACACGCCGTAGACCCCTTCCACAAGGATCTACCAGGCTAAACGTCCATAAACGACTAAATGCTTGCCCGGCCAGGGTCAAACAATATAATAATACAGACCGTTAAGGTCACTTACACATAAACACACAGACCGATGAGGTCATACAACTCTATCAACAGAACTGACTAACAACATTACCCACACAGGGGTCGAAACACAATACAAATGGAAGACCGAAAGAACTCTAACAATACAACCAAACTCTACCAACTCGACTCTTGATTAGTATCGCACTCGTCATCCTCTTGTGCCAATCCCGTGATCGCTCCCCTTAATCTGCATGTACCGGACGCAAAGCAGACATCCACCCCGAATACTCGGGGTTAGTAAAACTCCACCGCTTTTACTAGTGCAAGTATCAAACCATACGAAATGTAACAAGCAAAAAGCAACTACGAATTTAATACGGAAATCCATTATCAAAATGTTCCCGAGAAGTTTTAGAATTTCGAACTCAAGTAAGAGATATTTGAAAAGGAACACATCATCTCGGGGATTTTTAAAGCAGAAAATCTTTTGGACCTCGAGTCCCAATTTATAAAACCTTTTCGTAAACAATAGGGTCTTAGCCCGATTCTCGTTTCAAAGCATACTAAATAATATATCATTATGAGTCTGAGATCCATATTTAAAATGTTACCCGAACAATCACTGCTACACGATCACTGTTCGTACACATCATGTACCGAACTCCGGAGGCCTCGACGGACCTTACCCGGACCACACACACTGTTCGTACACATCATGTACCGAACTCCGGAGGCCTCAACGGACCCTACCCGAACCACACACACTGTTCGTACACATCATGTACCGAACTCCGGAGGCCTCAACGGACCCTACCCGGCTACAACATCGTTCGTACACATCATGTACCGAACTCCAGAGGCCTCGTCAGACCCTACCTGGATCACACACCTTGTCCATACACGTCATGTACCGGACTCCAGAGGCCTCGTCAGACCCTACCTGGTTCACACACTTTGTTCGTACACATCATGTACCGAACTCCAGAGGCCTCGTCAGACCCTACCTGGATCACACACACATCGACTCGACACAATTCATAATCATTAAATGTCAAGTCATTCCACATTACGCCGAAATGTACAATCAAGCATGTAAACCAAAACAACACAAACATCATGATCATCACAACGACTCTTAACCAACACAACACACATTCGGTACACAATAAATTGAACAAACACGTGTACAACCATCTCATATGTACATCGCAATCCTGCACAAATGTCACAACGCCTAACACGTATACCAATATATCACTATTATCACAAAGCCTTCAAATTTCGGAAAACACAACCAACTCAAACGGAACATATTTACGGAGGCAAGCAAAATCGTCATACATATCATACGTAATTACTATTCACAAGATACAAGTCGTATAATAAGTACTTGCCTTAATAACCGCTACCAAACACTCCGAAGAACACGGTTCGACCGGGAAGCTCGGACCCCGAAGAAGACAACGAACAGAAGGGTTCCGACTCGAGTTCTTCACAAGAATTCGACCCTAACAACATATAATCAATAAATCATCGATCATACGAGGAAGAATAATCGTAGAACGCCCGAAAACCCCTCTATGACATTTTACCGGACACCTTCAAGGCGTCGGTCAAGAACTCGACCCAAACAACGAATCGATACGATCCAACCATGGAATAATAAAGGAAATGATATAAAACATCTAAATAATCATCAATCCATCACAGTCCTAAGTTAAATCGAATAAATCGGACGAAAACAACCAAAATACCCAAATTCCCCAAAACTAGATTTCTAGGAAATCTGACCTGATTCGGTAGATTGGAGGATGTTATAGGATTGATCATTGATGATATGAACTCCAAAACTTCATGGATTGATTGTACAACAACATCTCTCCATGCTATACACACCCACAGCCGCGTACGGGAAGGAAAAGAAGGAGAAATGGCTGGAGAAAAACGTCCGCATGCCTTAAATAGGCTGACTGCCGGCCGGGTTACGTACGTAACCGGCCATGGCCGAACTCACTGCCTGGAAAATGCCGGAACGTTACGTACGTTACCGGCCAGGGCCTTACGTACGTAACTGCCGATCACTACCGCACGTTACTCGGCCAGGGCTGGCCTGGCCCGAGCATGCCCGGCCATGACTCGGCCGGGACCAACTCCGACGGCCCGAACGACCCCGAAAGCCGAACCTGAGTACGAATCGAAGATACGGTTACGAAGTACTCGAAAAGACGAATCTGAGCACTAAGAGAACACACGATTCCGGCCACCCGAAGGCCCGAAATTCGACAATGGAAAGTAATTACCCCAAACTTTGGGAAATTACGAAAATGGCCCAAAACGTCCGAAATACACGATACATGATCGAAACACCAAGCCGAAGCTTGCAACATGAATAATAACATTAAATGAACTTACGAGAAAGTCCAAACAACAGTTTCGGACGAGATTCGCAAGAATCGAACTCAAGTGCGAAAAAACCGCTAAAAAGCACGGAACTCAACAAAACGACACCGAAACGAGCTCGGATGACAAAAAGTGCAGAATTAATCATTATCGAAATGACGAAACGGTCATGAGCGAGTCATCAAAACGGACCTCCGCCGAAAAATGAAAATTACCGGAAATCCGAAATTGCGGATATTACATTCTACCCTCCTTAAAAGAAGTTTCGTCCCGAAACTTAAAACAAGTAGGGAGAAGCAATACCCCGACAGAGAAAACTCAACAAGATACACAAGAAACGCGTAACTTTCGTCCATTGGTGAAACGTTACAAGCAACGCGAAAGGATATACAGCGTGACAACACGCCACACGACGACCAACCCAACGCCACCGATAGAGAAATAATAAAACCAACAAGTGACAAGCGTCATCAAACAGGTAATACGACCAAGTCGATTATCCGAGCAATCACAAAATACAACGAACGAAAATCAATATGATTGACTACCCCAACGGTACATCAATCAAAACGCGAGCCAATCGCTGAAGAAATACGGAATTCCACCGCTCAAGGGTTGGAAGATCGAAAACGAGACAAATTTCCCGAATATAAGGAAATTAGGAACGAGTCTGAACGCTCAACAATCACGAAACGAGATCAACAAAAACCGAACAATCAAACGATCGAACCACAACGGTCGAGACAACAAAAATCGAACAATCATGTTCGAATCACGAAGAACAATAAAATTCAAACAATAACTCCCAGGTTCACGTCTCGGCTCGAGACAATATATGATCCGGTAAAAGCAACAAGATGTGATTCACATAAGGTCCACAGGAAAGGGAACAGCAATTGAAAAATCACAACGACAAACGAGTTATTCCGAAACAATACCACACTCGTTCGATCAACAAAAGCAAGGGGCAGGACAAGCTCAAAAATGTCAACGAACATAAACGAGTCGAAAATACAGAGGTTCAAAATCCGATCCACTTCGAATAAAAGAACTAATAAAACCAGATGATGTCACTACCGAACAAGGTTCACAAGAATCGAACCGAACTCGAAAAAGTCATAGCGATAACCAGATCGACACACAACAAGATCACAGCTCGTTCGAACGATGAAATCGGAATACAGAACAAGTTCAGAAAGTATCAACGAACACGAGCGAGCCGATAGAATTGAGAAAGAGAAAATGCAGAAGTCCAAAAACAATACGGGTATTATATTCGACCTCTTCTAAAAGAAGTGTCGTTCCCGAAACTCACAACACGAAATCAAGGTGACAACACAACAAGCAACCGATAGAAACATCTTCCATGGGCCTCTTAGAGCCGATTCTGATATCTGTACTGAATTTCGCGCCCCGAAAGACTCGGAACCCAACTCGCAAAACTAGATCCTGTGACGAGAAAAATAATTGGTACGTGCATGCCCCCGGCACACCACGGTTGAAACACCTCGGCTCGGCATACCGAAAATACAACTGCTAGGTACAATGGAATATAACGTCGCAAAACAACAAACCGGAGATGCCAACTTGGCACAACAAAGAATCATAACATATATCATGTACAACGATTACCGTCGTAAAGTAATACACACACAAACACTACAACAACGACGATATCGTTCGGCGACCTCAACGGCCCGAACGATAACCAGCACATAATTACAAACATTATGAAATAATCACACATGTACACAAACGTACAAACCCAAGCTTCAACAGCTCACACTCGTGCGACAACACGCACTCACCACGAGGCGATAAACAGTAAACACCGGTTCACACCTCTCACAGAGGGCTAGTACAACAAATGCGTGGCAACGCCTCGACGTTCATGCCACCAATTCGATCATACTCGGAAGCAAACATCATAACGACAACGTGAACATCATACATACATACCCAGCCCTCAAACGGGAATGGATAGGTTTTAAAAACGAAAACCTCCTTTTGAAAATAATTTTGGAAACACCGATTGATCTTGAGTATCACCCTTCAAAAAAAAGTACAATCGTGAAACATCGTTATCGAGACTTTGGAAAACTATTTCGCATTCGATAAAAATGAGGACACTTTCTTTTTGTGAAAAACTTTCGGAATATTCGATCCTCGGGTCTAAGTAAAAGTGTTTATAAAGCATTGAAAATATCTCAAAACATTTTGGTCCTCGAGGTGGAAGAATTTTGAAACAGATTGTGGCACCTTAGAAGTACCGCGAGAAAACAATTCATTTGAAACGTACGTCTCGAAATTTATTTCTAAGATACTCAAGTTTTTGAAAATAATTCAATGCCAAAAAGGACGATGCCAACAAGGCTAGAATGCCTAAAAATTTCAGGTAATCACACGGAACATCATAACGCTGTGGGTCCCGTGTCGGAACCCCAGGCTAAAAACCATTTACAAAAACGCCAAAAAGGCCAATGACGGTAATATTTCAAAAACTTACAAAAGCCATTTACAAAATACTAAATACCGTCATAAAAATTTCGCCAAAATGATCAAGGTCATGCCAAAAACTCGGTTAAGGGAATCGGTTTTCGAAATAAAACTCAGTCGGTAAAATACCGAAAGTCATTACAAAAGAACTCACGCAGTGGAAAAAGGAATACAGTCCAACATGCACAATCCAATTGAATACATCTCACAGCATCTAGTTTAAACATACAACAAAACCATTCCTCGGAGTTTCTCACGAACTCAATCGTCGATACCTTATTCGAAACCCATCAAGGTTCTCAGTTTTTACACCATACCACCCCTCACAGTGGTTCAAAGGTAAAACAACAATAGGCCCAGTTTTATACATATACTATATATCACACGTATTAAATACAACTATATTCACAACACCGTACAAATAAAATTATGCACCGCAATTAACTCATTAAGATAAAATCGAGATACACAGGTATTACGCATAAAGGAGGAGACTTACATCCACAGGCCGCACAGAGATGACGGTCGCCCACGATACTAATCTCGTCCGACAACATAACCGACACATTGTGACCACGCACAACTCAACTTGTCACCTGACGACTCGAACGACAAGACAACACATTACTCGACAAAACACGACTTGAAACGACCCGACAGCCTAGGTTTCCGCAAACCTAAGCTCTGATACCATAATTGTAACATCCCCAAAACCGTATGGGAATATTACACGCCGTAGACCCCTTCCACAAGGATCTACCAGGCTAAACGTCCATAAACGACTAAATGCTTGCCCGGCCAGGGTCAAACAATATAATAATACAGACCGTTAAGGTCACTTACACATAAACACACAGACCGATGAGGTCATACAACTCTATCAATGTAATCGACTAACAACATTACCCACACAGGGGTCGAAACACAATACAGCAGAAGACTGAAAGAACTCTAACAATACAACCAAACTCTACCAACTCTCGACTCTTGATTAGTATCGCAGCTCGTCATCCTTTTGTGCCAATCCTGTGACTGCTCCCCTTAATCTGCATGTACCTGGACGCAAAACAGACATTCACCCCCCGAATACTCGGGGGTTAGTAAAACTCCACTGTTTTACTAGTGCAAGTATCAAACCATACGAAATGTAACAAGCAAAAAGCAACTACGAATTTAATACGGAAATCCATTATCAAAATGTTCCCGAAAAGTTTTAGAATTTCGAACTCAAGTAAGAGATATTTGAAAAGGAACACATCATCTCGGGGATTTTTAAAGCAGAAAATCTTTTGGAACTCGAGTCCCAATTTACAAAACCTTTTCGTAAACAATAGGGTCTTAGCCCGATTCTCGTTTCAAAGCATACTAAATAATATATCATTATGAGTCCGAGATCCATATTTAAAATGTTACCCGAACAATCACTGCTACACGATCACTGTTCGTACACATCATGTACCGAACTCCGGAGGCCTCGACGGACCTTACCCGGACCACACACACTGTTCGTACACATCATGTACCGAACTCCGGAGGCCTCAACGGACCCTACCCGAACCACACACACTGTTCGTACACATCATGTACCGAACTCCGGAGGCCTCAACGGACCCTACCCGGCTACAACATCGTTCGTACACATCATGTACCGAACTCCAGGGGCCTCGTCAGACCCTACCTGGATCACACACCTTGTCCGTACACGTCATGTGCCGGACTCCAGAGGCCTCGTCAGACCCTACCTGGTTCACACACTTTGTTCGTACACATCATGTACCGAACTCCAGAGGCCTCGTCAGACCCTACCTGGATCACACACACATCGACTCGACACAATTCATAATCATTAAATGTCGAGTCATTCCACATTACGCCGAAATGTACAATCAAGCATGTAAACCAAAACAACACAAACATCATGATCATCACAACGACTCTTAACCAACACAACACACATTCGGTACACAATACATTGAACAAACACGTGTACAACCATCTCATATGTACATCGCAATCCTGCACAAATGGCACAACGCCTAACACGTATACCAATATATCACTATTATCACAAAGCCTTCAAATTTCGGAAAACACAACCAACTCAAACGGAACATATTTACGGAGGCAAGCAAAATCGTCATACATATCATACGTAATTACTATTCACAAGATACAAGTCGTATAATAAGATACTTGCCTTAATAACTGCTACCAAACACTCCGAAGAACACGGTTCGACCGGGAAGCTCGGACCCCGAAGAAGACAACGAACGGAAGGGTTCCGACTCGAGTTCTTCACAAGAATTCGACCCTAACAACATATAATCAATAAATCATCGATCATACGAGGAAGAATAATCGTAGAACGCCCGAAAACCCCTCTATGACATTTTACCGGACACCTTCAAGGCGCCGGTCAAGAACTCGACCCAAACAACGAATCGATACGATCCAACCATGGAATAATAAAGGAAATGATATAAAACATCTAAATAATCATCAATTCATCACAATCCTAAGTTAAATCGGATAAATCGGACGAAAACAACCAAAATACCCAAATTCCCCAAAACTAGATTTAGGAAATCGACTGGTCAGTAGATTGGAGGATGTTATAGGATTGATCATTGATGATATGAACTCCAAAACTTCATGGATTGATTGTCCAACAACATCTCTCCATGCTATACACACCCACAGCGTGCACGGAAGGAAAAGAAGGAGAAATGGTCAAGAAAAACGTCCGCAGCCTTAAATAAGCCGATCGGCCGGTTACGATTTAACGTCGGCCATGGCTTACGACGAATCGCCATGGCCGAACTCACCGATCGGAAAATGCCGAACGTTACGCACGCACGGCCAGGCCTTACGACGTAATCGGCCTTACGACGAATCGCCGATCACTACCGCACGTTACTCGGCCAGAGCTGGCCTGGCCCGAGCATGCCCGGCCATGACTCGACCGAGACCAACTCCGACGGCCCGAAAGACCCCGAAACCCGAACCTGAGTACGAATCGAAGATACGGTTACGAAGTACTCGAAAAGACGAATCTGAGCACTAAGAGAACACACGATTCCGGCCACCCGAAGGCCCGAAATTCGACAATGGAAAGTAATTACCCCAAACTTTGGGAAATTACGAAAATGGCCCAAAACGTCCGAAATACACGATACATGATCGAAACACCAAGCCGAAGCTTGCAACATGAATAATAACATTAAATGAACTTACGAGAAAGTCCAAACAACAGTTTCGGACGAGATTCGCAAGAATCGAACTCAAGTGCGAAAAAACCGCTAAAAAGCACGAAACTCAACAAAACGACACTGAAACGAGCTCGAATGACAAAAAGTGCAGAATTAATCATTCTCGAAATGACGAAACGGTCATGAGCGAGTCCTCAAAACGGACCTCCGCCGAAAAATGAAAATTACCGGAAATCCGAAATTGCGGATATTACAGTATGAATCCCCAAAAACCCAATCGAACCCATCTGCAAGTGGACTACTCACACACACATTTAACATTTTCACAATTCACCAATGGCATCAAAATAACATATAACACAACATAATGTAATCTACTTGATGTTATCAATATCACACAATTGGGAATCAATTAACGATCAACTTAAAATTTGCAACATCCATAATCCACACTATAGCTATATGGTATCATAAACTGACATGTACTATTCATTGAGGACACAACCCGATATCTAAAGAAAGCCCCCAACTTAGGACCTGAAATTGTCCTATTTAAGACTTCAAATGAAAAGTTCTAACAAAAAGCAAACACGGGTTCAATGAAATACATTTTTCATGATCTAACAAAGTAGAAAGCAAACAATAAAACATCATCACAACCTCAAGTCAAAGTGATCCAAAACATACTTCCCAAAAACAAATTCTGCAATACAAACCAGATTAAGTTTCTCATACAAACATCCAAAAAAGCATGACGACAATTAACGGTAACGACGAAGGGACAATGTCTGGTTCCTCTTCCAGGTGGCCCTTCTTGATGGACGTGCTTTGTGGTGCAAGTGTCCCTTTCCTCTAAGTCCTCTGTATTTCTTTCCAGCAGAAGTAAGCCCACGAAGCTCCCTGTGTTTGTGGACTGGATTGCAGATCCAGTTGATTCTTGGGTCGTTTCGGATAGTAGTATGGGCCGGATCAATCAATATTACCTCAAAGTACTTGTATGTAGAGTCCTGTTACAGATTTGCTGTTACAAAATATGGAATCATGCAAATTGGACATATTTGATATAAGTAGGCGGCCACATACTCCCCCAAGTTCGAAACAAAAATGAGTAAAGCTTTTTATAGAAGAATGATATTCTGATATTTTCAAGGCTAATGGGTAAAGCTTTTTCCTACATTACCCTTATACACATTAATTCATCTAGTAAACATATCAAGTATGCTCCATTTGCCATTTCCGTCAGTCCCACAAGAGTGTGCGAGTTCCATTTTTAGAAAATACCCCTTTTATTTTTACTCCACATTTTCAACTTATCTCAACAATACCAAGGATGCCCACACTCTTTACGCTTTAATTAATCAACAACAACAAATAATATACCCCTGCAATAAAAAGTGGTACCCTTTCTCCACTACCTAACTTTTATTAAACTCGTGCCCATAAAGAGTGAGCACACTCTTAGACTGCATTTAACGGCAACCTATGTGGTCTGGTCGACCACACATCAGCCAAAAAAATATATAAAATTTGCTTTGCCTTTTTAAGAGACCGACCTTGGTCTATTCACAACCCAAGAGAGACCGGTGGTCTGATGTATGTGGTGGACACATGTCAAATTTTTATTTGTTGTATATATTAATCAACAACAAATAATATACCCCTGCAATAAAAAGTGGTACCCTTTCTCCACTACCTAACTTTTATTAAAACTCATGCCCATAAAGAGTGAGCACACTCTTAGACTGCACTTAACGGCAACCTATGTGGTCTGGTCGACCACACATCAGCCAAAAAAATATATAAAATTTGCTTTGCCTTTTTAAGAGACCGACCTTGGTCTATTCACAACCCAAGAGAGACCGGTGGTCTGATGTATGTGGTGGACACATGTCAAATTTTTATTTGTTGTATATATTTAATATATTAGAATAAAATTTATATCTTCAACATATTTACATATATATATATATATATATATATATCAAAAAAAATACTTTTTCCTCCTCTAAATATAAACACTATATTTGTATTATTTTGGCACCCTCAAAAAATCATATTCCTTTTCTTTATTCATCCATATTTACTAAAATTGTTAGATTATTTTATAGTAATAGTTTAATGTTACTAAAATAAAATAAAATAAAATAATTATATACTATAATATTATGGTTAGATGGTTGGGTGGTTATTGATAAGTCTTGCAAAGTTGTTGTGGTTGGGTTGGGGTACATATTGATGATGTGGATGAAAGAGAAACTAATTAAATATTAAAATGGTTGGGTGGTTGGGATGGTTGCTGTTAAAGATGGCCTTATGGGACAGAGGGAGTATTATTTTCCAACTAACATAATTCAAGGACATACACAATAGTTCAACACCTCCTTAAAATGTGTCTTTTCATTTGAAAAAAAATTAAAACCTGGAGGAAGTATTATTTGCTGAATAAAACGAATCAACACCTCAAAATCTTCGACATACTTCAATCTTAAAATTTGATCTATCCTAGATGAACTAGCGCAAGAAAATCATCATGGACGGGAAGAACTTCGTGAATAATCTGCAATTCTTTATGCATATTAAAAAGGGGCTAGAGGTAAAATCACTCAAATACAAACAAAATCGACTATTTGATTCATACAGTATATATCAAAAGCCTAGTTCATACATGTCAATTGATAATTTAGGGCATCAAGGACTAGGTTAGAAAATGAAAGGAGATGTATAAAACTTAGGAGTTGAAGACATATATAAGTACAAACCTCATTGATCCAGTAAGAGTTGAGAACTTTAAGGCCACCAAGTTTCCTTCCTGCACGTTCCTCTGCGACTGATCGCTTGCTGCGCTGGAATTTGAGCTGAGTAACACCCTGGTTGGTGGGCTTACCATATACAATACCCTTGGGAACAGGCCTCTTCCGTCCACCGCGCCTGACACGGACACGGTAGATCACATAACCCTGAAAAATGAAATTCATTCGCTAAGCATAAAGAACTTTTGAAAAAGAAAAACTGATGAAAAATAGATAACGATTATAATTATATTAAATATACAAACTTGTAGTTGGAAAAAACCATAAAGACAAAACACCATTAAGCTAAACCAAGTCTTATAAAATGCAAGTTTGTGAAAGCTATATCTATATTACTATATGGTATATAAAAGCATAAAAAAAGTGTAGAAAACTTATACTTATTACTATATAATATAAATTCATATGTGCACTATAGCATCAAACAGAAATATTAAAACATTCTTAACCCAACTACGTAACAGCAACAGCTAAAGAACAATTAAAGACTTATTCTCTCTATATATATAATTTCTTAAATATCCATTTAAGCTACAAAAGAATATTTTGTTCCGTCTGTAACAGGAATCTTAGGATCCTCAGTTTCAATCGAGTGCAGAATTCACAAAGGCAACTAAAGTCTGGAACTTTTATAGGACATTGATTAAACACGAAAAAAAACCTGCTTGGCCTTGTAGCCGAGGCGACGGGCCTTGTCGGGGCGAGTAGGGTGGGTGACGCGTACAACCGCCGGAAGCTGACGGTACTCCCAGCAGCGAACCCTAAGCAAGAACCGCATCACATCGGACTGCTTCTTCTTCCAAATCTCCGACACATAGGTATAGGCACCTGCAAATCCGCCACAAGATTGAAAAAGGAGGAAATAAATAAAATCTACATAAAAAAATAATGATATCGAGGTTGGAATTAAGGTTACCCATTACTGTTGGCTGCACAATTCGTTCACCTCAGGGCGGAGTGAGCTGCTAGGGTTTTCTCTATAATAGCCAAAAACAACAATATATATGGAATGTCTAAGTTTTTACTTGATGGGCTAGGCCCGAAATTTACAGACCCGAAACAATTGAACGGCCCAATCACTGAATTAGGCATTACAATGTTAATTTAAGATCGATAATAAAAGTAGTGTTAAAGGAATAATACCCATTGTGTGTCTAAGTCATGCATTACGAACTTCCTAGATAGGATTTTACTGGCGCATTTGTATTTCACCCTATTTAGGATCTCATTGATGGAATAATACAACAACACTTTGCCTCTACTTTCTGCCTCACGTTATTTTCCTTCAACACGTTATCGCACGTAGTTCCCAACCGAGCAAAGAAAAAAATTCTCCCGATTTTCTCGCAAAATTCAAAAAAAAACGAAAAAAAAAAAATTGTTTCCCGCAGAAACCCTAGCCGTCGTCTTCTTCCCTGCCGACGGCGCTACCCCCTGGAACTCCCTAACGCAAACGTTTTACGCAAATCGAACCCTCTCCCGCGTCCGCCGAACGTCTTCCCCAAATCGACTGCGATTCCCGCACCACCTCGCTTGATTCCAATTCACTACGCCTCCGATCCAAAATCGCGTAGCCACCCGCGAGCAGATCCCTTCTCCTAGGTCGGAACAAATCGAAGCCCCCTTGCCCCGTGACTCCTGCTCCAAAGTCGCCTGCCCACCGCTTGCCAACCCTCGTTCACCCGCACCCGACCCGACGCCACCGCCCGTGATCCCGGTCCACTGTCTGCAGATCTCGGCCGCGGCTCCACCACGACCACCCATCAGCTCGCCTGCTCACGTCCAACTATCCCGACCCGCGCTTCCAGCCCGCTCATCTCCAGACCCGTGAACCATATCGGATTCTTCCATTCGTTCGCAGTCCAGACTTCACTCACTTGCATCTTATTTCGCCCTCACCAGTCCAGACTTATTTCGCCCTCACCCGGCCCGTCGCCGGTTCCGTGTCGTCGTCTTCTCGCAATCGAAGCCCGTGACGTCATCCCCAAATCTCCAGACCCGATTCTTGACTCAACCCGATTCAGACCCGACCCGATTCTTGAACGAACCAGATTCGGTTGTTGACCCGACCCGCACGCAGTCTTGTTTTCAGCTCGTTTCTACTCCTATTCACAAAACAAAGTACACAAATACGAACCCTACTATCTGCAATGTGCGAATTTACATTTTTTTTAATTACTATTAGCGCATATTTATATTTCATAAATTTATTTATGCTTAATTAAACCAATTAAAGCATGATATATTAATAACTTCAATTAAATTAAAACAAATTACTTATAGCAACTTGAATTAAAATAAATTCACGTTGAACTAATAATTGTATTGCGTCATAAGACACCTCTTTGACTGTATTTATACGTGTATAGATATATTCATAGGGCTATGTGATTATATATATAGTTATACATATATTTGCATACATATATAAATATGGCATGCAAATTAGACTTCATCACTAGTAGATTTTAGAGGACTTATTTCTACTGCCTATATCAACTCGAACCGTGATAAAGTAATATCATCGGTAATCCGAAAAAGCATCGAAAGTAATTTTGACCATATCTTGGTTCCGAAAAATAATAACGCTCCCACATTATTGAAAATTTTATCATGAAAAGTACTCATGGTAAACTGTGAAAAATCATTTTCTGTTTTCTTGTATTAAGATAGATGATCCAACTCGCCCCAAATTTGACATCTTGGACTCAAAAGGGTTTAAGTACCATAGGTGGGTCTCCTACGTCGAGACCACATTTATCACTAAAGAATATAGTGGTACGCTCCTTAACACCACAGATCAAGTACCGTCTGATAAGATCAAAGCGAGTGCACTTATATTCCTTAGGTGGCACATCGAATCCAGCCTGAGATAGGAATATCTACGGTTGAAAATCCCGCAAAGAACTGTGGGATGTCCGTAAGGGCCAATTTGGGAACATTCACAAACTTTGCTCCCAAAGTTGACCGTGCAGTGAAATGACATCCGCTTGCTTGATTATAAACGGATCAACGACTTCAACAAAGATATTCTCCGCCTCAAGGCATGCCTAAATTTTTGTGGGAAGGACATCACAGAAGATGACATGATCCATAAAGCTTTTTCTACCTTCCCTACTTCCGCTCATATACTAACGAACCAGTATAGGCTGGAGTATGATAATAAACGCATCACTACCTTCAGTAAGCTAATCAACCTATTGCAAGTAGCTGAGAGGCATAACGAAGTGTTAGTGAGCAGTAATGTCATGCCGGTTGGGACAAAGAAAATTCCCAAGGACAATTATGGCAAAGTGAAGGATGGAAACTACCCCAATGAATAGGGGACTGGACATGATAGGCTTCGTGGTCGAGGACGTGGGGGTTCTTCTAATGTAATGCGAGGATTTGGTGCTCCCGGCTCTACTAGCCAAGGGAACCAAAAAGCACTTACCCATCCTGTCGCCTCTAAGGCTCGAGTTGGCCATGACCGTGCTATCATTGTGGAGATGCTGGACATGGTACAAGAACTGCCATGCAAGCAAGCAAGTCGCATCTCACTACAAGAAATATAGAGAGTCCAAAGAAATGAGAACTCACTATATGGAGGAATATGATCTAGACAAGTCCCCCTATGTCAATTTTCACGATCACCGATCGTCGACCGAGTCATACGAGCCACAGTCTATAGATCGAATCTTAGTATTATGTTTACTTTCTCGTTTACATTTGGTATAGTTGCCTCAAGACGAGTGTGTTGGTGTTTTCTTTTCAATAATGGCGTGATGCAATGTTGTTTCACGAACAAGATATTAATATTGCTTACGTTATATTCTTAGCTTTATTTCAAGTACCGAATATTGCTTGAATGCTTATGGTTGAAATTTCTCTCTCTTCAAAGGAATGAATCGAGTAGAACTTGAATGTTCTTAGATTTAGGCTTCTATTCATTGAATAAGTCGCCGCCAAACCTCGGTAACTACGATGATTGGGTCATCCCAACTCATCAAAGGGCGAGGTAATGCTCAATTTTGATGCCGAAATGGCACTCAATTACAAGTTACCGATGCTCTGTATGCATCTAGAGCCATTCGAACCTTACTTAGCTTCAACAATATACGTAGCAATGGTTTCCAGATTGAAACCCACTGTGAGAATGGAATAGAGTTTTTTTTATTAATTCTAATGAATGTGGACGTAAATACATTTTAGAATAACCGATGAGTCGATCTAGTGGATGTACCTCACTATTATTAGGTTTTTAAAATCCTATGTTGTCACCAACAATGTACTTTGGGACATAGACTCATATAGGCTTTGGCACGATAGACTAGTCATCCTGGTCGAAGTATGATGATATGTATACTAAAGAACCTGTACGAACATCATTACTTTTAGAGTGAAAATGTGGCAACAACTCGACATAAAGAACAATGTTGATGTTAATCGTGGTATGTCATCCAAAGAACCAGATGCATATCAAATGCCCACCAGTTAGTGTTGCAAAGCCTGCTCTTTAGCCAAAGTAGGAGCGGGACCTTCCTATGCTAAAGAAACAAAAGCAAACATTCCATTCTTACGCTGAATATAAGGATATATTTGTGGATCCATCCACCTAATATGCGGACCATTTATGTATTTATGATTTTGATGGATTCTCCGACATGTTGGTCACATGTCGCTCTCCTGTCCACTCAAACTACTGCAGAACTTCCAAAATAATTTATAAGGACTCACCTCCCTTATCACATCTAAAGGACTCGATGATGTTGGAGAGTTCACATCAAAAAGTACTTGATGTTTATTGCATGATAGAGATTAATGAATAGTATCTCGTCCCATGTGCATATGCAAAAGGTCTCACATAAACCACCTTCGAAAGAATATGTATGGTGATTATGTCATTGGTTATGCGCACCAATTTGCATATATTTGCTTGGGATTATGCAATATTGCATGCAACTTTACTTAAGTCGTTCATTTAGACCTTTTGCTAACCAATTAGTTTATGCTTACCAGTTGGTAACTGGATAGCCTGATTTTTATATTTTGGACCTGCATTTAACTTGAGTGCCAATTGCGCATATTTGGTTACGCATTATATGTGCCTTTGCGCCCTACGCATCGGTCTTTAGAAACGATTAAGTATTCACGTTGGATAAGAATCTCCAGACGTTTATCCGCTATTTGAAACCTTCACGGTGATCTCTTTACCGCACGATTTGCGGATTGTCACTTTAATGAGACAACCTTCCGTCGTTAGGGGGAGGAGAGAAAACGTAATTTCTCGGGGAACGACAGGAATTGTCATGATGTCTCCACTTTGTCTCATTATGATCCCCGAACTTCACAATGTTACCGTGAAGCACAAAGAACACTCGATCTTCAGGATGTAGCAGATTCGATGCCTGATGCATTTACTGATATCGTTCAAGTGACAAGATCTCACATTACAGCTGCAAATGTGGCCGTAAGGTTAGAAGTCCCCTCCAAGGGGCACATCACCAATGAACTGGGTGATGCAACCGCACTTGGTGGAGGTGTGGTTGAGGCCATGGCTCCCTGCGAAGGAAGGGGTGGAAGCCACATGGTTCGACTAAATACTCATCCAAGTAAGAGGTAGAGTATGGCACAAATTACATGTTAACCATCAATGAACTCGTTTCATGAGATCATGCTTGATTTTATTATGTCCATGAATCATGACGAGGGGGACGCCCCGAATATATGATTCAGAAAATCAAGAATCTCGATGAAATTATGAGGGTGTGGCCTGATCAACCACCCACTTTGATGACATGTCATGAATCATAAAGTACGATGATGTTGAACCTCGCTCGGTTGGATGAAATCAACATAGAGCTGATTGGCCTATAAGAAAAACATTCTAGGTAGAACTAGATTCTCCGACAAAGAGACAGGTATTTGGTGTGGGTAGTGCTAACCTACCCAAATGTTAAGCCTATAAGACATAAAGGAACCTTTGTCGTAAAACGTAGTGAGAATATAGAGTCCTAATGTACAAGGTTTCACGAAGTAATGCTTCTCACAATGCCTTGGAATTGATTACGAGGAAATGTACTCCCACGTATATGTATCCGCTATTTGATTAGCTTAGTAATTTCCGAGGGACTGGAAATGCAGCCAATAGATGTGGTTACTACGTATCTCTATGGGGATCTAGATACGAAGATATATATGGAAGTGCCCGATGGCATTTCACTACCCAAATCAAGTAACTCCAGACCACGGAGTGCGTATTCAGTTCGTTTGAAACGCTCACTTTACGGTTTGAAATAATCCGGAAGGATGTGGTATAACCGTCTGAGTGAATACTTGATTGGAAAGGGATACAAGAACGATTTAACCGTGTCCTTGCGTCTTCGTAAAGAAAACAAGTTCCGGATTTGCGATCATCGCAATGTATGTCGATGACATGAACATAATCGGTCTTGATGAAATAAGAGAAACCACCGGATACTGAAAATCTGAGTTTGAGATGAAAAATATTGGGAAAACTCGGTTCTGTCGAGGCATTGACATAGACATCGAGTTTGTGGAATTCATTCCACCAGTCTTCCTATGTCCAGAAGTTTCTCAGGCACTTTAACATGGATAAGGTAAACCCGACTAGCACCCCATGATAGGTCGAACATTTGGATGCAAAGGAAAGATCCATTTCGTCTAAACGAAAGTGACGAAGAGCTTTGAGAGCTGAAATTCCCTACTTGAGTGCAATAGCGCATTATTGTACCTAGCTCAATGTACACGATCTGCCATCACTCCTCAGTTAATTCGCTGACTAGATTTAGTTCAGCATCGACGCAATATCAATGGAATGGTATCAAGAATATCTTCTGATACTTAAAAGAAACCATTGACTTGGGACTATTCTTTCCCTACAAGCAGGCAAATGAAGCTGCTTACGAAAAGGCAAATGCTAAAGTAAATGCTGGTGCCGAAGCAACTACCACAAAGTATGTGTTGGTATGAATTGCTTATGTTTGGGAAATCGACTATGCAAACCCCTTTTGGCTACCTCCTCGAACCACGACAAGATTATTGCTTTGCATGAATCAATCTGTGAGTGTACATGATTAAGAACTATCATTCTACACGTGTGAGGAACTAACGGCTAAGTACTGCCACTAATGAGCATACTTACATTTATGAACATGATGTAACTTGTAAATCCCCTTGATTGATGGAATGATCATAACGGGAAATATGTGAGATATAATGTAACATACTTACATATGTTGCACTCTTTTCCTCAGACCAAGGTTTATTTTTCCCACTGGGTTTTGTTACTTGGCAAGGTTTTTAACGAGGCAACGATAAATGAATGTAAGCATTAGGGGGGAGCTGTAGAGTTTTCCAACTTCCGAGATTGATGTAAAGATCACAAGGAAATGGTGATTTATAAAGAAACTTAATCACATGTGTTGTACTCTTTTCTTTGACCAAGGTTCATTTTCTCCCATTGGGTTTTGTTACTTGGCGAAGTTTTTAATGAGGCAACAACTACTTGATTGATGTACAAATCAGGGGGAGATGTAGACTTGAGGGGGAGTCTTACATCCACAACGTACGTTATACTCTTTTCCTTCCAAGGATCATTTTTCCCACAGGGTTTTTATCACTTGGAAAGGTTTTTAACGAGGTAACAAGATGTACGATTTTAGGGATCGATGGAATGGTCACCTTAATAGCGCTATGATCAAATGTAACGATCATATGAGAGGATAGATTCAAAGGACGAAGTCTAAACTCGATGTGTCTAGATGCTGTACTCTTTTCCCTACGATCAAGACATTTTTCCCACTGGGTTTTTGCTTGACGAGGTTTTAACGAGGCAACATGACATGCGCTTGTAGACTAGGCACAAGGGGGAGTGTTAAAGGAATAATACCCATTGTGTGCCTAAGTCTGTTAGTTTATGGGCTTTCCTAGATAGGATTTGGCTGAGGCCTGTTTGTATGTACTTCACCCTATTTAAGGGATCTCATTGATGGAATAATACAACAACACTTTGCCCTACTTTCTTGTCTCATGTTATTTTCCCTTCAACAAGTAGCATATATTACTTATATCTTTGTTAAATTGAAAAACACAAATCATCAATCATATTGTAAATAATACTAAGAAGATAATAGAAGAATGCAGAGAAGAGAAGTAGAGAAAACTTTTGTATTGTATCACTTATCTTTCTACAAGTTAGGATCAATGTTTTATATAAGCTTACAAGTTACATGATAATCAAATAGTCAAAAGAGATACATGAATCTACTCAAATATCATACATGAAGCTATATGAATGGATATTTATTACACGTACATATTTATAACACTCCCCCTTGGATGTCCATTTTCAATAATCGTGCCTCATTGAAACTTTTCTAAGAAAAAAAACCTACTGGGAAAAGATCCTAGTAAATGAAAAAAAGTACATTGATTTTGAAAATTTATTTTAAGACTTTGAGTCGACGCATCCCAATCTTATACATCAAGTTCTCAAAAGTTGTCGGGGGCAATGACTTTGTAAACAGATCTGCAAGATTGTCACTTGAACACATTTGTTGAACTTCAATCTCTCCATTTTATTGAAGGTCGTGTGTAAAAAAGAATTTGGGTGAAATATGCTTAGTTCTGTCGCCTTTGATATAGCCTCCCTTTAACTGTTCAATGCATGGTTTGTTGTCTTCAAATATTACTGTTGGAGTAGTTATGTCATAGCGCATGCCACATGATTCTCGGATACGCTCACAGATTGACCTCAACAAAACACATTCTCGGCTGGCTTCATGGATGGCAAGAATTTCTGCATGGTTAGAGGACGTAGCAGCCAAAGATTGTTTCATGTGTCGCCATAAGTAAACAAATAACGTGTTTATGATCGAGCTTTATATGGATCAGATAAATATCATGCATCTGCATAACTTGTTAGTACTATTTTGGATTTATTAGAATAAAATAATCCCATATCAGTTGTGCCTCGGTGATACCGAAAACTATGCTTAACACTATACCAATATCTTCGTGTTGGAGCACAATCTTGCTAACAGATTTATAGAAAATGCTATATCGGGTCGTGTGTTATTAGTCAGATACATCAATGCATCGATAGCACTAAGATATGGTACTTCTGGACCAAATACTTCTTGATTTTCCTCCCTTGGCCGAAATACATTATTTTTCTTATCTAGTGATCGAACGACCATCAGAGAGCTAAATGGATGTGATTTGTGCATGTAAAAGCGTTTTAAGATCTTTTATGTATATGCTGACTGTGCACAAATATTCCATCACGCAGATCTCAGTTTGCAATCCAATGCAAAGTTTTGTTTTCCCAAGATCTTTCATTTCAAATTCTGCCTTTAAATAATCGACAGTTTTCTGAAGCTCTTCGGGAGTTCCAATAATATTTATATCATCAACATATACAGCAATTATAGCAAAGGAAGATTATGTTTTCTTTATAAAGACACATGGACATATGGGATCATTCTTGTACTATTCCCTTAACAAATAATCACTTAATCTCTTATACCATATTCGACCGGACTATTTTAATACATATATGGATCTTTGTAACTTAATCGAATAAAGATCGCGAAAATATGATCTAGATGCTTCAGGTATTCGAAATCCTTCAGTAATTCTCATATAAATGTCTTTTCCGAGGGACCATACAAATATGCAGTAACAACACCCATTAAACGCATATCTAGTTTCTCAATAATGGCCACGCTAATAAGATAACGAAAAATTATAGCATCCATTACAAGAGAATATGTTTCCACATAATCAATGCCTAGTCTTTGGGTAAATCCTTGAGCAACTAGATGTGCTTTATATCTCATAATTTCATTTTTATCATTTCTCTTCCGCACAAATACCCATTTTTAACCAACTGGTTTTGTCGCTTCAGGGGTTCGGACTACAGGTCCAAAAACTTTATGTTTACTAAGTGAGCTCAATTATTTTTCAATGGCTTCTTTCGATTTTGGCCAATCATCTCTATGTCGACACTCATTGACGAATTTTGGTTCAAGATCCTCATTTTCTATCATTATATAAAGCGCTACATTATATGCAAAATTTTCGTTGATGATAGTTTCATTTCGATTCCATTTCTTTCATACGACAACATAATTTATTGATATCTCTTTAGTTTCAATATTTTCAGGTACTTGTTCCTCTTTTGGATTTCATCTTTCAAGTCACAGGTATCTTCTGGAGATTTTATTTCCTCTATTTGAGCATCTTCACTCCTTGTTCATGCGAGGTTTCTACTCACTTGCTTTAATTATCTGTACTTATGGGAATTCTAATTTTGCATGATCATTTTCAGCTGGTATGTGTGACTTAGTCACTCTGTTTATATCAGTGAATGCACCAGGCAATTGATTTGCAATGCCTTGTAGATGAATTATTTATTGAACTTCGAGTTCACATTGATTTGTACGAGGATCATAAGTATTTAGTGTTGATGCATTCCATGTAATTTCCTTTTCCAACTATTTATTTGTTCCCCTGATTTTAGGATAATCTTGTTCTCTACCCCTAACCTTGAAAAAACCGTTTCACCAAAATGACAGTCAGCAAATCTTGCTGTAAACATATCACCTGTCAATGGTTCAAGATATTTTATTATAGAGGGAGATTCATAACCGATGTATATTCTCAATCTTCTTTGGGGACCCATATTTATTCGTTGTGGCGGAGCAACTGGGACATATACCGCACATCCAAAGGTTCTCAGATGGGAAATATTAAGCTCTCTTCCGGAGGCCAATTGTAGAGGAGAAAATTTATGATAGGTTGTAGGTCTGATGCGTACAAGTGCTGTTGCATGCAAAATAGCATGCCCCCAAGCTGACATGGGGAGATTCGTTCTCATGATCAATGGTCTGACAATCAATTGAAGTCGTTTAATGAATGATTTTGCAAGACCATTCTGTGTATGACATGAGCTACAGGATGTTCAACATTAATTCCAATTGACACACATTACTCATTGAAGGCTTGAGATGTGAATTCTACTGCATTATCTAAACGGATCGTACCATTATTATGATCCAGAAATTGTGCTCTTAATCGAATAATTTATACAAGTAGTCTCACAAACGCCAAGTTGCGAGACGATAATAATCACACATGTAACCATTGAGTGATGCATCAATTAATACCTTATAATATTTAAATGGTCCACATGGAGGGTGACGGGCCCACATATATCACTTGTACCCGTTCTAAAAGTCTAGGAGATTCTGTTCCAACTTTTTCCAAAGAAGGTCTGATAATTAATTTTCCTTGAGAATAAGCAGCATATGAGGATTCATTCGATTGAAAAATCTTCTGTTTTTTCAATGGATGCCCATGTGAGTTTTAAATAATTCTCCGCATCATAATTGATCCCGGATGTCCCAACCGGTCATGCCTAATAATAAATTATTTGTATCAGTAAACTTCTAGTTTACGATAGCATTTGCCTCAATTCCCCATATATTTGTATAATATAATCCGGAAGAAAAAGCGGGTAGTTGTTCCTTCACATATTTCTTACCCGAATTGATGCATGCTATACAAAGAAATTCTTTATTTTCTTTACTAATTGTTTCAATATGATATCTATTTATGAGAATATATTTGAAACTCAATAAGTTTTGTTGTGATTTTGGAGAGAACAATGCACCAGTTATAATAAATTTTGTTCTTCCGGGTAACAATAAATTAGCTCTTCCGGAGCCTTCAATGAAATTAATACTTCCCGAAATAGTGTTAACATTACCTTCGTACTTGAGTAAAGAAGTAAAATATTTTTCATTTTTAAGTATAGTATGAGTAGTTGCGTTATCGACGAGACAAATATCTTCATTCATTTTATGACCAACGTGACAATGAGAAACATCCATATCTCGCCAAATAAAAGTACACATAGTTAGTAATTTGATGATAATAATAATTAATCAGACAAACTGTCTTACACACAATGATTATTATAAGTAAAAGTCATTCAACCAACGAGGTATTTATATGAAATCTGTATCATTTCCATTGCCGCTTCCTTCAGGGATTTCATAAAAATCCGACACTTCTAAATGTGTCATGTCAGAGGAGTTGTACTCGAGTCCATCACTTTGAAAAGCTAAATTTGCTTCGACGGTTTTTTCTTTCTCCTTCTGGGATGCTTGATACAGTTCAGCTAAGTGTTTGGGTGTACGACACGTACGCGACCAATGACCCTTCATACCGCATCTATAACAAATATTCTCAACATTCTTTTGTCCTCTTTTCTCCACTTTCTCATCACCTTTCTCCAGCTTCGGGTTGGATTTCGATTTCTTATGTTTGAGAAAATGATTGTTTCTCACAAAATTTCCTCGACCACGTCCGCAACCACGTCCGCACCCAAAATATAAGATGTCGCATTTGTAACACCCCCAGATTTAACCGAAAATATTACAGCGCCGTGGGCCCCGAGATGGAACCCACAAGGCTAAAAGAGATTTTTTTTTTTGCAAACATTTACAAATGCCCACGAGGCCGACAATGGTACTATCTTTAAAATGTTCGAAGATTTAATAAAATCTATTTATCAAAACCGCCGTGAAAACTCATTTGGAATCACAAGGCCAAACGGACGACACTCAAAAGTTTAGAAAACGATTTCCAAAGTAACCTCAATTACCAGATACCAAAAGAGCATTTCAAGATACTCACGCAGCGGAAAAAGACCAACCATAAAGATACTCTAGCAGCGGAAAACAAGAACCAATCAAGAAACTCAAAGCACAAGACATGTTCTAGCCAGTATCCTCCGGGAAGCTCATCTCTTCACGACCGCTACATGCTCGATACTCCAAGAACCTACAAAGAAATCCCACGACGGGGTCAGCCATAATATCCAACAATGATAACCGTCACATCACATTAATAATTACTTACCAATGAGAATACAACATAAGAATACAACCAACGTAATCTTGCCGCTAAAACTTTACTTACTCAAGTAAATCTCATCAGAATAACCATTATCACATTTCACATCCTGTACTCGATTAACCAATAAACTCAAACATAATATCTGTATTGTACCTCAGACAATACTCAAGATCCTCAAACTATCATATCCAACTCACGATACAGAAATCTACCATTTCTGACCAATACGATCCATCGAATAATATCATCAAATCCCAAGACGATAACCGATTGTCCACCAAAGACAAGACCAAAGAAAATATGGAATATACCTCGAGATATGATGTGCCACGATATTCATATCAGTCTAATCCGAGATCAGAACAATGCAATACGGACAAGGTCCTAACACAAGACCTACAAATGCATACTCATATGACAACGTCAATATGCTCAGAAACAATAACAACTATGTATACTCAATGGAATCCCATGATCCAGCGCCCTCAGCATAGATCCCAAGATGATCCTACAAGATCAACACGAGGTGGATAACCAACAATATACATATGCACAACAATAACACAATACTGGGTAATCCAACGATCCAACGCCCTCAGCATAGATCCCCATGATGATCCCGTCGGACCAACGCATGGTGGAAAACTCCGTCCGGCCGATCCAGCGCCAAAGATAGATCCCATGATGATCCCATCGAACCAACGCATGGTGGACATTCGATCCAGCACCCTCAGCATAGATCCTCATAATCCCATCGGATTATTTACACAACATGAACAACACAATATGCATACACATATGCAAATCAACACGTTCATCAACATGAACCACATAACATGCACGACAACATGACAATTTACTAGGACGACTCCATGTTCAACAACATGAAAGAAAATGTAAGAGACCAAAATAAATAACATTAAACCATAATCAATATGGAATACTTGCCCCGAGTCCTTCGGGAGCAACCTCGACGTCCAATCATCACCGACGATTATCCTCAATGCTCGGCGATCCAAACGTACAATGAACTAAAGATACTCATATCCTCATCTTTACCATAATGTAACCTTGATACTCGAACATACCAATAACTGAGATAAAGCATATACATTATGATTTATCTCCCAGAATCGAAAGAACGATATGCGATCCGAATACCCACAATTCACGATAATAATCATCGCTATATGCATTATAAACGAAATGAAACTGAAACCATTCATTAAATATTATAACTGAGCAAGTAATAACTTGCCTCGATACCGATACCACGAAGCTGCTACCGAACACATTGCCTTTGTCTACGAGCTCCTCAGCCCCGATCAAAAGCAATACAATGGACATACTCGAACACGACCGCAATATCCGGTTATAATCACCGATCAATAATCTCAACCTATCAAAGAAATCAAATAACACATATCCGATAACAATCAACAACCGACAAAACTAACCAATCGAACTCAACGGTTCAACACAACCTCGAATAAACACAGTCAGAACCAACCAAGTCGAACCATCACGAATTCATAATCAAAACACAAAAATACTGCACTGTCTGCCTACTTAGCGCACGTTAAACGCATAACGTAGCATGCGCTAAGTTGTCCCGTTAGCGTGCGCTAGCCAGTAAGCTTAGCGTGCGCTAATGATGTGTAGTGGCATGCATTTCAAGCATCGTCTAACACTTTCATCATGTCAATGATCAACTCATATCGATATTAAGGATTTCATAAAAATCATGACATATAATTCAATAGTTCTTCAAGGACACGAATTATCCGAATTCACGTTCATGATCCATAAAATGACAAAATCCGATGTGTTCTAACATCTAAAAATCCTTATTCATCATGTTCTTTGACATACAATTCATATAACTTCAAGAATCACAATAGCACCACCATAATCGTTACCATACGAAGTAACCAACGACAAAACATCAAAAAATCCGAATTGAAGAGGGGAATTACATCAACATATCTCTTGAATTCCATACGAAACATATCAATACTCATATATTGATAACAACACTAACTTAGTACGGTAATCCAACTCGTTATCATGCTCATCAACTCGAATATATGATAATCATCAACTCAAGAACATCAATAATCAATCCAAACGAAATCCAAAAGTGAAGAACTATTACCTTGTATAAACGAACCATGAAGGAGAACAATCAACTTCATTCCAAGAATCATCAATAATTTCAAGAACAAGACTTTAATCCATGTTCCTCAGCTTAATCTTTGTTAAAGATTATTATCTCTCAGTGTTTGGGACCTCAAACTTCTCTCTAAAAACTCTCTCTCTTGGTTGCAAGGAAGGAATGGACGAAATGCTTCATAACACCCTTCTGTCCCTTTTTATAAAGTATATTACTAGTGTGCGCTAAATCTTATGTTTAGCGTGCGCAACAGCCTTAGCGTGCGCTAACTGACTTTGTTAGCGTGCGCTATCGCAGTCCATAGGCTACTGTCTGGCTTCGTACATGTGCTTACGTACGTAATGCCCATGCATTAGCGTACGTAACTTACACTGTCTAGCGTACGCAAGTCCTTATATTTAGCGTGTGCTAATACCAGTTGACTTGCTACAGTCTACACCTACCACGAAGATGCTCGTGACCCCACATGCCGAAAGCAACCAATAAAGCCAAGATTCCCTGTTGACCGATATATAGTTAGCGTGCGCTAATAAACATGCATTAGCGTGCGCTAACACTACATTACAACATCCGTTGACTTATCAGAACGTGCGCCGAAAGTGGCCTGGTCCACGCGTAGATTACTTACGATCAGACTGCATTAGCGTGCGTTATCTTATATCCGTAGCGTGCGCTAAACCTGCACGATAGCGTGCGCTACTCATGATTATTAGCGTGTGTTAATAATGTTACACTTAGCCATTTTCAACTATTTCTGTCCAACATCTTGACGTACCAAAAACGAACATGAGACACACTGAACACAAACACGGAATCCAATAATATTCTTATACGATATACTCTATATCGAAAGTGCGATAACCTGATACACGATATCCTCAAATGTAATTGTCGACCAGATACAACAATTATACCGATACTGACATCTCAGTCCTTTATTTATTTTATCCCTACTGTACAGATTCCACGCTGTACAATATAACTTGGATAAAATAATATCAAACAACAGTAGTAGAAATTCCGGATATTACATTCTACACCACTTAAATTAAGTTTCGTCCTCGAAACTTGCAATCCGTCATAAAACAAACAAACATACCTTTCGACCCAAAATATCCCAAAACCATCACGACAACAATCAATTATCGTCATCACCGAATAATCAAACGAGCATACTTACAAATACGCAGGTCGACGATCTCCTGAGATACTAGCAGGCGATCTCACTGTACAGTCTCAATACGCTTACGATCACAATTCCCTGAGTCTCAACAAAATATATCATCTTCGGATGAAACAATCTGCCCGAATCAAATCCTGTCTGCCTGATTACATAATCAAGTCACAATTCCGATAAAACGAATAATACACAATACATCTGCAAAACAACTGCCCAAAACAACGACACGAATCCCGAAACATCAACACAAAATCCGAATGCTCAGATGATCACCAACAATGATCAACAATCAACCGAATCTATCATCGACATGATAAATTCCAATATGACCAACCAGAGGTCAAAACACAATCGAGAATATCATCAACATGATAAACTCCAATATTACCAACGAACGGTCAATGAAAATCGAGAATACCTTCACACGGTAAACTCCAATACGATCAACGCAGAACCACAGTAACCGGTATAGAGTTCTCAAAACGACACACCAATCACATATAGTGGATCTCAACGAAACACAACCGACTGGTGAACATTCCCCTCGGCATACGAACAACGAATCGCAAATAGACGAAGATACCAATTCATACAAGGAGTGGGAACAACCACTCAATATCCAAAACAACCAGCATGGGGTCACCATCCCCAAATTTACACTTACAAAGAAATCATTCAAAAATCACTATGTTAAAATTGCGCTACTACCGCACCAATGGAATCACATAGTACATATGTTCCGGTTTCACAATATCCCAAGTTTCCAAAATAATATTATGTGCATGAATCTACAACACGCAACATATTTCTCTTATCCGATAACTCAACCATTCATCACCGGATAATCAAACTGCCATACTAAAGTTCGAATCTCTTTTCCTCGTACCATACTGATGTCTTATCCAGTTTGTGAGTCACACTCATAACTCCATCATGATATGCATTATGCACTAAATGCGTATTTATATCGATCATATTTTCAAAACCAGTTTGAAATCATATAGTCTCGTCAAAAGACAAATTTCCGAAAGTTCTTTCAAAAATTTCAAAACTCAAAACATAAATTTTTCGTAAGTCCACGAAATCAATTTTCGAAAAAAATTTAAATCGGCCCACTGGTGCCAAGTATTCGATAACAGTTTCATTCGATTCTACACGATTTCGATGTTTCAAATGAAAACTATGCAAATGCTGGACTACATCCATATTACTGTATACCAATTCGGTTCGCTATTCCATCGGAGAACCACATGATAAAGTTCCGAAATTTTCAATATATAAACTCCGACTAAAAACTCCTTTTCCACATATGACTCGCAACGTCAATCATTTTCCATCCTGGATCACCTCAATTATGCTATGACAATGCCTTGAAACAAATCAACACAGCGAAAGACTTCTCGAGAAGTTTCTTTTGAACAAGTAATCCAGAATCCCAAAAGGCAGGAACGACAAAGATAAACGATTGATAAAGTGTTTTACAAATCTCGGGAGTTTTAGAAAACAGAAAAGCTTTCTTTTGAAACATTTAGGGTCTCAGCCCGTATCTTGTTCTGCATTACAAGAAGTTTAAAAAGTAGAAAACTCTTTTCGGACTCCAAGTCCTGAGTTACAAAACTATTTCAAAATCGATTGGGTCTCGACCCAAAAATCATTTTCCGTAAAACATCCGTAAAACATTCATTTTGAAAGGTATCATTTTCAAATGATCAAAAGCAGTTCATATATCTAAAAATGAATTAACATGCTACATGTTCTTCTCAACCATGCACAATATTTCTCCCCAAATGCACAATTCCATTCCAAAATCTAACCAACATACTGATTTCCAAAATAATAGTTTCTCAAGATCATCAATCATGTCCCACTCTGACATCTCATACTGTAACGCATAATATTCTGCTGAATCTCAAACATATCAACCTAGAACGGCAATAAATCTCAATGAAATTCAAAAATCCAAATACTTATAGATCGTGAAGCCGACGATTCCTCGTGATACTGGCACATGTCTCGACTTAAGGAAATACTCGACACAGATATTTTCAAAACACACGTTTTGCAAAATCAGTTCGACTCAAGAACACAATACATCTCATTCCAGAGAATCTCGTTAACACCATTTGGAAAGGTTCACCATAAACCCACTACCACACTGGTAAATCACATAACGCACAAGCCCGAGTGAACAAAAAAAACTCAAGGCTCTAGAATTAGTCAATCGACAACTCGAATGACGCGACAAAACACGACTCAACTTGACCCAAACGCCTAGGTTTTCTCAACCTAAGCTCTGATACCATATTCTGTAACACCCCCAGATTTAACCGGAAATATTACAGCGCCGTGGGCCCCGAGATGGAACCCATAAGGCTAAAAGAGATTTTTTTTTTCAAACATTTACAAATGCCCACGAGGCAGACAATGGTACTATCTTTAAAATGTTCGAAGATTTAATAAAATCTATTTATCAAAACCGCCGTAAAAACTCATTTGGAATCACAAGGCCAAACGGCCGACACTCAAAAGTTTAGAAAACGATTTCCAAAGTAACCTCAGTTACCAGATACCAAAAGAGCATTTCAAGATACTCACGCAGCGGAAAAAGACCAACCATAAAGATACTCTAGCAGCGGAAAACAAGAACCAATCAAGAAACTCAAAGCACAAGACATGTCCTAGCCAGTATCCTCCGGGAAGCTCATCTCTTCACGACCGCTACATGCTCGATACTCCAAGAACCTACAAAGAAATCCCACGACGGGGTCAGCCATAATATCCAACAATGATAACCGTCACATCACATTAATAATTACATACCAATGAGAATACAACATAAGAATACGACCAACGTAATCTTGCCGCCATAACTTTACTTACTCAAATAAATCTCATTAGAATAATCATTATCACATTTCACATCCTGTACTCGATTAACCAATAAACTCGAACATAATATCTGTATTGTACCTCAGACAATACTCAAGATCCTCAAACTATCATATCCAACTCACGATACAGAAATCTACCATTTCTGACCAATACGATCCATCGAATAATATCATCAAATCCCAAGACGATAACCGATTGTCCACCAAAGACAAGACCAAAGAAAATATGGAACATACCTCGAGATATGATGTGCCACGATATTCATATCAGTCTAATCCGAGATCAGAACAATGCAATACGGACAAGGTCCTAACACAAGACCTACAAATGCATACTCATATGACAACGTCAATATGCTCAGAAACAATAACAACTATGTATACTCAATGGAATCCCATGATCCAGCGCCCTCAGCATAGATCCCAAGATGATCCTACAAGATCAACACGAGGTGGATAACCAACAATATACATATGCACAACAATAACACAATACTGGGTAATCCAACGATCCAGCGCCCTCAGCATAGATCCCCATGATGATCTCGTCGGACCGACGCATGGTGGAAAACCTGTCCAGCGATCCAGCGCCCTCAGCATAGATCCCATGATGATCCCGTCGAACCAACGCATGTTGGACATTCGATCCAGCGCCCTCAGCATAGATCCTCATAATCCCATCGGATTATTTACACAACATGAACAACACAATATGCATACACATATGCAAATCAACACGTTCATCAACATGAACCACATAACATGCACGACAACATGACAATTTACTAGGACGACTCCATGTTCAACAACATGAAAGAAAATGTAAGAGACCAAAATAAATAACATTAAACCATAATCAATATGGAATACTTGCCCCGAGTCCTTCGGGAGCAACCTCGATGTCCAATCATCACCGACGATTATCCTCAATGCTCGGCGATCCAAACGTACAATAAACTAAAGATACTCATATCCTCGTCTTTACCATAATGTAACCTTGATACTCGAACATACCAATAACTGAGATAAAGCATATACATTATGATTTATCTCCCAGAATCGAAAGAACAATATGCGATCCGAATACCCACAGTTCACGATAATAATCATCGCTATATGCATTATAAACGAAATGAAACTGAAACCATTCATTAAATATTATAACTGAGCAAGTAATAACTTGCCTCGATACCGATACCACGAAGCTGCTACCAAACACATTGCCTTTGTCTACGAGCTCCTCAGCCCCGATCAAAAGCAATACAATGGACATACTCGAACACGACCGCAATATCCGGTTATAATCACCGATCAATAATCTCAACCTATCGAAGAAATCAAATAACACATATCCGATAACAATCAACAACCGACAAAACTAACCAATCGAACTCAACGGTTCAACACAACCTCGAATAAACACAGTCAGAACCAACCAAGTCGAACCATCACGAATTCATAATCAAAACACAAAAATACTGCACTGTCTGCCTACTTAGCACACGTTAAACGCATAACGTAGCGTGCGCTAAGTTGTCCCGTTAGCGTGCGCTAGCCAGTAAGCTTAGCGTGCGCTAATGATGTGCAGTGGCATGCATTTCAAGCATCGTCTAACACTTCCATCATGTCAATGATCAACTCATCTCGATATTAAGGATTTCATAACAATCATGACATATAATTCAATAGTTCTTCAAGGACACGAATTATCCGAATTCACGTTCATGATCCATAAAATGACAAAATCCGATGTGTTCTAACATCTAAAAATCCTTATTCATCATGTTCTTCGACATACAATTCATATAACTTCAAGAATCACAATAGCACCACCATAATCGTTACCATACGAAGTAACCAACGACAAAACATCAAAAAATCCGAATTGAAGAAGGGAATTACATCAACATATCTCTTGAATTCCATACGAAACATATCAATACTCATATATTGATAACAACACTAACTTAGTACGGTAATCCAACTCGTTATCATGCTCATCAACTCGAATATTGTAACAGCCCAAAACAGTGGCTATTACAGTGCCGTGGATCCCTCCTGGGACCCACCAGGCAATATCACAATATACACTTAAAATCTGACGTGGCACCGTACCACAATATTTATCAAAACCCCGGTGAGGAGTATGAGTTATTCATGTTTTGAAATACAAGCAAACATTCACAGGATCCAAACTCGGTACAGACCATATGACGATGGGCAGTACCTAACAAGTTTTAGTACATTCATCCGACATAAAAATAAAACGAAAGTCACACTTAAAACATAACCGAACAACCAAAAGACTCGGGGCCCCGAAATAGCATACATCAGAATCCTCCGTCGCCATTGTGCTCCTCCTGTGCCTTGCCCTTTCCTCGCCCTGAAATACAAGTATTTCGCCCCAAACCACAGGGTCAGCTATACATGATAATAATTCTCATGACATTATACAATTCATATATACTGATTTCAAAGAAATCCACCGACTACTGAATATACCCCGAAGGTGTAATACCCCGATTTTTCGGATATATTTTTCGTTTATATATTGGATATCGTGGATGGTTAATTATGCTCGAGGATGTTGGGAACGTTTGATAATGTTATTGAATTGAGTATATGTATTGATTTTGCCGTATGCTCGTATTTGGTATGTCGTGATTTTGGACAGGAATTGCTGAAATTGGCTAAGTATGGAATTGTTACGTACGTTAACAATGTGAGCTTACGTACGTAATATTGGCATGGTTACGTACGTTAAGGCTAAGGTATTACGTACGTAACGAAGGCATCGGACAGGACCGAGTCCTGGTCGGCAAGTGGGACCCTGTGTCGGCAACTTTCGGCGGAGGATGTTGACAGGTGAGTGAACGTACGTGTTACGTACGTTATACAGGACGTGTTACGTACGTAACACGACCATTATCTTAGCAAGTCAACCGTATATTACGACGTTATATGGTATGGGTTACGACGTAATGGACCGCACGGAATGAGACAAGGAGTTGGTTACGACGTTATGGATTTTGATTACGACGCGTTAAAGTTGTTACGTACGTTAAGAAAGGACACTTACGTACGTAATGAGAGTGCAGTGTATATATTGAAGTGTTGCCTTTCATTTCTCTCACGATCCTTTGAGATGTTTCTCTCCAAAACTCGTCCCTCTTCACTTCTAAGAGTGTTCTAAACACTTCTAACATGATTGTGAGCTTGGAATCATGGAATTAGATCTTGGTTATGGAACTATTGTTGATTCTTGAACTTGTGTTATCCATATTCTATGAGGTATGTTGGATACTTCTCCTTTTCATTTCGGAATTTTGATGTTATAGTTGATGAATGATTCGTATGAAGATGATTATGATGTTGTTATTGCGATTCTTGAGGATATATGAGGTTTATGTTGAAGGAAGATAATGATATGCTTTGAATATGTTGATTATGATTATGGAATCATAGAGTTCTTGATGTTCTTGAGGCCATATGATGACTATGATGATTTGATAATTCGTTTAACCGATTTAAGATGGTATTCTAAATCATAGTGATGATAGTGGTTGATTTAGATGAGATGAATCTTGATATGAGGTTGAATTCCGGATTGAATATGTTATGATCATTGTTACCAAGTTGATTCGATTATTGACATGATTATTATTCTAGGTTGATTAACCAATAGGTATAATCGTTTTGCCGCGGTGAAAGGCCGTAGATTCCGTCGATCGGATTTGAAGAGCTCGTAGACGAGGGCGATAAGTTCGATGTTGGTTTTGTCGTGTTGGTATCCAGGCAAGTGTTTACTTGTTCGGTTGTAATGTTTTGATGAGTAATTCCATTTATATTTCATAAGTATTTTATGTTGTATTGCATATTGACGAATGTTCAGTGATGTTCTAAAAGGATTAGAATGCACAGTTGATGATTGTTGAGATACTTGGACAATCTTGGGAAGATTGTAGTATTCGGATATTGTTGATGTCATTTTAGATATTCTTGGTCTGTGGTATGCATTCCGGAAGGAAGTCCGGATAGAGGTATGTTTTATGGTAATCGTACATAGAGGATTATGTACGAGAAAGTATTCGGTATTGAGGTATTATACGGTATTGTTGTGATACTGGGATTTTTATGGTATTATCGTGATATTGGGATTTTGATGAGAATTGTTGGATTACCGGAAGTGGTAAGGTTATCGTTGAGGTTATTATTCTCATGATGCATGGCATGTGAATATTTATGTTTATGTACTTGCGGTTAATTGTCGGGCATTATTGCTGACCCCGTTGTGGGACTTGTTTTTCAGGTATTGAGGACTTTGATGGTAGCGGTCGTGAGGCGAGGATTCCGGACGATACTGGCTATGGCATATTGTTGGGGAATCGTGTATTTTGTTTGTTTATATCATTATTGATGTATATGTATCTTGGACTGTATTATTATCCGCTGCGTGAGTTCTTTCAAATGGCTTTCGGCTTTTTGCCAACTGAGTTTGATTTCGAAAACCGATTCCCTTAACCGAGTTTTTGGCCTTGATTATCTTGACGGTAGTTGGTGTTTTCAAATGATTTTGTGAGTTTTGGAAAATACTACCGTCATCGGCCTTTTTGGGCGTTTTTGTAATTGGTTTTTAGCCTGGTGGGTTCCGGCGCGGGGCCCACGGCGTGTAATACTCCCGTAAGGTTTTGGGGGTGTTACAAATATGGTATCAGAGCCAGGATTTGTGATAACCGGGCATGTGTGTTATGTGGCTCTACCAGTGTGGTAGTTGCGTGATTTTTGTGTATCTGGATTTCTGGCTATTTTGGACTGTGTTGTTTTGGTTCTGTGTGATTTTCTGAGTACTGTCGTGGTGATGTGTGGGTTTGGGGATTGTTGGTGTTTCCGAGACCGACGAGGCAGGGAGTGAACGCCGGTGCCGTGGTCATGTGCAATGTGCGGCTCCAATCGGGAAGTGAACGCCGGTGCGAGGCACGTGCAATGTGCGCTTTCGATGTGGAGTGGAACGCCGGTGATACGTGCATGTGACAAGGAGCGGCTCATGCGCTTTAGGTGAGGAGACACAGCGTCACAGATCCCACAAAACTCGACAGTGCTCTAAACTTGGTGTGGTCTTGGCGGAGACCAATCGTTTTCAAACTGTGATTATTCCTGTTTTGGCATTCTTGTTGTGTCGAGATTTTTGAAATGGTGTCATATGCTAGTATCACGGGAGATCTTCGTCTTCACTGACCTGTAAGTATGTTGTTCGGATTATTCGATAATTCTTGGTTATCTTGGTGATTTTGGATCTTCCGTTGAAATGTTGTTTGTGCGAGTGATTGCAAGTTTCGAGGACGAAACTTATTTTAAGGGGGGTAGAGTGTAATACCCCGATTTTTCGGATATATTTTTCGTTTATATATTGGATATCGTGGATGGTTAATTATGCTCGAGGATGTTGGGAACGTTTGATAATGTTATAGAATTGAGTATAAGTAATGATTTAGCCGTAAGCTCGAATTTTGAATGTCGTGATATTGGACAGGAATTTCTGAAATTTGCTAAGTATGGAATAGTTACGTACGTTAACAATGTGAGCTTACGACGTAATATTGGCATGGTTACGACGTTAAGGCTAAGGTATTACGCACGTAACGAAGGCATCGGACGGACCGAGTCTGGTCGGCAGTGGGACCCCGTGGTCGGCAACTTTCGGCGGAGGATGTTGTGGTGAGTCAACGTCGTGTTACGACGTTATACGGACGTGTTACGACGTAACACGACCATTATCTTGTAGCAAGTCAACCGGTATATTACGACGTTATATGGTATGGGTTACGTCGTAATGGATCGCGGAATGAGACAGTGAGTTGGTTATGTACGTTATGGATTTTGGATTACGTACGTTAAAGTTGTTACGTACGTTAAGAAAGGACACTTACGTACGTAATGAGAGTGCAGTTTATATATTGAAGTGTTGCCTTTCATTTCTCTCACGATCCTTTGAGATGTTTCTCTCCAAAACTCGTCCCTCTTCACTTCTAAGAGTGTTCTAAACACTTCTAACATGATTGTGAGCTTGGAATCATGGAATTAGATCTTGGTTATGGAACTATTGTTGATTCTTGAAGTGATTTCTTGTGTTATCCATATTCTATGAGGTATGTTGGATACTTCTCCTTTCCATTTCGGAATTTTGATGTTATAGTTGATGAATGATTCGTATGAAGATGATTATGATGTTGTTATTGCGATTCTTGAGGATATATGAGGTTTATGTTGAAGGAAGATAATGATATGCTTTGAATATGTTGATTATGATTATGGAATCATAGATTTCTTGATGTTCTTGAGGCCATATGATGACTATGATGATTTGATAATTCGTTTAACCGATTTAAGATGGTATTCTAAATCATAGTGATGATAGTGGTTGATTTAGATGAGATGAATCTTGATATGAGGTTGAATTCCGGATTGAATATGTTATGATCATTGTTACCAAGTTGGTTCGATTATTGACATGATTATTGTTCTAGGTTGATTAACCAATAGGTATAATCGTTTTGCCGCGGTGAAAGGCCGTAGATTCCGTCCAGTCGGGGCTAAAGAGCTCGTAGACGAGGGCGATAAGTTCGATGTTGGTTTTGTCGTGTTGGTATCCAGGCAAGTGTTTACTTGTTCGGTTGTAATGTTTTGATGAGTAATTCCATTTACATTTCATAAGTATTTTATGTTGTATTGCATATTGACGAATGTTCAGTGATGTTCTAAAAGGATTAGAATGCACAGTTGATGATTGTTGAGATACTTGGACAATCTTGGGAAGATTGTAGTATTCGGATATTGTTGATGTCATTTTGGATATTCTTGGTCTGTGGTATGCATTCCGTAAGGAAGTCCGGATAGAGGTATGTTTTATGGTAATCGTACATAGAGGATTATGTACGAGAAAGTATTCGGTATTGAGGTATTATACGGTATTGTTGTGATACTGGGATTTTTATGGTATTATCGTGATATTGGGATTTTGATGAGAATTGTTGGATTACCGGAAGTGGTAAGGTTATCGTTGAGGTTATTATTCTCATGATGCATGGCATGTGAATATTTATGTTTATGTACTTGCGGTTAATTGTCGGGCATTATTGCTGACCCCGTTGTGGGACTTGTTTTTCAGGTATTGAGGACTTTGATGGTAGCGGTCGTGAGGCGAGGATTCCGGACGATACTCGCTATGGCATATTGTTGGGGAATCGTGTATTTTGTTTGTGTATATCATTATTGATGTATATGTATCTTGGACTGTATTATTATCCGCTGCGTGAGTTCTTTCAAATGGCTTTCGGCTTTTTGCCAACTGAGTTTGATTTCGAAAACCGATTCCCTTAACCGAGTTTTTGGCCTTGATTATCTTGACGGTAGTTGGTGTTTTCAAATGATTTTGTGAGTTTTGGAAAATACTACCGTCATCGGCCTTTTTGGGCGTTTTTGTAATTGGTTTTTAGCCTGGTGGGTTCCGGCGCGGCGCCCACGGCGTGTAATACTCCCGTAAGGTTTTGGGGGTGTTACAGAAGGCGTATAAACAATCAGTCCCAACTGTCGAACATAATCAAATATACGAACGACCATATACTATGGCTCAAGACGGACGTCACAGTACGCCCGATCCGGAAATGTGTCCGTACACATGTCCACCCCGTATACGGAATCCAGAATATACGTGGGACGATGTACCTAATTAGCCTCACGAACTACGTCTCGTGTGCACGATCTAAATGCGGAAAACATCCATGCATGATCATCAAGTGCCCAGCTAAAAATCCTACACATGACCAATCGGCGCGCAGATATGACTCCAGAGATGTCACGATACAACATGACAACGAAACTCAACGAATTACACTTTTACCAGGGAATCGAACAACTCACCGAAGTGTCAACAAAGCTCAAAAGGACTAACGGTAATAAGGACGGTAATTTCGGGGGCATCATCTCCAACACCATGACAATACGATCAAGGGTATCACCATATCATGAATCATGGATTATCAGAACATTTCATACACACGAAACGCATAATAATCACAAGAATTCAATCATCACTATAACCAAGCAAGATAACTTGCCTCAATTCCGTAGACGAATAATCTTTCTTTGAATGGTCAAAGGAACGGTATCCTCGCCTAACAATACTCACGTGAACAAGCAACCTTGAATGAAATATAATTCATTCAACAACACATTCGTATGATAATGGTATTATCGCATAAACAATATTCGTAAATTTACTTTGAATAAATAGATTATCCTATTGACCATTTTAATGTTCTTATTACAAATCATCGTATGTTTATCATGTTCATTACATATTCTAATCTTGATGTCAAATTCTTGATGTCCAGTTTAACATCAATGCAATATCGTGAAAATATCTTTTCAAATCATCGACACTTCTAATTACGATATAAGTTGTGCTTAATTACCTTCTTCATCATTTTACCAACGATTTCATTCAAAACTTGATTATTATATGAAACATAAGTTCAAGTTTTTAGTGAATTAAGAACATCATCTTAATTTACGCCTCTTGACATGCACAGATTAATGAAATGGAATTCGGCTATTCATCTACCGCATTTGTATCATCATATTCAACACAATTCTCTTAAGAACATTATCAACCTATCAATGTAGCGATTAACGCCCTTTAACGAAATCGATAGATTCGAACATATGAAGATTACAACTTCCTTCTATCAACATTCATTGTTTTACTTGAAGAATTATTAAAAGCCTAATTATATCATTGGATACTTGAGATTTTTGAAGTAACTTCATTCATCTAACAAAGATCATCTACAAAGGGTTAATATCATCTTTCCAACAATTTTATTACAAAGGTTTTAGAGGCCAAAAATCATGGTTCCATACTACCTTCAAGAATCAATAGAATGTTCAAGACAAATTTTACATTTCTCACTTTTAATCATTAAGGATATCATCCCTAACATGTTCCTAGTGTTGAGACTAAAATCAACTTCCGATTATCATGCTATACCTCAGGTTTTATGTATATCATTATCAACACAATCACATTATGAAGTTATTTACATCAAGAAGTAACACTAATACCTTCAAAATTAATCTTCACTTGGTTTGAGTATGATTCAATTAACTTATCATGTTTATACTAGTTTAAACTAACATTATGTGAAGAATTTATCTACTAACATCATCATAAGCATGGAATTGATATGAGTTAAAGAAAGACCAACCTTAAAATGAAGAACAACACCAACACTCCAAGGAATACACTTCAATCTCTAGCTCTCCAAGTCACCAATCAAGTGTTGAAGCTCCAACACAAGTTAGGAAGGTTTAGAAATGAAGTTGGAAGGGAAAGGAATCGTTCCTCACTTGGGAGATTGAAAGAGGTCGAGTAGGAAGTGAATGGCAAGTCATACATTTATAATCTGAACTTGACATTACGTACGTTAACGAACGTGGTTAACGTACGTTATAGCCTTTACGTACATAACCTCATGATCATTACGTACGTAACCAATTTCATCAAATCTCCCTGTCTAAAAACACGCAGTTCGTTACGTGCGTAACGGCGGCTATTACGCACGTAATGGCCGTTGACTTGGCTGTCGCGATCGACTCCGACCACCTACCTGCTCGGCCCCACTACCAAAGGCGATCATTGAGGATCTTCCGCATTACGTACGTTAACGTATTGGTGTTACGTACGTAAGGCGGCCTTCATAGCATACGTTAAGAATACATGTTAACGTACGTTAAGTACTATAACGAGCATAAATGGAATTTTCGCAATATCACCCAACAACTAATATAGTATGAATGACCATGAATCCAACTTAACATAATTCGTCGGTACATGCTACACATCACAGATATGGTGCGAAAATACTTAACTTAAATCATGAAATACAATATTAAAGGCGAGGGTATTACATACTCCCCCCCTTAAAAGGAGTTTCGTCCCCGAAACTAAGGGGTAAACAGTTCGGGGTATCTCTCTCGCATGCTATCTTCAGTCTCCCACGTAGCTTCCTCGACTCCATGTCTTGACCACTGAATTTTTAATAAGGGAATCGTCTTGTTCCTCAGCTGTTTAATTCTTCTCTCGAGTATCTGCACAGGTTGTTCCTCATACGAATTGTCGTCGGCTATATCGACCTCGTCGAATTGAATAACGTGACTTGGATCAGCAACATACTTCCTTAACTGAGATACATGGAATACGTTGTGAATCCGACTCAAAGCTGGTGGTAATGCTAAACGATAGGCTAGGTCGCCTACTCGTTCCAGGATCTCAAACGGACCAATATACCTTGGGCTCAATTTGCCTCTCTTCCCGAATCGGAAAACACCTCTAGTAGGAGATACTTTGACCAGTACATGGTCACCAACTTCAAACTCGAGTGGTCATCGACGATTATCTGCATATGATTTCTGGCGGCTTTGGGCCGTTAATAGACAGCTCTTGATCAGGGAAATCTTCTCATGGCCGCCAATAACATATCGGGTTCCGTACCAATAGATTGGATAATTCGTCCCAAAGATAAAAGGGACCTACAACGACGACCATATAATGCCTCATAAGGTGCCATCATGATCGAGGCGTGCAGTTATTGTATGTGAATTCTACCAACGGCGGTTGGGCTTCCCGATCAGCTTCCAATCGAGAGCACATGACCTCACCATTTACTCTTGAGTTTGAATTGTCCTCTCGGATTGACCGTGGCCCGAGGATGAAAAGCCGCATTGAAGTTTAGCGTGTACCCATAGCACGATGAACCGCCTTCCAGAAGTGCGACACGAACCGTCCGTCCCGATCTGATACAATACTCTTAGGGGTGCCATGCAGTCTCACAATCTCTTTGATGAATAATTGGGCCAATCTCTCAGGGCCCCAAGTATCCTTGATCTCCAAGAAGTGGGCTGATTTAGTCAATCGATCCACAACTACCCAAATCGTATTCATGCCTCGACGGCTCGTCGGCAAACTAGTAATAAAGTCCATCGATATGTCTTCCCACTTCCACTCGGGAATCGGAAGCGGTTTCATCATTCCAGCTGGTCGTTGATGCTCAATCTTGACCTGCTGACAGGTCAAACATTTCGAAACGAATTCGGCAACCTCCCGTTTCATGTTACCCCACCAATAATATGGCTTCAAATCCTTATACATTTTGTTTGATCCCGGGTGTATGGAATACGGGGTAGCATGAGCCTCCTTCAGAATAGTATTCCTCAACTCTTCGTCTGCTGGTACACACACTCGATTTTTAAAGCGTAACAGTCCATCCTCGTGAACCATAAATCCAGGGGCCTTCCCCTGATCGATTTCTCCTCGAATTCTGGATAAGAATGGGTCCGACATCTGTTTCGTCCTGATCGCCTCATCAATGGATGGTGAAATCTCAAGCATGCACAGTTGTCCCTGAATGCGTTGTATCCAGACCTCAATCTCTGGTCTCATGAACTCTAATTGCAACTCCCTCTGGGCGGTCAAACGAGCTAGCATCTGCTCCTGCACCGTCTTGCGGCTCAAGGCATCGGCAACCACGTTTGCCTTGCCTGGATGATAAAGGATCTCGATATCATAGTCTTTGATTAGCTCTAACCACCTCCTTTGTCTCATATTCAACTCCTTCAGGTAAAAATATACTTGAGCTCTTGTGGTCCGTAAAAATCGCGGGTAACTCCATACGGATAATGGCGCGATTTTTAAAGCAAACACTACCCGCTAACTCCAAGTCATGAGTCGGGTAGTTGACCTCGTAAGGACGCAATGCGGACGCATAGGCGATCACTTTCCGCCCTGCATTAACACGCGGCCAAGGCCCCGCCTCGATGCATCGCCGTATACCGCGAATCCTTCCGTTCCTCTAGGTAGTACCAAAACAGTGCTGAAATTAATCGGCCTTTGAGTTCATCAAAACTTTGACATGCTTCCGACCACAAGTACTTCTTATCTTTTCTCAACAGATTAGTCATCGGTTGAGCAATTTTGGAAAATCCTTCCACGAATCGTCTGTAATAGCTTCGCTAGACCCGAAAAACTACGAACTTTCTTCACGTTCTTCGGGGTAGCAGTCTCGGATAGCTTCCGTCTTACGTGGGTCTACTCTTACTCCTCTGCTGATATCACATGACCTAGAAAAATAACTTGGACATCCAATTCACACTTAGAAAATTTTCCATAGAGTTGTTCTCGCCTTAACGCATCGAGAACACGGCGGAGGTGACACTCATGCTCCTCATGATCACGAGAGTAGACCAAGATATCGTCAATAAAAACGACTACAAAACGATCCGGATAATTAATAAAACCCGATTCATCAATTCCATGAATCTGCAGTGCATTAGCCATCGAATGGCATGACAACGAACTCATAATGCCCATAGCGAGTGCGAAAAGTCATCTTCGGGACGTCGACTCTCGAATCCGCAATTGGTGGTACCCGGACCTCAAGTCGATCTTGGAAAATACGGCGGCTCCGGAGCTGATCCAATAGATCATCGATGCGAGGTAAAGGATACTTGTTCTTAATTGTTACTTTGTTCGGCTCCGTAATCGATACACAAACGCAGTGATCCGTCCTTCTTCCGAATAACACCGGCGCCCCCAAGGGGATGCACTGGGCCGAACATATCCTTTCTCGTTAATTCTTCGAGTTGTCTTTTCAATTCCTGCATCTCGCCGGGGCCATACGGTATGGTGCTTTCAAAGCGGGACGTCCTGGCTCCAACTCAATGGTGAATTCCACCTCTCCGTGGGGGTATTCCCGAAGCTCGTCGGAAATACATCTGGATAATCTCGAACTACGGAATATCAATCAATTTGACCGGCCGGTCACTGTCTTAGTCATGTAACACCAATAACCAATGCATCCGGTTCGGTAATCTCATAGCCTTCATAGCCGATGACTCTCCTGAATGATTGGGATTATCACCGAAAAATACACTCGACGCCATCATCCGATGTGACGGTCACCATTCGCTACGGACGCTAAGGACGGCATCGTGACGATCCATCCACCAATACCCAAGATTACATCATCTTTAGGTAAATCCACCACAATCAAGTCGACAAACCACTCACGGTTGTTCATGCTAATCAGACGATTCAGTACTTCACGACTCCCAATAATTCTTCTACCATCGGGTAGACCAATTACATAAGGTTCACAATTGATAACACGATTCAAATGCAAACGACTCAAACAAGAACTAGACAAAAAGGAGTGTGAAGCACCAGTATCAAAAAGAACACAAACGGGGTGAGAGTGGATCTCGAGAGTACCTGCAATCATGCTGGCTTCGGGATCATCGGCTTTTTTCATCTCGTAAACTCTGGGTTTTGCAACCCCGGAAGCAGGTGTACCAACTTGATTTCCACGGCCCATCCCTTTGTTCGCCCCGATAGTCTGGTAAGAAGCGGATGGAGGAGCACGTTCCTGAACGGAAGACTGTACTGGAGCAAGAGATGCTGCTGGGGCACGCCCGAGTCCACCCCGGCAATAGCGAGCGCGATGACCGTTCTTCCCGCAAGTGTGACAGGCAACGGCCGGCTTCGGACACTTGGAGTTGATATGCCCCTGGTCCCCACAGTTATAACACACGACAGGTGAGCTGATAGCCCGAGAGTGCGTTCCTGCCGGTTTCGGTGCCATAGGTGGCCGCTCAGAAGGATTTGGTACAGGCTAGGGTTTCTTGAATACCCCTCGGTTGCTGTCTCCTTGGGTCTGGTTCCTGGATCTCTTGTTGGAAAACTGAGGCTGCTTCTTAGAAATCTCCTTCGCAGTAAGTTCATACTCCAAAGCCTTCTCAATAAACTCCGGTAAGGTCGTACAGTGGTGATTGAGTAATTGCATCCTCATTCGGGGTTTAAGCCTCTTGAGGAAATATTTGATTTTATCAGCTTCTGAACGGACAACTGACGTAGCAAACGGGAGAAGTGCTTGGAATTTTTCAGCAATCGCTAACACATCCTCGTCTTCCGATGGGTCGGGGTTTAGTAATTCGGACAGTTTGGCTTCACGGAGGGGTGCAGGATAGTAACGATCTAGAATAAGAGTCTTAAATTCCTCCCAAGTACTCGCGCCTTCGGCAGGCCTCACAGAAAGCCACCAAGTATGGGCACTCTTACTAAGGTAGTAGGCTGCCACAGCAACTCGATTTTCCTCTGGGCACTCCACCATCTATAACAGTTTCTCGATATGATCTATCTTGTGTACAATGTCGGCAGTCTCTGATGATCATTCAAATGTTGGAGGTCGGTGACGTGATATGTGGCTAATAATCCGGCTCACGATCCCGCCTGTGCACCGAGGCGGAGGCCGTTGTCCCCGCCGTTGACCAAGAGTATTCCTTTGCATAGTTTCCATCACCGACCCATTTGGGTCATTCGGGCCATCATGCCTGCATCACGGTGTAAGGATCGGCACGTGCATTCTCTCCGGTGTGGTGTGATTGGTCCCGAGAAGGCGACCATCGCTGCGGAACTCTGTTCCACATTCGCGCGTCTGTTAGCTCGTGGTATCGGAATTCGGCCCCTTCCGCGGCCTCGTCCCCCTCTGCCACGGCCTCTAAGGTTCCTTTCCATACTGAAAGAATCAAGTCACAAGTACAGTTTGATTTATCAATCATAATTCATGCTAAGTTAATAACAACAGGGAATTTCCTATCCAACAAAGCAGTTGTAAAGAATCACTGGCACTACAAGTGTTACACACTCAATATGGTATCAACATTAAGTCGAAACAATTCCAATCACATAACTAATTTAGGTTCTCTTCAAACAGATGAATTTTGCCTCATGGTAGCAAGATGCCAAGATAAGTAAGGAGACCAATACATCGTCAATATCATGCCAGTAATCAAATTATGGTTCATGAGAACATACCGTATTCGACGGGTCAGGCGCTTGCACAGGTTACACGTGGCACGAAGTTTTCTTGATGCTATTTCGATCCTACAATGACTCAAAATAAAAACACACGCTCTCCGATACCATCTTCTGTAACAGCCCAAAACAGTGGCTATTACAGTGCCGTGGATCCCTCCTGGGACCCACCAGGCAATATCACAATATACACTTAAAATATGACAATGTGGCACCGTACCACAATATTTATCAAAACCCCGGTGAGGAGTATGAGTTATTCATGTTTTGAAATACAAGCAAACATTCACAGGATCCAAACTCGGTACAGACCATATGACGATGGGCAGTACCTAACAAGTTTTAGTACATTCATCCGACACAAAAATAAAACGAAAGTCACACTTAAAACATAACCGAACAACCAAAAGACTCGGGCCCCCCGAAATAGCATACATCAGAATCCTCCGTCGCCATTGTGCTCCTCCTGTGCCTTGCCCTTTCCTCGCCCTGAAATACAAGTATTTCGCCCCAAACCACAGGGTCAGCTATACATGATAATAATTCTCATGACTTTATACAATTCATATATACTGATTTCAAAGAAATCCACCGACTACTGAATATACCCCGAAGGCGTATAAACAATCAGTCCCAACTGTCGAACATAATCAAATATACGAACGACCATATACTATGGCTCAAGACGGACGTCACAGTACGCCCGATCCAGAAATGTGTCCGTGCACATGTCCACCCCGTATACGGAATCCAGAATATACGTGGGACGATGTACCTAATTAGCCTCACGAACTACGTCTCGTGTGCACGATCTAAATGCGGAAAACATCCACGCATGATCATCAAGTGCCCGGCTAAAAATCCTACACATAACCAATCGGCGCGCAGATATGACTCCAGAGATGTCACGATACAACATGACGACGAAACTCAACGAATTACACTTTTACCAGGGAATCGAACAACTCACCGAAGTGTCAACAAAGCTCAAAAGGACTAACGGTAATAAGGACGGTAATTTCGGGGGCATCATTCCCAACACCATGACAATACGATCAAGGGTATCACCATATCATGAATCATGGATTATCAGAACATTTCATACACACGAAACGCATAATAACCACAAGAATTCAATCATCACTATAACCAAGCAAGATAACTTGCCTCAATTCCGTAGACGAATAATCCTTCTTTGAATGGTCAAACGAACGGTATCCTCGTCTAACAATACTCACGTGAACAAGCAACCTTGAATGAAATATAATTCATTCAACAACACATTCGTATGATAATGGTATTATCGCATAAACAATATTCGTAAATTTACTTTGAATAAATAGATTATCCTATTGACCATTTTAATGTTCTTATTACAAATCATCGTATGTTTATCATGTTCATTACATATTCTAATCTTGATGTCAAATTCTTGATGTCCAGTTTAACATCAATGCAATATCGTGAAAATGTCTTTTCAAATCATCGACACTTCTAATTACGATATAAGTTGTGCTTAATTACCTTCTTCATCATTTTACCAACGATTTCATTCAAAACTTGATTATTATATGAAACATAAGTTCAAGTTTTTAGTGAATTAAGAACATCATCTTAATTTACGCCTCTTGACATGCACGGATTAATGAAATGGAATTCGGCTATTCATCTACCGCATTTGTATCATCATATTCAACACAATTCTCTTAAGAACATTATCAACCTATCAATGTAGCGATTAACGCCCTTTAACAAAATCGATAGATTCGAACATATGAAGATTACAACTTCCTTCTATCAACATTCATTGTTTTACTTGAAGAATTATTAAAAGCCTAATTATATCATTGGATACTTGAGATTTTTGAAGTAACTTCATTCATCTAACAAAGATCATCTACAAAGGGTTAATATCATCTTTCCAACAATTTTATTACAAAGGTTTTAGAGGCCAAAAATCATGGTTCCATACTACCTTCAAGAATCAATAGAATGTTCAAGACAAATTTAACATTTCTCACTTTTAATCATTAAGGATATCATCCCTAACATGTTCCTAGTGTTGAGACTAAAATCAACTTCCGATTATCATGCTATACCTCAGGTTTTATGTATATCATTATCAACACAATCACATTATGAAGTTATTTACATCAAGAAGTAACACTAATACCTTCAAAATTAATCTTCACTTGGTTTGAGTATGATTCAATTAACTTATCATGTTTATACTAGTTTAAACTAACATTATGTGAAGAATTTATCTACTAAAATCATCATAAGCATGGAATTGATATGAGTTAAAGAAAGACCAACCTTAAAATGAAGAACAACACCAACACTCCAAGGAATACACTTCAATCTCTAGCTCTCCAAGTCACCAATCAAGTGTTGAAGCTCCAACACAAGTTAGGAAGGTTTAGAAATGAAGTTGGAAGGGAAAGGAATCGTTCCTCACTTGGGAGATTGAAAGAGGTCGAGTAGGAAGTGAATGGCAAGTCATACATTTATAATCTGAACTTGACATTACGTACGTTAACGAACGTGGTTAACGTACGTTATAGCCTTTACGTACATAACCTCATGATCATTACGTACGTAACCAATTTCATCAAATCTCCCTGTCTAAAAACACGCAGTTCGTTACGTACGTAACCAGGCAGCTATTACGTACGTAATGGCCATTGACTTGGTTGTCGCGATCGACTCCCGACCACCTACCCCTGCTCGGCCCCACCCGCCGAAAGGCGGACTGCTGGAGGATCTTCCGCATTATGTACGTTAACGTATTGGTGTTACGTACGTAAGGCGGCCTTCATAGCGTACGTTAAGAATACATGTTAACGTACGTTAAGTACTATAACGAGCATAAATGGAATTTTCGCAATATCACCCAACAACTAATATAGTATGAATGACCATGAATACAACTTAACATAATTCGTCGGTACATGCTACACATCACAGATATGGTGCGAAAATACTTAACCTAAATCATGAAATACAATATTAAAGGCGAGGGTATTACAAATATATGATAATCATCAACTCAAGAACATCAATAATCAATCCAAACGAAATCCAAAAGTGAAGAACTATTACCTTGTATAAACGAACCATGAAGGAGAACAATCAACTTCATTCCAAGAATCATCAATAATTTCAAGAACAAGACTTTAATCCATGTTCCTCAGCTTAATCTTTGTTAAAGATTATCATCTCTCAGTGTTTGGGACCTCAAACTTCTCTCTAAAAACTCTCTCTCGGTTGCAAGGAAAGAATGGACGAAATGCTTCATAACACCCTTCTGTCCCTTTTTATAAAGTATATTACTAGCGTGCGCTAAATCTTATGTTTAGCGTGCGCAACAGCCTTAGCGTGCGCTAACTGACTTTGTTAGCGTGCGCTATCGCAGTCCAGAGGCTACTGTCTGGCTTCGTACATGTGCTTACGTACGTAATGCCCATGCATTAGCGTACGTAACTTACACTGTCTAGCGTACGCAAGTCCTTACATTTAGCGTGCGCTAATACCAGTTGACTTGCTACAGTCTACACCTACCACGAAGATGCTCGTGACCCCACATGCCGAAAGCAACCAATAAAGCCAAGATTCCCTGTTGACCGATATACAGTTAGCGTGCGCTAATTAACATGCATTAGCGTGCGCTAACACTACATTACAACATCCGTTGACTTATCAGAACGTGCGCCGAAAGTGGCCTGGTCCACGCGTAGATTTCTTACGATCAGACTGCATTAGCCTGCGTTATCTTATATCCGTAGCGTGCGCTAAACCTGCACGATAGCGTGCGCTACTCATGATTATTAGCGTGCGCTAATAATGTTACACTTAGCCATTTTCAGCTATTTCTGTCCAACATCTTGACGTACCAAAAACGAACATAAGACACACTGAACACAAACACGGAATCCAATAATATTCTTATACGATATACTCTATATCGAAAGTGCGATAACCTGATACACGATATCCTCAAATGTAACTGTCGACCAGATACAACAATTATACCGATACTGACATCTCAGTCCTTTCTTTATTTTATCCCTACTGTACAGATTCCACGCTGTACAATATAACTTGGATAAAATAATATCAAACAACAGTAGTAGAAATTCCGGATATTACAGCATTCACTTCAGGGAAGGGGCTAGATCCAGTTGGGTGAGACTCATGATTCTTCATCAAAGTTTATTATTTTGTTCAGCAACAAGAAGACATGAAACTAGATCTGAATATTTTGTAAAACCTTTTTCACGGTATTGTTGCTGGAGGAGTACATTTGAGGCATGGAAAGTTGAATAAGTTTTTTCTAATATATCCTCACCAGTAATCTTTTCTAGTTGAGATGTTATTTTAAAAAGAGCGGAGTTATATTCTCTAACCGTTTTAAAATCTTGAAGCCTTAAATGCATCCATTCATAGTAGGCTTTTGGAAGAATCACAGTCTTTTGATGATCATATCTATCTTTTAAATTTTTCCAAAGTTCAAGTGGATCTTTCAGTGTAAGATATTCAGTTTTAAGACCTTCGTGGAGGTGGCGGCGAAGAAAAATTATTGCCATTGCGCGGTTTGATCCAGATTCTTTATTTTCCTCTTTGATTGTGTCTCCAAGACCTTGTGCGGCTAAATGAATTTTGATATCCAATATCCATAACAAATAGTTCTTTCTAGTGATATCAAGAGCTTCAAATTCAAGTTTGGTAAAATTCCACATGATAACTACAAAATTTATAAGACATTAACAGCAATACAATCAATCATAATAAGTTATAATATTTTATATCTAATATTGTCGAATAAGCCAAATTTTATTAGGGCTTATTAAAAACATATTCACAAGTTTACAAGGAAATAAGTAGATTTTGAAATGTAAGAATTATCTAATTAAAATACTTGTTCTTAAAAATAAAACTAAATCATAAATATTATACAATTTTCATTTAAGCAAGTATAGGGAGACTAATTAAGTGTTATCACTTTGCATACTAATTTTGGATTGGACCAGCGAAATCATTCAAATAATAATTACCTATTAAATTATATGTTCACATGTGATAAATGATTCTAATAAGTCTAAGCCTCAAAGAAAGCTTAAGGAGAAATGGACAAATGGTCATGTGGATTAAATTAAATAACTAGTTTCATAGTCTCACATGTGCAAGGCAACTAACTAGTAGATTAAAACATTATACATAAATCAAGTACTACATATCTATCAAAACAATGTGAAAATATATCTAAAAGATGGAAGAGATCTTCAAACTTAAAGAATTAAATTCTTTTGAAAATTTTAAAAGTTGAGATGCGACTTTATGATTGATATCGTAATCTCGAATTTTAAATGGACGAGCAGTTTCGTGCTGATAACGTATTGTAAATAATACTAAGAAGACTATAGAAGAATAGAAGAAAAGAGAAGTGAGAAAACTTTTGTAGTGTATTCACTTATATCTCTACAAATTAGGATCAATGCTTTATATAGGCTTACAAGATACATGATAATCAAAGAGTCAAAGGACATACATGAATCTACTCAAAATCATATATGAATCTATATGAATGGACATCCATATACATGTGCATATTTATAACAATTAAGATTTATAGTGCAATGCTACATAACACATGTATATATATATATATACATACACATATTTACCAATTTAATTAATAAATCTTACCGTAAATGAATAAGTACGATATATGAGCATGAATTATGTACATCTATAAATAGACCTGGCAAACGGGTGGGTCCGGACGAACCGGCGAAAAACGGGTGGGCATTTTATGGGCTGGGCCAAAAGGCTCGTTTTTTTTGGCCTAAAAATCGAGGCCCGTGGCCCGCTCGGGCGGGTTTGACCTGACTCGCAGGCCTTCTCTTATCTTTTTTATTTTTTATTTTATTTTTAAAAGTCTAAAATATAATATAAAAGTACTTGATAAATATATAAATATTTTTAATTAATCATTATATTATTACTATACTACCACGATTAAAAAAATAAATATATAAATATTTTTATTTGATTATTAGATCATCTATCAATACCACTATCTAAAAGAATCATGAAATAATATTATATATTCATATGAAATCATACAAAGTAACAACAAATTCCCATGAAAATATATTTACATCAATAATGAACATATAGATGTAATATAATCTAATAAAATACATGAGGAAAAAGATTTAAATATTATAAGTACACATAAATTTTTTAAAAAAAAAAAGATGGGCCGGGCGGGCAGCCCGCGGGCCGGGCCTCCACGGGCTGGCAAAAATTGGGTCGGGCCAAAAAGGCTCGCGTTCTTTTTAGGCCACAATGTGTTTTGATTATTTTGGTGTGTTTAGCTTTAATTACTGTGGTGTGTTTTGATTATTTTTATTATTTGGCTTTGATTTTTTTTAGTGTATATTTATATTTATTTTTATTTTGTTTTGTGAGAATTCTAGATCTGGCCATAACACCAATAAGTTAGCTATATACAAGCTTCTAAAATTATTTTAACCGGTTAAAATTTTGTACATTCCAAAATTTTTTAGCCTTAATCTCTCTTTCCAAGCCTTGTAGTTATCATGTAAAATCGAGTCATTCGTTACCTTGAGAAAAGAAGAATCAGTCGGTTGATGAAAAATAGAACTGAAATTTACTTAATTTGAGGAGCTTTTTGATTTTTCATGCTTAGCTAATAAACGATTTTTCTGCAAAAATTCTATTCCCTAACAAAAGTCATTGGTGAAAGGAGGCTAGTTGAAAAAAAGGGAGAGGTGTGAGCAACAACACCTCCCTAATTTCGGGGGTCCTAAAATAACAACGAAAAAAAATACAGGACCGACCCATTGTTGGTGCGTAGCTGCCGTCTCACATGAGATGGAAAATGTGTTGGTGAAAAGAGCTACACGTTAGCAAATAACGGTGTGAAAGCTATCACCTAAAAAAATAGAAAATGTGTTGGTGAAAAGAGCTACACGTTAGCAAATAACGATGTGAAAGCTATCACTTAAAAGGGATGTAGATTATGAGCAGATTTGAATTAATTAGTGGCTGAATTTCAATACACTCAATTTCGTGAACAGTCACAAATATTTGATGACACCGATGAAATTCTTTTTCATATTGAGTCGAAAAATAAACGAGTGGTCAAGAGCAACCATTAAAGGGAGTCGTGTGTGTCACGAGTGGGGAAGAAATAATCAACCTTTTTTTGGGGGAAACCTTGTATTTTGGAATTACAAGAATAAAACCGTGTTTTAACTTCAAAATCATTAGTAGATTTATTTTGAATCTTGATTCATTTCTATCTACTGTATAAAGATGGTTATTGTGTATTAATGGCATTTTGATCTCCTTTTCTCTTTATATATAATTATTTTTCTTAATTTGTGTTTTTTTTTCGTGTCTTATTTTTTTTATTTTTATCTTGAGCGTGAATAATAAAGAGTCTTGCTCGGGACTAACAAGAATTCAAGTTTGGGGTGTGATAAGTGTCAGTTTTATACACTTATCTGTGATTACTATTGATATATTTCACCCATAATTATGTGCTAGTCTACTCATTTTTGCTTTGAATTAATTAGTTTTTAATAATTTTATTTTTATCGGATGAAGATGTAAATTTAAGTCTTAATCGGATTGAATTACTTATTTACTCAAGAAATAATATGTTTATAAAATATTCTCTTTGTTGAATTTTTATGTATTCATGTTGTAGGGCTTTCCGAGACGAGTTCGGCAGTCTTTCCGGATTCAAAATCAGAGTTATATATCAAAAGTTATCATCCGAAGAAGATTTAGGGCGAAAATGGAAAGTCTAAGAAATTCTGGGCTGAAAATGAAGTTTGAAACTCCATACGGGCGTAACATCATAAGTTACGGGCGTAACTCACAAAGCAAATAATGTACAAAAAGCCGAAGCAATGTTACGGTCGTAACATCTGAAAGTTACTGCCGTAAGACCTCAATGTTACGGCCGTAACATCTGAAAGTTACGGCCGTAACTCGTGACAGATTATTGATAATTGTCTAATTTTTTATACTTTTGGTCTATTATTGAGGGGATGGCTGGCATTGATCCGATCTAACCTGACATGGCCCCTTAAAATCTCTGAACAGAGCCTGGGTCTAAGTAGGTGTAACAATGCCCGAACAAGAACACATGATCTTCATTTCATGTTCCATTTACTTCTATGTTATCAACGCTTGGAAAATGATACTTTCTCATTTCTTCTCAGTTTTTTTAATTTTCGTATGCGTGCCTAAATACAAATACCTTTCCCCTTTGTTAGAAATTGCCTTGCTGGGTGGACATTATAATGATGCAGCATGTTCGTGTTTATCGGATAAAAACCTGACATGGCCCCACAAAATCTCTGAATAGAGCCTGGGCCTAAGTAAGTGTAACAATGCCACGAACAAGAACATATGACATTCATTCCATGTTCTACCTATATTTTCGTTATTGATATTTGTTATATTTGTATTGCTGTTGCACAACTGGTTTAACATGTTTCTGATATTATTATATACATATATATTTTGTGTGTGATATATAAGGGGTAGTGACTCGGTGGTACAAGGAGTTAGTCTATCTTCTGCCCGTTCGTTTAGTTCCTGTGAGAACATCAGCAAGGAGGAATTAAAGGGTGCCCTAATGAAAATGGGTAGAGATAAGGCTGTAGGACCGGATCAGATCCCTATTGAGGTGTGGCTTTGTCTGGGGGAAGTCGGAGTTCAGTGGCTAGCAGATCTGTTCAACATCCTCCTCAGAGGTTCTAAGATGCCGACGGAGTGGAGGCATAGTATTGTCGTGCCGTTTTTCAAGAACAAAGGCGATGCTCAGAGTTGTAGTAACTATAGGGGTATTAAACTCCTCAGTCATACTATGAAACTTTGGGAAAGAGTGGTGGAATGCAGGGTTAGAAGAGAAGTTGAGATCTCAGAGAACTAATTTGGCTTCATGCCGGGGAGGTCCACGACTGAGGCCATTCATCTCGTCAGACGCCTTATGGAGAAGTTTAGAGAGCGGCGTAAGGACCTCCATATGGTGTTCATAGATCTAGAGAAGGCTTATGATAGCATTCCGCGCGATGTTATTTGGAGGAGCCTAGTAGAGAGGAGGGTGTCGTTGCCGTTTGTTAGGGCGATCCAAGACATGTACTCCCAAGCTAGGACGTGCGTTAGGACCCCAGCTGGTGACACCCAGTATTTCCATGTTGAGATTGGGCTACACCAGGGGTCGGCGCTAAGCCCTCTTCTCTTCGCTCTGATCATTGACCTCATTTCGCGGGGGATAAAAGATGGCGTCCCGTGGTGCATGCTTTTTGCTGATGACATTGTGTTAGTGGCGGAGTCGAGGAGGGAGGTGAACTCGAAGTTGGAGCTATAGAGGTCTAAGTTAGAATCCCAGGGCTTGCGAGTGAGACAGTCTAAGACCGAGTATCTCTGGTGTAACTTTAGTGGTGAGGCCAACGAGGAAGATGTAGAGGTAATGATTGCGGATTAGATCGTACCCCATACAGATAAGTTCAAGTATTTGGGTTCGATCATTCAGAAGGAAGGTGAGTGTGAAGATGATGTCACTCATTGCATCAAGGCGGGGTGACTAAGGTGGAGAGCAGCGACAGGGGTCCTATGCGACAAGAAAGTCCCTCTAAAGTTGAAGGGTAAATTCTATAGAGCGGCAATCCGACCTGCAATGTTGTATGGCTCCGAATGTTGGGCGATGAAGAAATCGCTTGAGAACAAGTTGGAAGCGGCTGAAATGAGAATGTTACGCTGGTCGTGTGGTCGCACAATGTTAGATAGAATCTCGAACGGGGTCTTCAGGAACGCGTTAGAAGTGGCGCCCATTTCAGCAAAAGTTAGGGAAGGGAGATTGAGATGGTTTGGCCACGTCCGCAGGAGGCAGGCATCTGCTCCAGTGAGTAGGGTCGAGAGTTTATTGGTTGTCAGGGAGAGGAGGAGAGGCAGATCAAGGAGGACGTAGGAGGAGCAGCTTAGATTAGATTTAAAGGCCTTAAACCTTTCCGAGACCATGACTGTTGATAGGTGCGCTTGGAGGTGCCAGATCAGAGTTGTGGATTCTTTAGTTGGGAGTGGTGCTGTAGTTGAGAGCCTCAGGGTTGAGTTGTCTCGGTTAGCTTTGACCTAGAGCATTGCATTTTTACTTTTATTGTATATTTTATCCTATTGCCTTTTGCGTGTGGTGTATTTTTGACAGGGAGCTGTGCGCGGAGTCAACCTCTCTTCTGTTTGAGCAGCGTTCATCGGGAGTGAAGTAGCCAAATTCCTCTTAGGTCAGTCCCATGTGGTGTGGATTAAGTCATGGGCTCAGGTATGGTATTGAGCTTTTTCGAATCATATGCTTCCCTTTGTATTTTTCACTCAATATTTTGCTGTGCACTAAGCTGGGGGTCTACACGGAAACAGCCTCCCTACCGTAATAAGTAGGGGCATGGTCTGCGTACATCTTACCCTCCCCAGACCCTGCTCTGAGCGGGATATACTGGTATGTTTGGTTTGGTTTGGTTTTTATATTTTGTGTGTGATATGCATCTCTGACCTGATTTATACTCTGCAAAGACTGGCTTCTGTATACCTCAACAGTTTTGGTTTATTAGTTTCTTATGCAGCATCAAATGCTGCATGCATTCCTTTTTACCGGTTTTCTGTATACCCCACGGTTGCTTCTTAGTAAGCGTCTTTCTCACGCTGCATGTGTTCTTCTTTTTTCCGGCTTTCTGTATACCTCAACAGCTGTGGTTTGGTTTGATTTGCTGCATGCGTTTGTTTATTTGAGTTTATGTATAACTCAGCAGCCTTCGTTTACTTTGTTTTTTCGTAAACCTCAGCAGGTGAAATATGAATGCTGCATGCGTTTGTTTTTTGTTTCTGTGTGGCTTACTTTGGTTTGCTTCAGTTTATTCTTTTCAATCCATCAGAATGTTCTTTTCACCCCCCATGTATTTCTCCATTCTTTCAGTTTTTAAATTTCCACCGTCGTGGAAAATGAACATTCTGATGATGTAATGCGTTCGAGTTTATTGGCTGGAAACCTGACATGGCCCCTTAAAATCTCTGAACAGAGCCTGGGTCTAAGTAGGTGTAACAATGCCACGAACAAGAACATATGATATTCATTTCATGTTCCGTTTACTTCTATCTTTTTCCGAGGCTGCATGTGTTCGTTTTTTTCCCTGGTTTGCCTCAACACCTTTGCTATATGCATTTTCTAATTTTGGTCCCTTGGTTTTGGTCAACCTTAGCAGGTGAAGTTTGAGTGCTGCATGCGTTTGTTTATCTGGGTTTCTGTGCGGCTTACTTTGGTTTACTCATGTATTTCTCCATACACTGCATGGCATACAAACCCCAGTTAATTTTACTGCATTCTTTTCTAACGTCCTCACACCCATATTTCATTGCAGTTAGATGCCTATAGCAACTGTCTCTCCATTTTTTTGGGTTCCGAATGGTCTTTCAGTTTATAAATTTACACCGTAATGGAGAATGCTTAAAATCTCTAGGCGGCGCCTTGGTTATATATTTTTCTTCTAACATGGTTCATTGTTGTCCGTTTCCTTGTTCAACAGAGTTGCCTTCTTCAGCGGGATCAATAGTTGTTGTGTTCTTCTCTCTTTAAGGTATACTCTATTATTTCTTTGCTTCTACCTTGTAGTTTTAAAAAATTATCTTCGTTCTAAATACAAGTGCCTTTCCTCTTTGTTAGAAACATGTTCGAGTTTATCGGCCTGAGACTTGCCGTGGGCCCACAAAACTTCTGAATAGAGCTTGGGCCTATGAACATGTGACATTTATTCCATATTTTGCTCAGGTTTTTCTTGCTGCTGTTTGCTGAATGTGTACTGCTATTGCACAATTGCTTCAGCATGTATCTGATATTGTTATTACTTTGGAGTTACCAATATCTGTGAACTAATACTTTTCCCAAGGCTGTTGAAGTCTGCATAGATTTACATACGTATTCAAATACAAATACCTATCTTCTACACCAAGAGGCCAAATTAGTAAATGTACATTCTAATGATGTAATGCGTTCGAGTTTATCGGCTGGAAACCTGACCCGGCCCCTTAAAATATCTGAACAGAGACTGGGTCTAGGTAGGTGTAACAATGCCACGAACAAGAGCACACGATCTTCATTTCATGTTCCATTTACTTCTATGTTATCAACGTTTGGAAAGTGATGCTTTCTCATTTCTTTTCAATATTTGTAATTTTCGTATGTGTGCCTAAATACAAATACCTTTCCCCTTTGTTAGAAAATTGCCTTGTTGGGTGGACATTCTAATGACGCAGCATGTTTGAGTTTATCGGCTGGAAACCTGACATGGCCCAACAAAATCTCTGAATAGAGCCTGGCCCTAAGTAGGTGTAACAACGCCACTAACAAGAACATATGACATTCATTCCATGTCCTACCTAGATTTTCGTTATTGATCTTGTGTGAATTATGCATCTCTGACCTGATTCATACTCTGCAAAGACTGGCCTCTCTATACCTCAACAATTTTGGTTTATTAGTTTCTTCTGCAGCATCAAATGCTGCATGCATTCCTTCTTTCTGGTTTTCTGTATACCTTGCGGTTGCTTCTTAGTAAGCGTCTTTCCCACGCTGCATGTGTTCTTCTTTTTTCTGGTTTTCTGTATACCTCAACAGCTGTGGTCTGGTTTGATTTGCTGCATGCGTTTGCTTATTTTGGTTTCTGTATAACTCAACATCCTTCGTTTGCCTTGGTTTTTGTAAACGTCAGCACGTGCAATAGGAATGCTGCATGCGTTTGTTTATTTTGGTTTCTGTGTGGCTTACTTTGGTTTACTTCATCTTATTTTTCTCAATCCATCGGACTGTTCCTTTCATCCCCCATGTATTTCTCCATATACTGCATGGCATACAAACCACAGTTAATTCTACTGCATTCTTTTATAACGTCCTCATGTCCATATTTTATTCCAGTTATATGCTTATACTTAATGTTTGTCAGGTTTTTTTGATTTCTAATATTCTTTCAGTTTTTAAATTTTCGCCGTAATGGAAGATGCACATTCTAATGACGTAATTCGAGTTTACCGACTGGAAACCTGACATGGCCCCTTAAAATCTCTGAACAGAGCCTGCGTCTAAGTAGGTGTAACAACGCCACGAATAAGAACACATGATATTCATTGCATGTTCCGTTTACCTCTATCTTTTTCCCATGATGCATGTGTTCGTTTCTTTTTTTCGGTTTTCCTCAACACCTTCGCTACATGAGTTTGGTTTTTTTGGTCCCTTAGATGCCTATACTAACTGTTTCTCCTTTGTTTTTGGGTTCTGAATAGTCTTTCAGTTCCTAAATTTACGCCGTAATAGAAAATGAACGTTCTAATGACGTAATGCGTTCGAGTTTATCGGATGGAAACCTGACATGGCCCCTTAAAATCTCCGAACAGAGTCTGGGTCTAAGTAGGTGTAACAATGCCACAAACAAGAACGCGCGTTCGAGTTTATCGGCTGGAAACCTGACATGGCCCCTTAAAATCTCTGAACAGAGCCTAGGTCTAAATAGGTGTAACAATGCCACGAACAAGAACACATGATCTTCATTTCATGTTCCATTTACTTCTATGTTATCAACGCTTAGAAAATGATACTTTCTCATTTCATTTCAATTTTTTTAATTTTCGTATGCGTGCCTAAATACAAATACCTTTCCCATTTGTTAGAAAATTGCCTTGCTGGGTGGACATTATAATGATGCAGCATGTTTGAGTTTATCGGTTGGAAACCTGACATGGCCCCATAAAATCTCTGAATAGAGCCTGGGCCTAAGTAGGTGTAACAACGCCACGAACAAGAACATATGACATTCATTCCATGTTCTACCTATATTTTCGTTATTGATATTTGTTATATCTGTTCTGTCCCCTTTTTTCTATACGTACCTCATTACAAATACCTTTCCCCTCTATTAGATAAGTGAATGTTATATTGATGTAGCATATTCAAGTTTATCGGCTGGAAACCTGATGTAATATCCGCAATTTTCGATTTTCGGCTAATTTCTTTTTTCGGTCGGAGTCCGTTTTGACGACTCGCTCATGACCATTTCGTCATTCTGAGAATGATTAATTCTACACTTTTTGACATCCGAGTTCGTTTCGGTGTCGTTTTGTTGAATTCCGTGCTTTTTAGCGACTTTTCCGCGCTTGAGTTCGATTCTTGCGAATCTCGTTTGAAACTGTTGTTTCGAGTTTCCCGTAAGTCCGTTTAACTTTGTTAGACGTGTTGTGAACTTCGGTTTGGTTATTCGATCACGTATCGTGATTTCCGGGCGTTTTGGGCCATTTTGTAATTTCTTGAAAGTTACGGGTATCCGTATCTGTAATGGTTGTCTCGACCCGTTTCTTGGTCGCGTATGACTAAATATGGTATTACGTTTTCATTTCGAGTCGTTTATGTCGTCCGTGAACTTTTCGTCGTGTTCGCCTGCGCGATTTCGTAAATCGGTCGTCGGGCCCCCGACGGTTATGGATCGCCGGACGGTGGATCGCCGGACGACATGGCACCGCCGGACGGTGCGGCAGAACCGGCGTGGCGCACGCCACGGCCGGAAGGCCGCGCGCTTAACCGGCAGTGTAGCGACGCTACTGGCCGCCTAACGACGCTTATCGCCCGGGCACAGCGGTGGGGTTTCGAGGTTCGACTCGGTCAGATCGGCAGCGCACGCTACGCTGAGCGTAGCGCGCTAGTCGGCAGCGAAGCGCACGCTGCCGGCCGGCTAGCGACGTTACTGCCGGCGATTCGATCCAGAGGCTACTGGACAGGTCGGCTAGCGCGCGCAGGCTTCCGGCCGTAGCGCACGCTAGCGGGAGTCGGGTCGACAGGTTTGGTCGGCAGGGTTGGTCGGTGATGCCGGGTCGTGTGGGCCCTGGCCGAGGGTACTCTGCTGATACCGGCCGATAGCGCACGCTAGTCCGGGAAGGCTAGCGCACGCTAGTCTGGCCCAGTATAAATATGGCTGAGCAGTCACATTTCACTTCGTTTTTCACTTCGTTCCTTCTCCGTCCGCGAATGGCGATTCATGGGTGACGAAGCCATGTTGTTTAACAACAAATCCATGAAGTCCTTGAGTTCATAACATCAATCGATCGTCCGTTATCAACCTTTGATCCAGCGAATCAAGGTAATCTTCCTTAGAACCCTAATTTCGTGAATTTGGGGTTTTTTGCATTTTCGTCCGATTCGTTCCGTGTTGTTGATTAATTCATGATGGGTATGATTAATCTTGGTAGTATTCTCGTGTTTAACATCATTTAATCCATTGTTCTTCGTCGAATCGAAGTATATTTCTTGATTTCCTTCGAATTGACTTTTTGGGGCATTTGTCCCCGATCTCGTTTTTCATCCGTTTTCGATGGATCGATTATGGTTAAATGATGTTGTTAAACATATTCTATGGATTGTATATCCATATTTCAACTTGGAATTCCGTTTTTTCGATTTGACGGAACGAATCGTGTTCTTGGCCGTTTTGGGGGAAATCCGTGAACTTTCGTCATTCGTTCTTTGAATTCAACGGCTTTGAGTCGTGTTATGGAATTCATTTCATTGTTATTATTTGTCCTTCGTAGTTTATGAACGTGAGTTGGCGTTCGGTGGAGTCGGCGGGTTCGTAGTCGGTTCGGGCCAACCTACTTCGGTCGACTCTCCGCGTTGTTCTTATTCGAGGCAAGTACCTTGCCCATACTTTTCTCGTTTTATGGATATGATGATCGGTGGTCGTCTTGATGTGTTTGTTTGGTTATTTGAAATGAAGTTTCAAAGGATTTCGGTTTGGCCTCGTTAAAGGCTTTCTTTCAAAACGAGTGTGATTTGTGAACGGTGTTTTGAGAATTGATTATGATTTGGTTATTTTGAACGTTGAAGGATTTTATGATGATACTCCTATTGTTTAAGTTATGGAATCGTGTATTCCGTATTTAATCTTGTTATTGTATTTTTGAAGAGTTTGGTAATGGTGTCGAGTTAATGGCCATCTCTAGTGAGTATTCTTAATGAACTTACGTTCTTAGCATGTTAGTATTGCATGAGTAACGTGTGTGTGTGTATGCTCACTACGGGTTAGATCCGACGGGGTCTCGGTAGGGCTCCACGAAGCTGTGGAACCGCGAGCTTGCTTTTAACCACTGTGGGTTAGATCCGACGGGGTCTCGGCAGGGATCCACGAAGCTGTGGGTCCGCGGTTAATTGTGGTACATTTTTACAAATGTGGTTTGATCATTGGCATTTCCGGAAATGAGTGCTTTTGAACGGTTTTCATGATTGCATGCATTGACTAAGTGTGTAAGAGGTAAGTTGTTCGTTTGGCTTACTTGGCTAGGATGGCACTAGAGTATTTTGTTGTTTGTTTTAAATCTTTTATTTGTGGATTTTGATGTTGGGAGACGAACCTTGTGGTCGTTCTTGTGTACTGTGAGTTGCTAAGATTTGGGGCTAAAATCCCAACGGTTTGGTAAATATCATTTTTTTGGGAAGTAAACCTTTGGGGCGGTGACCCCCGTTTGTCTTTTGGATTTTGAAAAGCAGGATTTGATAATCCTAAATTGTTTTCTATTAAAACTCTCGATGGCATTCTAAACCGTTTTATAAATTACTTCCATTGATTTATGATATTTCGATTTTGAAATATTTTCTCAAACCCTTGCCTCGGGAAGTACTTTTCGTTTCGTTTGGATCTTTGAGGATCCTCGGTTATTGTTATTCGTGGAATGTGAATTGTTTGGCTTGTATTTGCACTTTGTTCTTGCACTAGCAAAACAGTGGAGTTTTGCTAACCCCCGAGTATTCGGGGGGTGGATGTCTGTTTTTGCATTCAGGTTTTGGAGCATAACACAGGGTCGGCACGAAGGATGATGAAAGATGATCGATACTAATCACATGAGGAACCATACATCATGTGTTGGTTCAGTTGTACTTTATTTTCCGCTGCTATATTGTTCCCGTTGTACGGGTGTGGTTGTATTTTGTCCCCTGCGTGGGCATGAGTTGTATTTGGGTTGTATGTATTTGTGGAAAGACCAAATCGTTCTACTGAGTCATTGTAGCCTTGAAGGCATTGTCGAGATGTTAAATGTTGTTACCAGCCTGGTAGATCCTCGAGGAGAGGGTCTACGGCGTGTAATATCCCTGAGTGGATTGGGGGTGTTACATAAATGGTATCGGAGCTTAGGTTGAGGAAAACTAGCCGCCGGGTCAAGTCGTGTTGTTTGAGTCTTGTTTCGCCGGATTTTATCCGATCGAGTCGTGTCGCGACGCGTCGATTGAGTTTGTTGGTCGTGATTAGTATCGTGGGGCGATCATCATCTTCGTGCGACCTGTGGAAGTAAGTCTCCCTTCTTTGTGTTGTGCCTCGTGTGACACGAGCTATTTTTATGATTATTTGTTAAGTGGTGGAATCCTTATGTGAATTTTGATTTCACGATATGTATTTAGTCGACTCTCGTATTTGATTTATACGAGGAGTGTCGTCGCTTGTGATGTCTTTTATTGTTGTTTTTGTTCGTTTTTGATGATTTTCGAATCGATTTGCACGTTTACAAGTTCTATTGTGGAAGCTTTATGCTTATACGCTGCTCGACTTGTTCACTAGCCAAAGGCGGGAGAGTATTTTATCGGTGGTTTTGTTCAATGTGGTATTTTATCGTTTATTTCCGTTTAAAGACATGTATTGTCTTGATTTTAAACTTTTGATGCGTGCTAGGAGTTGTTTTAGTGAACATCGATATGTGTGAGTTTTGGGCATTCGCCTATCAATTTTTGAAAACCTTGAGTATCTTAGAAAAATAAATTTCGAGACATACTTTTCAAATGAGTTATTTTCTTGTGGTACATCCTAGATGCCACAATGTATTTCAAAATTTTTCTACCTCGAGGACCAAAATATTTTGAGATATTTTCAACACTTTTATTTAGACCCGAGGGTCGAATATTTTGAAAGTTTTCATTAAGAGAAAGTATCTTCATTCTTATCAAATGCGAAATGGTTCTCCAATGTCTCGATAACGATGTTTCACGTTTGTACTTTTTTTTTTTTAAAGATGATACCCAAGATCAATCGGTGTTCTTCTAAATTATTTTCAAAATGAGGTTTTCGTTTTTAAAACCTATCCATTCCCGTTTGAGGGCTGGGTATGTATGTGTGATGTTCGTGTTGTCATTTTGATACTTTCTCCCGAGTATGACCGAATTGGCGGTGTGAGCGTTGAGTCGCTTTCCACACATTTGTTGTGTCAGCCCCCTGTGAGAGGCGGGATGTTGGTGTTGAATATTATCGCCTCGTAGTGATTCCTGCGTTGTCGCGCATGTGCGAGCTGTTCGAGCTTGGTTTGGTATGACCGTGTGCATCGGTGATGGTTCCGTTATGCGTCGATTGTTTAATGTCTTGTTACCTTGCTCCCGTTTTTGTGAATTTCGTGGACGAGGTCGGAGGTAATGCCCGTACTATTTTGACTTCTGTATTTTCTCTTTCCCCAGTCTATCGATTCGTTCATGTTCGTTGGCACTTTATGAACTTGTTCTGTATTTCGGTTTCATCGTCCGAACGAGCTGTGATCTTGTTGTGGGTCGATCTGGTTATCGATGTTACCTTTTTCGGGTTCAGTTCGATTCTTGTGAACCTTGTTTGGGAGTGACATCATCTGGTTCTACTAGTTCTTTTATTCGAAGTGGATCCGATTTAGAACTCTTGTGTTTTCGACTCTGTCGACTCATTATGTTCGTTGACATTTCTGAGCTTGTCCTGCCCCTTGTTTTTGTTTATCGAACGAGTGTGGTATTGTTTCGGAATAACTCGTTTGTCGTTGTGACTTTTTAATTACTATTCCCTTTCCTGTGGATCTTATGTGAATGCACATCCTGTTGTTTTCACCGGATCATATATTGTCTCGAGTCGAGATGTGAACCTTAGAGTTGTTGTTTGAAATTTTATTGTTCTTCGTGATTCGAACATGATTCTTCGATTTTTGTTGTCTCGATCGTTGTGGTTTGATCGTTTGATTGTTCGGTTTTTATTGACCTCGTTCCGTGATTGGTGAACATTCAGGATCCTTCGTAATTCCCTTCAGTTCGGGAAATTAGTTCGTTTTCGATCTTCCAGCCCTTAGGCGGTGGGATTCCGTGTTTGTTCAGCGGTTGACTCGCGTTTTGATTGATGTACCGTTGGGTTGGTCAATCATATTGGTTTTCGTTCGTTGTGTTTTGTGATTGTCGGATAATTGACTTTGCTATATTATCCGTTTGATGACGCTTGTCGTTTGTTGGTTTTATTATATCGCTAACGGCGACGTTGTGTTGGTCGCCGTGGAGCGTGTTTTCACGCCGTATATTCCATTACATTGTTTGTAACGTTTCGCCGTTGGGCGTTAGTTACGCATTCTTGTGTATCTCGATGAGTTTTCCTTGGCGGAATATTCCTTCTCCCTACTTGTTTTAAGTTTTGGGACGAAACTTCTTTTAAGGAGGGTAGAATGTAATATCCGCAATTTTCGATTTTCGGCTAATTTCTTTTTTCGGTCGGAGTCCGTTTTGACGACTCGCTCATGACCATTTCGTCATTCTGAGAATGATTAATTCTACACTTTTTGACATCCGAGTTCGTTTCGGTGTCGTTTTGTTGAGTTCCGTGCTTTTTAACGACTTTTCCGCGCTTGAGTTCGATTCTTGCGAATCTCGTTCGAAACTGTTGTTTCGAGTTTCCCGTAAGTCCGTTTAACTTTGTTAAACGTGTTGTGAACTTCGGTTTGGTTATTCGATCACGTATCGTGATTTCCGGGCGTTTTGGGCCATTTTGTAATTTCTTGAAAGTTACGGGTATCCGTATCTGTAATGGTTGTCTCGACCCGTTTCTTGGTCGCGTATGACTAAATATGGTATTACGTTTTCATTTCGAGTCGTTTATGTCGTCCGTGAACTTTTCGTCGTGTTCGTTAGTGCGATTTCGAATCGGGTCGGGCCTCGACGGCTTGATCGGGGCCGGACGGTGGCGGATCGCCGGACGATTGCGGGCACCGGCCGGACGGGTGCGGCAGAACCGGCGTAAGCGCGCCTACGGCCGGAAGGCACGCGCTAACCGGCAGTGTAGCGCACGCTTCTGCGGCCTAACGACGCCATCGGGCACAGGCGTGGGGTTTCGAGGTTCGACTCGGTCAGGATCGGCAGTAGCGCACGCTACGCTGCGTAGCGCGCGCTAGTCGGCAGCGTAGCGCACGCGTCGGCCTAGCATACGTTACTGGCCGGCGATTCGACCGAGGCTACCGACAGGTCGGCTAGCGCGCGCAGGCTTCCGGCCGTAGCGCACGCTAGCGGGAGTCGGGTCGACAGGTTTGGTCGGCAGGGTTGGTCGGTGATGCCGGGTCGTGTGGGCCCTGGCCGAGGGTACTCGGCTGATACCGGCCGATAGCGCACGCTAGTCCGGGAAGGCTAGCGCACGCTAGTCTGGCCCAGTATAAATATGGCTGAGCAGTCACATTTCACTTCGTTTTTCACTTCCTTCCTTCTCCGTACGCGAATGGCGATTCATGGGTGACGAAGCCATGTTGTTTAACAACATATCCATGAAGTCCTTGAGTTCATAACATCAATCGATCGTCCGTTATCAACCTTTGATCCAGTGAATCAAGGTAATCTTCCTTAGAACCCTAATTTCGTGAATTTGGGGGTTTTTGCATTTTCGTCCGATTCGTTCCGTGTTGTTGATTAATTCATGATGGGTATGATTAATCTTGGTAGTATTCTCGTGTTTAACATCATTTAATCCATTGTTCTTCGTCGAATCGAAGTATATTTCTTGATTTCCTCCGAATTGACTTTTTAGGGGATTTGTCCCCGATCTCGTTTTTCATCCGTTTTCGATGGATCGATTATGGTTAAATGATGTTGTTAAACATATTCTATGGATTGTATATCCATATTTCAACTTGGAATTCCGTTTTCGTGATTTGACGGAACGAATCGTGTTCTTGGCCGTTTTGGGGGAAATCCGTGAACTTTCGTCATTCGTTCTTTGAATTCAACGGCTTTGAGTCGTGTTATGGAATTCATTTCATTGTTATTATTTGTCCTTCGTAGTTTATGAACGTGAGTTGGCGTTCGGTGGAGTCGGCGAGTTCGTAGTCGGTTCGGGCCAACCTACTTCGGTCGACTCTCCGCGTTGTTCTTATTCGAGGCAAGTACCTTGCCCATACTTTTCTCGTTTTATGGATATGATGATCGGTGGTCGTCTTGATGTGTTTGTTTGGTTATTTGAAATGAAGTTTCAAAGGATTTGATTTGGCCTCGTTAAAGGCTTTCTTTCAAAACGAGTGTGATTTGTGAACGGTGTTTTGAGAATTGATTATGATTTGGTTATTTTGAACGTTGAAGGATTTTATGATGATACTCCTATTGTTTAAGTTATGGAATCGTGTATTCCGTATTTAATCTTGTTATTGTATTTTTGAAGAGTTTGGTAATGGTGTCGAGTTAATGGCCATCTTTAGTGAGTATTCTTAATGAACTTACGTTCTTAGCATGTTAGTATTGCATGAGTAACGTGTGTGTGTGTATGCTCACTACGGGTTAGATCCGACGGGGTCTCGGTAGGGCTCCACGAAGCTGTGGAACCGCGAGCTTGCTTTTAACCACTGTGGGTTAGATCCGACGGGGTCTCGGCAGGGATCCACGAAGCTGTGGGTCCGCGGTTAATTGTGGTACATTTTTACAAATGTGGTTTGATCATTGGCATTTCCGGAAATGAGTGCTTTTGAACGGTTTTCATGATTGCATGCATTGACTAAGTGTGTAAGAGGTAAGTTGTTCGTTTGGCTTATTTGGCTAGGATGGCACTAGAGTATTTTGTTGTTTGTTTTAAATCTTTTATTTGTGGATTTTGATGTTGGGAGACGAACCTTGTGGTCGTTCTTGTGTACTGTGAGTTGCTAAGATTTGGGGCTAAAATCCCAACGGTTTGGTAAATATCATTTTTTCGGGAAGTAAACCTTTGGGGCGGTGACCCCCTTTTGTCTTTTGGATTTTGAAAAGCAGGATTTGATAATCCTAAATTGTTTTCTATTAAAACTCTCGATGGCATTCTAAACCGTTTTATAAATTACTTCCATTGATTTATGATATTTCGATTTTGAAATGTTTTCTCAAACCCTTGCCTCGGGAAGTACTTTTCGTTTCGTTTGGATCTTTGAGGATCCTCGATTATTGTTATTCGTGGAATGTGAATTGTTTGGCTCGTATTTGCACTTTGTTCTTGCACTAGCAAAACAGTGGAGTTTTGCTAACCCCCGAGTATTCGGGGGGTGGATGTCTGTTTTTGCATTCAGGTTTTGGAGCATAACACAGGGTCGGCACGAAGGATGATGAAAGATGATCGATACTAATCACATGAGGAACCGTACATCGTGTATTGGTTCAGTTGTACTTTATTTTCCGCTGCTATATTGTTCCCGTTGTACGGGTGTGGTTGTATTTTGTCCCCTTCGTGGGCATGAGTTGTATTTGGGTTGTATGTATTTGTGGAAAGACCAAATCGGTCTACTGAGTCATTGTAGCCTTGAAGGCATTGTCGAGATGTTAAATGTTGTTACCAGCCTGGTAGATCCTCGAGGAGAGGGTCTACGACGTGTAATATCCCTGAGTGGATTGGGGGTGTTACACCTGACATGGCCCCACAAAACCTCTGAATAGGGCCTGGGCCTAAGTAGGTTTAACAACGCCACGAACAAGAACATGCGACATTCATTTTATGTTCTACTACGATTTTTGTTATTCATGTTTGTTAAATCTATGCTACGGTTACATAACTGGTTTAACATGTTTATGATATTATTATTGTCATTATATATATATATATATATATATATATATATATATAGAGAGAGAGAGAGAGAGAGAGAGAGTGATTTATGCATCTTTGATCTGATTCATACTCTACAGAAAGAAGTTTCTAAGTTTACACCGTCAGGGAAAACGAACGTTCTAATGACGTAATGCGTTCGAGTTTATCGGCTGGAAACTTGACATGGCCCCTTAAAATCTCTGAACAGAGCCTGGGTCTAAGTAGGTGTAACAATGCCACGAACAAGAACGCATGATATTCATTTCATGCTCCATTTACTTCTATGTTATCAATCTTTCGAAAGTGATGCCTTCCCATTTCTGCCCCCTTTTTTTTTCTATACGTACCTCAATACAAATACCTTCCCCCTCTATTAGATAAGTGAATGTTATAATGATGTAGCATGTTCGAGTTTATCAGCTGGAAACCTGACGTGGCCCCACAAAATCTCTGAATAGAGCCTGGGCCTAAATAGGTGTATTAACGCCACGAACAAGAACATGCGACATTCATTTTATGTTCTACTACGATTTTTGTTATTCATGTTTGTTAAATTTGTGCTGCTGTTACACAACTGGTTTAACATGTTTCTGATATTATTATTGTTATTATTATTATTATTATTATTATTATTATATATATATATATATATATATATATATATATATATAGAGAGAGAGAGAGAGAGAGAGAGAGAGAGAGAGAGTGATTTATGCATCTTTGACCTGATTTATACTCTGCAGAGAGTGGCCTCTGTATACCTCGACAATTTTGGTTTATTAGTTTCATCTGCAGCATCAAATGCTGCATGCATTCCTTTTTTTCCCTCTCGCGCTGCATGCATTCATTTTTTTTCCGGTTTTCTTTATACCTCAACAACTGTAGTTTGCTTTGGTTTCTGTATATCTCAACATCTTTGCTACATGCGTTTGTTTATTTTCGTTTCTGTTTACCTCAACATCTCTGGTTTGCTTTAGTTTTTGCAAACCTCAGTAGCGCAGGTATGAATGTTGCATGCGTTTGTTTATTTTGGTTTGTGTGTGGTTTACCTGGGTTCGCTTTTATTTCGTTCAATCCATCGGACACTTCATTTCATCTTCCATGTATTTCTCCATATAGTCCATGGCATACAAACCACAGTCAATTTTGGTTGAATACCTATACTAACTGTTTCTCAAGTTTTTTTGGTTCTGAATATGCTTTCAGTTTCTAAATATCAACCGTAATGGACGAATGTATCACAACGTTGCTTATGGAAATCAACAAATTATCAGACCCTCCAACCTGGGTTGGGTCTGCTACTGATGTCGCCGAATGCATACGAGCTCTACAAAATTATCAACCAGACTCGCTTGAGGATTTGCAACAGAGAGCTATCATTGAAATAGGCATACATATTCCTGAACTTCGGAATATTCTTCGTTACGAGAGAGGGACACAGCAAAAGCGAGACGATTTTCATGCACTCTTCGAATAGAATTGATGATATCTACTGCATTCTCAATGCTGTTGAATTTGTCGTCAATCAGCTTTCTCACACACGTATCTTGTGTGGCTGTACATTATGGAAATCGCATATTTCTTTCTGATATTGGCAATAAATATTGTCCTAAACTAATAGCAAAGATTACAGCTGTAATATTTCGAAAATTAGTCTTCTAAATAATACCTGATCGTTTCATCCGTATACTGAATATTTTCTGCCTCTCATAAATTAATTGTATTTCCTTTCGCCCCTCATTACTATAATGCTTTTTAATATGTTATCGTCAAAGTTTTATGTATTATATTTCTATTGCCTCCAAATTATACTATTTTTCTAGAAATATTATCTGCAGAATACAATAATGAGTTTCTAGATTTCCTGCACAGTATACTCACGGCAATTACATGTCTGATTGTGGGGGTTATCTTTTATAGTACATTACTGGGTTCGGATGTACAGAAATTGTTTTGTATTGGGCTGTATTTTACTGCATCCGTTGAGGTATTGAATATCTGCAACGGTATCAAACTGCGACTGCAACGGCAACGTGCATACCTTAATAGTTCTAACAACTTCTACAGTTGACTGCACTGTCTGTACCCTACTGCGGCTGATTCCCTGGTATTTCATTCTGCAATTTACTCTCAGGTCTTTACCATTCTTCACTTAGTAGTCTTTCATCCTTTTTAAATATTTTTAAACTAATATGTACTGTCCGGGTTAACATTTCTTGCTCAATGTTTTTTGGACAGGAACAAAAATTATTTTAGCATTCATCTAGAAATCATTACAATTTACATCAAATGGCAGGTACTTCTCAGCAAACGGCTCAATCAGATCACATGTATGCTCTCAATAGGACCTAGATTTTTTGAACATCCTGCTGTATTTGTTAAATTATATCATTATATTCTCCTACTTTCCAGGACGGCACCTGAAACTGAATATGGAATCAATCTTCATTCATCATCCTCTGCTGTGTTAGGTGCTTGGTTTTTTACTTTCTTTTCATTCTCCATTAACATCGTTATTAATAACATTATTAACTCTTTCTTATTTTGGATAGGATCCCACAATGTAATTGGCCTGACAAAAACGCAGGAAAACGAAATACATACACGTCTATGGACACAGAAAAAAAGCTTTCTCTACTAGACAATAGAAGAAATAGGTACAAACAACAAGGTAAATTACTTCGTAAATTTATTTGTTTCCTTTTACTATTTTCTTTATTTACCTTTTCTTGTTAGCCTCTGACCAAATGTAAATTACATTTCGCTTTCCTTACTAAATGTATGTTGCATGTTCTTTTCTGTAGTTGCAATTGCCAATGAGGCAACGTGTTCCACCAGCAGTCAAACTACAGACCCCCGAGCAAAACGATTGCGATCGACTTCTGTTATGCGGCATGATCTTCTTAACAGAATGGAGAACATCCCCTTGCATGCTTGGTCTCTGTCCTTCTCTGCTGCATGCGTTTCCTGCAAAGCCCTGCTTTATTTGAGGGAGCCAGACGGTTTCTGCTGCCTACATGGACAAATTTCCCTTGCTCTACCTAGAATGCCACTGCAACTTTGGGAATTATATACTTCACTTGGGTCCTCTGATGCGGTTCATTTTCGTCGGCGCTGTCGTACTTAAAACAATACTTCTGCTTTTAGTTCCTTGGGTATCACCTACAACGAGACATTAGCCAAATCTTACAAGGGTGTATACAGTCTCAGAATTCAAGGAGCAGTTAATCATTTCATCAGAGATTTGATACCTGCGGAAGGTCATGGGCGACAGCTGCAATTGTATTTTTACAAAACTGAAAACGAACTGCATAATAAACTATCTCAGTCGGGGGAGCTTGATTCACATGTCCTACAGGTCATTGTTGAGTTGATGAAAATAAATCCCTACGCAATTTTTTTCCGGGGGCTTCGCGATCTGATGAATTTACAAGAATACAACATCGTTCTTCGTGCAAACCCATCTTTGGACATGCGAATTTACAATCTGCCGACAGTTAACTAGGTCACTGAAATTTGGAATGAAATGACTGGGACTACTGCAGTGGAGCCGCACTATATTCGTGTCTATACCGCATCAGAAAAAACACACCGCGTCCATTATTACTACGGCTGCTACGGTCCACTGCAGTACCCGTTATTATTCCCGTACGGCGAAAGCGGCTGGCATATAGGAATTCGCCGAATATCACTCACGTCCCCTGCTGCTCGTACCCGGCTTGGCGCACAGTGCAGTGGTCAGGCTGCCGTTTATCCTCATGGCCATCAATCTGGAGATTCTATTATTTCTGCAGAACTGGAAAGTATGATTCTATAGTTTCTTTACAATATGTTTCTTCGCTCATTATGCCTAACCTCAACGCATTTTCTTTTATGTTCTTCTCGCCAATACTTGACTAATTATTTTGCCTACTTGAAACAGATTTGAATGCAAATAAATGGAAGCGAAATAACATGGCAGCAAGAGAATTTTATTGCTACTTATTTCAGACCCGACCCACTGACGTCACAAATATATTGCATACAGGAAGACTGGCACAACAATACCAGATTGACTACTATATTAAGATCGAAACTCAATGCCTTGATTATCTAAGAGGTGAACAAAGGCACGAACATCTACGACTTGAATCATTCGAAGGTATTGTTGACAGTATGGCATGCAAGACCAATGTCAAATGATCTGATATTGGCCAAAGGTTTGTGCTTCCCGCATCGTATATTGGCAGTCCTCGAGACATGCGGCGGCGTTATCTAAATGCATTGACTTTGGTGAGCGAATATGGGAAGCCAGATTTTTTCATCACGATGACATGTAATCCAAATTGGCCCGAAATACACGCCGGCTTGTTGCCTGGTGAGGATGCTCAAAACAGATCCGACCTCGTAGCAAGAGTCTTTAGAGGCCGCAACGAGGAATTCAAACATGAGATTATTAGGGAAAATATTTTCGGTGAGGTTGCAGCATATTTATATGTTATAGAATTCCAAAAAAGAGGACTCCCGCATGCTCACTGGATCATTATCTTACAGCCAAAATATAAAATAACATCGTCCGATGCGTACGATCGTTTTGTTAGTGCAGAGCTGCCCGACATCGGCCTAAGACCACATTTTCATGCATGTGTCGTTAGGCATATGATGCACGGTCTTTGTGGGTTATTAAATCCTTCTAATATATGCATGCAAGATAACAGATGCAAGAATAAGTATCCCAAAGATTATGTGGAAAGCTCTTCGCAACGGGAGGACAATTATCCGCTGTACAGGAGAAGAAATGATCAGAAAAACGTGTACGTCCGTGGTCACACTCTTGATAATAGATGGGTGGTGCCATATAACCCCTACCTTTTAGCCAAATTTGACTGCCATATTAACGTTGAAATACGCGTTGGCCTCAGACTGATTAAATACTTATATAAGTATGTTTGCAAAGGCACCAACAAGATCGCATTCAATGTTGTGGAGCAGTCGGTCGTTTCGAAAATGGATGAGATTACAGATTTTAGTTGGCCCGTTGGTTATGCGCTCCCGAGGTAATGTGGCGAATCTATGCTTTTATACTTAGTGAAATTAACCCAGCTATTCTTCAGCTGCATGTTCACTTGCCGAACAAACATCATGTTTCTTTCTCGTCCTCACGATCTCTCTCTGACGTAATAGCTAATCCAAACACTTCGAAAACACAGCTCACAGAATTTTTTGCCATGAACGCAAAGTCACCCACAGTGGCAAAATTGAAATTACTTTACAGAGATTTTCCTCGCTTTTTCGTATGGGACGCAACAAAAAAACATGGCATCGAAGAGTTAGAGGTATCTGCACTGGACGTCTGGTCAGTGTGAGTCCCCTTGATGGAGAACGGTACTATCTACGACTGTTGCTTAACCATATTCCTGCACCTACATCTTTTGAATATCTCAGAATATACAATGGCATTTTATACCCTACATTCAGAGCTGCTGCTTTAGCGCGGGGTCTACTAGAAGCAGATACATATGTCACCAACTCTTTGGCGGAGGCCTGCTCCTATCAAATTCCGTATTCCCTCCGCCGTCTCTTTGCAACAATATTAATGCATAACACTCCATCTAATCCTCGATTATTGTGGAATACTTTTAGGATGTTTATGGCGGATGATTATATTTCTCAAAAAAAAATATACTGAAGATGAGGCCTTTCTTAAAGCACTTGCATCTATTGACATTTTCTTGCAATCTGGCGGTCGATCGATCGACGAGTTCGGTCTGGTCAACTTTATTATTGGAGCCTCACGAGAACAAATACAGAGTAAGGATTTCGAAGAGGAGCAAAATTATCTCGTCTCTGATTTTGATTTGAACTCAGTGACGTTGCTGAATTCAGGCCAATGCCACGCTTTTGACGAGATTATGCAAACTCTTGGTACTAACCGTTTAGCATCTTTCTTTGTCGATGGTCCAGCCGGCTATGGCAAAACATTTTTATACCGATCTCTTCTTGCAGCAGTCTGTTCACGGTATTCGGTTGCTCTCGCAGTCGCATCTTCAGGAGTTGCTGCATCTCTGCCCCCCGACGGCCGTACAGCTCACTCACGATTCAAACTTCCTATAATTGTAGAGGATGAGATTTGCACAATTAGCAACCAGAGTGTGCATGATCGCGTCTTGATTGCCGATAAACTTATTATTTGGGATGAGGCGTCCATGGCACACCGGAAGAGTATTGAGGCAGTCGACACTTTGCTACGTGACCTTATGGAGAATGATGTGCCTTTCGGCGGTGATTTTAGACAGACCATCCATATAGTTCCTGGGGGCGCTCGTTCTGATGCTATTGACGCTTGTCTAATTAATTCTCACTTATGGCAGTATATGCGCAAAATTCATTTAGTCCAGAATATGCGGGCAAGGGACGACCTCGATTTCAGAGATTTCTTACTTAAAGTTGGTAACGACACTCAACCTTATATTCATAATGGGAATATTACACTGCCTTCGAAAATGTGTCTCTCTTACAGGCCAGACGACAATCCTCTCGACGAACTGCTCTCATAAATCTTCCCAAATTTTGACGCCCACATAGAGGATCCCCATTCGGTCATGGAACGTGCTATTCTGACCCCAAAGAATGATTGCGTGCATGAAATCAATAACGCCTTAATTGATAGATACCCAGGTTGCAGTGTGGATTATTATAGCACGGATCTGACAACTGACCCTCTCCAGCAAGCATATTATCAAGATTATTTGAACTCCGTCAACACTCCAGGCTTACCTCATCATTTACTTCGGCTTAAAATCAATTGTCCTATAATGCTTCTACGTAATATTAACCCTTCTGAAGGACTTTGCAATGGTACCCGCCTTATCTATCGTCGTCTGGATCGAAATATTTTGGGTGCTGAAATCGTATCAGGTCAACATGCTGGAGATATTGTATTTATACCGCGTATACCTTCAGAGCCCTCAGACAAGCAAAAATGCTCCATCCCATTTAAAAGGCACCAATTTCATGTTCGCCTCTGTTTTGCGATGACCATTAATAAATCACAGGGCCAAACAATGAACAAGGTCGGGCTTTATCTACCTGAACCAATCTTCTCTCACGGACAGCTTTACGTTGATCTCTCTCGAGCCAGAAAGGCAGGGGATATTCGAATATTAATTCGCCAATCTTCAGTTCATACCATCTCAAACAATCTAACCAAAAACATTATGTATAGAGAAATTATTGCTGCTGCAGTTCTGTGACTCTCATGTCATTTGCATAGTCATTCGGTAGACACCAATAATAAATATACATTTGCCCCTTTCTCGCTCGAAACAAAATTCATGTTATTTAGTTATCTGATATGCTTTTAATATTTATCTATTTCAACAACTTTCTGTCATCCATTGTCTGTGTGTATTATGTACGTTCATGTGTTATGTGTTCCCTATCATTTGTCAGAAACTATTACTGACTCCAAACAAAAAAAATAGGAAAATCAGGCATCTATTGTGCATATGTGTATTATACATATGTGTATGTATGTGCATATCTGTTTGTAAATAGAAATATGTGTTTCACTCAATGTTAGCAGTTTGGATCTGTGTGTTATTTCTGATATTTATTATATACTTTGTCCCTAACGATATATGTCTCTCCTAATATACCTCCGTAAATGTTTATACTAATTACTATTTTTTTCCTTCAGGTTTGTGTTCGTTTCTTGCTATTCCTATCAGGTGCATGTTCAGTTCCGATGCCTAATATATTTTTTCTAGTTAGTTCTTCAGATTTTTGGATAGTTTTATTGTTATATATATATATATATATATATATATATATATTTCTTCCTATATTAAACTATATTTTGACAATTGCTGATCTTTGAATACAGATCAGCAATTTTTTTGTTCCGCCCTCAACCATTACATCAACGACCTCGCTCGTGTTCCATTTCCACTATTTGTTCTACAAACTTGGCCCTCATTTGTTGCTGCTGCCACGCTTCTTTTTGGTACTTCTTATTCACTTCAAATAATAGTATGTATTCTGTTAGATTTGCTTTTCATAACTTGTAATATTTAAGAAATAACCTCAAGCGTTGCTTCTACAAAATATCCCATCCCCTATTTTTTTGCCTGTTTCTGCCAACATTGCCTTCAATATATTTTTCAGTTTCACAAATTAAACACAAACTTATCAAGTTCATTGTAAACTCTTATTATTTTACACTTTCATGGCATAATATAGTCAGCAAATGGAGCCGAAGATATTTCCACTTGATGCAATAACTCCAGATACAAGAAACTGGACTGCGAAAGTTTCTGTCTTTAATAAAACAGATCCTCGAACCTCGGTGCAGCCCGCTGCTATAAAATTTCAGAAGATGCTCCTGGCATATGACAAGGTAAACACCTCCCTACAACTACGATTACATCTCATTCTTATTGGTATTTTTCACATATCTTCATCGCACATGACACAGGGAAATAAGGTCGAAGGAATGTTATATCGAGGGGACATTGACCTGCTCAAAAATAGTTTGCATCCTCATCAAACCTACCTTATATCAAACGCAACAGTGCGGCCAGTGAAACCGGGATTCCAAAATCCTTTGATCAATAACAAATATCAATGGATAATTGGTGCGCGGACAGCTGTCTTAGCAGTTGATGAAGATTCGTTCATCTCGTCCGAACTCTCTCCCAATTTCATACAATACGACAAATTCCGCGATTTTATACGCACAAGAAAATTAATAAGTCAGTTCTCACAAAAATCTCCCTGTTCTTATCAGATTCATTCATTTCTCACTATGTACTTCGATCTTGCCTGTTTGTTGACAGTTTAGGTTGAAAATACAAAACAGTTTTTAAAATCAGCTCCATATCCTTTTTTAAAACAAACATTCCGATAATGTCGTGTGTTTAGGTCTATCCACTGAAAAACTGACCTGAGTCTAACTAGATGTGACAATACCGCGGACAAAAACACATAATATTTATTTTCTAAGAGTTTCTACTAGTTTTATGTTCTGTTCGTTTTTATTTATCTTAACAGTTTTTAGTGGTTTGATTTTAGCTTGTTTGTTGACAATTTAGATTCAAAATACATAACAGTTTTTAAAGTCAGCTTCGTACCCTTTTTCAAAACAGCTACTGCGATAATGTTATGTGCTTAGGTTTATCAGCTAGAAACCTGACCTGGGTCTACCTAGGTGTTGTAACACCCCCAAACCACTCGGGAATATTACAGCGCCGCAGACCCTCTCCGCGAGGATCTACCGGGCTAAATACAAAACAATGCGTCACTTCACATGCCGACATGGCTACATAAAGGACCATTAGACCGATTTAGGTCTTATATCACAACACACACAACAATACATACAAGACCCTTGCCCAGCACACATACCCACGCAGGGGCTAGAATACGATAACACTTCCATAATTCGAGAAAATAACACATCGGAGGAATAACCAACACGACTCTACCAAATACTCTATAAATGGTTTTCACGTGATTAGTATCTTCGTCTCCCATCATCCTTCATATCGATCATGTGGCTCGCTCCCCAGCTACCTGCAAGTACCTGGACGCAATACAGACATCCACCCCCCGAATACTCGGGGGTTAGCAAAACTCCACTGTTTTGCTAGTGCAAGTATAGAACAGAAGTACAAGCCATACACAACGTGCTTCAAGAATATAATAATCTTGAATATATTTCCCGAGATAATTCACTTAATCGAAACAGTTTGATTTATAAAAGGTAGGAATAGAACCATGTATTTCATAGAAAATATTTTATGATCTCGGGAGTTTGAAAACATTTGAAATAAAGGAATTCTCAAGCCCTTCGAAAACACTTAGGGACATGGACCAAAATCATCTTTCCAAATACGATTCGAATAATAAAACGCAGTTTCACAACCCAATTCACAACACACGGGGTCCAAGACCCGAATCATAAGCCACAGGGTCCACGACCCGAATCACATAACACATGTTCCTAAGGATTATTCGCGTCCCGTGCTAACAAGCCACGAACCTCAGATCCTCCCGTAGAACATACCCGAGTAAATAACCCAATAGGAAGCCATACCAAATCACATGTCCTCGTGGCAACAGCCACAGAACCATTCCAAACCACAACCATAAGTTATCCCGGCATCGGGCTAACAAGCCACGAACCTCGGAGTCCCCGCAAGACATACCCGATGATAACCCCACAAGTTATCTCGGCATCGGGCTAGCAAGCCCCGAACCTCGGAGTCCCCGCAAGACATACCCGGATTGGATAACTCTACGGTCACGCCCGACCCATACTAGCAAGTATGGATCCCGGAGATTCAACAATCCTACCCGGAGGCACATCACTATCAATGATCAAAAAACAATGAGCAAAATATCAAGCCAAGCAACACTTAAACATCACAACCTCCTTTCAAAGGAGTATCAACTAATATCACACCCAATACGTTCTTACCGAACAAGTACACATAACAATACGTAATCCCCGACAAAGGATTACGGTCTATTAAACTCACTCAAAGTGGTCATAGCATCTTTTCAACATACAAGACCAACACACATATCCCGAGAACACATATATTCACGTAGTACACGAATTATCGTTGAAAGACAACATTTATCGAGAACATACCGATCCCTTTTTACGTTCATTAAACATTGGGTTTCGTATATAATCATTTATCAATAATTACGCCTACGAAACATGAAATGTATGGACAAGATACTTGCCTCAAGATACGAGCGACGAAACGACGAACGGGCACGATCGGGCAACCTTCGAACCTCCAAAAACGATCAAGACTTCGACAGCCCACGAATACTACGAAAATAGCATCACCACGAATCAATAACACTAATCGAAATCCAAAACGATCCTTAAAACGACAAGGATCTAAGTATTCTCAAAGAAATCAAGAATCGTTGATCCGGGCGATAAAAATCGATGAACGGTTAACAAAATCTGAAGATTACGGTGAAGACAACCAAAAATACACAACCGATCGGATGAGATCGGTTAAGAATCACAAATCCAAGGAAAAACCCCAAATTCAAGAAACTAGGGTTCTAAGAAGAGATTACCTTGATCTGGACCAAGAAGACGATTATATGTTGTTAAACATCTACAAATCCGCTCAGAGATGAAGCTAGAAGAAAAAGATCGGTCCTAATCGCCTCTGGATCTCACTCCCGTCGGAAGGGATGAAGAAAAGTGGAAAAATGACGACTTAATCTTTGCGTCCGGTATTTATCTTTGGGCCGATTATTAGCGCGTGCTAAACACCCTGCATTAGCGTGCGCTAATGGGGTCATCGCTCCAGAGAAACCGCATATAACACAGTTAGCGTGCGCTAGCCAAAATCCGTAGCGTGCGCTAACGGGTCACAAAACGATCCAGAGCCCCCGGATGTAACCGCACTGCCGGGTAGCGTGCGCTAGAAATAAGAGTGAGCGTGCGCTAAGCGGCCGATAGCGTGCGCTAGCTATCGGCCTTAGCGTGCGCTAACAAAGCTCGGTCCCGATCCGGTAGCTCTCGGGCCTCTGATCGCCGGATTAGCGTGCGCTACACATTGATAGCGTGCGCTAAACACCACGCAAGAGCGTGCGCTATGCCTCAAGCATTAGCGTGCGCTACACCACAAAACTCAAAACTCACATAGTGATCCGAAACGCCTCCAAACACGTGTCCCAACAAGACACACCCAAACATGGCACGAAATTCCAACTATGAGGACAATGACAATCCGATAAAACCCAGAAAACTCAACGATTCCGAACAAAATCTCGGGTATTACATTCTACCCCTCTTAAAAGAAGTTTCGTCCCGAAACTTGAAACATATAACGAACGACGCAAAACAAACTCGGATAACACACGATATCCGTTCTTTGAAATAACAAAACACAACGAACGAAAATCAATACGGTCGAACAATTCAACAGTACATCAACCAAAACACGAGCTATACGCTGAACCAATACGAAATTCCACAGCCCAAGGGTTGGAGGATCGAACACAAAACAAATTCCCTGAACTTAAGGAAATTACGAAGGAGTCCTAACACTCAACAATCACGAAACGAGATCAACAAAAACTGAACCATCAAACGATTGAGTTACGACGATCGAGACGACAACAGTCGATCAATCATGTTCGAATCACGACGAACAATAATACTCAAACAACAACCCCAAAGTTCACATCTCGACTCGAGACAATATACGATCCGGTGAAGACAACAAGATGTGTATTCACATAAGATCCACAGGAAAGGGAATAGCAATTGGAAAGTCATAACGACAAATGGGTTATTTTGAAACAATACCACAACTTGTTCGATCAACCAAAAGCACAAGACAGGACAAGTTCAGAAAATATCAACGAACATAAACGATTCGACAGAGTCGAAAGTACAGAGTTCAAAATCCGATTCACTTCAAATAAAAGAAGTTAATCTCCGGAATATCGAAACAACAAAACGAGGGAAATAACATAACAAACAACTGATAGGCTAAGCCACTCAGGGGCTTCTCGGAGTCGATCCAGATATCGGTGCTCAATTCCACGCCCCGGAAGGCTCGGTAACCACCTCGCAAAACTGAACTTGGTGTCCCTCGAGTCCGCACCTGTAACACGTTACTGGCGGAGAAGGACAATGTGCACGAACATGTCCCGCCACATTACAGTTAAAACATCTCCTGGCTTTACCAGGAGTCAGAGCAGACGACTTGGAACTCTCAGTTCCACGCATCGAGCGATGGAGCTTCACAGCGGAAAGGCTACGACATTGAAAACTAGAAACACCAACTCCTGCACCGTCCACACGGTCATCGGACTTCCTCTGCTTCTTCGACTCGGACACACGCTCCGACGATAACGAAGCTAGTTCACGGGCTAATGCTCGATCTTGATAGTCCCTCAACGAAGTGCAATTGAATCCCGACATATACACGTGAATATCCGGCTTCATCCGTCTGTCAAAAAGAAGGATCCTCTCTTCCTCGGTTCTCACCCGGTCTCGCACATAACTGAGTTGTTTGCTATAATCAATGATAGCTTGCGACACCGATATATCTTGCGGTTCTCCCAAGTAGAATTCGCGAATCCTCTGCTCTCTAATCGGTTTCGGACAGAACTCAGCTTCCATAAATGCCTGGAACTCCACCCACGTGACATCACGATCACGAGGTTTAACAGCTTCCCACCAATTAGCAGCATCTTTGTCGAGAAGGTACTGAGCGATAGGTACCTTCCGCTCTTCAGGACATCCGACAGCCTCGAAAATCTTTCCCAACTGGAAAATCCAACCATCCCAGCCCAACGCATCCGCAGCACCGGCGAATCGAGGGGGATTCATACGAACTACCTCGCGAAGCCATTGATTTACACCAACGTTCTGACTCGCGTCAATGCTACATTGAACCACCTGGGTCAACTGAGTCATCTGAGTCGCTACTTGTTGCAATATAGTAGCAACACCCAAACTAAAATCATTCCCAGCGGCATTCTCTCGATTCCGCATCTGATCCTTGTGGCCATCAGCGCCACGGTTACGACCACGACCTCTGCCCCTCGGCATACTAACAAACAATCAACCTAGGGTAACGAAAGATCATAACTCATAGCAAGATATTCACATCTATGTCTTTAATCCAACATCATTAAATCATATACATATTACCATTTAATTCCAGCTAGAGCACAATATACAAACTATTTTACCAAAAATATTCATTTATAATGCCGTTGTTATGCGATTTATAATGCAAAGAAATTGAAATCATCCATTATATCAAAATCATTTTCTGTACGGTTTCCGCGCCGGAACTCACCAAGTTGAAAACCATTTTAAAAAACATTCCAAAATACCAGAAAGGCCGATGACGGTAATACTTTCCAAATACTCCCCAAAAGTCATTTTCCAAATACCAAATATCGTCACCAAATACCATTTGAAATTACAAGCGTAGACGCGAAAACTCAATAGTTTCAAAATATATGTTAAATCACCCAACAAAAGAGTTAGGAAAAAGGGTCAACGAAATAATTCAAATTTACAAACCCAAAAGGTCATTTTGAAACACACACTATTTGGTAAAAGTACCCAAAAAGTCACTTTGGACTTTACACAGGCAGCGGATAAGAACACAGTTCAAGTTACACATAACCACACACAACAATTTTTATTCATGAACATATACCAAATAATGCCGAAAGTCGAAGGTTACAAATAAACAACAACATACGAATCCAAACGCCAACAATTTACATTCTCACTACATATCGTTTAACCGAAAAAGTTGAAGGCGAAAGTCACGTCTCAAGTAAACTATTGGTAGACCTCGTTTAAGCATTTAAAATATTTTGAAAATTTTCAATGCAAGATGAAAATATAATATGTGTAGTTTGAATTCTCAAAATCTTTGGTCTCGAGGTCATCATACGAAAATCAAATCATTGTTCCTTCTCATAGGATATTTTTAAATCGAATTTACGTGACTTCCCCAAAACATTTGAAATTGAAATACCACATTGATAAACTTTTATTGAGTAACCAATCCAAAACATCACTCCTGTAAAAACGATTTTACACAAAGATGTAAATATATATATATATATATATATATATATACATACATACCGGTACTACTCTTTATTCCAACACAATACGAGAATCAAACAAGTATGGAGTAAGTATTCACGAGGCACAATTAAACTCCACATAATAACATAGAATCACGTAAACTCGTATAATACGAGACACAACAAGGTAGGGAGACTTACATCCACAGATCGCACGAAGATGATGGTTGCATCTCGATACTAATCACGACCGACAACTCAGACGACGCGTCGCGACACCACTCAGTCAGACCAAATCTGACAAGACAAGACCCGACAACACACAACTCAACCCGACAGCCTAGGTTTCCTCAACCTAAGCTCTGATACCATATTCTGTAACACCCCCAAACCACTCGGGAATATTACAGCGCCGCAGACCCTCTCCGCGAGGATCTACCGGGCTAAATACAAAACAATGCGTCACTTCACATGCCGACATGGCTACATAAAGGACCATTAGACCGATTTAGGTCTTATATCACAACACACACAACAATACATACAAGACCCTTGCCCAGCACACATACCCACGCAGGGGCTAGAATACGATAACACTTCCATAATTCGAGAAAATAACACATCGGAGGAATAACCAACACGACTCTACCAAATACTCTATAAATGGTCTTCACGTGATTAGTATCTTCGTCTCCCATCATCCTTCGTATCGATCCTGTGGCTCGCTCCCACTACACCGCAAGTACCGGACGCAATCTGAGACATCCACCCCCCGAATACTCGGGGGTTAGCAAAACTCCACTGTTTTGCTAGTGCAAGTATAGAACAGAAGTACAAGCCATACACAACGTGCTTCAAGAATATAATAATCTTGAATATATTTCCCGAGATAATTCACTTAATCGAAACAGTTTGATTTATAAAAGATAGGAATAGAACCATGTATTTCATAGAAAATATTTTATGATCTCGGGAGTTTGAAAACATTTGAAATAAAGGAATTCTCAAGCCCTTCGAAAACACTTAGGGACATGGCCCAAAATCATCTTTCCAAAATACGATTCCAATAATAAAACGAAGTTTCACAACCCAATTCACAACACACGGGGTCCAAGACCCGAATCATAAGCCACAGGGTCCACGACCCGAATCACATAACACATGTTCATAAGGATTATTCGCGTCCCGTGCTAACAAGCCACGAACCTCAAATGCTCCCGTAGAACATACCCGAGTAAATAACCCAATAGGAAGCCATACCAAATCACATGTCCTCGTGGCAACAGCCACAGAACCATTCCAAACCACAACCATAAGTTATCCCAGACGGCTAACAAGCCACGAACCTCGGAGTCCCCGCAAGACATACCCGATGATAACCCCACAAGTTATCTCGGCATCGGGCTAGCAAGCCCCGAACCTCGGAGTCCCCGCAAGACATACCCGGATTGGATAACCCTACGGTCACGCCCGACCCATACTAGCAAGTATGGATCCCGGAGATTCAACAATCCTACCCGGAGGCACATCACTATCAATGATCACAAAACAATGAGCAAAATATCAAGCCAAGCAACACTTAAACATCACAACTTCCTTTCAAAGGAGTATCAACTAATATCACACCCAATACGTTCTTACCGAACAAGTACACATAACAATACGTAATCCCCGACAAAGGATTACGATCTATTAAACTCACTCAAAGTGGTCATAGCATCTTTTCAACATACAAGACCAACACACATATCCTGAGAACACATATATTCACGTAGTACACGAATTATCGTTGAAAGATAACATTTATCGAGAACATACCGATCCCTTTTTACGTTCATTAAACATTGGGTTTCGTATATAATCATTTATCAATAATTACGCCTACGAAACATGAAATGTATGGACAAGATACTTGCCTCAGTATTACGAGCAACGAAACGACGAACGGGCACGATCGGGCAACCTTCGAACCTCCAAAAACGATCAAGACTTCGACAGCCCACGAATACTACGAAAATAGCATCACCACGAATCAATAACACTAATCAAAATCCAAAACGATCCTAAAAACGACAAGGATCTAAGTATTCTCAAAGAAATCAAGAATCGTTGATCCGGGCGATAAAAATCGATGAACGGTTAACAAAATCTGAAGATTACGGTGAAGACAACCAAAAATACACAACCGATCGGATGAGATCGGTTAAGAATCACAAATCCAAGGAAAAACCCCAAATTCAAGAAACTCGGGTTCTAAGAAGAGATTACCTTGATCTGGACCAAGAAGACGATTAGATGTTGTTAAACATCTACAAATCCTTCGAGATGAAGCTAGAAGAAAAGATCGGTCCTAATCGCCTCTGGATCTCACTCCCGTCGGAAGGGATGAAGAAAAGTGGAAAAATGACGACTTAATGCCGTTGTCCAAGATTTATATCGATGCTTATTAGCACGCGCTAAACACCTGCATTAGCGTGCGCTAAATGGCTCATCGCTCCAGAGAAACCGCATATAATACGCTTAGCGTGCGCTAGCCAAAAGCCGTAGCGTGCGCTAACGGGTCACAAAACCATCCAGAGCCTGGATGTAACCGCACCTGCCGGGTAGCGTGCGCTAGAAAGAAGAGAGAGTGTGCGCTAAGCAGTCTATAGCGTGCGCTAGCTATCAGCCTTAGCGTGCGCTAACAAAGCTCCAGTCCCAGTCCAGTAGCTACTGGACTGCCTCTGGACTGCCAGTTAGCGTGCGCTACACATTCAGTAGCGTGCGCTATGCCTCAAGCATTAGCGTGCGCTACACCACAAAAACTCAAAAACTCACATAGTGATCCAAAACGCCTCCAAACACGTGTCCCAACAAGACACACCCAAACATGGCACGAAATTCCAACTATGAGGACAATGACAATCCGATAAAACCCAGAAAACTCAACGATTCCGGAACAAAAATCTCAGGTATTACAGGTGTAACAAGCTCGTTTCTATTGATCTTAATAATTTTTATTGGTTTGATTTTTTATTATAGTTTGATAGTTGTTTATCTGAATGTGTTTAAACTCTCTTTACTCCGACTTCGCTCTTCAGTCAGTCACCTTTGTTCTTTACTGGTGTCTGGAATTGCTCCTTCTGATGCATGTTCTCGAAATGATTTACAATTTAGTCATCTTTGTGCACGTTATTTATTTTCTGCTGCTGTATCAAAGATTACCTGCTCGCTATCTTTCTTGTTCTATTTTTGAATGAACGTGCAGTGTTTATTGCTTCCTATTTTGAATTTATAATCAATTCTTATCAACTATACCTCTACTGCAGGTACTGTCGTAATTATAATTGATAGCCACCCTCCTAGAATGGTGTCCTCAAGAGGAAAGCAAAACATGCTCCGTGAATATGCAGCAGTAGATGAAATGTACGAAATTGTTGCACTATTTCATGATTCCCATCCTCTCTTTTCCTCGCTGTTTATAGCCTCTTATTATATTAATATATCTCATATTTATTACCCTCAAATACAAACCAAAATATTCAAAAATATTACTTCCTTCGCTCCTTCTTGCAGGTTCAAACCCTTCATCATTACTTTCTGGAATGACGCTACAACAGACGATGTTTACAAGCTGCTCGATTCTATGAAGGACAGACATGTTATAGCAGCTCTAAACTTCAATGTCACGGATTATCACAGTAATATCGATGTCCATTGGCCTTCGCTCACTAAATATCATCACATATAACAAAACAATTACCTCACATTTATATTTTCTACTAATTCATTCTCTCTCTCACTTACTTTCAGATATCTCACTTAGCTCCACATCTGCATCTCTTGTCCTCATGAACTCCAAAATCAACTGTGTCCAAGAGCTTCAGAAATGGGGAGAACATATTTCCAAGTACCTATATTGCTGTATACATTTATTATAACAACATATTTTTTGACAGGTATTGTAACGCCCCGATTTTCGAGCATACATTTTTTTTTTATAATTTATAGAAAGCGCATGAATGATTTTAAATGTCCAATAATTTATTTACGAATTTTATTCCATTTATTAAATAAGGACCAAATTTTTCCTTATTCGCATATCATGATTGTAGTTTACGCTCCAGGCTCGAGTCCAAGTTCCCGTATTATTATAACCCAATAGTGTTTATTTCTATAAATAGCCCGAGTCACATTTTTAAACAATATTAATTGTTACCAAAGATTTTACAAGATAAATAATATTATTATTTATTATTATTATTACTATTATTAATATTATCCCTATTATTTATTATTAGTAGTAGTAATATTAATATTATTATTTAATTTAGCCTAATTACTTTGGATCACTTTAATTTTTATTCCTGTGGCCCAAGCCCTTATCCTAGACCCATTAGCTATACCCTAAACCTAATAATTTAGGGTATAAATACTGTATAATACAAATGTAATACAGAATACACAAACATATTTCTCCTCCGCCTTCACTGCTCCCATCTTGAATTCTCACGTTCGCAATTTCTCATCTTCCCAAAGAAAGGTAAATTCTTGAACATCATCCTTATTTTTCAGTACTTATTTTGCTTCACAAATTTAATTTGTAAAAAAAAAAATAGAAATCAATCCAAACCCCAAATCCAAATCCGGTTTTCAGAAACAAACCCGGATTACAAAACCCGGTCATCTTCAACACAGATATATATTTTTTCTTCTTCTTCATGCAATGCTTCCGCAAATCGAGGTAGAAATTCTACAGCTTTGTTTTGTGTTCTTATGCAAATCTACAATTCTTGAACACCCTTTAACTCAAATCACGTGAACAAACAACTCAAAAATTTAAATCAACAAGCCAAACTCAAACCGAAAATACAAAAAAAAAAAAACCCCTCTTTTTAATCCGACCCGAGTCCAGAATCTTCAAACCCGTCGGAACCCGATTTCTTCACCCAACTCAACCCTCAATTTTGGAATCAATCAATCGAACTTGGTTCAAGCCCTTCGGTTGCACCGCCGCCATCCGGTACTTGAATCGCCTCCACCATCGATTTCGTTTCACGGAGGTGATCTATGTGCCGATTCTTCTCTGTGTGGGTGTATGTGTGTCTCTTATCGAGAGTTGGGAGAGAGAGAACAGAGGGAGAGGGAGAGACGGTGAGGAAATTTTTTTATCCTCCACGTTTTTGTTTTCTTTTGATCGGTGATGCAGAGGAGAAAGGGATGGGGAAGAGAGCCGTAGGAGAAGTGAATGATATTAATTCGGCCGACACCTGTGTTAATAGAGTATTTATACCCCTAATTTCCTAGGGTTATTCAATTGAGTCCCCCTTGTTTCTGGACCTTTCGATTCAACCCCGATTCTTTTCGGCCTTTTAATTTCAAATCCATTCAGTCTTAATTCCCTCAAATTGACCTGACCTATTTATAATTATTCCAATTTCAGTCCTTGCATTTTCTCAATTCTTTTAATTTGATCCCAGCCAATATTTAATATTTAAAATCAGACCACTTTTTACTCAATTATAAATTTAATAATTTATATTAATTTATTTTGGGAACTATATTAATATTAAAATTTAATTGTTATTTAGGAGACGAGGACTTGGAGCCTAGGATTTGAACTGCATTCGCATCTCAAATTTTCAAGGATCATCATCGTAATTCGAGGTGGGGATTTTACGCTTGTTTTATTTAATGCATGATGTTACTTGTATATATGCTTGTTTCTTGCCAAATATTTATATGCTCGAAGTTTGCATATTATTTACGTTGTAGCCTCCAATGAGTAGTAGGCATAATGTGCTCAAAGTTTGCATATTATTAACGTTGTAGCCTCCAATGAGTAGTAGGCATAATGTGCTCAAAGTTTGCATATTATTTACGTTGTAGCCTCCAATGAGTAGTAGGCATAATGTGCTCAAAGTTTGCATATTATTAACGTTGTAGCCTTCAATGAGTAGTAGGCAGTATGCACAAAGTTCGCATATGAATGGCCCTCGGGTAATCACCAGGTTCAGGAATGTCATATCTACTTGGCAACATGTATGTATTTAAATTTAACAAAGCGTTCCCTCCTCACTGAGCGAGTTGAAAGCTCACCCCATTATTTAAACCTTTCAGGTTGAGGAGTCTGGCGTGGCGAGCAAAGACGTGGCAGGATAATAATAATTATCATCTTTTTTATTTATTTCATTCATTTAAAGTTTTAACTTTGGCTTCAATGTCATGTTGGATATTATGGATGTTTGAAACGTTGAGAATTTATTTTTATTTACTTGCGAAATGGTTGACTTTATTTCAATTTCCGCTGCAATTATTCAAGTATTTTTTTTTCTTAAGGGTATTAAATCTCCCTTGAAATTATTTTAAAAGGACATTTTGAAAAGTGGTCGCTACATAAGTGGTATCAGAGCGGGTCTACGGTTCTGTAGACTTGTTAAAATAATTTTTTTTTCAAACTAAATTTCCTTTTTCGCAAGTTGTTAAAACTTTTATAGCACCTATGATTATTATCAGCCACCGTCGCCGCTCCACGTCAACTCCAAGGTACACATTTCAAGTTATGTCTATGTTGTAATCGTAACAAAATTTTACGATTATGAGATTCAACTAATTTTTGGATCATGTTACAATACCATGTTTATATTTTAGAGATGATATGCTATGTAGATTCATAATAAATGTTGGACATGTATGCGCTTTCTTATCAATTATAAATACATGTAAATGCGTTAGTATAGCACTGCTAGAACGTCTATTGGGAGCAGTCAACCCTTAGACGCGATGTATATTTTTATTTCGACCCCTTATGAGGAGATTCCTAAGAAGTCATTGGCTATAATGCACCCTAATACCATGGCAACTCGTGGTCGTGGACGTCCAGCTAACCGAGGTGATGATGATATTGGAGGTCAGAATGCCAACGCTGGAGCTGGTGGTGATGGTAACGGAGGTCAAGATAACCACAATAATAATGGGCCAGCTCTTACCCAGGCATAAGTTGTGCAACAGTTCCGACGTTTCACACCACCATCATTCAACGGTCGAGAAGGACCAGCTTTTGTCGACGAATGGTTGATGTCGCTGGAGCGTACCCTTGAGCTTATTGGATGCACCGATGCGCAAAAGATTCTTTGCGCCCAGTATCAAATGGTAGAGGATGCTGGACGCTGGTGGATGAGTTATTGGCGTTTGAGGCCGGCAGCCGAGCGTGCTGCATTAACTTGGGATCGGTTCAAAGAACTAGTGATGGAACAGTACTATCCACAACACTACCGAGAGAAGATGGAGAGAGATTTCTGGAACCTTGAGCAAGGGAGCTTATCAGTTGAAGAATATGAGAGAAAATTCAACCAAATCAGCTTCTTTGTGGAGCACATGGTGGATACTGACCGCAAGAGGGCCCTTAAGTTCCGGAGTGGTTTACGCCCGAGTATTCGTCACATTGTGGCTGGTCATGGAGTGCTGCCATATACCGAGACAGTGTTCAGAGCTCAAGAGGTTGAAGCTAGTCAGAATTTGAGTCCTCAACCAGCTGTTAAGTCATCTTCTGGGAAGAGAGGTTGGAATGGTACTCAATCTAAGTCGGCGGCTACCAATAAGCAGAAGAAGGTAGATGAGAAATCTGGACCGAGTGCGCCGATCACTAGGCCTGCATGCCCAAAGTGTGGTAAGAACCATGGCGGGGAGTGTTTATATGGAAAGGGTGTCTGCTATAATTGCGGGAAGCCAGGTCACACAAGCCGACATTGTCCGCAATCTAAGGGCAAAGGACAAGCATCGGGAGGTCAAGCTCGAGTCTACTCAATGTATCAGGCCGATAATAGTCCCGGCACAGTATCAGGTATGCTTATGATCTCTAATGTGCCTGCCTTCGCTTTGTTTGACACTGGTGCCACACACTCTTTTATGTCTGTAAAGTTTTATCATGCCATTGGTCATAGAAGCGTTAGAATTGTTGAGTCTCTTGAGGTTAGCTTGCCGTCAGGAAATACGATACTCACTAACAGAATGATTGAGGAGAGTATTGATATAGGAGGAAGAGAATTTGACGCTAACCTATATTTTATTAACTTGATGGATTTTGATGTGATCCTTGGTATGGACTGGCTCGATAGACATGATGCCGATATAAACTACCGTGAGAAGAAGGTGACATTGAGAAGTTATGAAGGCGAGTCGATCACCTTTTATGGTACTAAGAGTAGGGCAGTACCAAGAGTAATCACAGCCATGAAAGCACTAAGAAGTCTGAGGAAGGAGGAATGTCAAGGTTACTTGGTGAGTTTAGTCGACACTCGTACTAATGAGGTGTCCCCTACAGACGTACCTATAGTAAAGGAGTTTTTGGATGTGTTTCCAGAAGATTTGCCGGGAGTCCCACCCGACCGAAAAATGGAGTTTAGTATTGATTTGGTCCCTGGAGCAGCCCCGACATCCAAAGCGCCATATAGAATGGCTCCGAAGGAACTTCAAGAATTGAAGGTCCAAATTCAAGAGTTGTTGGAGCTCGGATTTATTCGTCCTAGTGTATCACCATGGGGTGCACCAGTGCTGTTTGTAAGGAAGAATGATGGGTCACTTCGGATGTGTATAGACTACAGAGAGCTGAATCGACTCACGGTAAAGAACAAGTACCCACTACCGAGAATAGAGGATCTATTCGATCAATTGAGGGGAGACGGAACTTTTTCGAAGATCGATTTGCAGTCGGGGTACCACCAACTGAAGATTAGGGAGTGTGACATTCCCAAGACGGCTTTCAGGACCCGTTATGGGCATTTTGAATTTGTAGTGATGCCATTTGGTCTGAGTAATGCACCTGCAGTATTTATGGATTTGATGAACAGGATGTTCCAACCTTACTTGGATAAGTTTGTGATCGTCTTCATAGATGACATCTTGGTGTATTATAAGGACAAGGAACAACACCAAGAGCATTTGAGGATTACATTGGAGACACTTCGCAAAGAGAAGTTGTATGCCAAGTTCAAGAAATGTGAGTTTTGGTTGAACAGAGTTGGATTTTTTGGACATGTGGTGACTTCTAAAGGAATTGAGGTAGATCCCGATAAGGTTGTAGCAGTGAGTGGTTGGGGAGTATCCAAGAATGCGAGCGAAGTTCGTAGCTTTCTGGGCCTAGCTGGCTATTATAGAAGATTTATCGAAGGATTTTCTAAAATCGCCACTCCTATGACCCAATTAACAAGGAAGGGCGTGAGGTTTGAATGGAGTGAGAGGTGCGAGGAAAGTTTTCAAGAGTTGAAAAGGAGACTAACCTCGGCGCCAGTATTAACGATTCCTGATCCGACGGATGACTTTGTTATTTATAGTGATGCTTCAAAGCAGGGTTTGGGTTGTGTTTTGATGCAACATGGTAAAGTAGTAGCATATGCATCGAGACAGCTTAAACCACATGAGTTGAACTATCCAACGCATGATCTGGAGTTGGCTGCTGTAGTTCATGCGCTGAAGATTTGGCGCCACTATCTCTACGGAGGGAAGTGTGAGATATACACGGACCATAAAAGTTTGAAATATCTTTTCACACAGAAGGATCTTAACATGAGGCAAAGATGATGGTTAGAACTGGTGAAGGACTATGATTGTACCATCCATTACCATCCCGGTAAGGCTAATGTGGTAGCTGATGCTTTGAGTCGAAAGACTAGGGGCGAGTTAGCTTGCTTGACCGATCAGGAGAGTTTGATAAAAGAGTTCTCCGAGTTGAGGATTGAGGTAGTTGAGTATCCAAAGAGTGCAAAAGAAATCCTATCATCTTTGGTCTTGCAACCAAACTTGAGGGATAAGATTAAGGGGGCTTAACCACGTGATAAGTTCTTGTACAAGATGAAAGATCGGGCACAAGATGGGAGTATTGAGAAATTTGTCGTTGCTGCAGACGAGGTTTTGACTTATGATGGGAGGTTATGTGTTCCTAAGGATCCATCCCTTAGGAAGCAAATTCTTGAAGAAGCTCACAGTGCACCATACTCCGCCGGGAGGTACAAAGATGTACCACGACCTGAAGAAGTTCTTTTGGTGGAGAGGAATGAAATGGGACATTGGTGTATTTGTGGAGAGGTGTGTGATATGTCAGCAGGTGAAGGCAGAACACCACTCAGGAGGTTTACTTCAACCGTTGGAAATCCCAGAATGGAAATAGGAGCATATCACAATGGATTTTGTGGTCGGTTTGCCGCGAACCGTGAGGAAGAGCGATGCTATCTGGGTGATAGTAGATTGTTTGACGAAGTCATCTCATTTTCTACCTGTGAGGATGACTTACAGTATGGAACAATATGCAAGGGTTTATATTCGGGAGATTGCGAGGTTACATGGTGTTCCAGTGTCGATCGTATCGGATAGAGATCCACGATTTACGTCGAAATTTTGGAAGAGTCTTCAGAGTGCATTGGGCACTAAGCTGAATTTCAGTACTGCATATCATCTGCAAACCGATGGTCAATCTGAACGGACAAGACACTTGAAGATTTGTTGAGGGCGTGTGTTCTTGATACTCGTGAGAATTGGGAGAATATTTTGCCGTTAGTAGAGTTTGCTTATAACAATAGTTACCAAGCGACTATACAAATAGCCCCATATGAGGCTCTGTACGGAAGAAAATGTCGATCGCCCTTTTATTGGAGTGAGGTTGGAGAAGGAAAGATTTTAGGTCCAGAATTGATCGAGCAGACTGTAAAGAAGATAGCCGAGATCAGTAGGATTAAGGCCGCCCAGGATCGACAGAAGTCTTACGCTGATAAACGAAGGAAAGATATCCAATTTGAGATTGGAGAAAAGGTGTTCTTGAAGGTAGCGCCGATGAAAGGAGTGATACGATTCGGTCAAAAGGGAAAGCTACAGCCTCGTTATATCGGACCTTTTGAGATTTTGGGTCGTGTTGGTGATCTTGCTTATAGTTTAGCATTGCCGTTAGAGTTATCGGGAGTGCACAATGTCTTTCACGTCTCCATGCTGAGAAAGTACATACATGATCCTAGTCACATATGCAATTTCAAAGAGTTGCACGTAGCCAAGAACCTGACTTATGAGGAAGTGCCTACGGCTGTTTTGGAGTGTAAGGTACATCATTTACGAAACAAGGAGGTTAAACTGTTAAAAGTTCAGTGGAGCCGTCATGGACCGAACGAAGCGACTTGGGAACGTGAATAGGAGATCCGTTCTAAGTATCCGACGTTCGTTATTAAAGGTACATGATTTAATTTTCGAGGACGAAAATTCATTTAAGAGGGGTAGGTTGTAACGCCCCGATTTTCGAGCATACATTTTTTTTTTATAATTTATAGAAAGCGCATGAATGATTTTAAATGTCCAATAATTTATTTACGAATTTTATTCCATTTATTAAATAAGGACCAAATTTTTCCTTATTCGCATATCATGATTGTAGTTTACGCTCCAGGCTCGAGTCCAAGTTCCCGTATTATTATAACCCAATAGTGTTTATTTCTATAAATAGCCCGAGTCACATTTTTAAACAATATTAATTGTTACCAAAGATTTTACAAGATAAATAATATTATTATTTATTATTATTATTACTATTATTAATATTATCCCTATTATTTATTATTAGTAGTAGTAATATTAATATTATTATTTAATTTAGCCTAATTACTTTGGATCACTTTAATTTTTATTCCTGTGGCCCAAGCCCTTATCCTAGACCCATTAGCTATACCCTAAACCTAATAATTTAGGGTATAAATCTATATGTCTGACGAGAATACGTAATACACAAACATATTTCTCCTCCGCCTTCAAGTTCCCATCTTGAATTCTCACGTTCGCAATTTCTCATCTTCCCAAAGAAAGGTAAATTCTTGAGAACATCATCCTTATTTTTCAGACTTATTTTGCTTCACAAATTTAATTTGTAAAAAAAAATAGAAATCAATCCAAACCCCAAATCCAGTCCGGTTTTGAAACAAACCCGGATTACAAAACCCGGTCATCTTCAACACGAGATATATATTTTTTCTTCTTCTTCATGCAACGCTGCCGTTTCCGCAAATCGAGGTAGAAATTCTACGCTTTGTTTTGTGTTCTTATGCAAATCTACAATTCTTGAACACCCTTTAACTCAAATCACGTGAACAAACAACTCAAAATTTAAATCAACAAGCCAAACTCAAACCAGAAAATACAAAAAAAAAAAACCCCTCTTTTAATCTGACCGAGTCCAGAATCTTCAAACCCGTCGAACCCGATTTCTTCACCCAACTCGAACCCTCAATTTTGGAATCAATCAATCGAACTTCGGTTCAAGCCCTTGGTTGCACCGCCATCCGGTACTTGAATCGCCTCCACCATCGATTTCGTTTCACGGAGGTGATCTATGTGCCGATTCTTCTGTGTGGGTGTATGTGTGTCTCTTATCGAGAGTTGGGAGAGAGAGAGAACAGAGGGAGAGGGAGAGACGGTGAGGAAATTTTTTTATCCTCCACGTTTTTGTTTTCTTTTGATCGGTGATGCAGAGGAGAAAGGGATGGGGAAGAGAGTCGTAGGAGAAGTGAATGATATTAATTCGGCCGACACTGTGTTAATAGAGTATTTATACCCCTAATTTCCTAGGGTTATTCAATTGAGTCCCCTTGTTTCCAGGACCTTTCGATTCAACCCCGCATTCTTTTTCACCTTTTAATTTCAGTCCATTCAGTCTTAATTCCCTCAAATTGACTCACCTATTTATAATTATTCCAATTTCGGTCCTTGCATTTTCTCAATTCTTTTAATTTGATCCCAGCCAATATTTAATATTTAAAATCAGACCACTTTTTACTCAATTATAAATTTAATAATTTATATTAATTTATTTTGGGAACTATATTAATATTAAAATTTAATTGTTATTTAGGAGACGAGGACTTGGAGCCTAGGATTTGAACTGCATTCGCATCTCAAATTTTCAAGGATCATCATCGTAATTCGAGGTGGGGATTTTACGCTTGTTTTATTTAATGCATGATGTTACTTGTATATATGCTTGTTTCTTGCCAAATATTTATATGCTCGAAGTTTGCATATTATTTACGTTGTAGCCTCCAATGAGTAGTAGGCATAATGTGCTCAAAGTTTGCATATTATTAACGTTGTAGCCTCCAATGAGTAGTAGGCATAATGTGCTCAAAGTTTGCATATTATTTACGTTGTAGCCTCCAATGAGTAGTAGGCATAATGTGCTCAAAGTTTGCATATTATTAACGTTGTAGCCTTCAATGAGTAGTAGGCAGTATGCACAAAGTTCGCATATGAATGGCCCTCGGGCAATCACCAGGTTCAGGAATGTCATATCTACTTGGCAACATGTATGTATTTAAATTTAACAAAGCGTTCCCTCCTCACTGAGCGAGTTGAAAGCTCACCCCATTATTTAAACCTTTCAGGTTGAGGAGTCTGGCGTGGCGAGCAAAGACGTGGCAGGATAATAATAATTATCATCTTTTTTATTTATTTCATTCATTTAAAGTTTTAACTTTGGCTTCAATGTCATGTTGGATATTATGGATGTTTGAAACGTTGAGAATTTATTTTTATTTACTTGCGAAATGGTTGACTTTATTTCAATTTCCGCTGCAATTATTCAAGTATTTTTTTTTCTTAAGGGTATTAAATCTCCCTTGAAATTATTTTAAAAGGACATTTTGAAAAGTGGTCGCTACAGGTATTCCATACATAAAGAGAAAATCGACGAACTTCAACAGCAAGGCGATGTTTTCAAGAGAGCACATACCAATTTCGGTATTGATTCTCAAGCAATCATATCTGTTCAGGCACTCCTTGCAATCGAACAGGCAAACACTTCCAAAATAATTTCAAATCCACACACATCAAATACAGCTGCACTTACTCCGACTCCCCTATCTCTAATATTTTCCTCGCCAATTACTACGTTTACGAAAATTCAATTATCCTACAGGCAGACAGAACCAGCATGTTCGTCAGAGGTAAACTATCCTGCAGACGCCAGCATTTTATCTACCCTTTCTTTGAAAAATGTCACCGCTTAACAACTGCCGAGTACGGCTCTCTATTCGACTGCCACTCTTGTCAACAAAATAGGACTGCCATTCCAAGGTACAGCGCATTACACAATCTCATTCTGTCTCACACTGACATTTTTTACTCAAATGACTACATTATATTTTCCATGCATCAACAGATTCAGGTTCTCTCTCTTAGTATATGATGATTCCGGCGAAACAGAGGTTACTGTTTTTGGCAACGAAGGCGAAGAAATCATGCAAATGTCAGCAAATCACTTTCTCGAAAAGTATTCCAGTATAAATAACTACTCTTAATAGTATTCTTACTGCTCCCAACTAAACTATTTAAAGTATATTTTATTTGACTCTAAACAATGTTAACCTGCAGGACGAAGCTTTAATATTAGACTCCATTGACTCCAAACTAGCTCAGGTCCAATTGAAAGTAAAAATTCAGTCAAAGGTGTTTAATAAACATGATGGCACAACTACAATGTCACATACCATGCAAGCCCTGGAATGTCAGTCAATACATTCTCCGACTGTCTGCGACACCGAAACAATCACCTCATCCTCAGCAGGTATGTCTAATGTCTGCATTTTTTGGAAGATTGTAGCCTCATCTGCTTGTTTGTCTATTATCGCATTGATAGCCCCTAGATAACAATGACAGGCGTATAGCCTATGTTTGTTCATATGAGCCGTGTTCCATAGATTAATACTCAATTTATTAAAAAATCTTCGAGTAAAGTGCTCGCAGTAATGTCCAGATTTTCAGATTGGCTGCCCTATTTTGGGGATTTATTTTGAAGAGGATAAATGTCTTATTTCTTATTGGCCAAATGATAAAACCTGTTTATATAAGTCTTGTCTAGCGCCATACCAAATATTGTATTCATAGTTTAACTTGAATAAAATCAGTTATACGGCAGGGCTACTTCATGATAATGCTTGGTTTTACAGTCCTACATTTCCGTCGCAATAGCACGTTTTTATTCCATATTATTTCCACTACATTTAGTTTCTCAATAGCCAGTCTCTTAGTTAAATAAACATTTTGCCTCATTACAAATTTCTCATTGAAAATATTCTTGTTCTATTTTTTAATGAGCATGCCTGGATATTGATTTGATGCTTTTAGTTTCAAAGAATGTTAAACACGATTTTCATTATCTTCCACAGATGCCCTTAACATCACAGCACCGCCAAAAAACGAAACAAAAACACTCCCTACGACTGTCTGCAACACCGAAACAATCACCTCAGAAACAATCACCTCATCCTCAGCAGGTATGTCCAATGTCTGCGTTTTTTGCAAGATTGCAGCCTCATCTGCTTTTTTGTCTATATAATAAGATCTCATTCAAATTTATCACATTAATAGCCCCTACATAGCAATGGCAGGTGTATAGCTTATGCTTGTTCATATATTTTCTGCTCACGTTTTAGTGAAGGGGACATGACACAGATTTTTCTATTCTGTTGCAAGTTTGGACACTTGCATTGCATGATTAAATGATGAATTTTGTTTTGAAATTTTTTTAGAAGTAAAGTTTTGTGTTCCATACATTATTTCTCAATTTATTAAAAATCTCAAAATTTCCGGATTTACTGCCCTATTTTGGGTCGAATGCCCTGGCATAACATGTTTTCCATATCAATATCTTTCGGATACATGGCTCTCTTTACAATCCTACATTTCTTTCGTAGTGGCACATAGCCAGTCTCTCGGTTAAATAAACAATTAAATTCATTACAAATTTCTCGCTGAAAGTAATCTCGGTATATTTTTTGTTTCAAATAATGTTAAACATGATTTTCATTTTATTCCACAGATGCCCTTAAAATCTCCACACCGCCCAAAAACGAGACAAAAACACTCCCACCAACAACCAAAGGTAATTTCTTATCAACATGTTCTTCTTGTATGCATTCATTAAATATATATATATATTACAGCATCTTTTATATTTCAGAGCATCCTAACCCTGACGCACACATCAATACATCATCTCGCGGACGAACATTGAAAGCAAAAAGAGTTGAGTGACTCAACTTTGTTGTCTGCCTGTTTAATCAGACATCCACTAGCCTTAATCCCTGCTTGTATATGATTGAGATTTTTATTTTACTTTCCTGCTGATTTTAGATATTTCCCGACTTGGTTGTGGTTGTTACCAAACTTGTTGACATAGTTTTTGTTATTTTCTTTTTTCTGAAAGATATAGAATATGTCTACTTAATATAATATTTTTACTTTATCGTATATGGTATTTGATTGTCCAGTTTCCATAAAAACAAATAATAATAGTTGATACATGATCTAAAATACAAATTGCACACAATATGCACAGTATACATATTTCATGATTTATTTGTAATTTTCAGGCTAATAAAGTACACATCATATACATTGCGCCCTAAAAGCCGCCAAAAGTGCCTTCACAAACTAATTTTTTCTTCTCAACATAACTTTCACTTCCGGACGCTCTTTGCCTAACCAAATAAACTAAGTACAACATATATATTTTAGGAACAACAAAAAAGAATCCTACAATTGTGCAAAATATCATTACACAAAAAGCTACCAAAACTGCAACTATTATTTATACTACCAATTTATTTAAAAGTTAATATCTTGCATAAAATGAATATGTAGCATGGCAACCAATATGTAAAGAACTAACCAAAATTATTATAGCCGTTTCCGAGTAAAAAAACTTTCCAATTCAAATACATACAATGTGGTCTGAATCATACATGGGCAATCTCGTGCAGTATGCAAACTGCCTTAACATTCCTGAAAACCATAACTGCGCTCCAATATCAGACCATATAATGTTCTCCAATATAGTATACTTTATTTAAACTGCATTGTCTTTATATTATATTCCTACCTTCAGAAATTAGGGTTCTTGCAATTTTTTTGAAGCCCATCTTATATACTAAAAGCTTAAGTTGTCTTATAAATGCAAAGTGCTCACAATAAATGTTTCATGAATTGAAAGTGAAATGTGAAAGATTCATGTGTTGGTACATTAATTTAATAGTCATGCATAAGGGTAAGTACATAGGAATCGTGCACAAAAGTCTCAAGGAATACAAACCAAAAATGCCATGAACACATAAATTAAACACACCAATTAGTGGTTAGTCTTTTTACCTTCCCGTCCATGAGTTACAAATATTTTATCAACTATATAATGTGTCAAAAATCACATACAAAAAACTACAACTTCCTCCACACTGCGTGCACATTGGGCTACAACTTATTATGGTGGTAAAGTAAGCATCATATCGTCTTACTTATTTAGCATATTGATTTATATTATTTTATGTAAATTTCACGTGTTTTTTTTTTTGTGTAACAATGTAGGACATAAAGATGGTAGCTTAGGAGATTTGGTAGTAACATCATCTTTTCTAATGGTTTAAGAGATCCTACACATCGTTGTCTTATCAATTAAGTGGAACATGCACGAACATTTTTACTTTGATCGAAAATGCAATATATTGATTAACTGTATTTAAGTTACTAACGATCAACTATATCTATTTTTTTGTAGCGCATCAAGAAGCATTAAAGAAAGAGATCAAGAAGTCACAAAAATTATGTCAAGAACAAAACATGCAAAAGGCCAATGAACAACAACGACAAAGACAACAACAACAAAAACAACAACAACAACAACAACAACAAGATCAACGCTTGCCATACGGTGGGATGAATACTTAGCATTCATATTAATAGTACGTTACAAATTAAACATGCAATATTTTACTTCATGTAATACCGATAAACGGGCTAATACTATTGATTCGTTAGCAAGTAAGTTTATTGAAAATAATGTGACGAGCATTCAATTTTTAGTCAATAATTATTACTATACTTTGTTTGTGCATTTTAATATTTTTGCTCTTAACGTAGTTTTTTGTCTTGCGTTGTGTTAATGTCACTTTTTTAATTAAACGTCTTGGAATATTGTGTGACTTTGATATTTGATATGAATGTGTAAATTATCTCGATGTTACATATTGCAAATGGTAGTATATAATAAAAATATAATAAAAATATCTTCACACTATCTTCATAACAACGAGAATCTTCTAAATCGAAGAAGTATATAAAGGAGAAGAAAATTATATTTCAAATGTTATCCACATATCACGAGTTAAGCATTATTCATTTGAGTTTGAGATCATGTGATTCATGTCGTCATACTGTAAATACTTAGAATGAGTTACTAATGAATGCTCCAAATTCGATATTATAGTTTATGAAAAAATGTTGTAATAATGCATTAATTAAAAAATAATTTATGTAAGTTACTCACATTAAAAGATTACATATGAAAAGCCTCATTTAAATATAACATTTTGCAAAAAATCTCTTCACATTAAAAAAAGAGATTGACAAGTCACGAAAATTGTATCAAGAACAAAACATGCAAAATGCCAATGAACAACAACGACAAAGACAACAAGAAGAACAACAACAACAAGAACGCCACGGCCACCGGTGTCAATATAGATGAATACCTGGCATTCATATTAATAGTACGTTACAAATTCAACATGCAATATTTTACTATACGAATTATAATTTATTATACGAATTATACTCTTGAATATACTAATCACTTTAATGTTTTATGTTTTTATAGTTTTGTTAAAAAGGAAATTTGTTTTATAGTTCGCTTTTAATAATGTAATTTATTTGAACAACGAAGTCCGTCTTTCACAAAAAAATGAGAGTTTCAAACATGAACCGAAAATTAGTCACGAACATTACGAAAAAACAATTAGATCCAACCTGAGTGGATCGCATGGGTCCTGAGGCAGTCCAAACCTGTGTGCATTGCACGTGGATGAATATAAAAGGTATCCAACATTAATGTCATCGCTTCATATTTAAAATAATTTATGTAACTTATACATATTAAAAAATTACATGTGAATAGACTCCTTTCAATGTAACATCTTGAAAAAAATCTCTTCACATATACTCTTTTAATGTCAATAAACTATTTTAAATGTGTGTCATGCTTAGAAATGTGATACCATCACAACTTAGATATATAATGACGAAAATAAGTTTTGAAGATTACGATATAAAAACTTACAGCCCATGTGCAACTCAATAAAGTATTCTAAGTACGTATAAAGCTTAGCAAATGTGTGACACCATGAAAACTTAAATATAAAATGACGAAAATAAATGCCGAATATTACGCTATGAAAACTTCTATATAGCCCATGTGCATCGCACGTATTTTAAATCTATGAAAACTTCTATACAGCACATGTGCATCGCACGGGCATCGTTGACTATCATAAGAAATAGTTATAACTTAGCCCAATGTATTATTATTAGTTAGTTCCAATTAAAAATGATAGAGTCAATACCAAAATAAATAGACAAAAAATATTACGTAAAAAAAATCTTAAAAGATTACACGTCAATAAACTATTTTAAATACGTATCATGATACAAAATGTATGCTACCATGACAACTTATATATACAATGACAAAAATACGTCCCGAATATAAAATGACGAAAATAAATGACGGAGCCATGATCAAAATGACGAAAATTTGTGCTGAACAATAATAATTTAAATATATAATACCATCATATACATCCCGGGGCATCGCCCGGGTCTGAATGACTCGTTGCATCAGGTTTTATGATTGTATGTTACATATAGGCCAAAAAAATATTAGGTGCAACTGCTCTCGATAATTAAGGTCAGCGTGCAATTTGAAGACAATGAAAAATTTGAAAGAAGAACTCAACCAAATAAAGCCATACAATATGTCTACTCAATATAATATTTTTACTTTGTCGTATAAGGTATTTGATTGTCCAGTTTCCAAAAAACAAATAATAATAGTTGATACATGATCTAAAATACATATTGCACACACTATGCATATTATACACATTTCATGATTTACTTGCAATTTCCAGGCTAATAAAGTACACATCATAACATTGCGCCATAAAAGCTGCCAAAAGTGCCTTCACAAACCTATTTCTTCTTCCCAACATCATAACTTTCAATTCCGGAGGCTTTTTGCCTAACCAAATAAACTGAGTACAACATATATTTTAGGAACAAGAAAAAAGGATCCTGCATGTGTGCAAAATATCATTGCAGAAAGAGCTACCAAAACTGCAACTATTATATATTTCAAAAATGAATAAATGAATCATATATAAATTTATACTACCAATTTATTTAAAAGTTAATATCTTGCATAACTAACTAATATGTAATTAGAAAACAGTCTAGATTCGAAAAAATCTCGTTATAAAATAATAAAATGAATATGTAGCATGGCAACCAATATGTAAAGAACTAACCAAAATTATTATAGCCATATCCAAGTAAAAAAGCTCGAATCTAAACAATTAACTCCAATATTAATAGAATTTCAACTCAAATACATACAATGTAGTCTGAATCATACATGGGCAATCCCGTGCATTGCACGGGACCAAAAACCTAATATATATATATATATATACATATTTGAGTTATTCTAAAAAGGGTCTTATAATAAAAAGTGTAGGAAGGATTGTGGGAGTAACATGTGTCATCCCCCATTCCACATCATATGACATGTGTCACCCCCACCCCCCCCCCCCCCACCCACCCACCCCCCCCACCCCCACCCCCCCCCCCCCCCCGCGAATTTTTTTTTTCCTGCCAATTTTTTTTTTGGGGCAAAAATTTTTTTCTTTCCCGCCAAAATTTATAAGTGCATCACAGTTATAAAGCTACTGCATCACAATTATGATTTAGTGCATTAAGGTTATAAGTTACTACTAGGGGTGTTCATAACCGTACTGGTTTTTCTGCACCAATTTACAGTGCACCGGTTTTCGTAATGAAAAATTCGGCCCGTGACCCGACCCGAAAAGTCGGGTACCAAAAGCGGGTACCCTATTTTTTCGGTCGGGTCATAGGGTACCCGCCCAAAATTTAATACCACTAATTTTAAATTTTTATAAATAATTTGTAATTTTAATATAAATTTATTTTAAAATTTATTATATAAATTAATTCCCGAGTACTAAATACATTATAAATATTTTCCGTACAATAAGTAAATTTCAAAACTAACTAAATATTATTATATATATCATTTTTTTATTATATAATTATGCTTAATTCAATATTTAATTATATATATGAAAGAATATATTATTTTTATTTAAAGATTTTATAAATTTCCAAACTAGTGAGAATAAATACCATGAGTGAAAATACATTAACATGTATTCTCATATTAAATATATTTCATATTAGTTGAAAGATAAAATTTCATATAATTGCAAATTAAATAATTAAATTTATAAAAAAACTAATTATTAAAAAATAATCGGGTTTTGGTGCAATTTACGCAACAAGTCGACCCATGACCCGGCCCGATTATATGACTTTTTTGGTCGGGTACCCGCCGAAAAAATTTAAAATTTTTAAAAATACCCAAATATTTAGTTCGGGTCATCGGGTATTCGGGTCGGGTAGTTCGGGTCGGGTATTTTGAACACCCCTAGTTACTAGGGGTGTTCATAACCGGTACCGGTTTTCGAATACCGAATTTACGTGCCGGTTTTCGTAATGAAAAATTCGGCCCGTGACCCGACCCGAAAAGTGGTGCAAAAAGCGGGTACCCTATTTTTTCGGGTCATAGGTACCCGCCCAAAATTTAATACCACTAATTTTAAATTTTTATAAATAATTTGTAATTTTAATATAAATTTATTTTAAAATTTATTATATAAATTAATTCCCGAGTACTAAATACATTATAAATATTTTCCGTACAATAAGTAAATTTCAAAACTAACTAAATATTATTATATATATCATTTTTTTATTATATAATTATGCTTAATTCAATATTTAATTATATATATGAAAGAATATATTATTTTTATTTAAAGATTTTATAAATTTCCAAACTAGTGAGAATAAATACCATGAGTGAAAATACATTAACATGTATTCTCATATTAAATATATTTCATATTAGTTGAAAGATAAAATTTCATATAATTGCAAATTAAATAATTAAATTTATAAAAAAACTAATTATTAAAAAATAATCGGGTTTTGGTGCCAATTTACGCAACAAGTCGGCCCATGACCCGCCCGATTATATGACTTTTTTGGTCGGTGCGGCAAAAAAATTTAAAATTTTAAAAATACCGAAATATTTAGTTCGGGTCATCGGGTATTCGGGCCGGGTAGTTCGGGTCGGGTATTTTGAACACCCTACATCATAGTTGATGCACTTAGCGTTAACTATGATGCAAGAACCTATAATCGCGATGCGGTAAAACTTATTATTGTATCACGATTATAAAGTTAATGCATCACAATTATGATTTAGTGCATTAAGGTTATAAGTTCTTGCATCATAGTTGATGCACTTAATCGTTAACTATGATGCGGTAACTTATAAGCGTGATGCGGTAAAACTTATTAGTGTGATGCACCAAAACTTATAACCATGATGCACCAAAAAAATGGTGCATCACACTTATAAGTTTTTGGCGGGAAAAAAAAATTTTGGGCCCCCCAATTTTTTTTTTTTGCGGGAATTTTTTTTTTTTGTGGGGGGGGGGGGGGGGGGGGGGGGGGGTGCCACATGTCATATGATGTGGCATGATGATGTGTAGGTGACACATGTCACTCCCACAATCCTTACTACACTTTTTATTATAAGACCTTTTTTAGAATAACCCCACCATATATATATATATATATATATATATATGGAGCTGACATTACACCGAATATGTTCAAGTTATAGGATACGTGATATTTATTAGGGGTGTTCATAACCGGCACTACCGGTTTTTGTACCCAATTTACAATTACCGGTTTTCAGTAATGAAAAATTCGGCAGTGACCCGACCGAAAAGTCGGGTGCAAAAGCGGGTACCCTATTTTTTCGGGTCGGGTCATAGGGTACCCGGCCAAAAATTTAATACCACTAATTTTAAATTTTTATAAATAATTTGTAATTTTAATATAAATTTATTTTAAAATTTATTATATAAATTAATTCCCCGAGTACTAAATACATTATAAATATTTTCCGTACAATAAGTAAATTTCAAAACTAACTAAATATTATTATATATATCATTTTTTTTATTATATAATTATGCTTAATTCAATATTTAATTATATATATGAAAGAATATATTATTTTTTATTTAAAGATTTTATAAATTTCCAAACTAGTGAGAATAAATACCATGAGTGAAAATACATTAACATGTATTCTCATATTAAATATATTTCATATTAGTTGAAAGATAAAATTTCATATAATTGCAAATTAAATAATTAAATTTATAAAAAAACTAATTATTAAAAAATAATCGTGTTTTGGCACCGAATTTACGCAACAAGTCGGCCCATGACCCGCCCGATTATATGACTTTTTTGGTCGGGTACCAGAAAAAAATTTAAAATTTTTAAAAATACCCGAAATATTTAGTTCGGGTCATCGGGTATTCGGGCCGGGTAGTTCGGGTCGGGTATTTTTGAACACCCTACATCATAGTTGATGCACTTAACTGTTAACTATGATGCAGTAACTTATAACTGCGATGCAGTAAAACTTATTATTACTGTATCACAGTTATAAAGTTAATGCATCACAATTATGATTTAGTGCATTAAGGTTATAAGTTACTGCATCATAGTTGATGCACTTAATCATAACTATGATGCGATGCTTATAAGCGTGATGCGGTAAAACTTATTAGTGTGATGCACCAAAACTTATAACCATGATGCACCAAAAAAATGGTGCATCACACTTATAAGTTTTGGCGGGAAAAAAATTTTGGGCCCCAATTTTTTTTTTTTTGCGGGAATTTTTTTTTTTTGTGGGGGGTGGGGGTGGGTGGGTGGGGGGTGGGGGGTGCCACATGTCATATGATGTGGCATGATGATGTGGCAAGGTGACACATGTCACTCCCACAATCCTTACTACACTTTTTATTATAAGGCTTTTTAGAATAACCATATATATATATATATATATATATATATATATATATATATATATATATGGAGCTGACCTTACACCGAATATGTTCAAGTTATAGGATACGTGATATTTATTAGGGGTGTTCATAATCGGAGTACCGGTTTTTAGTGCAATTTCTGAGTACCGGTTTTCGGGTAATGAAAAATTCGGCCGTGACCCGACCGAAAAGTCGGGTGCAAAAAGCGGTACCCTATTTTTTCGGTCGGGTCATAGGGTACCCGACCCAAAATTTAATACCACTAATTTTAAATTTTTATAAATAATTTGTAATTTTAATATAAATTTATTTTAAAATTTATTATATAAATTAATTCCGCGAGTACTAAATACATTATAAATATTTTCCGTACAATAAGTAAATTTCAAAACTAACTAAATATTTTTATATATATCATTTTTTTTATTATATAATTATGCTTAATTCAATATTTAATTATATATATGAAAGAATATATTATTTTTTATTTAAAGATTTTATAAATTTCCAAACTAGTGAGAATAAATACCATGAGTGAAAATACATTAACATGTATTCTCATATTAAATATATTTCATATTAGTTGAAAGATAAAATTTCATATAATTGCAAATTAAATAATTAAATTTATAAAAAAAACTAATTATTAAAAAATAATCGGGTTTTCGGGTACCCGAATTTACGCAACAAGTCGGCCCATGACCCGGCCCGATTATATGACTTTTTTTCGGGTCGGGTACCCGGCCCGAAAAAAATTTAAAATTTTTAAAAATACCCGAAATATTTAGTTCGGGTCATCGGGTATTCGGGTCGGGTAGTTCGGGTCGGGTATTTTTGAACACCCCTAGTTACTACATCATAGTTGATGCTAGGGGTGTTCATAACCGGGTACCCGGTTTTTCGGGTACCCGAATTTACGGGTACCCGGTTTTTCGGGTAATGAAAAATTCGGCCCGTGACCCGACCCGAAAAGTCGGGTACCCTATTTTTTCGGGTCGGGTCATAGGGTACCCGGCCCAAAATTTAATACCACTAATTTTAAATTTTTATAAATAATTTGTAATTTTAATATAAATTTATTTTAAAATTTATTATATAAATTAATTCCCCGAGTACTAAATACATTATAAATATTTTCCGTACAATAAGTAAATTTCAAAACTAACTAAATATTTTTATATATATCATTTTTTTTATTATATAATTATGCTTAATTCAATATTTAATTATATATATGAAAGAATATATTATTTTTTATTTAAAGATTTTATAAATTTCCAAACTAGTGAGAATAAATACCATGAGTGAAAATACATTAACATGTATTCTCATATTAAATATATTTCATATTAGTTGAAAGATAAAATTTCATATAATTGCAAATTATATATTTAAATTTATAAAAACTAATTATTAAAAATAATCGGGTTTTGGTACGAATTTACGCAACAAGTCGGCCCATGACCCGGCCCGATTATATGACTTTTTCGGTCGGGTACCGAAAAAAATTTAAAATTTTTAAAAATACCCGAAATATTTAGTTCGGGTCATCGGGTATTCGGGCCGGGTAGTTCGGGTCGGGTATTTTTGAACACCCCTACTAGTTACTACATAATTTGTTGTGTTCTTACAATTAAATATTTGTCGCTTCATCTCAAGTTATATACTCAATGCATGTATCTGTGATTCAATATCTTATAATCCCTCGGTCCTATAATAGGTTATTCATCTGTTTTTTTACTATCTCTAAGATAAAATTCGATCATGATTCTTTATAATTTTATAAGTACAAAATTTATAATATTTTAATAATATATTGCATAAAATTTTTTTAATAATATCACATTATAATTTAATGTACTTTATAAAAATTTATAGCTAAAATTAAAAAAAAACGAATATACAATTAAGAAACTGTTGTAAATTGGTTTTAAAAACCAATCTGGAAATTATTATTTAAATATTTATTATTTAATTGAAATAATTATTGGATGTTAATCTATGTCTCGAGTAGATGAACATGGTATACTTGAAGTCTCAAAACGATTTCCGGTGAGTGAGATATTGTAACACCCCAACCCGACAAGGGTAGAAGTGCCACAAGGATGGTGACATATCAAAGCATACATACATAATATCATACACAGCGGAAGTCTTAAACATAATTCAATAAGAAAGACCAAGCCAACACAACTTAAGTCAAAGTACATAAGTTAAATGATGAAGAAAATAATCCAAAGGAAAAATAAGAACATAATCCAAATCCAAAGTCATAACATAGGGTGGTCATCTAAGTTAAAAGCTTCATCATAAGCTCTAACTCTCATCCCATAGCAAAAGCCCAGCTCCTATCTTAGAAACCTACCGCAGGGAAAAGGAAATGCGGCTGAGCTTAAAAAGCCCAGTGAACAGATACATAAACAAAGTAACGATAATGAAACAGAACCGAAATATAGTACATTGGGGAATATCATAAGGAATAAACAAATGAATAATAGAAATGAAAGGATAGGATAGTCATCTACCACGAGCCCAGAAACATATCATATCATATCATATAAGCCGTCAATATCATAATCTCATAATCAGAGGGGATACCTCTTAGGCAACCAGATAATATGAGGGGTGTCCTCATGTATCATAAAGTGGAGTGATCGGCTCCCGAAGTTGTGAAAGGCATGTATAGCACACGGTACAGTCACCAGACAGATATCATAAACATAATCATAGTTAAATCCACTAAATGTAACAGATCTAGGATGCATCCATACGCCCCCACAGAAATCAGATTGGCCATAATAAATCATATCATAAGTGTGCACATAATATAACAGAAGGGGACGGTGTAGCCAAATCACTAGGGCCACACACTAGTCATGTCAGTGGTGCATCACAGACACGCCTATGGTACCTCCATAGGTAGGGAAACAGAAATGGCTCGGGTATCAAACTAAGAATCAGGTCTCATATCATACAAAAGGTCATATGGCAAATGTGTATCTCAGAATCGTATCAAAGTTCAGTCAAAGGGAACATAGCAATGGCTTGGGGAATCTTAAGTGTACCATATTTCCAAAGTCATAATAGCATAATGGAGCCTTTAATGAAAAGGCAGAGTATCCGTACCTTATTGCAAGCACAGAAAATGGAAACAACTCAGAAAACAGATGTGGCTCAGGACCTCTCCTTCTTCACACCTAGAGGAGAAGAGGGGGAATCATAACTTTGCATTTTATACCCTTTACTTCCCAAAATTACACTTTAAACCTTTTAGTATTCAAAGTTACACATTAAACCCTTAACTTATCCATTTTACATAATGAGCACTTATTTTATTAAATTATTCGAATGGATACTCAAGTATTTATAATTTACACATTAAGTCCCTCAAGTTATTAAAGTTACATATTTAACCCTTAAATTTACAATTTCAATCTTTAATTATTAATAGTTACATATTAGGCCATTAAATTATCAAAATGACACATAACCCCCTGAATATATTAAATTACTCAAATCAGTCCCAAGTTTCTGAAAATTACATGTTTAGTCCTCTCTTTTAATTATTTTCAAAACAAACCCTAATTAGGTTTAAAATACATTTTAATCCATTTAATTGCAAAACTTACACTTAACACCCACAAGTTATATTTTATTCGAATTATATACAGCTCAAATAAAGTTCCAGAATTAACCCTTAAGTTTTAAAGTTTACAAAACTCACCCAAAACATTTATATACAAATCGTATAAACCAAAAACAAAGGAATTAGAAACCCTAATCCTTCTAATCAATTCTCAATCATCATCTCATCATTAAGATCATTAATTAACACCATTTCCAGCCCTAAACCAAAACCCTAGATCCCACGATTTATTTTTCCTTTTTCTCTTTATACGATTTATACAAAATTCAATAAATCAAAATAATTTCGAAACACATGTTTTAAGCCATGACAATTCTTTCCAACATTTTTCCAGATCATATTACATCATAATAAGTGTATAATAATTTTATTAATAATTATTCTGGATCGGAGCATATATTTCACATTTAAACACGTTTTTAGGGTTTTAAATCACGAAAACGATGTAGAGCATGCATGGATCGAATCAACCATTTTATTTGATGTTTATATGATGTAAGGGACCTGAGAAAAAATACCAAACCAAGGATTGAACATGTGGAAAAGGCTGCACGATTTGTTGTATACGCGTATGAGCAAAAACGAACCAAAAATCCACACGACTCCAAAAGCTTCTCCACGACCTTTCTATCATTTTTCCCAGAGTATAAATGATATGAGGATTATGAGAAAAATCATAAACGAATTTTAGGGAGGCCGAACAGATCATAAACGAATTACCTTGTTTATAGGGCTCGACAAAAGAAAACCAAAGCCACGATCGATCCAAGCTTCAACAATTCAAAAGGGTATTTTTCCAGGACTTCTTGGATGTTGTTTGATCACAGAAAATTGCGTAGGAGTGTTGTGAATGTCGAATAGAGGCTATGAGAATTGTTGTGTGTGTTATGAAAATCGGCAAATTAGGGTTTTGTGGAGAAAAGATATGGATTGACTTTTTAAAAGGGAAAACCGTGTGATGAGGGGAGGGCCTGGTCCAGAAAATTCGTGATTATAGGTGGGAGGATATTTGGTGATAATTATCTTCCATATTTATAAAGATATCTATCATTTTAAATCAATTAAATCATAAAACAAATGCATTTTGTGTCCATCGGCCCTATGAGGGTATTTGGTAATTTTGTAACTTTTATAAATGTTAAATGAAGTTGTTAAAATTACTTTGGATCATAACTTGTTCATTGTTAGAAGTTTGGAATTATTTGGATACTTTATAAGCTTTTAATTAAATTTTAAACTTGTAGGGGTATTTTGGTCTTTTCACATGTTCTCAGATTTTAGGTGTTACAACTTCTTCCCCTCTAAAAAGAAAAATTTCGTCCTTGAAATTTGAAAGGAATCAGAAATGAAACGAATCGAAACATAACGGAGACATACCAGATCAGAATATAAAGTGAGGATAATTAGCTCGAATAGACTCCTCGGTTTCCCAGGTAGCTTCCCGCTCTGGGTGGTTCCGCCAAAGAATCTTAACGAAAGGAATAACTTTACGCCTCATAACTCGCTCTTGGCGATCAAGAACGACTTAGGCTCCTCGGAAGAGACATATCGATGAATCGATCGAAAGGATAGGACACCACATGCAAAGGATGGTAATTGTATCCCCTCAGAAGAGATACATGAAAGACGTCGTGAACATGTGATAACTGCGGAGGAAGAGCCAAACGATACGAAACCTCTCCAATGCGCTCCAAAATTTCAAACGGTCCAATGAATCGAGGACTAAGCTTGCCCTTGATCCCGAAACGTTTAACTCCACGAAACGGCGAAACTTTAAGGAATACCCGATCACCAACCCGAAATTCTAAGTCACGCCGATGCTTATCAAAGATAACTCTTTTGACGCGCACGTGCTTCCTTCAATTTTTCCCTAGCAACATCCACTTTCTCGGTAGCAATCTGAACTAACTCCGGACCTTCAATAATGCGCTCACCAACCTCATTCCAACAAACTGGAGCTCTGCACTTCCTACCATACAACATCTCGAAAGGAGCCATACGAATACTCGCGTGCCAGCTGTTGTTGTATGCAAACTCAACCAAACACAAATATTCGTCCCAGTTACTAGTCCACTCTAAAGCACATGCCCTCAACATATCCTCTAATGTCTGGATGGTCCTCTCCGACTGACCATCCGTCCGAGGGTGAAAAGGCGTCTTTGAACTTAAGGCGCGTACCCCATGCCTTATGCAAGCCCTTCCAGAAACGAGATGTAAACCGTGGGTCTCTATCTCGATATGATAGCCGTAGGCATACCATGAAGCCTAACGATCTCCTGCTGAAATATGTCCGCCAACTTACTAACTCTGTAGTCAACACGAATAGGGAGAAAGTGATCAGACATGCTTAGTCCATCAACAACCAACCACATCTCATCAAGCTTCTTACGGGTAAGAGGTAAACCTGTAACGAAATCCATGGAAATCTCTTCCCACTTCCACTTCGGAATCTCCAATGGCTGCAATAACCCACTCGCTCTTTGATGCTCAATCTTTACTTGCTGGCAAGTCAAACACTTCGATACAAACAACGCCACATCATGTTTCATACCACTCCACCAAAAATGTTGTTTAAGATCCCTATACATCTTGGTAGAACCAGGATGAATAGTGAACGGGGAACTATGAGCCTCTGATAGAATAATCTCCCGAAGTTCCGGATCGTTAGGAACGCAAAGACGATCCTCAAACCAAACCACACCAAATTCGTCAACTCTGAACTCTGACTGTTTGCCTTCCTCAACATTTTGAACTATAGACCACAGTTCACCATCCTCCTTCTGAGGTTCCTTTATTCGCAAGATGAGATTGGACTCAACTTTAAGACTAGCCCAATAACCATCCTGACCTCGAATACAAAACTCCACATCCAGAAGCTCTAAGTCATGCAGAACACGAGGATCAAACTCTAAACTCGCAACCATACCAGACTTCCTACTAAGAGCATCCGCGACTACATTCGCCTTACCGGGATGATACTGAATGTTAACATCATAGTCCTTCAGGAGTTCTAACCACCGCCTCTGTCTCATATTTAGTTCCTTCTGAGTGAAAATGTATTTAAGACTCTTGTGATCGGTGAAAATGTCACAAGACTCTCCATACAAATAATGGCGCCAAATCTTTAGCGCGAAAACCACAGCTGGTAACTCTAGATCATGTGTTGGATAATTCACCTCGTGAGGTTTCAACTGCCTCGAAGCATAAGCAATCACCTTCCCGTGTTGCGTCAACACACATCCCAAACCTTTCTTCGATGCATCACTATATATTTGAAAACCACCTGAACCAGATGGAAGAGTCAAAATAGGTGCAGACACTAAACGTTTCTTCAACTCCTCGAAACTACTTTCCCTCTCATCAGTCCAAACAAACTTCTCCCCTTTCCTCATCAATTGTGTTAAAGGCAAAGCGAGACGCGAAAAGCCTTCAACAAATCTCCTATAATACCCAGCAAGACCCAGAAAACTCCTTACTTCCGTCACGGTTGTAGGTCTCGGCCATTTTGTGATAGCCTCAACCTTCGCAGGGTCCATAGTAATACCGTCCGCAGAAACAATGTGACCCAAGAAAGCTACTCGATCCAACCAAAACTCGCACTTCAAAAACTTCGCATATAATTTCTGCTGTCGAAGAACCTACAGAACCATACTAAGATGTTGCTCGTGTTCCTCCTCGGACTTAGAATACACAAGGATGTCATCAATGAAGACAATGACGAACTTATCGAGGAATTCGTGAAATACCCGGTTCATAAGGTCCATGAAAACTGCAGGAGCATTGGTCAACCCGAAAGGCATAACCAAGAATTCATAATGACCGTACCGAGTTCGGAAAGCTGTTTTAGGAACATCTTGCTCCCTCACCCGAAGTTGGTGATAACCGGACCTCAGATCAATCTTAGAGAAATGCCTCGCCCCTTGCAATTGGTCAAATAGATCATCAATGCCTGGAAGAGGGTAACGGTTACGGATTGTGATACGGTTAAGTTCCCGATAATCAATACAAAGATGCATGCTTCCATCTTTATTCTTAACAAACAATACGGGAGCACCCCATGGAGACACACTCGGACGAATGAATCCGTTATCTAACAATTCTTGCAATTGCTCCTTCAGTTCCTTCAATTCGATCGGTGCCATACGGTATGGAGCTTTAGATATGGGTTCAGCACCCGGAATCAGATCGATACTGAACTCAATTTCTCGAACAGGAGGAATACCAGGAAGTTCATCTGGAAACACATCAGTAAAATCGCGCACAACGCGAATACCATCAATGCTCGGAACATCCACAGAAGTATCCTTGATAGAAGCAAGGAAACCAATACAGCCATGTGAAATCAGTGTTCGGGCTTTCATAGCCGAAATAATCTTTACGGATTTCAGAGGTTGTGAACCAGAATAGACAAAATCAGGATGATGAAGATTACCAAAGATCACTTTACGAGCATAACAATCAATGGTCGCTTTATGAGCAGCCAACCAGTCCATGCCCAGAATAATATCAAAGTCAATCATATCGATGGGAAGAAGGTTCGCAGAACGAATACGATCATCGAAACGAAGAGGGCAATTCACATACTCAACATCAATAATCACATGAGTTTTCATGGGAGTAGCAATAGATATACAGTTCATTAGTTGTGTTGGGGTTATGTTTATTTTATTTGCAAGTGAAGTAGATATTATGGAATGTGTAGCACCGGTGTCAAATAAAACAAAGACGATCGATCTCGATATAAAGAAAGCCCGTAATAGTACACGAGGAACCATTTGCACGATCACGAGTCATAGAGTAGACCCCGCTGAATTTGGAGCGATCTATCATCAATCTTAGGTCCAGTCTTCTTCTTAGGCAATCGATGACTTTATGATGAGTAGATCCACACCAAACAACCACCGAAGCTCTATAACAAGGACCGGATGAGTCTTCCCACAAGAAGGACATGTAGGAGGAGGGGGTAGAGCTTCAATCTTCTTCCGACCCGACGATCCCATGCGATCTTTGAGAGTCCCTACGTCGGTTGTTATTACTCGCCCTTGACGATCACCACCATACCTACCAAGTATCCCGACGATCCCGGTTCCCGTAATCCCGCTGTCTATTATTATAACCACGGTCCCGACGACCTCCGATCATACCCCGGTCCCGTCGACCCCGAGAATCCCGCTATGGTCCCGCCGACCATGACTACGAGAATCCACCTGTTACCATCCCTATCACGCTTATAAGACACCCGATCCGCATGTAGTAACTCAATGTTGCGGCGGCATCCCGCACTCCAGCAACATCCTCAAAAGTAGTGTTAACGATCTTGTCCAACACCCACTTCTTCAAAGCCCACTTAAAATGACGTGCCCGGCGCACAAAGATCACCAAGAACCTCCGCCCAACAAAACTGCCAAACGCAAGAATCTCTCGCATAAACTCTCCTGATGACTCCGATCACCCCGACGAATCAACCCGTACTCTCTCTCATACCTTAACTGCTCGCCATAGAAGATACTGTCAGAAATGCCTCAATGAAATCGCCCACGAACAAGTCTCAAGAAAATCACCTCCTTTGGCACGAACAAGAGCGATCCACGATTCCGAGCATCACCTTCCAATTTGAATGTAGCCAAACGAGTTTTAAACTCGTCACCACATCCCAGAACACGAAACAATTTCTCAACATGTGTGATCCAGTCTTCCGCTTCATGGGGAGTAGCAGCGGACTTGAATGAGAGAGGCTTGAGCTTGTTAAACCTCTCGATCCACACATGGATACCAGCTGGGGGAGCATGAGGTGGGGTATTAGGTTGACCATTTGGTGGAGTAGGAGGTCTAGCACCACCACCAGAAGGATTCGGCCTATTCCTGAAGTTATTGGCCACTTCAGCCACTACTCGTGGAATAGCAGCTTCCACAGCAGCGTTAATCATAGCTTGGAAATCAGGGGCACCATTATCCCCATCAGTGTACTGAGTAAAGCGGGTGTTCACCATCTGAATGATCATGGAAAGGGATTAGCAAAACATAAGAGAAAATAAGCACGAAAAGGAAGACGAAGCAGAAACCTATGTTACCCAAATCCTCACCAGTCGAACCTAAAGTCTTAAGGGTCAAATCCTAAGGTCCAAAAGACTCGCATGCCATGTTTATGTACTACAGGTCACAGCCTGGGCTCCGATACCATAATTGTAACACCCCAACCCGACAAGGGTATAAGTGCCACAAGGATGGTGACATATCAAAGCATACATACATAATATCATACACAGCGGAAGTCTTAAACATAATTCAATAAGAAAGACCAAGCCAACACAGCTTAAGTCAAAGTACATAAGTTAAATGATGAAGAAAATAATCCAAAGGAAAAATAAGAACATAATCCAAATCCAAAGTCATAACATAGGGTGGTCATCTAAGGTAAAAGCTTCATCATAAGCTCTAACTCTCATCCCATAGCAAAAGCCCAGCTCCTATCTTAGAAACCTACCGCAGGGAAAAGGAAATGCGGTTGAGCTTAAAAAGCCCAGTGAACAGATACATAAACAAAGCAACGATAATGAAACAGAACCGAAATATAGTGCATTGGGGAATATCATAAGGAATAAACAAATGAATAATAGAAATGAAAGGATAGGATAGTCATCTACCACGAGCCCAGAAACATATCATATCATATCATATAAGCCGTCAATATCATAATCTCATAATCAGAGGGGATACCTCTTAGGCAACCAGACAATATGAGGGGTGTCCTCATGTATCATAAAATGGAGTGATCAGCTCCCAGAAGTTGTGAAAGGCATGTATAGCACACAGCATCACCACCGTACGTATATCATAAACATAATCATAGTTAAATCCACTAAATGTAAGCAGATCTAGGATGCATCCATACGCCCCCACAGAAATCAGATTGGCCATAATAAATCATATCATAAGTGTGCACATAATATAACAGAAGGGGACGGTGTAGCCAAATCACTAGGGCCACACACTAGTCATGCCAGTGGTGCATCACAGACACGCCTATGGTACCTCCATAGGTAGGGAAACAGAAATGGCTCGGGTATCAAACTAAGAGTCAGGTCTCATATCATACAAAAGGTCATATGGCAAATGTGTATCTCAGAATCGTATCAAAGTTCAATCAAAGGGAACATAGCAATGGCTTGGGGAATCTTAAGTGTACCATATTTCCAAAGTCATAATAGCATAATGGAGCCTTTCGAAAAGGCAGAGTATCCGTACCTTATTGCAAGCACGTAAAATAGAAACAACTCGTAAAACAGATGTGGCTCAGACCTCTCCTTCTTCACACCTAGAGGAGAAGAGGGGGAATCATAACTTTGCATTTTATACCCTTTACTTCCCAAAATTACACTTTAAACCTTTTAGTATTCAAAGTTACACATTAAACCCTTAACTTATCCATTTTACATAATGAGCACTTATTTTATTAAATTATTCGAATGGATACTCAAGTATTTATAATTTACACATTAAGTCCCTCAAGTTATTAAAGTTACATGTTTAACCCTTAAATTTACAATTTCAATCTTTAATTATTAATAGTTACATATTAGGCCATTAAATTATCAAAATGACACATAACCCCCTGAATATATTAAATTACTCAAATCAGTCCCAAGTTTCTGAAAATTACATGTTTAGTCCTCTCTTTTAATTATTTTCAAAACAAACCCTAATTAGGTTTAAAATACATTTTAATCCATTTAATTGCAAAACTTACACTTAACACCCACAAGTTATATTTTATTCGAATTATATACAGCTCAAATAAAGTTCCAGAATTAACCCTTAAGTTTTAAAGTTTACAAAACTCACCCAAAACATTTATATACAAATCGTATAAACCAAAAACAAAGGAATTAGAAACCCTAATCCTTCTAATCAATTCTCAATAATCATCTCATCATTAATATCATTAATTAACACCATTTCCAGCCCTAAACCAAAACCCTAGATCCCACGATTTATTTTTCCTTTTTCTCTTTATACGATTTATACAAAATTCAATAAATCAAAATAATTTCGAAACACACGTTTTAAGCCATGACAATTCTTTCCAACATTTTTCCAGATCATATTACATCATAATAAGTGTATAATAATTTTATTAATAATTATTCTGGATCGGAGCATATATTTCACATTTAAACACGTTTTTAGGGTTTTAAATCACGAAAACGATGTAGAGCATGCATGGATCGAATCAACCATTTTATTTGATGTTTATATGATGTAAGGGACCTGAGAAAAAATACCAAACCAAGGATTGAACATGTGGAAAAGGCTGCACGATTTGTTGTATACGCGTATGAGCAAAAATGAACCAAAAATCCACACGACTCCAAAAGCTTCTCCACGACCTTTCTATCATTTTTCCCAGAGTATAAATGATATGAGGATTATGAGAAAAATCATAAACGAATTTTAGGGAGGCCGAACAGATCATAAACGAATTACCTTGTTTATAGGGCTCGACAAAAGAAAACCAAAGCCACGATCGATCCAAGCTTCAACAATTCAAAAGGGTATTTTTCCTGGACTTCTTGGATGTTGTTTGATCATATAAAAATGCGTAGGAGTGTTGTGAATGTCGAATGGAGGCTATGAGAATTGTTGTGTGTGTTATGAAAATCGGCAAATTAGGGTTTTGTGGAGAAAAGATATGGATTGACTTTTTAAAAGGGAAAACCGTGTGATGAGGGGAGGGCCTGGTCCAGAAAATTCGTGATTATAGGTGGGAGGATATTTGGTGATAATTATCTTCCATATTTATAAAGATATCTATCATTTTAAATCAATTAAATCATAAAACAAATGCATTTTGTGTCCATCGGCCCTATGAGGGTATTTGGTAATTTTGTAACTTTTATAAATGTTAAATGAAGTTGTTAAAATTACTTTGGATCATAACTTGTTCATTGTTAGAAGTTTGGAATTATTTGGATACTTTATAAGTTTTTAATTAAATTTTAAACTTGTAGGGGTATTTTGGTCTTTTCACATGTTCTCAGATTTTAGGTGTTACAGATATTGTATGACAAAGTTTGGATGTTGTGTAGGGAAATAACACATGGAAGTGTTTATTGTCCCACATTGGAAAATGAGAGAGGTATTCTCATGTATAAGAATAGCAATGCTCATGGAGCTATTAACTTGTGGGCTTGCTAGTGGGCTTGGTGAAAACCATGGCCTCGCGCGCGCACACACACACACCCGCGTGCTGCCGCCGCCCGCCTCGCCTCGGCCGCGGCCTTGGCCTTGGGCCCTGGGCTTGGCAATTGGTACTTTGGGTGGTGTTTGGGTCCAACTTCAGTTTTTGAAACTAAAGTATGTCTTGGCCCATACTGAAACGTATGCTATCAGTTGCGAAACTGAAGCAGATCAGATTTGGAATCTGAAATAGCAGAATTAAAGCAGAAACGTCCAACATGAATGCAATTGAATTCTGTAACATCAGAATTCAAATTCGTGTAACATCCATAACAATTTATTGGCAAATTAATGAGGATAAATAATCTGCATTAATCCCTTCATGGTTGAGAGCAGCCTATAAATAGGCATAGGCATTAGTGCATTTCAGACATGATTTTTCGGACATCAGATTATTCCTCTGCATACAAAGTGTATTAGTATAGCTCAAGTTCTCAATCCTCGTTCAGTTCGTCGGAGCTCTCCAGTTTGCAGTGTTGCTACTGTAGAGACGTAAAGTCGTTGACCTTTGGGGACGAACCGCCAAACCGTGAACACTACCGGGGCGTTTCTCGTCTTGCGGGCAGAAGGAATCTTCGGGCGACTTCTACAACAATCTGGTTTTCTAGTTTCTTGTTTCGATTATTTACTTGTATTTCTAATTTGGTTCTTGTTAGTTCGGATTCCATTTCCATTTCCTTGTATTTTTCAATTAGTTCTCGAGTTCTGTAATTTCTGGATTTCGAGTTGTAATTTTGTTTGCCAGTTGTAATTTATTTTTCCGCCCAGCAAGTTTTCACGACCGAACTACCAACAAACACAAGACGAGAAATTTCTTGTTGTCTTTACTAAATTCCACAAGTGGAGATGTCGACTACTGCTGCTTCTATTGACTCGAATACCTTCGCTGCCACTGCCTCCGCGACCGCCGCTTCGACCGTGGCGAACACCTTTGCTGCAACCATGTCCAACATGATGAGCTCATCTACCTCAGCAACAATTCCATGGGTGTTTTCGAACCTTTTTCTGACTACTGATGGATCCACCTTGAGTGGCACCATTGGTTTCACTTTTAGTGGTACCGTAGGATCCATGTTGGGATCGACTGTTGGAGCCTACAGGTTCAATATGAGTGGTTCCTTTTTTTGAACAACCTCAGGGTCTAGGATAATGCCTACCGCCGAGAAGCAGCCAAATGCTCAAGTGCTCAAGAGACTAGTTTCTGTAACACCTCAAACTAGGAGGCTATCACAGTGTCGTGGACCCCCAACTGGGACCCACCAGGTGAATGAAATACAATGATTTAATTAATATAATTGTAGTACCGAACCACATTATATTACTAATTACTCTGATGAGGAGTTTCAATTACAATACACCCAGGAACACAGAATACATATATATTTCATATGAAGATGAAATATACAACACCAAATGAAAATGAAAATCCAAACGGAACTGCAGCGGAAAATACATATGAATGAAACATGAATAACTGGGAAGACTAGGGCCCCCTACTAGTATTACTGGAACTCCTCGCCGTCAACGTTCTCTTCCCGTGCCTTTGCCTTGCCATGACCTGAGAACATTCCCAACGAGATTAGTTACACAAAACAACAATCCTCAAGAGTTGAACAAGCATAATAATTACGTGACTTAGTTATGAAATCAAGCTGAAGAGGGGCATCATAGTACGCCCATAATGGGACGTGCAAGTACACAAGTCGTCGAATGTCCGGAAACCCGCATATACACCCGCGCTTGTTTCTAATTAGTCTCACGGAGGTACGTTACCGTGTGCACAGTCTAATATGTCGGATTACCTGTAACACCCCCAGATTTAACCGGAAATATTACAGCGCCGTGGGCCCCGAGATGGAACCCACAAGGCTAAAAGAAATTTTCGCAAACATTTACAAATGCCCAAGAGGCCAATGACGGTACTATCTTTAAAAATTCACAAAGACTTATAAAATCCATTTATCAAAAACCATCGTAAAAACTCATTTGAAATCGCAAGGCCAAACAGCCGACACTCAAAAGTTTAGAAAACGATTTCCAAAGTAACCTCACATTAGATACCAAAAGAGCATTTCAAAATACTCACGCAGCGGAAAAAGACCAACCATAAAGATACTCTAGCAGCGGAATACAAGAACCAATCAAGAAACTCAATGCACACAACATGTCCTAGCCAGTATCCTCCGGGAAGCTCATCTCTTCACGACCGCTACAAGCTCGATACTCCGAGAACCTAAAAAGAAATCCCACGATGGGGTCAGCTATAATATCCAACAATGATAACCATCACAAAACATTAATAATTACATACCAATGAGAATACAACATAAGAATACGACCAACGTAATCTTACCGTCATAACTTTACTTACTCAAGTAATTCACATAAGAATAACCATTATCACATTTCACATCTCGTACTCGATTAACCAAAAAAACTCGAACATAATATCTATATTGTACCTCAGGCAGTACTCAAGATTCTCAAACTATCATCACCAACTCACGATACGGAAATATACCATTACTGACCAATACGATCCGTCGAATAACATCATCAAATCCCAAAACGATAACCGATTGTCCATCAAAGACAAATACCAAGGAAATACGGAACATACCTCGAGATATGATGTGCCACGACATCATATCAGTCTAATCCGAGATCAGATCAATGCAATACGAACACGGTCCTAACACAAGACCTACAAATGCATACTCATATGACCACGTCAATATGCTCACAACAATAACAATGATGTATACTCAATGGAAATCCAACGATCCAGCGCCCTCAGCATAGATCCCCTTGATGATCCTATCAGATCATCATAAGGTGGATAACCAACAATACACATGAACAACAACACATGATAAAATCAATGATGCGAATTCACAAGATTCCATCAACACAATACTGGTAATCCAACGATCCAGCGCCCTCAGCATAGATCCCCATGATGATCCCGTCGAACCAACGCATGGTGGAAAACATGTCCAACGATCCAGCGCCCTCAGCATAGATCATCATGATGATTCCGTCGAACCAACGCATGATGGACATTCGATCCATCGCCCTCAGCATAGATCCTCATAATCCCATCGGATTATTTACACAACATAAACAACACAATATGCATACACATATGCAAATCAACACGTTCATCAACATGAACAACATAACATGCACGACAACATGACAATTTACTAGGAAGACTTCATGTTCAACAACATGAAAGAAAGTGTACGAGACCAAAATAAATAACTTTAAACCATAACCAATATGGAATACTTGCCCCGAGTCCTTCGGGAGCAACCTCGATGTCCAATCATCACCGACGATTATCCTCAATGCTCGGCGATCCAAACGTACAATGAACTATAGATACTCATATCCTCGTCTTTACCATAATGTAACCTCGATACTCGAACATACCAATAACTGAGATAAAGCATATACATTATGATTTACATCCCAGAATCCAAAGAACGATATGCGATCCGAATACCCAGAGTTCACAATAATAATCATCGCTATATGCATTATAAACGAAATGAAACTGAAACCATTCGTTAAATATTATAACTGAGCAAGTAATAACTTGCCTCGATACCGATACCACGAAGCTGCTGCCGAACACATTGCCATTGTCTAGGAGCTCCTCAGCCCCGATCAAAAGCAATACAATGGACATACTCGAACACGACCGCAATATCCGGTTATAATCACCGATCAATAATCTCAACCTACCGAAGAAATCAAATAACACATATCCGATAACAATCAACAATCGGCGAAACTAACCAATCGAACTCAACGGTTCAACACAACCTCGAATAAACACAGTCAGAACCAACCAAGTTAAACCATCAAGAATTCATAATCAAAACACAAAAATACTGCACTGTCTGCCTACTTAGCGCACGTTAAATGCATAACGTAGCGTGCGCTAAGTTGTCCCGTTAGCGTGCGCTAGCCAGTAAGCTTAGCGTGCGCTAGCCAGTAAGCTTAGCGTGCGCTAATGCTGTACAGTGGCATGCATTCCAAACATCGACTCACATCTTGCGACTACGAATCCGAATGAAGGGGGACATAAATCTCCATATCTCTTGAAGATAAACGACCCCATAATTATCACAATGATCATGTCAATGTCCACATATCCATAACAACATCAACAATCAAACCGACTCGATAACAAGGATCGTATCATGCTAAATCTGGAATTCAACCTAGTATCATGATTCATCTCATCTAAATCTACCAATATAATTACCAAGATTCAGAAATCCCTCTTAGTTCATGTTAAATGAATCAACATCCTTACAGTATGAAGAATCTTAGGTAACATCCGAAACTCTTATCAAAATTCCATTGAATCTCATATAACATCATCATATGATTATCCAACATGCTCCTTATATGAAATCATCCAAGAAAAACGAACCATTAGCAAAGGAATACGAAGATTACCTGGTTTAGACGAACCAAAAAGAAGAACACTAGAACTCCATCCAAAGAATCATGAACAACTTGAAGAACAAGGCTTGAATCCAAGCTCTCAATCTAATGTTGTTAAAGATTATTATTATACAGTGTTAGGGAACCTCAAATATATCCCAACTCTCTCTCTCTCTCGACTGAAAGAAGAAAAAATGACGAAATGCTTCTCAGCACCCTTCTGTCCCCTTTTATAATATTTATTATTAGCGTGCGCTAACATCTCATGTTTAGCGTGCGCTACCGCCTTAGCGTGCGCTAACTGACTTTGTTAGCGTGCGCTATCGAAGCCTGCAGGCTACCGCCGCTCAGAATTAGCTTACGACGTAATGCCAATGCATTAACGTACGTAAAACATCTTGCTTAGCGTACGCAAGTCATTTACCTTAGCGTGCGCTATCCGAAGTTGACTTGCTACAGTACACACCTACCACTCGTGCCCCCACATGCCGAAAGCATCCGCGATTATCGGGATTCCTTTGACCGATCTGGAATTAGCGTGCGCTAACCATACGGTTTAGCGTGCGCTAGCCCTACATGACAAACACCCGCTGACCTTATCTGGACACGCGTCGCAAGTGGCCGGGTCCACCCGCCGAAAGCTAAGATTCCATTATTGGCGATCTGATGTTAGCGTGCGCTAACCAACATACGTTAGCGTGCGCTAACTGAATATAAAAATCAACCTGGGCCTACCTGTCGGTCACCTTCCGGAACTAACCCAGCAAGTCGTTACGTACGTTAGGGGTCCTCCTTAGCATACGTAACCGAACCTCTTAGCGTACGCTATCAATACTTCGTAGCGTGCGCTACCTGTACCCAGTACCGTGCGCTAATGAACACTTAGCCATTTTCCGCAATTTCTGTCCAACATCTTGACGTACCAAAAACGAACATGAGACACACTAAACACAAACACTGAATCCAATAATATTCTTATACGATATACTCTATATCGAAAGTACAATAACCTGATACACGATATCCTCAAATGTAACTGTCGACCAGATACAATAATTATACCGATACTGACATCTCAGTCCTTTATTTATTTTATCCCCACTGTACAGATTCCACGCTGTACAATATAACTCGGATAAAATAATATCAAACAACAGTAGTAGAAATTCTGGATATTACATTCTACACCACTTAAAATAAGTTTCGTCCTCGAAACTTGCAATCCGTCATAAAACAAACAAACATACCTTTCAACCCAAAATATCCCAAAACCATCACCACAACGATCAATTATCGTCATCACTGAATAACCAAACGAGCATACTTACAAATACGCAGGTCGACAATCTCCTGAGATACTAGCAAGCGATCTCACTGTACAGTCTCAATATGCTTACGATCACAATTCCCTGAGTTTCAACAAAATATATCATCTTCGGATGAAACAATCTGCCCGAATCAAATCCTGTCCGCCTGATTACATAATCAAGTCCCAATTCCGATAAGACGAATAATACACAATACATCTGCAAAACAACTGCCCAAAACAACGACACGAATCCCGAAACATCAAAACAAAATCCGAACGCTCAGATGATCACCAACAATGATCAATAATCAACCGAATTTATCATCGACATGATAAATTCCAATATGACCAACCAGAGGTCAAAACACAATCGAGAATATCATCAACGTGATAAACTCCAATATTACCAACGAACAATCAACGAAAATCGAGAATACCTTCACACGGTAAACTCCAACACGATCAACACAGAACCACAGAAATAGATATACGAAAGAATAACATTCTCAAAACGACAAATCAATCACGTACAGTAGATCTCAATAAACATACCCAACTGGCGAACATTTCCCTCGGCATACGAACAACGAATTGCAAATCGACGAACATACCAATTCATACAAGGAGTGGGAACGACCACTCAATATCCAAAACAACCAGCATGGGGTCACCATCCCCAAATTTACACTTACAAAGAAATCATTCAAAGATCACTATGGTAATATTGCGCTACTACCGCACCAATAGACTCACATAGCACATATGTCCCGGTTTTACAAAGTCCAAAGTTCCAAAATTACATCCTGCACATGAATCTACAACACGCAGTATATTTCTCTTATCTGATCAATCAACCGATCATCCTTGCATAACCAATCTACCATACTAAACTTCGAATCTCTTTTCCTTGTACCATCGATATGATATGCCCGATGCACTAAATGCATATGTACATCAATCACATTTTCAAAACCAATTTGAAATCATATATTCATGTCACGAAGACAATTTTCGAAAGTTCTTTCAAGAGTTTGAAAACTCAAAACATAAATTTTCGTAAGACCACGAAATCAATTTTAAAAATTAAATCGGCTCGCTGGTGCCAAGTTCTCGATAAAAATTCTTTTCGAATAGACACGATTAAATAAAATGGAATTTATGCAAATGCTTGTGCATATCCATACTCCTGTATACCACTTCGGCTCGTCACCAATATCCACTGATATTCCATCAGAAAACCACACGATAGAGTTCCAAAATCTCAAATATATAGACTCTGATAAAAACTCCTCTCCACATACTACTCGCAACGTAAATCCTTAATCCATCCTGGATCACCTCAAATATGATATGACAAAACATTAAAACAAATCAACAAATCAAACACAACGAAAGACTTCCCTAGAAGTTCCATTTGAACAAGTAAACCAAAAACCTCAAAAGGTAGGAACAAAATAAATAAACGATTGATAAAGAGTTTTACAAATCTCGGGAGTTTTAGAAAACAGAAAATCTTTCTTTTGAAACATTAGGGTCTCAGCCCGTATCTTGTTCCGCATTACAAGAAGTTTAAAAAGTAGAAAACTCTTTTCGGACTCCAAGTCCTGAGTTACAAAACTATTTCAAAATCGATTGGGTCTCGGCCCAAAAATCATTTTCCGTAAAACATCCGTGAAATATTCATTTTGAAAAGTATATTTTCAAATGCTCAAAAGCAGTTCATATATCAAAATGAATTAGCATGACTACATGTTCTTCTCAACAATCGACAATCGTTCTCCCGAATACACAATTCCATTCCAAAATCTAACCAACATACTGATTTCCAAAATCATAGTTTCTCAAGATCATCAATCATGTCCCACTCCGACATCTCATACTGTAACGCATGATATCTGCTGAATCTCAAAACATATCAACTTAGAACGGCAGTAATTCTCAATGAAATTCAAAAATCCAAATACTTACAGATCGTGAAGCCGACGATTCCCCGTGATATTGGCACATGTCTCGACTCAAGGAAATACTCGAAACAGATATTTTCAAAACACACGTTTTGCAAACTCAGTTCGACTTGAGAACACAACACATCTCTTTCAAGAGAATCACGCTAGCACCATTTGGAAAAATTTACAACAGTCCCAATACCACACTGGTAAATCACATAACGCACAAGCCTGAGTTAATGCAAAAACTCACGGCTCTAGTATTAGTCAATTGACAACTCGAATGACGCGACAAAACACGACCCAACTCGACCCAAATGCCTAGGTTTTCTCAACCTAAGCTCTGATACCATATTCTGTAACACCCCCAGATTTAACCGGAAATATTACAGCGCTGTGGGCCCCGAGATGGAACCCACAAGGCTAAAAGAAATTTTCGCAAACATTTACAAATGCCCAAGAGGCCAACGACGGTACTATCTTTAAAAATTCACAAAGACTTATAAAATCCATTTATCAAAAACCGTCGTAAAAACTCATTTGAAATCGCAAGGCCAAACAGCCGACACTCAAAAGTTTAGAAAACGATTTCCAAAGTAACCTCAGTTACTAGATACCAAAAGAGCATTTCAAAATACTCACGTAGCGGAAAAAAACCAACCATAAAGATACTCTAGCAACGGAATACAAGAACCAATCAAGAAACTCAATGCACACAACATGTCCTAGCCAGTATCCTCCGGGAAGCTCATCTCTTCACGACCGCTACAAGCTCGATACTCCGAGAACCTAAAAAGAAATCCCACGACGGGGTCAGCCATAATATCCAACAATGATAACCGTCACAAAACATTAATAATTACATACCAATGAGAATACAACATAAGAATACGACCAACGTAATCTTACCGTCATAACTTTACTTACTCAAGTAATTCACATCAGAATAACCATTATCACATTTCACATCTCGTACTCGATTAACCAAAAAAACTCGAACATAATATCTGTATTGTACCTCAGGCAGTACTCAAGATTCTCAAACTATCATCACCAACTCACGATACGGAAATATTCCATTACTGACCAATACGATCCGTCGAATAACATCATCAAATCCCAAAACGATAACCGATTGTCCATCAAAGACAAATACCAAGGAAATACGGAACATACCTCGAGATATGATGTGCCACGACATCATATCAGTCTAATCCAAGATCAGATCAATGCAATACGAACACGGTCCTAACACAAGACCTACAAATGCATACTCATATGACCACGTCAATATGCTCACAACAATAACAATGATGTATACTCAATGGAAATCCGACGATCCAGCGCCCTCAGCATAGATCCCCTTGATGATCCTATCAGATCATCATACGGTGGATAACCAACAATACACATGAACAACAACACATGATAAAATCAATGATGCGAATTCACAAGATTCCATCAACACAATACTGGTAATCCAACGATCCAGCGCCCTCAGCATAGATCCCCATGATGATCCCGTCGAACCAATGCATGGTGGAAAACATGTCCAACGATCTAGCGCCCTCAGCATAGATCCTCATGATGATCCCATCGAACCAACGCATGATGGACATTCGATCCAGCGCCCTCAGCATAGATCCTCATAATCCCATCGGATTATTTACACAACATAAACAACACAATATGCATACACATATGCAAATCAACACGTTCATCAACATGAACAACATAACATGCACGACAACATGACAATTTACTAGGACGACTTCATGTTCAACAACATGAAAGAAAGTGTACGAGACCAAAATAAATAACTTTAAACCATAATCAATATGGAATACTTGCCCCGAGTCCTTCGGGAGCAACCTCGATGTCCAATCATCACCGACGATTATCCTCAATGCTCGGCGATCCAAACGTACAATGAACTATAGATACTCATATCCTCGTCTTTACCATAATGTAACCTCGATACTCGAACATACCAATAAGCGAGATAAAGCATATACATTATGATTTACCTCCTAGAATCGAAAGAACGATATGCGATCCGAATACCAGAGTTCACAATAATAATCATCGCTATATGCATTATAAACGAAATGAAACTGAAACCATTCATTAAATATTATAACTGAGCAAGTAATAACTTGCCTCGATACCGATACCACGAAGCTGCTGCCGAACACATTGCCTTTGTCTACGAGCTCCTCAGCCCCGATCAAAAGCAATACAATGGACATACTCGAACACGACCGCAATATCCGGTTATAATCACCGATCAATAATCTCAACCTATCGAAGAAATCAAATAACACATATCCGATAACAATCAACAACCGGAAAAACTGACCAATCGAACTCAACGGTTCAACACAACCTCGAATAAACACAGTCAGAACCAACCAAGTTAAACCATCACGAATTCATAATCAAAACACAAAAATACTGCACTGTCTGCCTACTTAGCGCACGTTAAACGCATAACGTAGCGTGCGCTAAGTTGTCCCGTTAGCGTGCGCTAGCCAATAAGCTTAGCGTGCGCTAGCCAGTAAGCTTAGCGTGCGCTAATGCTGTACAGTGGCATGCATTCCAAACATCGACTCACATCTTGCGACTACGAATCCGAATGAAGGGAGACATAAATCTCCATATCTCTTGAAGATAAACGACCCCATAATTATCACAATGATCATGTCAATGTCCACATATCCATAACAACATCAACAATCAAACCGAATCGATAACAAGGATCGTATCATGCTAAATCTGGAATTCAACCTAGTATCATGATTCATCTCATCTAAATCGACCAATATAATTACCAAGATTCAAAAATCCCTCTTAGTTCGGGTTAAATGAATCAACATCCTTACAGTATGAAGAATCTTAGCTAACATCCGAAACTCTTATCAAAATTCCATTGAATTTCATATAACATCATCATATGATTATCCAACATGCTCCTTATATGAAATCATCCAAGAAAAACGAACCATTAACAAAGGAATACAAAGATTACCTGGTTTAGACGAACCAAAAAGAAGAACACTAGAACTCCATCCAAAGAATCATGAACAACTTGAAGAACAAGGCTTGAATCCAAGCTCTCAATCTAATGTTGTTAAAGATTATCATTATACAGTGTTAGGGAACCTCAAATATATCCCAACTCTCTCTCTCTCTCGACTGAAAGAAGAAAAAATGACGAAATGCTTCTCAAAGACCCTTCTCCCTTTTATAATAATATTCATTATTAGCGTGCGCTAACATCTCATGTTTAGCGTGCGCTACCGCCTTAGCGTGCGCTAATCGACTTTGTTAGCGTGCGCTATCAGCCAGAGCCTGCAGGCTACCGCTCAGTAAACTAGCTTACGTACGTAATGCCCATGCATTAACATACGTAAAACATCCTGCTTAGCGTACGCAAGTCATTTACCTTAGCGTGCGCTATCCGAAGTTGACTTGCTACAGTACACACCTACCACTCGTGCCCCCACATGCCAAAAGTATCTGCGATTATCGGGATTCCTTTGACCGATCTGGAATTAGCGTGCGCTAACCATACGGTTTAGCGTGCGCTAGCCCTACATGACAAACACCCGCTGACCTTATCTAGACACGCGTCGCAAGTGGCCGGGTCCACCCGCCGAAAGCTAAGATTCCATTATTGGCGATCTGATGTTAGCGTGCGCTAACCAACATACGTTAGCGTGCGCTAACTGAATATAAAAATCAACCTGGGCCTACCTGTCGGCCACCTTCCGGAACTAACCCAGCAAGTCGTTACGTACGTTAGGGGTCCTCCTTAGCGTACGTAACCGAACCTCTTAGCGTACGCTATCAATACTTCGTAGTGTGCGCTACCTGTACCCAGTAGCGTGTGCTAATGAACACTTAGCCATTTTCCGCAATTTCTGTCCAACATCTTGACGTACCAAAAACGAACATGAGACACACTGAACACAAACACTGAATCCAATAATATTCTTATACGATATACTCTATATTGAAAGTACAATAACCTGATACACGATATCCTCAAATGTAACTGTCGACCAGATACAACAATTATACCGATACTGACATCTCAGTCCTTTATTTATTTTATCCCCACTGTACATATTCCACGCTGTACAATATAACTCGGATAAAATAATATCAAACAACAGTAGTAGAAATTCCGAATATTATATTACCCGCATAACACAATACCATAGTGTGCCCGACTAAAAATTCCACACATAACCACCCATCCACGCAATATGATCCCGGAAAGGTCACAAGAACAGAAGCGACCATGATGAATAATAATGAATAGAAATCCGACAAGGGTCAAGAATGACTCACCAAGGCGAAATAATAACGCAATGAGTGATAGCTCAAATGAAATGGTTAGAACCGTCGTTCCTCGTGAATTGAATGATTAGTTTGATAATTACAAGTCTCAACATGATTGATATACTATGAATGAATTATATGTATGAATGAACAACAACGAAAGGAATGATTATCCTTTTAACTGAGCAAGAATTAACTTGCCTCAAAACCGGTGATGAAATGTCCTTCCTCGAACAAATGTCCTTAAGGGGATTATCGATCGCTCGAACAACCTTGGATAATACAATTACCAACAATTCGCTTAATATATGTATCAAGTATGATTACAACCAACTCAAGAGTCGGTACAACAAACCCAAACTCATTGGGGTATTTTGACAAACACGTTGTAAACAATCTTCAGTTGCTTACAACCAATCTTAATTATATCGATACCAAACCTCCAAATGAGTGATTCAATCCAACAAAATATCTTCAATACAATCAATAATCCAAATAGAATACACAATTCGAGATTTCAACAACATCAAATCGAAACCCCCAATTCCAAAATCAACATTCAAAGTGTTCTTGAAAAATCCTCCAACAATCCAAAGATAATTCATAGAAACTCATAATCATATGTATATCTCTTCACATATAATGACTACAACATCCAAAACATCATACTCCATCGAATCCTAAGGTTTTGAAGAAATTACCTTGAAGATCCAAACCCTTCGATCCACCGAAACTCGTGTTAATCGACTATCCAAGCTCCACAATCGAAAGTAGATGGTTAGAACATGAACACCTAAGTGTTTGATGATGAAAAATCCTCTCCCAAGTACCTCTCTCTCGGACTCAAATGGAGAAATGAAGAAATGAGCACAAAAGTCCCGTTCATATCCTTAAATACTGCGCAGAGTTATGACCATAACTCTGCCACCTTATGGCCGTAACTTTCCAAAGTCAACGACCTTACGGCCGTAACAACCTTTTCTTACGACCGTATCTACACCTCGTCGAAAAACCAAAATGTCCATCTCCCGGCCTTACGGCTGTGACACTACCACACTTACGGGCGTAACTTCACTTCATCGACAACACCCAAAACACCAAAATCATCTCTTACGGCCGTATCCTGCAACTCTTACGGCCATAAGTTGGCTTCGTCCAAAAATGTCCTTAAATCAACGTACGCACATTACGGCCGTAGCCTACCTCTTCTTACGGCCGTAACTCGTCTTCGGCCAACAAAACACAAAATCACGAATGCATGTTACAGCCGTAATGTAACCTATGTTACGGCCGTAACTCTTTGCTGGAGTAACTACTCTGCCTTCTCGTTACTAATGATGAATGATCCGACGTACAATACTTGCATGAGTATAATTAAATCCAAAACACGAAATAAATGATACTACCAACACAAGGCTACCAATCACAATGATCATGATAATATTCTCGTCTCAATTCTCAAACAGAGTTGGACAACGAACGATAGATGATACACGGCTCAAGCACGTCAACGATGAACATAAATGAATGAATATGAATGATGAATGATTATTAAAGAGTGAAAATTACTGAGTGACAATTTCTTAATGATAATAAATGAATTTATAACCGGGTATTACAGTTTCATAGTGCGAGCTACCTATGACAACTGGCACAATGGAGATTATCTTTGTAAAAACTTTATTATGAATTCTTTAGAGGATAGTTTGTACAATGTATACTCTGTTGTTAACACATCAAAATAGATGTGGGATGCACTTGAAAAGAAGTACCATAGTGATGATGCAGGTACAAAGAAGTTTGTAGTCGCCAAGTATTTGGACTACAAGATGGTTGACTCAAGACCAATCATGGAACAAGTGCAAGAGTTCCAACTCATCATTCATGATGTCAATGCCAAGGGAATGGTCCTGCCAGATGCTTTTACTGTTGTAACTGTGATCGAGAAGTTGCCCTCCAGTTGGAAAGACTTCAAGGGCTACCTCAAGCACAAGCGAAAGGAGATGACTCTTGAAGACTTTATTGTGAAATTACGCATCGAGTCTGACGTGTGCAAGAATGATCATAAAACAAAAGGCATGATCAATGCTAAGGCCAATTTGTTGGAGCAAGGCGGTCGCTCCCTCAAACGAGCTCACCCAAGTACTCAAAACAAGAACAAAGGGAAGCAACCAGTCAAGAAGTTTGATGGTGATTGCTTCAACTGTGGCAAACATGGCCATGCGGCGAAAGACTGCCGCAAGCCGAAGGCTAACAAGAAGAAGAAACATGTTGCCAACATCACCGAGATTAACGGCGAATGGAAATAGGATGACCTTGCTACTGTGGTCACCGAGGAGGTCAACCACGTTGAGAACCAATGTGGTTGGTACGTCGACACTGGTGCGACCGCCCACGTTGGTGCCGATAGGAGCCAGTTTAAGAACTATCAAGCTGTTGAGGGGAGGAAGCTCAACATGGGAAATCCAGCTTCATCTGAGATTATTGGAGTTGAAAAAGTGGACCTAAAACTAACGTCCGGAAAAACACTCACCTTGAAGAATGTGCTTCATGTTCCTGATATGAGGAAGAACTTGATATCGGGCTCTATACTAGTTAAGAAGGGGTTTAAACTAGTGTTTGAATCAGATAAAATTATCATAAAGAAGTTTGATAGGTTTCTTGGTAGGGGTTACCTCACGAAGGGACTCTTTAAACTTAATGCTTTGGCTATGTGCCATGTAACCAAGTCTGCTAGTGCTAATGAAAATGCTACTGCTTCCTCTTATTTGACCGAGTGTTCTGATTTATGGCATTGTAGATTATGTCATGTGAATCTAAATGCTATAAAAAGATTAGTAAACTTATATTTACTAAAATTAAATGAAGTCAATACTCAAAAAAAATGTGAGATTTGTGTTAAGGCAAAAATGACAAAGCTACCGTTTCATTCGGTAAAACGTAACACTAAACCCCTTGAATTAATTCACACATACGTGTGTGATTTAAAGTTTGTGCAAAATAGAGGTGGTAAGAAGTACTTTATCACTTTCATCGATGACTGCACAAGATATTGTTATCTTTATTTTTTGAGAAGTAAAGATCAGGCTATTGAAGCCTTTAAGAACTTCAAGAATGAAGCCGAGAATCAATTAGGTTGTCGTATTAAGATGGTTCGAAGTGATAGAGGTGGCGAATATGTAGCCCCGTTTGAGGAATTATGTAACGAGAGTGGTATAATTCATCAAACAACAGCTCTATATGCATTACAATCTAATGGTGTTGCTGAACGTAAGAATCGAACACTTACAGATATGATGAATGCCTTATTTATTAGTCCAGGGTTGCCCCAGAACATGTGGGGGGAAGCTGTCTTGACAGCCAACTACATATTGAATAATATTCCACGCAAAGGTCAGGATGTTACTCCTTATAAGTTGTCGAAAGGTAGAAAACCTTCATATAAATATCTCAAAGTGTGGGGATGTTTGGCTAAGGTTGAGATACCTCTACCTAAACAAGTTAAAATCGAGCCTAAGATGGTCGATTGTATCTTTATTGGGTATGCACTGAACAGTAGTGCCTATCGGTTTGTTATCAACAAGTTAAAAGTACCTGAAATGATTGTGGGAACAACAATTGAATCAAGGAATGTTGTATTCTTTGAAAACATATATCCTTGTAAGGACAATGATAAAGTTGAGAACAATTCTAGCTATAGAGTTGAAGATGAAGGAACAAGTTCAAAACCTGTGGATGTAGATCCAAAGTCACGTAAGCGATCGAGATATAATCTGGAAGATGTAGAACTGAGATGTGGTAGTAGGGTTAGGACACCAAAGACATTTGGACCTGACTACATAACATTCATGTTGGATGAAGAACCAACATCGATCAAAGTAGCTTATGCTAGACAAGGCGGGTTGCTCTGGAAAGAAACTATTCAGAGTGAAATTGACTCAATTTTACAAAACCAAACTTGGGTTTTGGTTGATTTAACTGAAGGTTGTAAGCCCTTAGGATGCAAATGTATTCTTAAAACAAAGTACAAGGCTGATGGGTCAATTGATAAGTATAAAGCTCGTTTAGTAGTCAAAGGTTTCAAGCAGAAGGAAGGGTACAATTTTTTCGATACCTATTCACATGTAACGAGAATTATATCTATTCGAGTGCTTCTCGCGATTGCTGTTTTGCACGATCTTGAGATTCATCAAATGGACGTTAAGACTGATTTTCTGAATGGTGATCTGGATGAAGAAATCTATATGGAACAACCTGAAGGGTTTGTAGTACCTGGACAAGAGAAAAAGATCTGCAAACTAGTTAAGTCTCTATATGGATTGAAACAAGCTCCACTACAGTGGCACTTGAAATTTGATAATGTAATGTTATCAAATGGTTTTAAAATAAACGAGTGTGATAAATGTGTTTATATTAAGAACACTAATAACGGCTATGTTATTGTGTGTCTTTATATAGATGACATGTTAATCATGGGTAGCATTATACAAGTGATTAACGACACTAAGAACATGTTAAAAAGAAATTTTTACATGAAAGACATGGGGCTAGTCGATGTGATTCTTGGAATGAAAATTTTGAGAAAATATGATGGAATCATCTTGACACAATCTCACTATGCCGAGAAAGTTCTCAAGAAGTTTAATGCTTTTGATAGCTTGCCGGCTAAGGCCCCAATAGATTTAAATGATCACTTGAGCAAAAATCGAGGGGAGCCCATTGCACAAGAAGAATATGCACGAGTCATTGGGTGTTTAATGTATCTTACAAATTATACTCGACCCGATTTAGCTTGCGCTGTGAACAAATTGAGTCATTACACGAGCAACCCAAGCAAAGAGCATTGGAAAGCTATCGTTAGAGTTTTGAGGTACTTAAAGTATACTCAAAACCTTGGGTTACACTATTCGAGATCCCCATCGGTACTTGAAGGGTACTGTGATGCGAATTGGATATCTGATACGAAAAGTTCTTTTTCTACAAGTGGTTATATGTTTACCATTGGGGGTGGAACTGTCTCGTGGAAGTCCGCAAAACAAACGTGTATAGCCCGATCCACCATGGAATCGGAATTCATAGCTTTAGACAAAGCTGGTGAAGAAGCCGAGTGGCTCAGAAACTTTCTAGAAGATATTCCATGTTGGTCAAAGCCAGTGCCTGCAGTGATGATTCAGTGTGATATCCAAGCTGCTATTGGTAGGGCGAGAAGTAATGTTTATAATGGAAAGTCTCGACATATTCGACGACGCCATAATACCGTGAGACATTTAATCAAAATTGGGATTATCTCTATTGACTACGTGAGGTCATTGGATAATCTAGCGGATCCGCTAACCAAAGGGTTAAACCGTGATCAAATGAATAAATTGCTAGAGGGAATGTGTTTAAAATCCACAAATTGAGAATTATCGTAGTGGTAACCCAACCAAGATGACTGGAGATCCCAAGAACTTGGTTCAATGGGAGAACTAAGCTATGAGAGTTCGTGTGGAATATTCACCTAAGTTTATTCCCTATAGAGCAATTGAGTGTTGAAATCTTGCCTAGTGGTGAGGTTAAGTCTATGACTTTTAATGATTCCTAAAGACCTCGAGAAGGTAGAGTATGGTAAGATAAAATCACCTATATAAGTAAGAAGTGGGGGCCGCTTCATGAAATACACTTATGAATCCAAAGGGATGTTCAAGGCCCGTAATGGACACAAAATGTGAGAACGGATGAGGTTGAGGTGTTCAAGTGTTAGCACCTAGGGGTGTTCATAACCGGGTACCCGGTTTTTCGGGTACCCAAATTTACGGGTACCCGGTTATGCGGGTAATGAAAAATTCGGCCCGTGACCCGACCCGAAGAGTCGCGTACCCGAAAAAGCGGGTACCCTATTTTTTCGGGTCGGGTCATAGGGTACCCGGCCCAAAATTTAATACAACTAATTTTAAATTTTTATAAATAATTTGTAATTTTAATATAAATTTATTTTAGAATTTATTATATAAACTAATTTCCCGAGTACTAAATACATTATAAATATTTTCTGTACAATAAGTAAATTTCAAAACTAATTAAATTTTTTTATATATATCATTTTTTATTATATAATTATGCTTAATTCAATATTCAATTATATATATATGAAAGAATATATTATTTTTTATTTAAAGATTTTATCTTCTTGTAAATTTTCAAACTAGTGAGAATAAAAACCATTACTGAAAATACATGAATTCTCATATTAAATATAATTCATATTATTTGAAAGATAAAGTTTCATATAATTACAAATTAAATAATTAAATTTATAAAGAAAAATAACCATTAAAAATAATCGGGTTTTCGGGTACCCGAATTTACACAACAAGTCGGCCCATGACCCGGCCCGATTATGACTTTTTCCGGGTCGGGTATCCGGCCCGAAAAAACTTTAAAATTTTTAAAAATACCCGGAATATTTAGTTCGGGTCATCGGGTAGTTGGGTCGGGTAGTTCGGGTCGGATATTTTTGAACACCCCTATTAGCACCATTGTCTCGGTGCACGCCGTGGGGGAATAGTTCAAAGCATCACGCTACTAATCCGCCTGTGTACCCAATGGTGTTGACTATGGAAGGTTCAAAGCCACGAACTACCTATCCTTATACTTTAACGCCTCTTGAGAACTGAGCTTAGTGTCTGCATACATTTGCATACGGCTTTCTCACTAATGTGGGGGATTGTTGGAAATTAGTTTTAAATACCAATATGGAAATTATTATTTAAATATTTATTATTTAATTGAAATAATTATTTGATGTTAATCTACGTCTCGAGCAGATGAACGTGGTATACTTGAAGTCTCAAAACCGATTTCCAGTGAGTGAGATATTGTATGACAAAGTTTGGATGTTGTGTAGGGAAATAACACTTGGAAGTGTTAATTGTACCACATTAGAAAATGAGATAGGTATTTTCATGTATAAGAATAGCAATGCTCATGGAGCTATTAACTTGTGGGCTTGCTAGTGGGCTTGGTGAAAACCATTGCCTCGCGCGCGCGCACACAGACGCGCGCGCCGCCGCCCGCCCGTCTCGCCTCGCCTCGGCCTCGGCCGCGAGCCGACCTTGGGCCTTTGTCCGTGGACGTGGATCTTGGCAATTGGTGCTTTGGGTGGTGTTTGGGTCCAAGTATATTCTTTTTGGACAAAATACTTTTGGGCTTCAGTTTTTGAAACTGAAGTATGTCTTGGCCCAAACTGAAACGTATGCTATCAGTTGCGAAACTGAAGCAAATCAGATTTGAAATCTGAAACAACAGAATTAAAGCAGAAACGTCCAACATGAATGCAATTGAATTCTGTAACATCAGAATTCAAATTCGTGTAACATCCATAACAATTTATTGGCAGATTAATGAGGATAAATCTGCATTAATCCCTCCATGGTTGAAAGCAGCCTATAAATAGGCATAGGCATTTGAGCATTTCAGACATGATTTTTCGGACATCAGATTATTCCTCTGCATACAAATATTAGTGTATTAGTATAGCTCAAGTTCTCAATCCTCGTTCAGTTCGTCGGAGCTCTCCGGTTTGCGGTGTTGCTACTGTAGAGACGTAAAGTCGTTGACCTTTGGGGACGAACCGCCAAACCGTAAATACTACCGGGGCATTTCTCGTCTTGCAGGCATAAGGCATCTTTGGGCGACTTCTACAACAATTTGGTTTTCTAGTTTTGTTGTTTCGATTATTTACTTATATTTCTAATTTCGTTCTTGTTAGTTCAGATTCCATTTCCATTTCCATTTCCTTGTATTTTTCAATTCTGTCTCGAGTTCTGTAATTTTTGGATTTCGAATTGTAATTTTATTTGCCAATTGTAATTTATTTTTCCGCCCAACAAATTTCCACGACCGAACTACCAACAGAAACTTTAATAGTATATATGATACCAATAAAGATTAAAGACTTAGACATTAGATAAAAGAACAATTTAATCGATACACTATAAGAATAAACGTCAAAAACATCGGATAATATCTGAAGTAAAAATGTTATAATTACCGAAGTCTATGTTCATGTAGTAAAAGATATACTTTAGACTTCGCTTTTTATGCGAAGTCTAATATCCTAATAACCGAAGTCTATCTCGGTTTCTTTTCTAATTATGATCCAAAGGTGGTGGGTAAGTGAAGTAAAAGAATGCATAGAAAATATAAATTATATTCACAATAGCCCAACAATATAAGAGCCAAAAATAATAACCACTTTCATAAATAATGGCCAATTGCCAATATTATTGTACAAAAAAGACAAGTATCCATACCAACAGTAAACATACATCAACTATCTACAATTTATATCCAATTGCATACAACCAAATATATGCTCTTTTTTATGGCTGATTCTTTCACTGTCAAAAGCAAATGGAGCCGGAAAACCTATATAAAGGAGTTTGTTGGTGACAACTGACATATCGGTAAGGCATTGTTTGGCGGGCGAAGTGCATGCGATCCACGACAATGGAGCCAGGCAAACACCATGAACCGTCGTTCACACACTTAATCTCGTAGCACGAACCGCAGATCAACCCATTATTGAACAGGGACGTGCTCAGCGCCGCCGTGGTAGTGTCGCACTCCACAGGCATGCATTCCAATACCCACAAGCACCACCTGTTCAAGGACAATTAAGGTATAGTTACTGAATCTATCCCCTCAAGTTTAGTCAAATTCCAAAAGAATGATAAATCGATCAATTTTGTAATTAGGATAAAATTTGAGGGTGGTTTTACAATTACTATAAAATAAAAAAAGCATACAAAGAGATCTGATACATGAAGGCACATGTTACTCTTTTTTTTAGTGAAAACTGAAAACTAGTTAAAAACTGAATAAAAATGTATAATTATTAAAGCTACCCCTAAAGTTTAGTATAATTACAGATAATTTATGCACACTCACTTAAGTTGACAATTTAAAATGCATACCTTTCCAAATGATTTGTTTATGCTTTCGTGAAAAGCAAGAGCAAGGTACTCCTTCCACAGAATTCTAAGCCATCCTTTGGTTGCCCAAGCTGGAACCAGATCACACTATCGGGAGGGTGGAGCGAAAGGATATTAAATAAAAAACAAGAAGTTCCTTGCTAAACATTAAAGAACAAAATGCTCCCAAACATATGCAAGTGCTACAGACCTTGTTCAATAGAAGAATCATGTGTTTATGCTTGCAATGCTCCTTCAAATGCCTCTCCAAATGGTAGCATCTTGTACCTTGTGGATCCCTGGCATCTAAAACCTGCCATTAAAAATTGATGAAGGCTAAATACCATCACGAAAGACTTGGAAAATGTTGCAAAAACTGAAGTGGAAAAGTTGATCAAAAATTCCCACATTTCTTTTCTTTTGCACATCACAGCAAGTCGGAAATTAAGTTTCTTGTGAAACTTGAAAAAAGAAAAAGAAACTCTAATCCATATTATGTCAGATAGTAATCAAAGTCAAACTAACAAAACCAGATAGCGACATGTATAATAATATCATATCACAGCAAGTAGGAGATCAAGTTTCTTCTGAAACTTTGAAAAAGAAAAGGGAACTCCTATCCAATTTATGCCAGACAGTAAGAGAAGTCAAACTAATGAATCATATAGCAACATGAGTAATAATATATAGTTCAATCATCTGAATGATCAGTTCAAATTTCAATACGTCTCTTCCAAGACAAATGTTTCAAACCCTTAAAAAGCAGAAACTCCCCATGTAACATCTTGAACTGCTTATATCCAGCATCACCGCTGCATGTCATAGTGCAAGTACTCCAGGCTAAAAGCCATTTCATTTAGCCTATTCAGAAAAAGGGCCTGCAGCACTAAAGAATAATTTCAACCTATCGAAGCGGGAGAAAGGATACTAATAATTTCATCTGATTACTTAACGTTTTTCCCCACCCGGAATCACATTGAAATCATAAACAACACACCCCAGTGGATGAGAGTTACTTTTAAGATCAAAAGCCAACATCAGCAGTTAATGTCATACCTTATCAGAAGGCATAAGCCAAATTATAAGTCTGAATTAAGAAAGTGTGCTTCTAATTTACCAAAACAATCAAATTCTAACTACAACACATAAAATCACCACAAGCTAAGAGAAATTTAAGACACTCCCAAACTAAGGCAGCTCTGGTTTGAACAGTATATAAATCAGGGCAATCAATTGTAACACCCCCAAGATATTCGAGGTGTATTACAGCGCCGTGGACCCCTACATGGGATCCACCAGGCTAACACAAGAAAACACCTCTCGACTAACCGTCTCGGTTAGCAAGGAAACAATCGTTAACAACAAGGACATAAATCAACACGCCCAGTACAACCGGCATAATAAACATCAACCGACAAATGCAGTAACTCCAACGAACACCAATCACAATCCGAAAGGAAAAAGCCTAAGTACTCGCGAGTACAATCTATAAGTTTACAATTTGGAAAACATCCACATCAAAAGAGACAGTAGGAAATAACAAGACTCAATTGCACATGTCAACAACCTTGGCCGACATCCTCGTACCATCCCAGCACCCGCTCGTCTGGCTGAACATAACCTGAAATCCATAACAAGAATTTCCCCGACAACGGGTCCCCAAAAGGGTTAGCAATTACGCTAGTACAAGTATTCAAGGCAAACCAATCGCTTACACATTTCATAGTACATGCACCAATATCAATTCAAAAAACCAAAACCAGACATGTCTTTTCCAGAAACAAACAGTCAAATGATCAAATTGCCTAGGACCAGGACGCCACCATGAATCCCACCCGAGGCCTCTAAGGACCCCTTCCGGGCTGGCTACTTTATAACAACAAATCACGCACAGGCATCGCCTAGGACCAGGACGCCACCATGAATCCCACCCGAGGCCTCTAAGGACCCTCCCGAGCTGGCTAGCGAAACAAACTCGTGAATCCAGAGTGAAGTCATAGATTCCCCCGAGGCCCCGTCGGACCCTCCCAGGGTGAGCAAAGCACACACAATATACATTACCATTTCACGTTAAGCATAAAGGTTTCCAAAAGAATACTTGCCTTGAATTATTGACGACGCAACGAACGGAAAGGAAAGTCACCGACGAACGCTAGGAACCAATGAAACCGAACCTAACGATTCGAAGAATACAATCACAACCATTTCTAAATGAATACGGAATTGGAATACACCCGAAAACCCGCCTACGATTCATGTATATTCGTATATAAACAACAACGAGGGCGGACCACAACCAAACCCTCTCGATTCCGTAAAAATCACGAAATATACCATGAATCCGTAGGGAAACTAAGAATACCAACAAGATTAATCATATTCATCATGAATTAATCGACAAAACGGAACGAATCGGACAAAAACGCGAAAACCCCCAAATCTACCCAAAAGTAGGGTTCTAAAGATCTAACCTTGATTATTTGGATCGAAGGATGTTATAGGATGATTGATCGGTGATATAAACTCGAAACTTCATGGATTTGTTGTTCAACAACATGGTTTCGTCTCCTCCAAAACCCCACCGCGGACCGAAGAGAAATGAAATGAAAAATGACGGAGAAAGTCATTGGTCTGTCATTTATATCTCGGGTAGGAACTAGCGTGCGCTAGCCTTCCCGACTTAGCGTGCGCTATCGGCCCGATGTCGGCCGAGCACTCTCGGCCATGGCCCGCATGACCCGGCACCACCGACCACCCCGCCGACCATGACTCGACCGCTTGAGCCCGCTAGCGTGCGCTACGGCCGGAAGCTGCGCGCTTGACTGTCGAGTAGCCACCGGACTAACAAACTCACCTGTAACGTACGCTAGTCGGCCGGCGGCGCTACACTGCCGGTTAGCGTGCGCTACGACCGACGTGATGGCGTGCGCTACCGCCGATCCCGACCGAGTCCGTAACCTCGTAATACCTGCCCGGGCCGATAGCGTCTGGCCGACTCGGCAGCGTGCGCTACACTGCCGAGCTAGCGCGCGCGGCGTCCGGCCATAGTGTGCGCTACGCCGGTTCTGCCGGCTGCTCGGCGATGCCCAAAGACTTCCGATAAGGCCGCACCGTCCGGCCATTGCTTTCCCGCCACGGCCCGATGCCTCGATTTCCGAAAACGCACGGAACAAACACGACGAAAAGTTTGCCGACGACATCAACGACTCGAGATGAAAACGTAATGCAATAATTAATAATACGCGACCAAGAAACGGGTCGAGACAACAATTACAGATACGGATACCCGTAACTTTCAAGAAATTACAAAATGGCCCAAAACACCCGGAAATCACGATACGTGATCGAATAACCAAACCGAAGTTCACAACACGTCTAACAAAGTTAAACAGACTTGCGGGAAACTCGAAACAGCAGTTTCGGACGAGATTCGCAAGAATCGAACTCAAGTGCGGAAAAGTCGCTAAAAACCACAGAACTCAACAAAACAACACCGAAATGAACTCGGATGACAAAAAGTGTAGAATTAATCATTCTCAGAATGACGAAACGGTCATGAGCGAGCCGTCAAAACGGACTCCGGCCGAAAAAAGAAATTTACCGAAAATCGAAAATTGCGGATATTACATTCTACCCTCCTTAAAAGAAGTTTCGTCCCGAAACTTAAAATAAGTTGGGAGAAGCAATATCCCCTGCCAGGAAAACTCGACGAGATACACAAAAACCGAAGACTCGCGCCCGACGGCGAAACGCTGCAAGGAACGCAAAGAGACATACGGCGTGAAAATACGCTCTAGGGCGACTAACACAACATCACCGGTAGAGACATAATAAAATCAACGAGTGACAAGCGTCATTAAACGGATAATACAATCAAGTCAATTATCCGAACAATCACAAAACACAACGAACGAAAATCAATATGATTGACCAACCCAACGGTTCATCAATCAAAATGCGAGCCAAACGCTGAACAAATACGGAATTCCACCGCCTAAAGATTGGAATATCGAAAACGAGACTAATTTCTCGAACTTAAGGGAATTACGAAGGAGCCTGAACGCTCAACAATCACGAAACGAGAACAAAAACCGAACAAACAAACGATTGAGACAACAAAAATCGAACAATCATGTCCGAAACACGTAGGATAATAAAATTCAAACAACAACTCCCAGGATGACCTGGTGAGAACAGCAAGACGTGCATTCCCATAAGATCCACAGGAAAGGGAATAGCGATTGAAAAGCCACAACGACAGACGAGTTATTCCGAAACGATACCACCCTCGTTCGATCAACAAAAGCAAGGGATAGGGAAAGTTCAGAAATGTTAACGAGCATAAACGAGTTGATAGAGCCAAAAATACAGAGGTTTAAAACCCGATCCACTTGAATAAAAGAACTATTAGAACCAAAAGATGTCACTTCCGAACAAGGTTCACAATAGTCGAACCGAATTCGGAAAAGTCACAGCGATAACCAGATCGACTCAAAACCAGATTATAGCTCGTTTGAACGATGAAACCAAGGTACAGAACAAGTTCAGAAGGTATCAATGAACACGAGCGAATCGATAGACTGGAGAAAGAAAAAATATAGAAGTCAAAATAGTACGGGTATTACCTTTGACCTCGCCCCCGAAACTCACCACAACAGAACCAAGGTAACAATACAACAAGCAACCGACACAACGTGGAGCAATCACCGATGCACGCAATCATACCAACCCGATCTCTAACAGCTCGCATATATGCGATAAAGCATAAACCGCCACGAGGCGACAACATCCAATACCAATATCACACCCCTCACAGAGGCTACCACGACAACTGTGTGGCGAACGACTCAACGCTCACACCACCAATTCAACAACAACTCGGGGGTTAACACCCTAACGAGAGCACGAACATCACACATATATTCCCGGACCACCAATAGAAATGATAGGTTTTGAAAACGAAAACCATCTTTTGAAAATAATTTGCAGGCACCAGTTGATCTTGAGTATCATATATCAAAAAGTAGTACAAACATCGTCATCGAGACTTAAAAAAAATCATCTTGCGTTTGATAAAAATGAAGACACCTTTCGTTAAATTAAAACTTTTCAGTTATATTCGACCTTCGGGTCTAAGCGAATACGTTTCTAAATCATTAGAAGTATCTCAAAATATTTTGATCCTCAAAATAAAATAATCTTGAAACATAGCATGGCGCTAGTAGGCATCTTGAGAACACTGTGAGAAAATAATTCAATTTAAAAGTACGTCTCGAGGTTTATTTTCTAAGATACTCAAGGTTTTTCAGAAGTACAATAGGCCAAAACGCCCAAAATTCGCACGTATCAACATTCACTTAAACACATCATATCACACGCATCAAATCGCTCAAAATCACGACAGTGATATACAATCCTTAGGATATGTTTAACAACATCGTTAAAACAACAATCGGTTTATCAAAACTGGATGGAAAACGATATCAAGAACAAAACTCCAAAAAGTCAACTCTAGGGATTCAAGAAAATACCTAGATTCGGCGAAGAACAATAAATTAGATGATGTTAAAAATCATCTAGGATACTCCAAAACACCTTTGGATGGAAGAAAAATCAGCCCAGATGCGAAACCGAGTCGCTACGTCTCAAACTCATAGAGGAAGAAGAAGAAATGAAGAAAAATGCAACTTCTAGACTGGTGTCCAGTATTTATACTGGACACAATTAGCGTGCGCTAATCATTAAGGTTAGCGTGCGCTATCACGACACCAAACAAAACTCCTGACCAAAAATACACTGTTAGCGTGCGCTAACCCCAAGTGTTAGCGTGCGCTAATCGAGAACTTCAGACCCAGTCCAGTAGCTCCTGGACTGCCCTGAACTACCAGGTAGCATGCGCTATCCTCCCCTTAGCGTGCTACCAACGCACTCTTGCGCGCGCTAGCCGCAAAGCGTAGCGTGCGCTAATGACCAACAGAGACAACAACAGAACATATCAGAAAAATTACATGCCGTAAACCTTTCTCACACGGGTTTACCAGGCTAAACACAATTTCCCACGTCATTTCGAAAATGCTAAAAAGACCAATGACGGTAATATTTTCCAAAACTCACAAAATCATTTGTCAAACCATCATGAAATGTTCAAGGCCAAAATGCCAAAACTCGATTCAGGGAATCAGTTTTACGAAATAAAACTCAGTTTGCAAAATGTCGAAAGCCGTTTGAAAGAACTCACGCAGCGGATAAAATACGGTACGAAAATACATCAGCAGTGACGACACGCCTCGTATAAACCAAATACGAGAGTCTAATAAACACATATCGTGAAATCAAAATCCACAGAAGGATTCCATCATTCAACAACTAATCAAACAAATAACTCGTGTCACACGAGGCACAACACAAAGAAGGAAGTTTAACATCCATAGGTCGCACGTAAGTGACGACCACCCCTCGATACTAATCACGACCAATGATCTCAAACGACGCGTCGCGATGCGACTAAGTCAGACAAAATCCGTTAAGACAAAACTCGACAAACACAACATGATTCGACAGCCTAGGTTTCCCCAAGCTAATTTGATTTTTAAAATCGTATACTCTAGTTATTCGAAAATAAAACCAATAAGTTAAAAATCGTTTTCAAGACCCTTTCAAACACGACAAGGGCTTAACAACGGTAGCATTTTATAAAATGTCCTAAAACACTTTTAAACACGACCTTTAAATACGACACAAGGTTTTATTTGAAAATACAAGGCTGGCTCGCCCAAATTCATGTCACTTTCAAAAACCCACAATACGATCAAGTCTAAGAAATTTCAAGCATGCACGCCACATGTATTATTATTAACAGGAACACATTGGTTGTAAATATTAATAATTAGCCAAGTACCATCAATTCCAGAACACACGCATATACGGCATTCAAAAATCACCAGTTCAACAAGCGCAACTCGGGAATACTAATTCCAAGCATATGTCAAACTATCTCTTCAAGTTTAACAGCGTAACCAAAGATCACCGATTTGGACATATGTCGAAACCAGCTATGTGAGTTTCTCAACAAACTCTGCCATCAATACCTATACCGGATCATATCAATGTTCAAAACTTCTACATCATACTGCACCCTTCGGTGTCCAACTCATCGGTACATTCGGCTCAACATACATTTAGTATACCGCAATTACCAAACACAAATTCCATCATACAACAAAAGACTAGAGAGTCAAGCCCTCTCACAATATACCACGGAGCAAAGCTCGGATCTTTCGATCACCAACGATCCCACCAATGCTAGGAAGTTTAGCGATGGAAGGCTCGCAAAACGACAAACGGTCAAGCCCAGAACGGCGCACATACTCCAGAGAGACAAAGGACGGCGCAATACTAGAATCAAAAGTACACAACCGGATGGATCGAAAAACAACTCGATGATAAGTACGAGAGAGGCAATCACATTCAAGAAGTGGAATTTCAATACGAGAAAACAAGAGAATTGAGTAAGGAAAACTTACGAGCACTGGATGTACTGAGATGCCGGCAGCGGTGTGACAATGTGCAAAACAAAACACAACTAGACCCAAATAACCAACAAGCCTAGGTATCCATAAACCTAGAGCTCCGATACCATTTCTGTAACACCCCCAAGATATTCGAGGTGTATTACAGCGCCGTGGACCCCTACATGGGATCCACCAGGCTAACACAAGAAAACACCTCTCGACTAACCGTCTCGGTTAGCAAGGAAACAATCGTTAACAACAAGGACATAAATCAACACGCCCGGTACAACCGGCATAATAAACATCAACCGACAAATGCAGTAACTCCAACGAACACCAATCACAATCCGAAAGGAAAAACCCTAAGTACTCGCGAGTACAATCTATAAGTTTACAATTTGGAAAACATCCACATCAAAAGAGACATTAGGAAATAACAAGACTCAATTGCACATGTCAACAACCTTGGCCGACATCCTCGTACCATCCCAGCGCCCGCTCGTCTGGCTGAACATAACCTGAAATCCATAACAAGAATTTCCCCGACAACGGGTCCCCAAAGGGGTTAGCAATTACGCTAGTACAAGTATTCAAGGCAAACCAATCGCTTACACATTTCATAGTACATGCACCAATATCAATTCAAAAAACCAAAACCAGACATGTCTTTTCCGGAAACAAACAGTCAAATGATCAAATTGCCTAGGACCAGGACGCCACCATGAATCCCACCCGAGGCCTCTAAGGACCCTTTCCGGGCTGGCTACTTTATAACAACAAATCACGCACAGGCATCGCCTAGGACCAGGACGCCACCAAGAATTCCACCCGAGGCCTCTAAGGACCCTCCCGAGCTGGCTAGCGAAACAAACTCGTGAATCCAGAGTGAAGTCATAGATTCCCCCGAGGCCCCGTTGGACCCTCCCAGGGTGAGCAAAGCACACACAATATACATTACCATTTCACGTTAAGCATAAAGGTTTCCAAAAGAATACTTGCCATGAATTATTGACGACGCAACGAACGGAAAGGAAAGTCACCGAAGAACGCTAGGAACCAATGAAACCGAACCTAACGATTCGAAGAATACAATCACAACCATTTCTAAATGAATACGGAATTGGAATACACCCGAAAACCCGCCTACGATTCATGTATATTCGTATATAAACAACAACGAGGGCGGACCACAACCAAACCCTCTCGATTCCGTAAAAATCACGAAATATACCATGAATCCGTAGGGAAACTAAGAATACCAACAAGATTAATCATATTCATCATGAATTAATCGACAAAACGGAACGAATCGGACAAAAACGTGAAAACCCCCAAATCTACCCAAAAGTAGGGTTCTAAAGATCTAACCTTGATTCGCTGGATCGAAGGATGTTATAGGATGATTGATCGGTGATATAAACTCAGAAACTTCATGGATTTGTTGTTCAACAACATGGTTTCGTCTCCTCCGAAACCCCAGCCGCGGACCGAAGAGAAATGAAATGAAAAATGACGGAGAAAGTCGATGGTCTGTCATTTATATACTGGGCCGGAACTAGCGTGCGCTAGCCTTCCCGGCCTAGCGTGCGCTATCGGCCAGTATCGGCCGAGCACTCTCGGCCATGGCCCGCATGACCCGGCACCACCGACCACCCCGCCGACCATGACTCGACCGCCCGACCGCTAGCGTGCGCTACGGCCGAAGCTTCGCGCGCTAGCCGACATCGGTAAAGAGCCACCGGACTAACAAACTCACCTGTAACGACGCTAGTCGGCCGGCAGGCGCTACACTGCCGGTTAGCGTGCGCTACGATCGGCGATGGCGTGCGCTACGCCGATCTGGCCGAGTCGAGAACCTCGAATACCTCTGCCCGGGCGATAGCGTCACTGGCCGACTCGGCAGTGCGCTACACTGCCGAGCTAGCGCGCGCGTCCGGCCATAGCGTGCGCTCGTCGGTTCTGCCGGCTGCTCGGCGATGCCAAGACTTCCGACGATGCCGCACCGATGCAGCGGTTGCTCATCCGCCACGACCCGATGCCTCGATTTCCGAAAACGCACGGAACGAACACGACGAAAAGTTCGCGGACGACATCAACGACTCGAGATGAAAACGTAATGCAATAATTAATCATACGCGACCAAGAAACGGGTCGATACAACAATTACAGATACGGATACCCGTAACTTTCAAGAAATTACAAAATGGCCCAAAACGCCCGGAAATCACGATACGTGATCGAATAACCAAACCGAAGTTCACAACACGTCTAACAAAGTTAAACGGACTTGCGGGAAACTCGAAACAGCAGTTTCGGACGAGATTCGCAAGAATCGAACTCAAGTGCGGAAAAGTCGCTAAAAACCACAGAACTCAACAAAACAATACCGAAATGAACTCGGATGACAAAAAGTGTAGAATTAATCATTCTCAGAATGACGAAACGGTCATGAGCGAGCCGTCAAAACGGACTCCGGCCGAAAAAAGAAATTTACCGAAAATCGAAAATTGCGGATATTACATGAATTTTTTTTGTTTGGTACCTGGGGATTACAGTAGGTTGTGTCAAGGATGAGAGTATTGACTAAACAAGCTTCCAAAATGGATAGTTCTGTCATTTCCTCACAAAATCGGAAATCTCCAGTGTGTAATACAGGCTGAGTATATGGACAGGGGAATCAATCTTAGAAACACCAACACTCGAAAAAGGGAAAATGAAAGTGTGTTTAGCATGTTTGATACACACCTTAACATTGGGTGGTTCAAATAGGATGATGATCGCACCAGGGCAGTGATTTGCATCAAAGCATGTCACATCAACTCCTGCAATACTAATCTTTTGGTTGAGAGGCAAAACTTGAATTTTGTCCCATGGGATCCCTATCTTCAGATTGACTAGATTCGCTGTGATTGAGGAACAATATATCATCCCATGACAGAAGGACTTCGTAAGTCCTTGATAATCTGTATAGAAGAGCCATGCAAAATAAATGTGTAAATAACTCCTTTTTATATCCCAAATGCAATAAATAAGGTGATTTTGGGTTGTTGAGAACACAAAGAGTTCTTTCCATCATTATCAATATTTTTGTTACGGTTACAGACATATTCCATGATATACATATTAAAAATGTTATTGATTTCCAAGTCTCCAGCATCCAGTCCAACGTAAAAGGGGTATGCAAAACCTCGCTAGTCGCTTCCTTCGGAACTCTGAAACTAAGTCTGAGTTACTATAGTTAAAGCCTACACTAGTTCAAAGATTTTGAGTACCTCATGCTTCTCATTTCTATGTGTATGTGCATGAACTACACGAATTATCGGAATCACAATGCTCGGAAACAAATCTTGACAGTGGCTGAACAAGAAATTAAATACCCCCCCGAACCCACCCCATGATTTCCATGATACTTGAAAGTAGAAAATTAGCATTGTTCCTATCTCTTCAGAAATGTGTAAATAAGAAATCCTAATGCATTTCTTTTGTATATTGCTTGTATTGTTCATTAAAACTTACGATCCAAATGGAAGTGAGTAAGAAACCAGTGAGTAAAATCCCTCCTCAAATATTTAAAAGCATCCTGCAAAATAGATATGAAATTCAAAAACTGGATTTGAATCCAACCCACAACCTAAATCTGGCTCTGTATCACCGAATAAGCATTTTTTCTTTCCTCGATTGACGGATTGTCGTCTTTTCAGCTGTTTTATTAGTTATCAAGCAGTTGATTTATCTATAACCTCTATGACATCCTCAGAGGGAACTTTATTATGGCGATTAAATACATTTATACACACACAGCAACATCTTCCCTAAGAAATGAGAATGACTAACAATATACAAAATCCATCATTTTTCTTGAATAAAGAGAGCAAGAAAGAGGATAATAGCATGAGAAACAAAGTTACCAACCTCCCATCACAGACCAAAGTCAGTAAAAGCAGCTCCCCGAATTTAGCTGAAAACAGAGCAACATCATTTGTTAACCACGTCCCATTGGCGGCATCACGCTCTATAGTAGGACCACATCTAGGCATCTCTTGATTGAAGGATACATGCAGTACACATTAAAAATTAATAATAAAAGCAGGATAACAATTTTATTATAGTATAGGAAGTCCTCATATTATTAAAAATAGAAGACAAACAAGAGGAAAATAGAAAAGCAACACATAAAGCATCAACAGGGAGTAATGAAATCCAATGTACCTGAGATGTTAGGAAGATGCGATGTAATGTATCGGCATCATTGTGTGACGCACAAATGTCACTAATCTCGAAACCAGACCGACATCGGATGCGAGAAGGTAGAATTTTGCCTCTAAACTCGAACCAATCATCTTCCTAGTACGAGCAATCTCAAGCACTTTGTTTACCTCAGTTCTCAAATGCAAGCGGCTCTATGTTAGTATTAAAATTTGATGCCCACTGATAAATAGACATGGACAGGAAAAGGTTAAAAAATATAATAGCAAAAAACCTTTGTTAAACCTGCTATTGAAGTCCCTTGATTCTACTCACAAATCGATAGACATATTTGGGATTTGGAGCTAGGGTTTAAAAATTAAGGGATCTTGAAAATTAAACCTGTCAAAATGGTGTACTGGAAAAGAGACTGCAACGGCAGTGGTGGTGAACGGGAGACGAGTAGGAGTGGCAGTGGTGGACTTTGGACTGTGGACTTCTTCTCGTATTGCATACAGCGGACACGAGACCAAACAAATTGATTCGAACAGAAGCGGCACTGGAGAAGCGGGACTTGAGAAGTGGAGGCGTCGGTGGACTGAAGAAGCACTCGGCGACAGGGCGGACGGTAGCAACAGTTGAGGCACGGCGGGGATGAGGCGTGTGACGGCGACAAGTCGAGAGAGGAAGTGAGGAGAGGAAGTGAGAATAAAATAGAGAGAAGATAGAATGGAGCGGCGAGAAGAGAAGTGTTAGGGAGTAGGGTTGACTTGATGGGTTAGTAATAAATATTGGCTAAAATTCCGGTTTTTCTACACTTTGCTATTGTTCAGATTTTTTATTTTGAAATTTTATTTTGGATTTTTTACTTCGGTAATTATCAAATTAGCGAAGTCTTTGTGACTTAAAATTTTTAACTAGCTCCTATTTTTTGTTTGAGTGCAATTCTTGAAATCATGTGGGTTTTTTACTTCAATAAATTGAAAAGCGAAAGTTATTGTTTGTTTTTACTTTGCTAATATATATTACCGAAGTGAGAGGTACCGAAGTCTTTGATTTTTATTCTACTAGTGATATAACACATATTTTAGACTAGTCAAGACACTGATAATAGGCAGCCCCCGGGTGGATCCCACTTTTGGCCACTAAGTGCGAAACATCTGGATCGAATGATGACGTAAAGACCACAAACTCAAACTTCCAATCATGCATGCGTCACCCTCACGCCTCATCAGGAGAGCCTTTGCTTCGTCATACTGATTTCCAAATATATTTTATATATTAATCAAATAAATAAAGAGAATCGATCTTGAAATCAATCACAATATTTTTCTATGGATTTTATAATAGGTACTAAAATTATTATTTAAATATAGTTTATTCTTCATTTGAGAGTGTAGTTTCTAAGTATTATATGTATCCAATTTATTAAAAAATAAATAATCAAAAAATTAACTTATATTAATAATCACAAAGCAATAGAGAATTATAAAAAATATTTGATATTATTGATGGTGAAATAATATTCCTGTTTTGAAGTTAAAAACACAATTACCAAAATATTTGGAATCCTTATAAAAAAAGGTTAATACTGTTCTGGGATATCCTTCTCTTATTGGTGTCTTGCCTAATACTGGATATAGAAAGATACTTAGATGGAATGTTCTAGATCCTTCTAGATGTAGTAGGATCATATTAGATGTTTTACATTATCTAGGAATCCTATGTATGAAATGACTCTCATGGTAATGCCGATATAAAGGTCCCATCTATATGAATACAATTGATTGACTCGTATTTACAGCTTTCTTACTTTCTTCTGAAACACTTTATCTGCCGGACCTCCGATCGACCCTGATTGGCCACTGCCGCATCCTGCTAGACCTCCGATCGACCCTGATCGACCACTGCCGCATCTTGTTGGATCTCCGATCGACCTTGATCGACCACTGCCGCATCCTGCCGCACGCCGCCGCGTCCAGTCCGCCCAGACCTCTGCCGCACTCTGTCGCGATCGACTGTGATCGATCCTGTTCGGTACCAGCCGCAGCGATCCAACCCAGCCCCGATCGCCCCACTCGGCGAGCCCGCCCGTGCCGACCAAATCCCGTTCGGCGCCTGCCGATCTAGCCTAGCCGCGATCACGATCGCCGTGCCGGCAGATCTGACCGGCGCTGCCGTCGGCCTAGCCGCGACCACGATGCCGCCTGCAAACCGGCCAGCCGTGATAGACCTTGCCCGGCCGCTGCCGAACCTTGCCTACCGATCCAACCCAACCGCAATCCGACCAGCTCCAGCCCAGTCGCCCACTGACGAAAGCCGCGACCCGTTCCAGCCCAGACGGTCCGACCCGTTTCAAAGTCTCGATCCAAAGACCCGACCATCGATTTAATTTATTTTCTAAAACCGCCAAAATTGCACCCCGGTTTCATGTCGTCGCATCGAGTACCAAATGGTAGATCAGATCACACACCAATTGCTCCATATCACGTGCCTACTTTTATAATCGAGGTAATTATCTAAACTTGTCCCTATTTCGATTCTCTCTTTTTGGGAATTTTGTTTGGGACATGGGTTATTGGGTTCTTTATCTTTCACGCTACTTTGCGGTGGATGAGACTGCAAGAGAAGTCGGTATCTCTGTGTGTCGAAGAAAACTGTGTGACGGTCCTGGGAGACTCACGGCATTGTTGAAAGTCGATACTTGTGGTTGTTGCATACACCACGTATCTGGTGCGATTTGATATCGTCGTTTTTGTCGACTTTACTAACAACAATTAAGGGAAGTACATCGAGTAATGGTTATGTTGCTTTTAAAAGCATCGATTGTGACCGTTTACATTGTCACTGAAAATCCAACAAGACTAACTTCCTCTTGATTATATCTTGTAGATGGCACAAAGCTCCAATATTCACCCGGAGTTCGACATCCTTGACCATGCTGGTAAGAAGTACCATAGGTGGGTCTCAGACGTTTGCTTGGCGTTCGACGGTAAGAGATTTACTGCCACCATCTTTCCCTCTAATGAGCCTACCGCTCAAGAACCGAGCGAAGAAACCAAGGCTAATACACTGATGTACTTGCGTAGACATATACATCCGTTGATAAGAAAGTGTTACATGAATTTTCAAACCTCCAAAGAACTATGGGATACACTCGAACAATATTTTAATAATGTGCATGATCAGCGCTTCCCCGAATTGCAACTTCACTGTGAGCAAATCCGGTTTTTGGATTATGCGAATCTGGAGGCCTATAATCAATCCATCCTCGATCTTCGTGCTGATCTTGGTTTTTGTGGTGTCAAGAAGTCTGATCAAGACTTGATCGAGAAGACTCTTAACACGTTTCCCGTAAGAGCAAGTGTGATTGATCATCAGTTGTGCATTGCATATGAGGAAGGGAGAATTAAAAATTTTAGTGACCTTATCTCCTACCTCGTGAAAAAAAAAGGCACCATGAGATCATTCTCAATAGCAATGCGCGTCTAGATGGTACGAAGTTGATTCCGAAAGTGAATCAGGCTACCCACGGGAAGGCACCATGACAAAATAGAAAAGGCAATGTTGCTCAGATTTTGCAAGCACCACGGGTGCATAACTTGAGCAAGCGAGGGAAAAGACGAGGTCGCCGTTCCAATGTGTGGAAGAGGCAAGGTGGCTCGGCCGCCGGTCCTAGTGGAGCCCAACCATGTGGACCACCTCCTGCCTTCGGGAATGGACCCACTCCAAAAAAAGGCCGGAATTGCTATACTTGCGTTTCAAAGAAGCATACTTACCGCAATTGCAAGACGCCAAAGAACATCCAAGCCTACTACAAGCACTATAAATAGTACTTGACTCAAGAGTCAAATTACATAGAGGAAGATAATGAGAATATGGAGGTGAATCATGTTGAGATCCCTCCTTTCACCATTGCGGACAAAGACCACCATTTGGATGTTGCTGACTTTGACTGGATCATTGTAGTTTGGCTAGTTTTTACGCTTTGATTATGTTTTATCTTGTTTCTAGTTTTTTTTAGAACTACTTTGTGATTTTCTATTAATGTAATACAGTTGGCCATGATGAATATTTTTTTTTTAATTGTTGTGATTGTGCAAAAACGAATTTTATTTTTTTCTCTTCAAAATCATGTTTGGTTTATTACAAAACAATTGCTTAGTAAGAATTGCTTGGTTAATTTGATACATTGGTGGATTTTATCAAAAACTTTTGGTCACGACTATGCACATTCTTCTTGGTATTTGTTTATCCTTTGAAAGTTTAAACGGAATCAGTAGTTTTTAAACAGCCATAGTTGTACCGACATGCCTACTTTCTCTGCAAGTCTACCAAGTTGGAGTTACCGAAATGATCATTAGTCGAGATATAAGTTGAACACACCGATGCATTTTAAAATTTTTAAATGCTCATATGGTCATCATTTCCATAGTATTGTATCAACGATAATGCTTTTGGGCTTCAACCTTGCTCTATCACTCAACAATGGGATATACCAAAATTGCAAATTGAAACGAGCACTACAATCTGAGTTTAATGATCCAGAAAGTTCACGACCTATGGACGGAAAGATACGGAAGTCTAGTTTCCAGAACAACTGACTGTTCATCCATAGACTTCTTAACGAAGGAGTTATTGCTGTTTTAGTGAATAAAGGCCAAGCTGCGCGAAAATTATTTCCAGCGATTGTGCTAACTTTGATCCTAACCAACTTGGTCGAATTTCCACAAACTCGAAGTTAGTGAGTTTAGTTGTGTCTTTTATTACAAGACTAATCGAGTTTCATGTTTTATTGTAGATGTCTCATGGCGAGTGCCTTGCTGATAGTGGAACAACCCACACTATTCTTCGGAATAGACAATTATTTAGGGATATTGTGCCATACATATCCTCAGTGACAACAATAATTGGTTCCTCCCAAGTAATTCAAGAGACGGGACATGCTCATTTCTTGCTACCTAATGGTACACATTTTAATATCACAAATGCTCTCTATGCCCCAAGAGCAAACTGAATCTTGCTAAGTTTTAGGGACATCCGTGCCAACAGTTATCATCTTGATACACACTGTGAGAATGGGATAGAATTTTTGTGTGTTAGTCTGGCAGAATGTGGGAGACACCGTGTTCTCGAGAAACTTATGAGTCTAAGTAGTGATTTACACCAAACTACAATAAGGGTTATTGGATCCTACGCTATGAGTCATGAACTTTGTGATTCTGAAGCATACCAACTGTGGCATGACCGACTCGGTCACCCTGAACGCGATATGATGATTTGCATTTTGAAAAACTCACACGTTCATCCATTTTCAAGTCCATAAAACGATTAGAAGCACCACTCAATATCAGCATTGATGTGTGTGAATCTGATACCGTATCACCGGGATTGAAGATCGCACGCCCTGATGAGATTGATGGTGCATCTTCCGTAAACCTCGAGGCTTCTATGGTAATTTCCAATTCCCATAAATCATTTTGTAAAGCCTATTCACTAGCAAAGTTGATACTTTCTCCATCCTTTGCTAAAGACTCAACACAAAATATTCGCTTCTTACAAAGAATTCAATGGGGCATTTGTGGACCTATTCAACCAGAGTGCGGACCATTCAGATACTTTATGGTTCTATTTGATGCATCAACGCGATGGTCAAACGTCGCTCTGTTATCCACAAGAAACGCTGCATTTGCTAAACTCCTCGTACAAATTATCAAGTTACGGGCTAACCACCCCGACTTTCCAATCTCATCATTAAGATTGGACAACGCTGGTGAGTTTACGTCAAAGTCCTTTGACGACTATTGCATGTCGATTGGGATTGAAGTTGAACATATCGTCCCTCATGTTCATTCGCAGAATGGCCTTGCTGAGGCTATGATTAAGCGGTTACAGCTTATCGCCCGAGCATTAATATTGCGCACCAACTTGCCGATTTCTGCCCGGGGTTATGTAATTTTGCATGCAGGTATACTTATTCGCCTTTGACCCACTGCCAATCAACCATTTAGTGCGTACCAATTGATAACTGGATATGAGACTGATATTTCACACTTCAACCATTTAGTGCGTACCAATTGGTTGTGCAGTATATGTGCCAATTACGCCTCCACAGCGTACTAAAATGCGTCCACAAAGACGATAGGTATATACGTTTGCTATGAATCGCCTAAAACTATATGCTACTTGGAACCTTTGGCAGGAGATCTATTTACTGTAAGATTTGCAGATTGTCACATTGATGAGACAAACTTCCCGTCGTTAGGGGGATAGAGGAATCAAACGATTCCAGTTGAATGCCAGGAAATTATTTGGTGTGCTCCCTCTTTACCTCATCAAGACCCTCGCACGGCTCAATCCGAGATGGAAGTGCGACGCATTCTCAGTCTTCAGAAAGTTGCGGATTCGATGCCCGACAGCTTTACTGATATTGCGAAAGTGACAAGATATACCATTCCCGCTGTGAATGTTCCTACAAGGTTAGAAGTCCCAGTTATAGGGCAAAGTTCAGCCTCCCAAAGGAATGTTGCCGTCGGCATCGACCTCAGTGGTGGGACGGCTGCTTCGTCTGCTCTTATCCCTGCTTGAAAAAGGGGGAGGCCAGTGGGTAGAAATGATACCGAACCTTGAAAGAGAAGAGGAACGGAGACACAAAATTCTCTCATTATCGACACAGTGACTCTGTCACACGAGATTCTCTCTGACTATGGATATGTCCTCTAATCAACAATGGAACGATCGACAGACGCATCAGAAACTTTGTTGATGTTGGAGAATAAAGAATCTTGATGCAATGTACGAGTGAATCCGTACTATTGGACAGGTCGTCCACGTTAGTCGATGATGCTTCTGCCTACTCTGTCGCTTAAGAAATTATTGAGGATGACGATTCTGAGCCGCGTTCGGTTGCTGAATGTCAACGACGAGCCGATTGGCTTAAATGGAAAGATGTAATGCAAGCTGAACTAGACTCAATGGCTAAACGTGAGGTATTTGGGCGTATCGAGCCAGTACCCATGGGCGTTAAACCAGTTGGACATAAGTGGGTCTTTGTTCGTAAACGCAATGATAAGAATGAGGTCATGTGTTACAAAGTGAGACTAGTTGTCCAAGACTTCTCGCAGTGCTCTGGCGTTGATTAGGAGGAGACATAGTCTCTCGTTACGGACATCATCACTTTCTGCTACTTAGTCAGTTTGGTAGTGTCCGAAAAGCTGAATATGCATCTTATGGATGTGGTTACAACATATCTTTATGGGGATTTAGATACAGATATTTATACAAAAGTCCCTAAAGGGATTTCATTGCCCAAATCAAGTAGCTCTGAGCCATGGAGCGCTTACGCTGTAAAATTACGTCATTCACTGTATGGGTTGAAGCAATCTGGAAGGATGTGGTACAACCGCCTATGTGAATACTTGATTGGGAAGGGATACAAGAACAGTGATATCTATCCATGCATTTTCATGAAAAAACAGATACAGTAATCGTGATTGTAGTCGTCTATAAAGATGACATGAATGTTATCGGTACCATAGATGAGGTCGATGAAACGGCCCGCTACCTTAAGTCCGAATTCGAGATTAAAGACCTAGGGAGGACTCGATTCTGCTTGGGCTTAGAGCTAGAACATCGAGATGATGGTATACTCATTCATCAATCTACCTATGTCCATAAGATGCTCAAGCGATTTAGCATGGAAAAGGCACATCCTCTTGCTACACCCATGGTTGGTTGAAGTCTGGAAATAGACAAGGATCCGTTTCATCCTAAAGAGGAGGATGAAGAGGTCCTCGGAGAAGAAACACCGTACCTTAGCGCAATCGGTGCGTTGTTGTATCTGGCTCAATGTACTCGCCCAGACATCGCATTCTCTGTAAATCTATTAGCGAGATTTAGCTCCGCTCCCACGATAACGCATTGGAACGGAGTAAAACACATCTCTCGATACTTGAATGGCTCTGTTCTTTCCCTATGCAATAGAGAGCGATATTCCGAAAGGAATTGTTGAGGTTAAGATTATGTATACCGACCGTCGATCTTCCTCTGATATTGCAGCTAAGTATGGCAGCTTGACTACCAGAAGTGCTAATGGTCGAATTGTATTTTTCTTCCCGCTATAATGGTATGGGAGTGTTGTTGCCTTTTGACCCCTGTGCGGGTATGGGTTTTGAAGTAGAAATGTCTATGAAGTTTAAATTGTACGTTATTGATGAAAGACCAAGTCGGTCTACGAATTTGTTTTTCAGCCATGTTGACATTAAGGTGATGTCTTATTTTGGTATCTAGCCTGGTAGATCCTCATGGGGAGGGTCTGCCGCGCTGTAATATTCTCGATTGGTTTTGAGGTGTTATAAAATATGGTATCATAGCTTAGGTTGTGAAAATCTAGGTTGTCGGGTCAAGTCGTGTATTGTCGAGTCTTGTCTTGTCAGATTGTGTTCGACTGAGTCGTGTCGTGATGCATCGTCTGAGGTGTCAGTCGTGATTAGTATCGTGGTGCAGCCATCATCTTCGTGCGACCTGTGGATGTAAGCCTCCTCTATTATATATTGTGTTTAATGACTTTATTATATGTGTATCGTAAGATGGAATTCGTATTTGATATTTGTGATATCTTATGTGTGTAATGAACTGGATAAGTTGATGGTTTGGACATTGAGTGGGGTAATGTGTTATGAATCTTGAACATTGATATGTTCTAGATGTATCGAGGGTAGAGTTGTTGAGAAACTCAGATAGGTAGTTTTGACGTGTGTTTGAATTTGGTGTTCATGAGTTGTGTTTGCTGAATTAGTGATTTTGAATGTCATATAGGCATGTGTGTGAGAATTGATTATTTTGGCTAATTGTTATTATATGTTACAAACGTGTTTCTATTGGTAATTATGTCTGCTGCGTGCGTGTATGAAAATGCTTTTCTGAAAATTTCATAGAGTTGAGTATGTTTGAGGAAAATTAATTTTTGAAAATATTTTTGGCGGTGCGGTTAAACGGAGGTATTGTGCGGATTTTGAAAATTGTTTGAATTTTTGGCAAGCCGTCCTTGTATTCTCAAGATGAAAACCTACAACGATATTTGAAAGACGTGTTTTGGAGTGTTTTAGACATTTTGTAAAATGATACCGTCGTTAATCTTTTGTCACGTTTGAAAGAATTTTAGAAATGGTTTTAGCCTAACAGTTTTATTTTCAAATAACCCGAGTACACGATTTTAAAAATCTTTCGCACCATAAAATTTTTATATTTCAAAGTACAATACGATTTTATTTTCAAAAATAAATAGTGAAAGATGAAAAATCTTACTCAGTTTAAACGTTGAACTCGGATTTAGAAAATTTTGGTTATGCACCCAAATATTGTGTTGCATGGTTTAGATATGCCTTGTAGTTTGTGTAATGTTATTCTGATATGATTGTTGATTGGTAGAAATGTTTAGTACATGTATGAATGGTTTGTCCACCCGGGAACGGTTCAACAGAATCTCTGGGGGTTGATGCTAGGGGCCATGGCCGCGGGTTACCTAGTGTATTGTTACTTGCGATGGTATTGCGTGGTAAAACATGGTCAACTTGTCTGTTATTAATGGTGATGGTGATACGTAGTGATATGGTTATTTTGATAATGTTGTTTACAAGAAAATCTAATATTCCGGAATATTGTTTTGCAAATTATTTCAAAATGAGACGGTTAAAATCTTTTGTTTACAAGTTTTGGTAAAACCGCCCAAGGTATCAAAAATATTTTCAAATCTTATTTTGAAAAATTATGCGAACTTAAGTATCTTAAATTATTATTATTTAAACGAACACCTCGTAGAGTTTTAAAGAGGATGTTATCAATAGTTAGCTACAACGATGTGTAGTTTGGTACAGTCGTGTTTGTGACGGTATGGGTTGTAAATTTTTAGTTGATACGGACATGTGACCTGTCAGTTACGATCGTAAGTTCCATTTATTGCAGTAGTAATTTTTATATTTGTGTAACTATCCGGAGTGGATATTCTTATCGTGTTGCTATTTGTTGCCTTTTGTTGATATGTTGTGCTGAGTTGGCATTTTGGTATGTTGTTTTGAGATGTTGTGTTTCATAGAGCTGAGTGGGTACTTGTTTAGTATGCCGAGGGGTAAAGGTCGTGGTCGTAACCGTGGTATAGATGGCCATGGAGATCAGATGCACGACCAAGAGAATATTGTCGGGGATGGCATTGGTGTCGGTGTTGCTACTATATTGAAACAGGTAGCGACACAGATGACTCAGGTGACCCAGGTGGTTCAACGCATCACAGATGTGACCAAAACATCGGCCCAAACCAATGGCTTCTAGAAGCAGTTCGTATGAAACCCCCTCGTTTCGCTGGTGTCGCGGATGCATTGGGCTGGGATGGTTGGATTTTCCAGTTGGGAAAGATATTCGAGGCAGTTGATTGTCCCGAAGAATGGAAAGTACCTATCGCTCAGTATCTTCTTGACAAAAATACCTCTAATTGGTGGGAGGCTGCTAAGCCTCGGAATCATGTTGTCACGTGGGTAGAATTCCATGAACTAATGGAAGCTGAGTTTTGTCCGTAACCGACCAGGATCAATGAATGTCTAATGATTATTCTATCAGTTCAGGAGTTGGGGTCTCTAAACTTCAACACCCTAGTCATTCTACCGTGAAGCCTCGTCATTCGATGAGTGGAACCGAGAGTTCCAAGTCATCATTATTGACTCCTGGTAAGGCCAGGAAGTGTTTCAACTACAATATGCTGGGGCATGATCGTGCGCATTGTCCTTCCCCGCCAGTAACGTGTTACAAGTGCGGACTCGAGGGGCATATAATCCAGTTTCGCGAGGTGGTCGCCGAGTCTTCGGAGGCGCAGACTTCAGCACTGAAATCAGGATCGGATCTGAGAGGTCCTTGAGAGGTGTTGTCTGTTAGTTGCTTGCTATACTGTTGCCTTGTTTTTGTTGTTTTAAGTTTCGGAGACGAAACTTCTCTTTAAGGGGGTAGAATGTAATACCCATATTTCTCATCTCTGTACTTTTTGATTCTAGCGGTTCGCTTGTGTTCATTGACATATTTTGGACATGTTTTGTTCTGCACTTTTTGTCATTCGAGTGATTTTTGATATTGTTTCGGATTGATTGGCATATTATTGCAACTTTTCCCCATTTGGCTTCGATTCTTGTGAATCTTGCTCAATACTGTTGTTTTGACGTTCCTACAAGTTCATTTAACATTTGTGGTTGTGTTATGAACTTCAGAATTTTTATCCAATCTCGTATCATGATTTTTCGGACATTTGGGCCGTTTCGTAATTTCCCAAAGTTTTGGGTACTCACTTACGTGCTTTTTTTTACCTACCTTCGGGTTGTCGGAATCGCATGTTTGTTTAGCACTTCCATTCGTTGTTGAGAATCCTTTGTAAGCGTTACGTCGCATTTTTCGAGACGTCGCATTATGAGATCGTTCGGGACTGATCGGACAGCAGAATAGAATCTGGTGCCAGAGTACAGGTTACGGCTGTAACCTGAAGTATGTTATGGCCGTAAAGGCCAGTGTGTTATGGCCGTAATGTCCATAGTGTTACGGCCGTAATGCAGTCTAGAAGATAAAGTCCGAACGTAAGTTTTCAGAGCAGTTTAGCTCTTTTCCTTCCTCATGCGACGGGCAGAGTTCTTGAGGCGATTTTGGGGCGATTCTTCATGAAAGTTCACCAATCTTCCATCCTACAACATACATCAAGGTATTGGTGGGGATTAACAACATCAAATCATCTTTTTCCATTTGAATCGAGGTAATCGTCCTAGAACCCTATTTCGGGAATAAATGGGGGTTTTCTTGATTTCGTAATTTTAATCCGAGATTGTTGATTCCATCATGTTTACCTAGTCTTGTTGATCATAATCCATGGTTTGAATTCCGATTTTCATGGATCATCGGGCCGATTTGTGTTCTTGGTCGTTTTGAGAAAAACCCTTGAACTTTAATTGTTCGTTTATTTGGTGCAGCGGATTTATATTGTGTTAGGGGATTTATTCTCATCGTTGTTATTATCGTTCGTAGTAATTACCGCATGTTGGTGCTCGGCGGAGTCGGGGGATTCATAGATGATTCGTGCCAACTTACTACGACCGATTTTCCGTGCTTACGACTATTCGAGGCAAGTATCTTGCCCATACATTTCGTGTTTCGTAGATATAATAATTGTTAATCGACTATGTGTGTCTACTTGATTGATTAGAATGAACTTTCTAAATAATCAATATAGTTTCGAATAAAGGCTTTCTTTCAATACACTTATGTGCTTTATGAATAAATGGATTCTATGAATATGTTGTAATGTGGTGGCGAACTGAAATACGTTGTCTTCGTATTGTGTGGTTATAAAAGCTCTTTTACCCTAGTTTAGGGTTGTTGTTGGAATGTGTATTTGTTTGTATGATTGTTGTTAGAATGATGTGGGATTCTGTTGGCTTACCATTGGTTTATTCACTCAGGTATGCACGAGGAAACTCCGAGGTTCATGCTTGCTAGCATGGAACAAGAATAACCCTTGGACGTATGTTGATGTGGATGTTCGGGTCGTGGACCCCGTAATTTACTGTAGGATTAGTATTTTGAGAAAATAAATCTTTGGGATGTGACTCTAAACAATTTTTGAAAAGATAAGGATTCCTCGATCCTAAATGTTTTCCTCTAAAACTCTTGAGATCTTAAGAACACTTTACCAGTTATTTACTTGTTTTATTAAAACCTTTCATGGTTTGTGGATTGTATTATAAATCTCGGGTTGTGTCTGATTGTGGAGGCTATTCTAGCAAGTATTTTGATTTTATGTTTTATAGGTCCTTACATTGGAAGTCTTGCATATTTTATTGAGTGAGAGTGTATACGTTCACTGCGAGAGGGTCCGACGGGGCCTCGGAGGGATCCACGTATGGTTGGGTCCGCGGACATTGGGGTTAACCACTCTAGGAGGGTCCGATGGGGCCTCAGAGGGATTCGCGCATGGTCGGGTCCACGGTTAATCATGAGCATTTTTGTAACTTGGTGATATTCCGGAATATCACTATATTTTGACTGTCCATAATGCTTGGGATATAATACATACTCATTAGAGGTACTTTGACTAGAATGGGAATAAGTCTTATATGATTTGGCGAGAGTTTGAAATTGTTTCTTAAGTGAAAGTATCTCGGGAAGTCTTTCTCTGCGTTTGATTCGTTGATTATTCAAAATTATTATATCTTTGGAATATGACGTGTATGGCTCGTAGTTGCACTTTATACTTGTAATACCCAGATTTTCAGTATAATTTTTCGCATTATTTTATCTGAGATATACTGGGTAGCTTGGTGTCTATACAGTATGGATAAAATAAATTAAAGACTGAGATGGCTGTATTTATATAATTGTCGTACTTGGTCGACAATTGTATTTGAGGATATCATGTATCAGGTTGTGTTAATTTTGATATTGGGTATATCATATGAGAACGTTGTTGGGTTCAGTATATGTATTCAGTATGTCGTATGTTTGTATTCGGTATGTTGAGACGGACCAGAACAATTAGATTTTGGCCAAGTACATAAGGCCATTGCGTACGCTAAATTTAAGTGTTAACGTACGTTAAGTTGATAGTTTTACGTACGTTATGCATAAGGCATTACGTACGTAATGAGAGGAATCGGACAAGATCGAGTCGTGGTCGGCAGGTGGGGCCCGGTGTCGGCAGCGGATGTGGACAGGCGAGTCAATCTTGACCATTACATACGCTAAGGACGGGTCATTACGTAGTTAACGAGCATGTTACTATAGCAAGTCAACGTACGTATTACGTACGTTATGGGGCAATGGTTACGTACGTAAGGGAGTGCACGAAATGAGTCAGTTAACTCTGGACTGTCATTACGTATGCTACCAAGGAAAGATAGCACACGTAATAGGTTGTTACATACGTTAACATGGACATGTTACGTACGTAACGAACAAAAATGTTTTATAAGTGGACGCCCATCATTTCATTTTTCTCCGGAAGTTCACTTCGTTTTTCACCTCTAACACTCAGAAATGGATTCTTGACTCTTTTAAGTCGATTTTGAGCTTGGGAACATGGGATTGGAGCTTGTGATATGAAGATAGTGATGATTCTTGAGGTGGTTACTTGTGTATTTCATCTTCTAAGAGGTATGTTGGATAATCCCTTCTTGAATTTCGGATTTTTGATGTTGTTCTTGATGAATGATTCGTATGATGATGATTATGGTTTTGTTGTTACGATTCTTGAGGATATATGAACTATATGTTGAAGGATATGATGGTTTATATCTTGATTATGTTGGTTATGATTATGGAATCATAGTGTTCTTGGTGTTCTTGGTAGTATTGCTTCGATTCTTGATGTTAGGGGGATCGTATATTGGAGAACATGATGATATACATCTTGAAATATGAATAAGGATTGTTAGATGTTAGAACACATCGGATTATGTCGTTTTATGGATTATGAACGTGAATTCAGATAATTCGTGTTCTTGAAGAACTCTTGAGTTATACATGTTATGATTTTGGAAAGATTTCGGATAATTTTGGAATGTGATTATTCACGATAATAACCGGTAAATTATTTCCTACGAATTTAAAAGTATGAACAAGAAGGAGTCTTGTTGATTCATATTTGAAGTTGAAGTTGGAATCGAATATGTTATGAAATCCTTAGTGTCGAGATGAATTGAACATTGATTTGAAGAATATGTTTAAGGTGTTGGTGTTTTGGATATGAACATGGAATATTCATATCTAGAACTAAGTTATGTATTTTGGTACAATATTCGTATAGAAATACGAATATGATTACAAGGTTGATGAGATTATTATTCATCTTTGAATTTGGAAATTCATACGTATTGAACAAGTGTTCAAATCGAATGTTTGAGTTATTTGAAACTCTTGGAATATGATCATCTATATATTGAACAAATAGGATTGTCTGGATTGATGATGATAATCGATAATTAGTCCTAATCACGAATTTACAAGGAGGAAACTTGTATTCGTATTTAAGATTGAATTTGGAATCGGTAATGTTTAGACCCTTGTTATTGGTTTAAATTGATTATTGACATGATTATCGGATTATGGATCGTGTTGTGGTTTTGAGTTCATGATCGATTGATTTGTATTGTTCGGTTTTGTGTATGATCGAGGTATTGTTGAGCCGTTGAGTTTGATTGATTGGCTATGTCGGTTATTGATTGTTATCGGATTGTTGTTGATTGATTACTTCAATAGGTTGATATCTTTGATCGTGGTTTATGACCGTGGTGTTGCGGTTAAGGTCAAAGAGTTCGTAGATTGCTCTTGGTCGGGACTGAGGAGCTCGTGAACGAAGGCAATGGATTTTGGTAACGGCTTCGTGATATCGGTATCAAGGCAAGTTTATACTTGTTCAGTTTATAATATTTAATGAATGGTTTCTCTTTCATTTCATTTATAATTCATAGAGCAATGATATGATGAATGTAAGTTGTCGGGATGATGGTTTGTTCGTGGAAAGGGTATTAGCTTCATCTTGAGGTAATTTAAGTATTTGTTCAGTCATGAAGATAATTATTATGTTGAGTTGTTGTATATGTTTTACGATGATGTTTCATATATTGGGATTCGTATTGATTATCTCGTTGAGGGATGATGATTCCAGGACTGATGTATTGAGATCGTTGATCATGTTGATCATTTGTCGGGGATGATGATCCCAGGATTGTTGTTTTGGATATTAATTAGTCGTGTCGACTTTTCTTTGTCAATTTGGCTTGTTTCACTTCAGTGAGTCTTTTGATCCTTATTGGATATGTGATTCCTTGAGTTTTGTTGTCATGTTGCATGGTGACATATCTGGAATCATATCTGCGTTCCGATTGGTTATTGTGTAGGATTTTTAGCTGGGCACACTATGGTTCTGTGTTGATATTTCCACATTGAACCGTGCACACGAGACGTAGTTCGTGAGGCTAATTAGGTACATGTCCCACGTATATCCTGGATTCCGTATACGGGGTGGACATGTGCACGTACACATTTTCGGATCGGGCGTACTATGACGTCCATCTTTGAGCTATATTGTTTAGTCGTTTATAGTCCATGTATGATTGGATATGTTTGGCGGTTTGCGACTGGTTGTTCATACGCCCGAGGGGTATGTTCGACAGTCGGAGTTATTTCTTTGAGATCTATTATTGTTGATCATTTGGAGTTTACCTTGTTGATGGTATTCTCGGTTATTGTTGATCTTTTGTTGATCGTGTTTGGAGTTTACCATGTTGAGGGTATTCTCGGTTATTGTTGATCTTTTGTCGATCGTATTGGAATTTATCATGTTGATGATATTTTCGGTTGTACTTTGGCCTTGGGTTGGTCGTATTGGAGCTCATCATATCGATGATATTCTCGATTGAATTATTGGTTGATTATTGTTAATGATCGTATGAGCATTCAGACTGTACGTCGATGTTTCGGGATTTGTTACCATTGTTTGTGGTAGTTGATCTACAGTTATATTGTGTATTATTGGATTCTATCCAGATTGAGATTTGACTGTGAAATCCGACAGACAGGATTTGGCATAGATGAATTACTTCATGATTATGTGTTATGATGATATTTTGAGGATTTTTGATATTGTTTGAATACAGTACATATGATTTTGTTGAGTTCATTTCGTCATTTGAGAATGCGAAATGTGGATTATGGTAAGGATTGATTTGTTATGAATTGTCATGGATTGGTAAGGTTATGACGGTAAGATTACGCTGGTAGTATTCTTACAGTATTATTACATTGGTATGTAATTATTTATGATGATGTGATCGATATCATTATTGAGTATTGTGGCTGACCCCGTCTTGGGCTTTATTTTAGGTACTCGGAGATTGAGCTAGTAGCGGTCGTGAAGGGATGAGCTTCCCGGGTGATACTGGCTGTGGCATGTTTTTGAGTATTGAGTATTCTTTTCTGATTGTTTTATTCTGCTGTAATTGTATATTTTGAACTGAGTTTTATCCGATGTATGTGTATATTTCAAAATGGCTTTTCGGTATATTTACCAACTCGTGTGTATTTCAAATGGCCTTTTGGCATTTTGCGAACTTGGGTTATTTCGTTAAACCCTTTTTCCTAAACTATTTTGTCGGTACGTTTAAGGGGTGGCTTAACGTACATTTTGAATTGTCGAGATTCGGCATTTCGCCTTGTATTTTCAAATGGTATTTTATGATGGTATTTGAGAACTATGCTTTTGAAAATATTTGAGTATTTAAAATATTTCCGTCATCGGCCTTTTAGCATTTTTAAACGTTTTTGAAATGGTTTTATGCCTGGTGGGTTCCGGCGCAGGACCCAAGGCGCTGTAATATCCCGGATGATTTTGGGGGTGTTACAGAAGATGGTATCGGAGCTTGGGTTTTGTGAAACCCAGGCTTATGTGTTATGTGGCTCTACTAGTAGGGTAGTAGCGTGATTTTTGAAAATGATTTTCTTGACTTTTGAGTCAAATCGATTTTTGGAGGTTCCAAAATTTTTGAGATATTTTCAAATTGCTATTTGCGATATTGGTGTGTGTTGTATTGTGTTGAGACTTCGTATGGGAGTCGTGTGCTAGTATCACGGGAGATCATCGGCTTCACGCACCTGTAAGTATATCGTTTTGGATATTCGCTTGTGGCGACGATTGATTGTTTTTGTGATGAGTTTGGAAATTTTGGGTTTATCTGTTGTTTGTGGCAGGTTACAAGTTTCGAGGACGAAACTTATTTTAAGGGGGGTAGTATGTAATACCCGGATTTTCAGTATAATTTTTTCGCGTTATTTTATCTGAGATATACTGGGTAGCTTGGTGTGTATACAGTATGGATAAAATAAATTAAAGATTGAGATGGCTATATTTATATAATTGTCGTACTTGGTCGATAATTGTATTTGAGGATATCGTGTATCAGGTTGTGTTAATTTTGATATTGGGTATATCATATGAGAACGTTGTTGGGTCCAGTATATGTATTCAGTATGCCATATGTTTGTATTTAGTATGTCGAGATGAACCGGAACAGTTGGATTTTGGCCAAGTACATAAGGCCATTCCGTACGCTAAATTTAAGTGCTAACGTACGTTAAGCTGATAGTTTTACGTACGTTATGCATAAGGCATTACGTACGTAATGAGAGAAATCGGACAGGATCGAGTCATGGTCGGCAGGTGGGGCCAGGTGTCGGCAGCGGATGTGGACAGGCGAGTCAACCTCGACCATTACGTATGCTAAGGACGGGTCATTACGTACGTTAATGAGCATGTTACTGTAGCAAGTCAACGTACGTATTACGTACGTTATGGGGTAATGGTTACGTACGTAAGGGAGTGCACGAAATGAGTCAGTTAACTCTGGACTGTCATTACGTACGCTACCAAGGAAAGATAGCGCACGTAATAGGTTGTTACATATATTAACATGGACATGTTACGAACGTAACGAACAGAAATGTTTTATAAGTGGACGCCCATCATTTCATTTCTCTCCGGAAGTTCACTTCGTTTTTCACCTCCAACTCCCAGAAATGGATTCTTGATTCTTCTAAGTCGATTTTGAGCATGGGAACATGTGATTGGAGCTTGAGATATGAAGATAGTGAGGATTCTTGAGGTGGTTACTTGTGTATTTCATCTTCTAAGAGGTATGTTGGATAATCCCTTCTTGAATTTCGAATTTTTGATGTTGTTGTGATGAATGATTCGTATGAAGATGATTATGGTTTTGTTGTTACGACTCTTGAGGATATATGAACTATATGTTGAAGGATATGATGGTTTATATCTTGATTATGTTGGTTATGATTATGGAATCATAGTGTTCTTGGTGTTCTTGGTAGTATTGCTTCGATTCTTGATGTTAGGGGGATCGTATATTGGAGAACATGATAATATACATCTTGAATTATGAATAAGGATTGTTAGATGTTAGAACCATCGGATTATGTCGTTTTATGGATTATGAACATGAATTCGGATAATTCGTGTTCTTGAAGAACTCTTGAGTTATACATGTTATGATTTTGGAAATATTTTGGATAATTTTGGAATGTGATTATTCACGATAATAACCGGTAAATTATTTCCTACGAATTTACAAGTATGAACAAGAAGGAGTCTTGTTGATTCATATTTGAAGTTGAAGTTGGAATCGAATATGTTATGAAATCCTTAATGTCGAGATGAATTGAACATTGATTTGAAGAATATGTTTAAGGTGTTGGTGTTTTGGATATGAATATGGAATATTCATATCTAGAACTAAGTTATGTATTTTGGTACAATATTCGTATAGGAATACGAATATGATTACAAGGTTGATGAGATTATTATTCATCTTTTGAATTTGGAAATTCATACGTATTGAACAAGTGTTCAAATCAAATGTTTGAGTTATTTGAAACTCTTGGAATATGATCATCTATATATTGAACAAATCGGATTGTCCGGATTGATGATGATAGTCGGTAATTAGTCCTAATCACGAATTTACAAGGAGGAAACTTGTATTCGTATTTAAGATTGAATTTTGAATCGGTAATGTTTAGACCCTTGTTATTGGTTTAAATTGATTATTGATATGATTATCGGATTATGGATCGTGTTGTGGTTTTGAGTTCATGATCGACTGATTTGTTTTGTTCGGTTTTGTGTATGATCGAGGCATTGTTGAGCTGTTGAGTTTGATTGATTGGCTATGTCGGTTATTGATTGTTATCGGATTGTTGTTGATTGATTACTTCAATAGGTTGATATGTTTGATCGTTGTTTATGACCGTTGTGTTGCGGTTGAGGTCGAAGAGTTCGTAGATTGCCCTTGGTCGGGGCTGAGGAGCTCCTGGACGAAGGCAATGGATTTTGGTAACGGCTTCGTGGTATTGGTATCGAGGCAAGTTTATACTTGTTCAGTTTATAATATTTAATGAATGGTTTCGCATTCATTTCATTTATAATTCATAGAGCAATAATATGATGAACGTAAGTTGTCGGGATGATGGTTTGTTCGTGGAAAGGGTATTAGCTTCATCTTGAGGTAATTTAAGTATTTGTTCAGTCATGAAGATAATTATTATGTTGAGTTGTTGTATATGTTGTACGATGATGTTTCATATATTGGGATTCGTATTGATTATCTCGTTGAGGGATGATGATTCCAGGACTGATGTATTGAGATCGTTGATCATGTTGATCATTTGTCGGGGATGATGATCCGAGGATTGTTGTTCTGGATATTGATTAGTCGTGACGACTTTTCTTTGTCAGTTTGTCTTATTTCACTTCAGTGAGTCTTTTGATCCTTATTGGATATGTGATTCCTTGAGTTTCATTGTCATGTTGCATCGTGACATATCTCGAGTCATATCTGCGTTCCGATTGGTTATTGTGTAGGATTTTTAGCTGGGCAGACTATGGTTATGTGTTGATATTTCCACATTGAACCGTGCACACGAGACGTAGTTCGTGAGGCTAATTAGGTACATGTCCCACGTATATCCTGGATTCCGTATACGGGACGAACAAGTGCACGTACACATTTCCGGATCGGGTGTACTATGACGTTCATCTTTGAGCCATATTGTTTGGTCGTTCATAGTCCATGTATGATTGGATATGTTCGACGGTTTGCGACTGGTTGTTCATACGCCCGAGGGGTATGTTCGACAGTCGGAGTTATTTCTTTGAGATTCATTATTGTTGATCATTTGGAGTTTACCTTGTTGATGGTATTCTCGGTTATTGTTGATCCTTTGTTGATCGTGTTTGGAGTTTACCATGTGGAGGGTATTCTCGATTATTGTTGATCCTTTGTCGATCGTATTGGAATTTATCATGTCGATGATATTTTCGGTTGTACTTTGACCTTGGGTTGGTCGTATTGGAGCTCATCATATCGATGATATTCTCGATTGAATTATTGGTTGATCATTGTTAATGATCGTATGAGCATTCAGACTGTACGTCGATGTTTTGGGATTTGTTATCATTGTTTGTGGTAGTTGATATACAGTTATATTGTGTATTATTGGATTCTATCCAGATTGAGATTTGACTGTGAAATCCGACGGACAGGATTTGGCACAGATGAATTACTTCATGATTATGAGTTATGATGATGTTTTGAGGATTTTTTATATTATTTGAATACAGTACAGATGATTGTTGTTGAGTTCATTTCGTCATTTGAGAATGCGAAATGTGGATTATGGTAGGGATTGATTTGTTATGAATTGCCATGGATTGGTAATTTTATGACGGTAAGATTACGTTGGTAGTATTCTTACAGTATTATTACATTGGTATGTAATTATTTATGATGATGTGATCGATATCATTATTGAGTATTGTGGCTGACCCCATCGTGGACTTTATTTTAGGTACTCGGAGATCGAGCTAGTAGCGGTCGTGAAGGGATAAGGTTCCCGGGTGATACTGGCTGTCGCATGTTTTTTAGTATTGAGTATTCTTTTCTGATTGTTTTATTCCGCTGCAATTGTATATTTTGAACTGAGTTTTATCCGCTGCGTGTGTATATTTCAAAATGGCTTTTCGGTATATTTACCAACTCGTGTGTATTTCAAATAGCCTTTTGGAATTTTGTGAACTTGATTTATTTCGTTAAACCCTTTTTCCTAAACTATTTTGTCCGTACGTTTAAGGGATGGCTTAACGTACATTTTGAACTGTCGAGATTTGGCATTTCGCCTTGTATTTTCAAATGGTATTTGAGAAGTAAGCTTTTGAAAATATTTGAGTATTTAAAATATTACCGTAATCGGTCTTTTGGCATTTTTAAACGTTTTTTAAATGGTTTTTATGCCTGGTGGGTTCCGGCGTGGGAACCACGGCGCTGTAATATCCCGGATGGTTTTGGGGGTGTTACAATACTTGCACTAGCAAAATTTAGTTTGCTAACCCCCGAGTAATCGGGGGTGGATGCTTGTTATTGCATTCAGGTACATGCAGGTTCTTGAGGAGCAAATTACGGGATCGGTACGAAGAATGATGGAAGACAAATGATACTAATCAGATGAGGACTAGTACTTGGTGTTGTTGGTCGAATTGTATTTTCCTTTCCGCTGTAGTGTTTTCCCGCCGTATGGGAGTGGTGTTGTCTTTTGACCCTTGTGCGTGTATGAGTTTTGAAGTAGAAACGTATATGAAGTTCAAATTGTACGTTATTGATGAAAGACCAAGTTGGTCTACGGATTTGTTTTTCAGCCATGTTGGCATTAAGGTGATGTCTTGTTTTGGTATCTAGCCTGGTAGATCCTCATGGAGAGGGTCTGTGGCGCTGTAATATTCCTGAGTGATTTGGGGGTGTTACAGTAGAGGTTGATTTCAATCATCATTCTAGCATATATTCTGGATCGAGTGGTAGTACATTCATCAGCATATATTGGCTTTCCCAGAACACTTCCGATTCTGCTCAGGGATTTCCCTCCCAAACAGTTCAAAGGAAGATTAGGAAGTTGAATCCACAAGGAAACTTCCTTGAGTATTCCTTTCTCAAAGCTGAAATTAACATCCCATTCCTTCACGATAATTGTACGATTTTCTGTTGTGTGTGGTTTACTATACAACACCAGATTTCTCTCCTCCAACAATTTGAAACGAATCACAAAATAGCCCTCATTATGAAAGTAAATCTCAGGATTCACTATGTTCAACTGCAAAGAAAGTCTGCAAATATCTAATAGTTGGGGAATCCCCCAATGACATACAAAATTACTGCACACTTCCACTTCATCGCCTCAATTTCAATATTATTTTTCTCTAGACATGCCAGAGGAACCCCTTCTTTCAAAGTAGGAGCAATTAAATCAAGCCACTACCTTTCTTCACAATTGGGAGAGGTTTAATCGGAGGAATTGCTACCTCTGGAGACTGCTCAAGCTCCAGTCGGCACTGCACCTCCGGCCTCTCACTCGACATTTTCGAATTCTCTGGATGCCCAGATGCGGTAGAATTTGTTGCCTTAGATTTTTGTTGTGAAAACTTAGAATTCCTCGGTGTAGTCATGGTAAATCTGATACTTCCCACCGTAGAAGCCATCGGAGTAGCCTTCTTCGCCGAAACTGTTGACGTCTGATTTGGTCAATGTCACGTGTGCTGATCTGGACGAATGGATCGAAGACACGTAGAAAATAATATAACAAGAGGGAAGGTGTTTGATCACTAAATTTTATTAATGACCTTTAAATAGAGTAGAGCCGAGCAGGATATTTTATGCCGGTCTATCTTGTTTGCTTGTCAATTACAAGTCTTATTTTCTTTTTTGGCGATGAATCTCAATTCTCTCTTTTTTCTCTCTCTGTTATAAATGCTCAAAATCCAAAGATCTGCTTTCACTGTACATTTCTTCTATATATAGACAAATCCTACGATGGAGAGATGACAGCTGGCGAATGTTTGGGGAATCTGCCCAAAACACTTTTCAGTCTGCATTTATGCCTAGGACACGTGGCGGCCTCTAAGGAGCGCCTTGGGAAGGGGCGTGACTGCATGCGTTAATTAGCATGCAGGCCTGCCTCGCCGACTCTTGGCGGTGCTTATCCGATGGGGTCGGTCCTCGGGTATCCCGCCGTTCAGGTCGGCTTTGTTGTAATCTTGAATCGGAGTATTTTTGTCCTCTCTCTGCTCGGCCCTCCCGGATCGGATACCGGGTCGGCCTTGGCGTCACCGTTCGGTCCGGTTTTTTGGCGAGCCCGGGAGGAAATCGGGTTTTTTGCCCGGTCCGACTTCAGGTTCTGCTCGGCCGATTTAGCTGTCTGGAGTGCCTACGTGGATTCCAAGTTGGATGGGCCACCAACAAGGGCCCCCGAGTCCAGGGCCGTGCCGGGCTGGTCGGGGCTGGAGTCGTTTCATGTTGAGACCGATCCGGCTTGTGGGAGGATAAGATCTTTCGAATAGACGCCTCTTTGAGAGTCGCGTCGATTCGATTCCCTGGTCTTTAAGTGTCATCATGTGGGGGATGCGTGGCACAAGCAGATTGGATGGCGTGTTCACACGCTCTCGAACTTTGCGACGGTTCAGTAGGAATTGTCGCTTCACGCGCCTGGCATTTAATGCCCTTATTCCTCTATAAATATAGCCTGTCTTCTCCTTTAGTGCTCCCTCCGCCATTTTTACGTATTGTTGCAGAGAGAAAGAACTTTTTCGGCGATTTTTTTATTTTCCGATTTCACAAAGACTTTCCCGGTAAGCTTGCTTTTCCTCCTCTTTTTTATTTTCTATTTAAGATGTCGGACATGAGGGGCGAGACAGAGGCGGATTTGACCGTGTCGCCGGACCGCACCGGTGTGGCGGATCTGTCGATAGGCGAAGCTCCGGTGGATTGGAGTGTCGAGGAAGAAGGAGACGAAGTGGTGAAGTCGCCGGAATCTGGCGAGGTGGAAAGGGCAGTGCCGTTGACGGTCGTCGGAGGGACTCTAGCGGAAGAAAGAGTCGAGTCGGTGGTGGCTCGAACTCGGCCTCGGCCGTCCCCTATTGTGGAGGCGGAGTGGGATTCGGCCTCGATTCGTAGCACTGTTACAGAGGAGCAATTAGCAGCTTGGTGGCTGCGATTCAAGGTTCCGGCGACGGTGCGGATGTACGTCCCAAATCCTGAGGAGAGGCCTCATACTCCGCCCGTTGGTTGTACGGCGGTGTACTACCGCTCTTTGTTGGCCGGACTTAGGTTCCGCTCCCGTTAGCCTTCTCCCGGTGGCTAAGGCAGTGGGGCCTTCCTGTCCCCCAGATCCATCCGAATTCCTGGGCTCGGGTGGTGGGCCTTTTTATTCTTTTTAATCAGCACGGCTGTCCCGAGCCCAGTTTCGAGGAGTTCAACAGCCTCTTTCTATGGAGGTTGGTTGGTAGATCCGGCTCGGGCTGGTTCTACCTGACGGCCCGGCATGCTATGCACAAGGAGTTAGTGGGGGTGCCCGAGACCATCCATAGCTGGAAGGAACAGTGGTTCTTCATTGGGGGACCGTGGAGGAGCTCGTTGGATGAGTGGGAGCCTGGGGTGATAGATGCCGAGCTGCGGGTCCCTGAGCACTTTACGAACAAAATGAGTGAGTGTCGTATTTCTTATTCCTGTTCCTTTTTTTGTCTAACGCTCATCATTTGTTGCATGTGCAGAACGCATCCCGGCGCCAGAGACCTCTCCCGAGTTCGACGACCGGGTTGAGCAGCTTTTGGATCTTCCTCTTGAACAAAGGAAGTCTCATCTTTTGGTGACCGAGGAAAACCTTTGGGCAGCCGGACTTAGATCGACTGATCCGAGTATAATGTCTTCTTCAGGTAGTCCTCTTTTCCGATCAATCATTTTTTTTTTTTGACATGTCTTCTTTTTCCAGCTCCTAAGGCCAAGACTCCGTCCGGGCGGATAGAGACGCCCGCGCAGCGTGTGGCGAGGCTGGCAGCTGAGGCCGCCGAGCGGAGGGAGCGGGCCGGTAAGCGCAAGAGGGTGGAGACCGGGCCTGAGGACAGCGCGACCAAGGCTGAAGGTTCGTCTGCTCCTGAAGTCGTCGTGTCCGCCCCGACTCCTGTCCGGACGGGTCGGGAGGAGCCCGTCATTGATTTAGAGGGTTATCTCCCGGTTAACCAGGAGCGGGTGGAACCGTGCGACCAGATGAAGGGCCGACGGCCGCGCTGGTTCCTTGACTATGTCCGGGCAGCTACCCCGACTCCTGAGATGCTCAACCGGGTTCCTCCTGTGGTGGCCAACTCCAGTCATATTCCGATCAGGGGTTGGACGCCCAAGTTGGAGATGATGACTAATGATATGGATCCGATTGAGCAGATCCAGTTTAGAAATGCTCTGGTCGGCCGTGCCATGTGCACCTATGTGAAGGCCTCCAATGAGTTTTCGGCCTTGTCTGAGAAGCACAAGAAGGCGGAGGCCGACCTCAAAGATTTGCAGGAGGAGCACCACCTATGTCCTTCCTTGATCAAGTCTCTGGAGGGGGAGATAACCTCTATGAGGGGTGAGATGGAGCTCCTGGACAATCGGGCCCTCCAGGCCGACATATGGAAGCTGAAGGCCGAAGAGATGACCGATGCGGCCGAGCAGGTGCAAAAGCAGTGTTTGGATATCCGGGCCGAGCACGAGGCTTACTTGAAGGAAACCAAGGCCCAGGTGGAAAGCCTGACCGAGCGTATAAACACCTGCGAGGCTTCGAGCTATGCCAGGGGTCTTGCCGCTGGGGCGGAGGCTTTTAAGGAGTCACTTGCATTTGAGGAGCTGATCAACTTGAATTATGTCTCCACCTGTTACGAGATATTAGATCTCATGAAGGGTGGTAAGACCGTTCAGGAGATCGAGGCCTACATTGCATCTCAAGCGATCGATCTGCATGTTGACATTGCTGGAGTCGATGAGCCAAAGGTCGCTGAGGTTGAGGATGCCGGTCAGGCCCCGCACGGCGAAGGTGAGGGGCAATCCTTTCAGGCGGCCGGCCAGGAGGGTGGGACCGAGTAGTTTCCTTTATTTTTGCTTTTCGCATGGCCTGCGTGCCGGTCTTTGTCTTTCCTTTGTTTTATTTCGTGTCCGGCCTGCGTGCCCATCCGCCTTGGTTTGTTGTCACCGTTTGTAATTTATAATAATGACTTGGTTAAATAAAATCCTTCTTGCAGTATTTGTTGTTGCTCTTTTTGGGCCCCGTTGAATGGGATGTTGCCTTTCTATCATGTTCATCATCTGTTGATTGTGCCGAGGTGAGATCGGTCTTATAGTTCCGGATGAGCCGATCTTATGAGGTGCCGAGACGAGCTCGGTCTTATAGTGCCGGATGAGCCGGTCTTATGAGGTGCCGAGACGAGCTCGGTCTTATAGTGCCGGATGAGCCGGTCTTATGAGGTGCCGAAGCAAGCTCGGTCTTATAGTGCCGGATGAGCCGGTCTTATGAGGTGCCGAGACGAACTCGGTCTTATAGTGCCGGATGAGCCGGTCTTATGAGGTGCCGAGGCGAGCTCGGTCTTATAGTGCCGGATGAGCCGGTCTTATGAGGTGCCGAGGCGAGCTCGGTCTTATAATGCCGGATGAGCCGGTCTTATGAGGTGCCGAGACAAGCTCGGTCTTATAGTGCCGGATGAGTCGGTCTTATGAGGTGCCGAGACAAGCTCGGTCGTATAGTGCCGGATGAGCCGGTCTTATGAGGTGCCGAGACAAGCTCGGTCTTATAGTGCCGGATGAGCCGGTCTTATGAGGTGCCGAGACGAGCTCGATCTTATAGTGCCGGATGAGCCGGTCTTATGAGGTGCATCAATATTAAAAAATGGAATAACGTCAAATTTTATTGATAATACCTCTTTAAATACATAGCATTCCATGGGTAAGTTAATCTTTGGTCATTCAGATATTCCAGCCGGTAGGCTCCATTCTGAAGGACTTCACTAACTTTATATGGTCCTTCCCATTTGGGCTTGAGTGGTCCGGGATCCGGGCCCAATACCCTTTTAAGGACGAGGTCGCCGACCTGGAAGCTTCTTGGGTGAACCTTGGAGTGTAATATTTTTCACTTCTTCTTTTATAAATGGTGTTTCGCATTTCTGCCTGAGCTCGTTTTTCGGCAAGGAGGTCCAGGTTCACTTGGAGGGCCAAGTCGTTATCTTGTTCTTCAAAATGGGTTACTCGGTAGGTAGGTGCCCCGATTTCAACCGGGATGACGGCTTCAGAGCCGAAAGCCAAGGAGAAAAGCGTTTCCCCAGTGGCGGACCGATGCGTTGTTCTGTAGGCCCATAAGGTTCCGGGGAGTTCCTCAGGCCAGGAACCCTTAAGTTCCTCTAGGCGGGTCGTGAGATGTTGTTTCAGGATCTTGTTGACCGCCTCAACCTGCCCGTTGGATTGTGGATAGTAAGGTGTGGAAAAATTATTCCGTATTTGGAGGCCGTCGCAGAAAGCTCGAAACTTCTTGTTGTCAAATTGTTTTGCATTATCCGAGACAATAGATTGAGGGATCCCGAACCGGCATATGATTGACTTCCAGATAAAGTCGACTATCTTCTGTTCGGTTGTTCGTGCCATAGGTTCGACCTCGGCCCATTTCGTAAAATAATCGACTGCGACGATGGCGTATTGCACTCCTCCCCGTCCCTTAGGTAGAGGGCCGATCAAGTCGATTCCCCATTTGGAGAATGGCCATGGACAATATACGGAAGTGAGAGTTTTCGGCGGGGATCGGATCTGCGGAGCAAAGATTTGGCACCGGACGCACTTCCGTACGAGCGTGATGGCATCTTTTTTGAGATTGGGCCAATAATAGCCTTGCCGGATTAATTTATAGGCCAATGCCTGGCCGCCGGAATGATTACCGCATATACCCTCGTGCACCTCCCTGAGGGCATATTCGGCTTCTGATTCGGACAGGCATTTTAGCAGCGGAACCGAATATCCTCTTTTATATAAGGTTCCATCCACGATGGTGAATCGGGCAGATTGAGTTCGTAGGGATCTCGCTTGGTCTCGGTCCTCGGGTAAAATGCCGCTTTGAAGGTATTGCTTTATAGGCTGCATCCACCCTTGCGGTTCGATCGTTGCCGCCGGATTTCGCCATTTCCGTGGCGATGAGGTGTGATACCCTATGCCGACCTCATCCATATGTTCGGCCCGAGCTAGATGCGAAGTTTGGCCAAAGAGTCGGCTTGATGTTTTCGCCGAGAATATGTTGTATTGTTCCCTGAAAATCTTGCAGCCGGGCCCGTGCCAGGTTGAGGTACTTAATCAGTTTGGGCTCTTTGGCTTCGTATTCGCCGTTGATCTGGTTGACCACTAATTGAGAATCACTCAAGATGGTGAAGCGGGCAAGGCCGAGGGAGGTCGCCATTTCTAGACCGGCCAAGAGAGCTTCATATTCTGCCTCATTATTGGTGGTCGGGAAATCCAGGCGGATAGCCGAGCGTAATGTGACGCCGGGACTAACGAGGACTATTCCTGCACCCGATCGGTCAGCGGTTGAGGACCCATCTACATAGAGTGACCACTCTTCTGATCGGTCGTCCTCCTGCGCGATTGCTGGTGTGAACTCTGCAATGAAGTCCGCCAGGGCTTGTCCCTTTATGGCAGTGCGCGATTCATAAGTTATGTCGAATTGTCCAAGTTCGACGGCCCATTTGACCATCCGGCCGGAAACGTCAGGTCGATGCATGACTTGATTCAAAGGGTAGTTGGTTAAGACGACTATCGGATGTTCCAAAAAGTAGGGTCTTAACTTCCGGGATGCCATTATGAGCGCATAGGCCAGTTTTTCCATTGGGGCATACCTGAGCTCGGCATCGTGGAGGGCCTGACTCACATAATAGACCGGATGTTGCACGGCATTCTCCGTTCGAATCAGAGCGGCACTGATCGCCGAGTCGGAGACCGCGAGATATAGGCTAAGAAGTTCCCCTCGGGTCGGTCGTTGCAAGATCGGAGCTTCTGCCAGGACCCTCTTGATAGCCTCGAAGGCTCGTTGGCAGGGTTCTGTCCATTGAAAATCTTTGTTCTTTTTTATCGCCTCAAAGAAAGGTTTGCATTTATCAGTTGAGCGAGAGATAAAGCGACTCAGCGCGGCTAGCCGTTCAGTTAGGCTTTGCACCTTTTTGACCGAATTTGGGGGGACAAGCTCGGTCACTGCCGTAATTTTATCGGGGTTAGCTTCAATCCCTCTTTGCCTGACCATGTAGCCGAGGAATTTTCCAGAACCTACCCCGAATGAACATTTCTTCGGATTTAACTTCATCTTATACTCTCGCAAAATAGCAAACATTTTATTGAGGTCATGTACATGATCGGCCGAGCGCAAAGATTTTACTAACATGTCATCTACATATACCTCCATAGTATGGTTTATCAAGCTATTGAATATTTTATTTACCAGGCGTCGATATGTCGCGCCGGCATTCTTGAGCCCGAAAGGCATCATCCGGTAACAGTATAGGCCGCGGGCCGAGTAGAAGGAGGTGTTTTCCTCATCAGCGGGATGCATTGGGATCTGGTTGTATCCAGAATACGCATCCATAAAGCTCATTAGCTCGTGCCCGTCCGTTGCATCCACCATGTAGTCGATATGGGGGAGGGGGTAGCTATCTTTCGGGCAGGCTTTGTTCAGGTTGGAGAAGTCAATGCAGAGCCTCCATAGCCCGGTCGGCTTTTTTACCAAGACCGGGTTGGCTACCCAGGTCGGGTATTGGGCTTCCCGAATAAATCCATTGTCGATCAGCTTTTCTACCTCCTCTTCCACTCTTACGCTGCTCCGCCCCATTTTCCTTCTTTTCTGAATAACCGGCTTTGAACTGGGGTCGATGTTTAGCCGGTGGCATGCAAGTTCCGGGTCAATCCCTGACATATCCGAATGAGTCCAAGCAAAGACATCCAAGTTTTGACTCAGATGGGAGATCAGCTCGGAACGGATCGGCTCTTGGAGGTTGTGGCCGATCTTTAGTCGTCGGGTTGGATTAGATGGGTCCATGTCGACCTGGTCCAACTCCTCTATTGGTTCAGCATGGCGAATTTTTCCTTTCGGATTTTGGTATAGCGGGTCGACAGGATCTTCTTCTAGGATCTGATCCTTCCCGGGCCTGCGGCCCCGGTCCGTTTCCTGTCCGGTTCCCATTTCGGGGGTTTGCGCGGCCCCGGGACCGTCGGACCCCGGTTCAAGTAGGGTGATTCCCGCCAGCTGTTCGGAGCTGGTAGTCTCCATTTCTTCCGGAAAATTTTCCGAGATGCCTTCTGCGGCGTTGATTTCGCGAGCCCGGATGCTGAGGTTGCATTCTCGGGCGGCCCTTTGATCCCCTCTATGTACCCCGACGCCGTCCGGGGTGGGAAATTTCCTGCACAGGTGATAGGTAGACTGAGTGGCCCTCAGCCTTGACATCACAGGTCGGCCTATGATGGCATTATAGTCACTGTGCACATCGATGATCTTGAAGGTTGTGATCATCGTCCTTCTGATCGGCCCCTGGCCAAATTCCAAGGCGAGGTCGATTTCCCCCAGTGGGGAGGTGCGGCAGTTGGCAAATCCCCGAATATCTTCGTTGCAGGGCCGGACATAAGATTGGTCTACCTTCATCCTACGAAGGGTATGAAGGTAGATGATGCTGGCATAGGCCCCGGAGTCCACCAACACCCTGTGGACCGGGATCCCCATTACGGGCAGGGTGATGACAAGTGCGTCTGAATGGGGATGGTCCAAGCCGTCTGCATCGGACTCCTCAAAAGTAATCACAGTGGGGTTTTGGGGCTTCTTCACATCGATAGAACCCCTCTCGCTCGGCGTCTGGTTGCCGGGGGTTTCTGGCGCTTTGATCGATGGTCATCGACCTCAGCGGTTCCCATAATGATTAAAATTTCCCGGGGGGATTTGGGGGCTGGAGGCACCCGATCATTCTTGGCTCTCGTCGGGTCGGCCCGATCTTGGCGATCCCGAGGCGGGTTCCGGGTAAACCGCCTCAAGCCTGTCTCGTCGCACACCGCGATCAAGGCGGCGACGAGGTCTCGGCACTGTTCGGTGTTGTGACCCGTTGATTCATGATATTTACAAAAGCGGGTCTGGTCCATGTCCTTTTGATCTTTGTAGATCGGCCGAGGAACTGGGAGCAGATTTTTGTTCTTTATTTGATCGAATATGGCCGCGGCTCCGACAGAATATATTTCAGTGAAATTGGCCATGAGCTCGGGCCTACGCTCCCGATAACTCGGAGTTGTGGGGACTGTCGAGGAATAGGCGGGAGTCTTATTTTCTCGGCGGGATTCTTGTCGGACCTCTTTGTAGTCATGTCTATCCTCTTTCTTCTTATATGATCCTTTCTGATCGGAGGGCATGACTAACATTGGTGCTGGCATAGCTTCCTCGGTCGCTATGTGGGAGTTGGCGCGCTCCAAGAATTCTTGGTAGGTGTGTGGAACATTCTGGCACACCGTCCAGCGAAAAAAAGAATTTTTGAGAAGGCCGGCCTGGGCAATAATGGCCAGCGCATCGTCGGACATAGGTTCCATCTCCAATATCCGTTTATTGAAACGGGATATATAATCTTTAAGGGACTCGTTCGGCCCCTGGACAACGGAAGCAATGGATGAGCGTGGGGCGACTCGCACAAGGGACCCCATGAAATGGGATCGGAACGTCGCCGAGAGCTGAGCCCATGTTTGAACCGAATGGTGGGGCAGTGTCCGATACCATCTCTGGGCCCTCTCTCCCAGAGTCAGGGAGAACATTCGGCATAGGAACGCGTCCTGAGACCCGTGCAGGTCCATCCAGGAATTATAATGCCCAAGATGGGCGTTGGGGTCTGTCTCCCCGTTGTACGGCGGAATTTGAGGAATCTTGAACTTCTCCGGGAGGGGTTCCGCCAGAACGCTGGGGGCCAAGGAACTCTCCTGGCTGTTGAGCCATTCCGAACTTTAGGATGGCTGTAGTTGTTTATTTTCAAGCTCCGTAAGGCGCTTTTTTAGAAACTCGATCTCACTCGAGTTATCGCCCGGAGTCGGAGGTAATACTTGCGTTGGATTTAGGGACTGGCGGGGAGCTTTTTCTTCCTTACGACTCTGACTTTGGACAGTAGGAGCCGGCGCTGCCTTCTCGATTTTCTTCCCCGCCCCAAGGCGATCAAAAACGGATGGGGGGCGTGAAAGCTTACTTTTCCGAGAGGGATGTGAGCTTTCGCCGTGGCTTTCCGCCCTTTCTCCGGCGACCCCAGAGGCCGTCCTTTTTTTGTTTCGTCCCGAGGCAGCGGGGCGGGTCGTCTGAGATTCCGCCTCGACATGGTCTTCGGGTTTTTGAAGGGTCCCGCTCCCTGTAACCCTTGCCATAAGGGCTGTCATGCCCTGGATGAAGGACGGGTGTCTAAAACATTCTACTACCTTACGGAGGTTTTCCTCCTCCGTCGCGGGCTGAGGGTTTTTTGAACTGTCGTGAGACATCTCCGGTGAGTATTATATATATTTCTTTTTCGAAGTCCCCCTTCCTCTAGCGTCAATCTGTTGACGTCTGATTTGGTCAACGTCACGTGTGCTGATCTGGACGAATGGATCGAAGACACGTAGAAAATAATATAACAAGAGGGAAGGTGTTTGATCACTAAATTTTATTAATGACCTTTAAATAGAGTAGAGCCGAGCAGGATATTTTATGCCGGTCTATCTTGTTTGCTTGTTAATTACAAGTCTTATTTTCTTTTTTGGCGATGAATCTCAATTCTCTCTTTTTTCTCTCTCTGTTATAAATGCTCAAAATCCAAAGATCTGCTTTCACTGTACATTTCTTCTATATATAGACAAACTGGGCCAATGGAGAGATGACAGCTGGCGAATGTTTGGGGAATCTGCCCAAAACACTTGTCAGTCTGCATTTATGCCTAGGACACGTGGCGGCCTCTAAGGAGCGCCTTGGGAAGGGGCGTGACTGCATGCGTTAATTGGCATGCGGGCCTGCCTCGCCGACTCTTGGCGGTGCTTATCCGATGGGGTCGGTCCTCGGGTATCCCGCCGTTCAGGTCGGCCTTGTTGTAATCTTGAATCGGAGCATTTTTGTCCTCTCTCTGCTCGGCCCTCCCGGATCGGATACCGGGTCGGTCTTTGCGTCACCGTCCGGTCCGGTTTTTTGGCGAGCCCGGGAGGAAATTGGGTTTTTTGCCCGGTCCGACTTCAGGTTCTGCTCGGCCAATTTAGCTGTCTGGAGTGCCTACGTGGATTCCAAGTTGGATGGGCCACCAACAGAAACCACTACCTTTTTCTGCTTTCTCGGTCGTCCTTGCTTGCTTGCCATCGGCGAAAGCGCACTTTAGCCTAAATCAAATATCGTGCACCACTTATTCTTCTGTTTTCGAGCGAAGTGTAATCCTAGAATATTATCGTCACTATTACCATTAGTTAATATTAATATACGTTAAGAAATAAGTATATGTATTTTTGTTTTAATTTTTAATCATCATTATTAATATAAATAATTAAGAAGAATGATACGAGCGAATAAAATTGTCCCTTGTTCCGGGAATTATTATTCCCGTGATGTGTCTTACCTAATACTGATTGTAGATATATAGATGGAAGGTTCTAGATCCTTCTAGAGGTAGTAGAATCCTATTAGATGTCTTACCTTATCTAGGAATCCTATGTATGGAAGGACTCTCATTGTAATGCCTATATAAAGGCCCCTCTATCAATGTTATGAATGCAATTGATTGACTCTATTTATCGTCTTTTTACTTTCTCCTCAAACACGTTATCAGCACGTAGTATCTCAACTGAGTAGAAAAAATAATCCGAAATTCAGAAATTCCGAAAAAAAAAAAAAAAAAAAATCAAAAACCCTAATCCCGATCGCCGCTCAACTGCACTCTGCCCGACCGTTCGGACTTTTGGAATTGCCGGCGCCAGCTGCACGTCGCCCTCTCCATCCCGATCGGACTCCAACGTCACCTGCCTCGTCGAACCCAGCCCCCAAAAATCCGACCGCAAACCACCGCCGCGTCGCTGCTCTGTGATGCCCCGCACTAAGATCGCCATCTCCGCCCGCATCCAGAGTCCGGAATAACTTGGACGAATAGATCACCTCCATCCGCGACCAGACGTTGTGCCTCCGTCTCACCTCCAATTTGCAAACCGGATCTGCGATTTCCGACTCACAACAACCAGCTCGGCTCGCTGTTCCAGATTCCGGCCCAGCCCGTTTGCACGCCCAGATTCCGGCCCGTTCATACAGCCTTCGACCCGGTTGCTGACCCGACCCGGTTGCTGACCCGATCCGACCCGCCTGGCAGTCCCGTTTTCAGATCGTTTTTGTCCAGCCGACTGTTGCCTAAAGCTGCGACCCGATCTGATCGAAGCACCGCCGGATTTTCCTATGGTTTTATGCACGTGATATTTAATGCTTGAAAACCTAGTGCAATCGAGACAAAACCTATCAAAATCGAAAAAAAAAAGCCGAGAGACGAGAATTTCCGCGTGTGAATTTTCTGCACATCGCAGTCGTACGAAAATCACGTTTCCCGTTTCGTTAACCGTCGGATCGGTGTGAAATTTTGGCAGCAACTTCCCAACACAAATATCTGTATATTCAACGGTGGAGATTGGATTCTGTGTAATATTGGTTACTGAATCTACTGCCGAACAGAAGCAAATTTTTACGAAGAAATTTGGAGATCCGACCTCATCCAATACCGAGCTGCTGCATCGCCGCGCTCGAGTCCTTTTTCGGCCGAATTATTGAGCCCAAAGAGCCCTATCCGGGCGTTTCTCAACTCTCCATTTTTTTTCCTACTCAATGATTCATTTATTCATTAATTTGTACACTTATGAATCTTACATGTTTATGTTTTACGTGTATATAGGAAAATACGTCGCTCATGATGATGTGCACGCTATGGAGAAAAAGCCATATTTATCCCGTTCAAGGATCAAAGTAAATATAGAACGGAGTACCCACGGAAATATGTTGCTCATATGGAGAGAATCTCCCGTTCAAGGATCAAAGCATATATGAAACCAAGTACCCGTAAGACTTTATTAAAGTTCTCGTTTTTCAATTCCTCTCTTTTGGGAAATTTTTTTTTTGGGGGGGAATTGGGTATTTGGGTTCTTTATCTCCCACGCTACTTTGCGGTGGATGAGACAATGAGAGGTGGTATCACTCTCGGATGTCGAAGTAACCGTGTGACGGTCTGGGGGAGTCACGGATAATTGTTGAAAGTCGATATTTGTGGTTGTTGCATACACCACGCTGGGGTGCGATTTGATGTCGCCGCTTTGTCGATTTTTAAACCAACAATTGAAAAATGAACATTGTCGAACGGTAAAGTTATGACTCGTTCATGATTAGTCACGGATTTGTGACATACAAATGGGACAAACATCGATTGCGACGGATATGTCGTGGTTAAAATCGATTTGTGACGGAATTGTCACGTTGAATTGAGCGACCACCACTTGGTCTTGATCCAATCCCATACTTGGAAAACTCCATCTTTCATCTTATTAAAATAAAATATTGCATGTGGGTGTAGACATGTATCGTCTCCTTGCAACATGATATATGAAAGAATGTACGAGTAATTCTCATGAGTTTCAACATGTAAAGGCAATGGCATATTGCGGTAAATACATGAATTCGTTGACCTCGATTATAGTTCGTATGACTATAGGTCCGAATACTTTTCCGAGTATTTGTAAAGGCATGTGCCTTATATATTTGACTATGTTTAGTCGATCTTATTGGATGGTCAAGACAAGTTGGTTATGGTATATTCATTATGTCTCATGGTTCAAAATGCTTAATTATGATACACCGCGTTGTATCTATATAACATAGCTATTATGACGTATACTTGCAAATTGAGAATTAAAATACTTGGTTGATTGATGCACTTTGGTGTATTTTTTCTGCACTTTTGATCATGACTAGGCGCATCCTCCTTGGTATTTGTTTATGCTTTGAAAGTTCAAACGGAATCAGTGGTTTTTAAACAAATTTTTACAGCACTGACATTCCTACTTTCTGCAAGTCTACCAAGTTGAGTTCGAAAGGATCATTAGTCGAAGATAAGAAATCGAACACCCTACTGCATTTAAACGCACATATGGCTGTCATTGCCATGTTTTTGCATCAACACTTATGCCATTGGATATGGTCTCAACCTTGGTTTCTCACTAAACTTGGGAAAAACTAAACAACCAATTAAAATATGCACTGTGATCTGAGTTTAATGATCCGTGTGGTGCACAATATATGGATAGAAAGATACGGAAGTCTAGTTTCCAGAACATCTTACCGTTCGTCCATAGCCTTCCTAACAAGGGAGTTATCGCTGTTTTAGTGAACAAAGGTCAAGCTGCGCGGAATTTTATTTCCAGCGATTGTGCAAACTTTTGTCCCAACCAACTTGGTTCCCATCTTGAATTTGCAAGTGGTCTTACGACACATATTTTTCAACCTCTTTCTGGCCGAATTTACCATAGATGATGCAGTTTTTGGTATGCGTTGTACGCTAAACTATCATCTTTCAAATGTTGAAAAACAGTTTATTGGGAAAGCCCAAAATACGCACCCTTGTAAGAAGGTCGAGCGTGTGCATGGTAGTGTTACACCATGCTTGTGTCGTAATTTTGCCCCTTAGGCATATAACCTTGCCATGTTATGCACTCAATATGATAGATCATTTTGATCATATCAAGCATAAAATCTCTATGTTGTTAGAGTGTTCGCTATGCTCATGTTTGTAAAAGTTTGCAAGCGAAATTGAGTGCGTATTAAGCTATTTTCAAGGAACACGATATTTTTGGATTTCGGTGTATAAATCCAATATGACTATGATGACTAAATCATCACAATCAATGAGTGGTATAATACTCAAGTTGTTGAATGTCGAATGACGTTTTCTAGTCACATATGTTCTGTAACAATTGAACCATGTTATGACTCGATGATATATATGCCAAAGTGTATCACTCATAGCATCTCATTATGATTTGTGAGAATAAAATCTTATGCATCACTTGTATTGGATATGTGAAAGGAAAAATATTCATGAGTCAATATGGTCCGGCTTGCATCGGTTTGTGTAACCAGAAGATGTATTGGGACATTGACACATTTAGGCTTTAATAGTCCAGAATTTGGACAATTTGATGATCACGGTATTGTCATGGACATCATTTTCTTTAAACAAAGAAACTAGTTGGATCAAAGACACCAAAGTACGTTGGTGGAGTCGTGAGCAGGGCTCATGACCAATGATGATATTTATGTCATCCGCGTCTTGCTTTCATAAGCATGTGTGACGCCAAAGACCCCCCAATGATCCTTCTTAGCCATGTTCATTGATTTAAGCCTATTCTTTGGCACGATTAGGAGATGACACCCTCCTATGCTAAAGAGAATAATGTAGCGACTCGCATAAGTATGGTGCTGAGTCCTCCCCTTTCACCGAGTCCTTATACATACATGATCATAAGTATTAGCACGGGTGGCTTATGATGCTATGATGGTGTTCACAAATGGTCGTACTCAAGTAATATCATTTATATGTTATGTAGTTCCTTTGTCAATGATTGATAAGTTGATGAAACCTGAGTTATGGTTGTCCAACTTGCGGACCAATCATTGTAAAGGTCGGTTCACCCACTTTTTAGACCAAGTCTTAAAGTGAAATTTTAACGAGTACTTCCTAACATCCAAGGCTACCTTCTCACAAATTTTGGTGCCATTTGGAGACTTGGAAGGAGGTGAACCACTTAAATGAAGTTTTCACATACCACCGGCCCTAACGACTAGTTCGATGTCATTTCGATCGGTTTTTGACCACAAGGTTGATGGTTTTGGAATCCTAAACACCCGTTTATACATGCTCACGAAATTTTGAGGTGTTTGGGGCTGGTGAAGGGAGTGAACTCTTCAAGAAAGCATTAGAGGTTCGATAAAACCAACGGCCTATCATCGGTTCAATCGTTTCTTCATGTTCGATCCCGGTGGTGCATGGTGGCGGTTTTGTTGAATTCTCAAGACCAGTAGCTACGGCTATGTAGCATAGGTCAACATGTCATATTCACCTATACCTATCATCATTCAAATGCTTAGTTACGAGTGTAACAGTATGCATTTTGTTAACTGGATTGTGTTAACAACTGAAAACCTTTATCGTCCACATGTTCATGTGCCAAAAGTGCGTCACCACAACGCATTATGACGGGTTATAAATGATGAATATGACATGCGCTTTCACTCATAGTCCGCTTAAAATATACCTTGGCAGACGATCTCGTAAGTCACTTTGATGAGCCAGTCTTCCCGTCGTTAGGGGGAGATGCGAACGATCATGTTCGAGTAGAATGACTTGGAAATTGTCGTAGTTTGTCCCTACTGTGTCTCACCAAGTTCCCTAAAGTGACGAGATTAAATACATGCTGCAAACATGTCTGCAAGGATTGTGTCCGGTCATGGACGTCATCACCTATAAATGGTGATATGGTAACACCACAAATTGTGGTAGATGGTGTTACTAGGCCGTGGATCTCATAGAGTATTGGGATGCCACTTGGTTCGATAAATACTCTCGCTAAGAATGTATGCGAGCTTGGTACATGAAACTTGATCATATGATCAAATGAACTCATCCGTCTCATGTGATTACGGATTATAGTCATTATTGGGGACGCCTCAATGAATGCCAATCCATAAAGAGTACTCTATGAATAAAGCCGGTTCATGAGGACGTGGAATGTGAGTTTAATCGAACCATACTTCGTTGAAAATCTACAACGTTGTAGCCTTGGCCTAAAATGGAAACATATGCGACTCCGGTATAAACAAAGTGATAGCCCTTTGTTGAAGTGGTGCCGACAATCCAAAGATAAGCTCTATCTCGTATACTTTGTCAAAGCGAGTGAGAGAAGGAGTTAAACTCACCTCATGGCGCGAGGTTTCTCATGAACGCATCGGAATCGACTACGATGACACGAAACTTAGTTGTCTATCGTAATGGATGTTATAGCATCCACTATCTTTTCGCTAGATAGTTTCCCAAGCGACGTGCGGCTTGTGGTTAAATCTTATCTTAGTGGGAACTAAGTTAAGTGATTAAAGGATCTCGTGGTGGATCGGACTCAAATCAAGTGGCTCGACCACGGAGCGCGTCGACAAGTGATTGTCGGAACGCATACTAAGTATATACTTGATTTGGAAGAGATATGAAGCTTTGCGTGTAAAACTAAGGGTTTATAGTGATGTACTCTTGTGAGACTAAGAGATTCCGCTAAATCCAAAGTTAAGAATGAAAGGATCTTAGGGACACTTGATGATGCGTATTCATCAATCGGTTTAAGGCAATCTAAGGGACGGTTTCCCTAAGAGACGATAAAGTAATGCCTATATGATTCCCAATGATTAGTCGAAGTCATCATAAGACTTGGCTCACTTAAGTGATGATGCAGTCTTAAGAGAAAAGTACGGTATTATGTACTCATGTTTGACTCGATGTACTCATTCGTAATAATCCGGTAAAGCCACTGTGATGATGGCCTAGGATGCGCTCACGCAATGTCTGTGATTGACAAGAAGCTTGAGGCTCGCTCAATCTCGATAAAAAGGACACTTGAAAATCGATACCCGATCGCCTGAATGTGTTGGTCTATCTCCCATATGACCTACAGGGCAGCTCACTTGATGGAAAATGGTGAAATTGGTACCATTGGAAAGGTTTGTGTCTACTTTCCAAGGAAACCAACCATTTGATCACATTCATCATGTTGAGTGACATATGACTATTGTTGCAAAGTAGACAGATATGTCCTAATTTCTTGAGTCAACTTCGATAGAGCTTTGTGATCCGCTCAGTCGATCTAGGTTACGTACTATATGTGAATGAAAAGCTATGGGTATCTAGTTTTCATAAGTTCTTCTGATCTCGTTGATACCTATTGAATCGAAGAAGTTATGACCGATTTGGTGCATAGAGGTCAAGACTTTGGAAAACTTGATAAGTCTTTAGTGACTCGCACTTTGGATGTGTCGCTCTTTTTGTCCTTAGACCAAGGATTGTTTTTCCCATTGGGTTTTCACTTGGTAAGGTTTTTAACGGCGCGACCTATGAGAACATCCAGACAATGATGCGTTGTACTTGCTCAACTTAGACCAAGAGGTATTTTTCCCACCGGTTTTTCTTGGTATAGTTGTGAGGGCAACTTGGCATCTGACTCCTATGATTTGAGGTACTCATCAGGGGGAGTCGTTATGTATACATCAGGGGGAGTATACATGACATGTTATGTTGGTGCGTTGCAATCTTTTCCTCATCAAGCCTTTATTTTTCCCATGGGGTTTTGTTTTGGCTTGCAATAGGTTTTTACGAAGGCAACATCCTCTGCACCATTGTTGTATTAGTGCTCGACACAGGGGGAGTGTTCCGGGAATTATTATTCCCGTGATGTGTCTTACCTAATACTGATTGTAGATATATAGATGGAAGGTTCTAGATCCTTCTGTATAGAGGATCCTATTAGATGTCTTACCTTATCTAATCACATGTATGGAAGACTCTCGTCAGAATGCCTATATAAAGGCCCCTCTATCAATGTTATGAATGAATTGATTTGCTGTCTTTTACTTTCTCCTCAAACATCCCTTAGATATTATTAAGGAATTTTTATAAATTAATCTTGAATACGGAGAAAAATATTAGATTTAATTATACTACACATGATTTGTTTAGCATTATTTTCTTATAAATGTTCAATCAAGTACCTTTTTTTTTATATAAACTTATTAAATAGAAATGCAAGTCATGATGCATTTTTGTGATTCACGTTTAAGATTAAGATTTGTAGACAGCAATTGGTTACACACAAGGGTATTAATTAGGCAATAGCAACAGAAAACGGAGAATGGAGATTTAATCAGTTAAGTTATAAATTCAAGTTTTAGTCTGTTAATTTTAAAAAAAAAAAATTACCAAAAAATAATCCTAATAAATGATGAATTGAATATAATGAAGAGTGAAAAGGTAAATAAGGGTATGGTAGAATTGGTCCATTTATATCAAGTCTATGAAATGGAAAATTACATAAGACTGAAATTATATAAATATAAAATGAAAAAAGAATATGAAATGTTATAAAATTATTAGAAATTGTTCTAGAAAAAAAATCACAAAATTAGTTTTTAGAAAAAAAAATTGTTCTAGAAGCTTTGTAAAACATACTCTTATGTCTCACTCAAGGTTTGACAAAGGTTTTATCTCGTGTATTTTAGATAATGATTGATATAATTAATGGTGGTAAATGTGTGGTGGATATTAAAAATAAAAAATATAGACGGTGAATGTATGTTGGATAAATAAAAAAGTAAAAAATAATGTTTTAATTTTGTTCCGTAAAAATAGTAAACATAAATCATTTAAAAAAAAAAAGATAGATGTAAAAATTTGAGCGAGACAGTCAAAATACCTAACTTTCATAAGTCGTGATGAATTTGTAATTGATTAAGAAGTGTGGGTGACAACGAATTTGGACATAATGATAGAAAGGGGCAAATTGAGGTTTTATTCTCCAAAGCTGCTACACACACAAATCCACACATAAATGCACACGTCTGTTTTGTAGGAGTTGTACCCTGCTTTATAGGTAATATGGGTTATGTAGGGGTACAATCCATACTACGCAGGGTACAATCCCTACAAAGCAGGGATGTGCATTTGTGTGTGCATTTTTGTGTGTGTAGCATTATTCTTTATTCTCTAATCACTTACTTCATTTATCCCGCTTAAAATTTGATAAATGTTACGATTTTAGTATTTTGAGATAAATAACTAAATTTGGCACATTATAAAAATGAGCCCATGGCGTTTCGTTTCGATTTTATGAAACAAAGCTGCTACACACACATACAAATGCACACATAAATGCGCATCCCTATTTTGTAGGGTTGTACCCTGCGTAGTAGGAGTTGTACCTTGCTTTATAGGTAGTAGGGATTGTGTAGAGGTACAACCCCTACTACGCAGGGTATAACCCATACAATCCATTTGTGTGTGCATTATGTGTGTGTAGCATTATTCTTTATGAAAATTTTGTTCTTTTAGTTCTTAAAACTGCAATCGGGCCTTTCAGTTCTAAATCGGTTCGCTAATTTTTATTTTTTGGTTTTTATTTGTTTCTATATTTTTATTTTTAAAAAAAGGTAGACTAATTTACTAAATTTTGTAGAAAAAACCATAAGTAAACATAAAATCCAACAAAAAATATGACTTTGGACTCATTTCAAAATACAAAACACTTTGGTTAATAATTAAAGAAATTACAAGATCTTGATCTTAAAAATAATATATACAAATATTTTAATTCTAATTTGGTTTCCTTTGTTTGTTTGTTTTCAATTTTCTCACATATAATCAAACCAAACCAAAATTTTCATCTTCTTTTTTTTTTATGAAAGAACAAATATTCGATTTGTTTATATTTCAGTTTTTCATGTTTTTTTTTTTCAAATTTCAACTTTTTCTGTATATCTATAATAGCTTGGTAAGTTGTGATTGTTATGATAAGTGTATGGTAGAGATTAAGTGATATAATATTATAATTGTGATTGTTTTGTATAAGTGGGTCAAAATTATAAATATAAAGTTTCTAAGAAATCACAAGAATGAGGTAAACATAGTACTTTTGAACCGACATAAATAGCAACTTTTTATTTTGTTAAGCCGATAAATTCAACTCTGAGTTCATTATTATTAAAAACGATAGTGGTTCGTTACAAAGTCTCGTTTGATGCTGCTTAATTTTTAAAGATAAATTATTTTTTAATGAATTTTTAAATTTGATACTATTTGGCACATGGAAACAAAACAACTTCTTTTAGAATTTATGAGTCATGGCACTAGATTTTGGAAGTAACATTTTAGGGTTGCTTTTAGAAGTTTGTTCCATAAAAAACTGTAAATTAATATTTTATATTTAAATGTACTTTAGAAAATAATTTTACTAAATACAAATCTATTTAAATTTATATTTAATTATTTTCACATTATAATAGTATTAATTTGTTTAAATCACAATAGTTTTAAAGTTGGCCTACGTCTGATTCTGAATACAAGTTTTGGCATGAGTTGCTATCATGGTCATCTATTTTGCTCACATGGATGGAAAAAATTGTTTTTTTTTTTTAATTTGGATGGCAAACCGGTAATTCCTCATAATCCTAATAATTATTTTTACATGTGTACAAAAAATAAAATGGAATTATTTTAGAAAACCCAAGGTTGTTTAAACATATCGAATAGAAAATTATATACAATTGAAATCGTACAAAATGCAAAAAAGAAAAGAAAACTGAAATTTTATAAGAATAATAGAAATTGTTCTAGAAAACAAAACAAAAATAAACTCAAACAATTAGTTTCAAATAAAAACAAACATACATCATCAGGAAGTTATTGTAAAGTTAAAAAATGAAAAAAATCCAAATTTTATATAGAAATAGAAATATATTAAAATCTCAATAATGATTTTAAATAAAGCCAGGATCCACAAAAATTACTCTAATATACAAAGTGAAAAAAAAACATTTTCAGTGTTTTAATAGAAACTTTCAAGTTTTTGAATCTTATATTAAAATCATCTTAAACTATTCAAATCTATTTTAAGAATTTTAAAACAATTTAAATTTTTTAATTTCAGAATTTGTTTCATGTTATTCAGAATAATTTTTCCTTTTTATATGTCTCATAATCTATAGAGTTTGCTTTAGATTAATGAATTCTCAATTAAATCCCAAATTTAATATAAAACCAACTTCTAAAGATGAAACTGTCCTACTTCAAATAGAAAATGATTATTCTTCAACATTTACTCCTAAAACATTAAAATGGAATGAGATAACTATTCCTAAGGAATTTATTTTCAAAAATCCTGAAATACCAAGAAATATGATTAAAAAAGATATTAATCAAATAATCGAAGATAAAGATGGAAACATCATTCTAAAATTCGACTCAGTAAAAATTTATAAAGGAGAAAGTTCTACTTCTTCTAATAAATTTAAACCTTACAAATTAGAGATTCCTGAACCTAATATTAAATTCAAAACTCCTCTCCCAGAATTCCAAAATACTGAATATATTCACCTCCTAATTCTCCTACTATATCTCAAATAGATGTCATAACTAGTATCAAACCTAAAACTAAAAGTTTATTTTTTAGCGTTGATCATAAATTCATTAATGAACATTATTATGACCCTAAAAATAATAAGCAGAGAGAAAGTTATCAAAAATTTAGGGATAAATATCCTGAACTAACTAAAAAATTTTTGAAAGAATGAATGGATCATATGTTCAAAATTCATGAAAGTATTCCTTTGTTAGAATACTTTCAAACCTTTAATTCTGACAGAAATATTCAAAATGTTTTTTCTCAAAAACAAATAAATATTCATAATACACTTCTTAAAAATTGGACTTTAATCAACAATGAAATCATTACTTCTATTCATCCTCCTTTACAAAATCTTAAGATATCCACTAAAGATGGGGAAGTTATTGCTTCTCCTTTTAAAAAAGGAAAGGAAGGTAATGATCCTATAACTCAAGAAGATATTAAAAAAGTTTATCAGCAGAATAATTTTTCAAATCAAATATTACAAACCATTTCTAATCAGGTTAGTCATATGCACATAATGCAGATTAATGCTGAAGAAAAAACTATTCCTAAATTTCCTAATGAGATATCAAAACCTCATTTCAAACCTAATAAAATAGATCAAAAATTAATTCTACCTGAAACAAAGCTTCTTGATAATACTACTAATACTCATTTATTAGAAAGAGTTAATAAAAGTTTATCTAATATTGCCTCCTCTTCTAATAATTCAAAAATAAGTATTGTTGATTCCAAACCAGACATTAATTGTGTCTGCGAAAGTGATTCCAGTGCTGAATCAGAAGAAATTAATAAACTAAAATCTTATGGTCCTAATAGAAATTATTATAGAAGGCCTACTCCTCCTGATATTCAATATGAAGAAAGATCTCAATTTCAAACATCAAAATATGATGGTCAATCTATTCATCAATGGAATATTGATGGAAAATCAGAATATGAGATATTAAATACTCTCCAAGAGATGGGAATGGCCAAAGCGCCTATAAAATTCATAATTTAACTGATGATAATCCGCAAGTCTTTTAATAAGCGGTTTCTTGGTCAATTAAAAAACTGGTGGGATAATCAATTGGCTTTAGAAGATAAACAATTCATTATGAATCATAAATCAGAATATGATTTAGAAGATGGTACTACTCAAGAAAAGGCTGATGCCTGTGATTTCCTATTAGTTACTATTGCCATGTATTTTGTGGGAAATCCCAAAGAATAATTAAATTCTTCTCAAATTGTTCTTTCAAATCTTAGATGTCCTTCTCTATCTGATTATAGATGGTATAAGGATGTATTTTTAACAAATGTTTTAAAACGTCCTGATTGCAACCAATCTTTTTGGAAAGAAAGATTCATAGCAGGACTTCCCAAATTATTTGGAGAATTCAAAAGTTGAAAAATGAAATGAATAATGAAACTATAAATTTCAATGAAATTACTTTTGGCCAAATATTCGCTTTTATCAAAAAGGAAGCTCTTAATCTATGTTCAGAATTAAAAATACAATCCAAATATGGCAAAGATAAACATAATTCGAAAATTGAACTTGGTAATTTTTGTGAAGTCTTTGGCATGCAAAAGATACAAGCTCCTTCCACTTATTCCAAAAGAAAACATAATAATTATAGTAAAGAAAAAAGATTTAAAAAACATCGGAAAAGATATTTTAAACAAAAAACAGAACACATAGATAAACCTAAAAGAAAATTCAAAAAATCTTATCCTAAGTTTAGATCTGAATCATCAAAAATTCAATGTTGGAAATGTCATCGTTTTGGTCACAAAGCTGATACATGTCCTATGAAGAAAAAAATTAATGAATTATTTAAAGATGATTCTGAACTAAAGGATAAAATACTTAATTTATTTATTAATGAAATTAAACCTAGTAGTTCAGATTCTGATTCATATTATGGATCAGATGACGAACTTTATAATCAAATTAATAATTCAAGTGATAGTGAAGATTATGGCAATCAAAGTTCTAATATTTATGTCAATATGATTAATAATAATATAAATCCTGAATTTCTATTAGATTTGGCTGATAAAATTCATGATCCAGAAGACAAGAAAGAATTACTTCAAAAAATCAAGACATTAATATTAACAAAAGATAAACCTAACAATGAACCTTTTAGTTTATCAAAGCTCTTTGATAAAAACATACCTACTACCTCCAAAGGAATCAAACCAATTAATACAATAGATCTTAGAGAAGAAATTAAACTTCTTAAGAGACAAATTTCAAAAATTAATATGGAATTGGAACATATTCAAATCAATGATATGGAAAGAAATTCAAAAATATCTAATTTAGAAGAAATGATTAAAAATATTAATCATGATAAAACAGAAGAAACAGTTTTTAAGAAAAGAAGAACTGGTCAAGATAGTGATGATGAGAGTATTCATTTACCTATTAATAAAGATGAAATCAAATTAATAGAAGATTTGATTAATGAAGATCAATATATTCAAATTATCAATAAAATGACTTTCCAAAAACATTATGTATATCTTACTTTAGTTATTAATGATTTCAAAACAAATGTTATATGTCTTATGGACAGTGGTGCTGATCAGAATTGTGTCAAAGAGGGATTAATCCCTACCAAATACTTTGAAAAAACAAAAGAAAGATTAGTTGGTGCTAATTCAACTCCACTTAATGTAAAATATAAATTAACTAAAGCTCATATTTGTAATCAAGGGTATTGTTTTAGGACTCAATTTATTCTTGTCAAAGATCTTAATATTGATATGATATTAGGAACTCCTTTTCTTACTTCAATATACCCTTATGTTGTAATATCCGCAATTTTCGATTTTCGGTAAATTTCTTTTTTCGGACGGAGTCCGTTTTGACGACTCGCTCATGACCGTTTCGTCATTCTGAGAATGATTAATTCTACACTTTTTGACATCCGAGTTCGTTTCGGTGTCAATTTGTTGAGTTCCGTGCTTTTTAGCGACTTTTCCGCGCTTGAGTTCGATTCTTGCGAATCTCGCTCAAATCATTGCTTCGAGTTTCCGTAAGTCCGTTTAACTTTGTTAGACGTGTTGTGAACTTCGGTTTGGTTATTCGATCACGAATCGTGATATCAGGCGTTTGGGCCATTTTGTAATTTCTTGAAAGTTACGTATCCGTATCTGTAATTGTTGCCTCGACCCGCTTTCTTGGTCGCGTATGACTAATTATGGTATTATGTTTTCATTTCGGGCCGTTGATGTTGTCCGCGAACTTTTCGCCGTGTTCGCCCGTGACGTTTAAATCGGGTCGCCGAGCCACAGCGGTTGTGGGACTCGCCGGACGGTTATGGATCGCCGGACGATTGCGGCACCGGCCGGACAGATGCGGCAGAATCGGCGAGCGCACGCTATCGCCGGGTCGCGCGCTAACCGGCAGTGTAGCGCACGCTAGCTGGTCGACCAACGACGCTTATCGGGCCGGATAAAGGGGTTTCGAGGTTCTCGACTCGGCCAGATCGGCAGTAGCGCGCCATCGCTTGGTCGAGCGCACGCTAACCGGCAGGGTAGCGACGCCGCCGACTAGCGACGTTACTGGTAAGTTTGTTAGTCCAGTGGCTACATCGATGTGCTAGCGCGCAAGGCAGCTTCCGCCATAGCGCACGCTAGCGAAGTCGGGTGGACCATCATGGTCGGGCGAATTGGTCGGTGGTGCCGGGTCATGCGGGCCATGGCCGAGAGTGCTCGGCCGATCGCCGATAGCGCACGCTAGTCCTAAGGCTAGCGCACGCTAGTTCCGCCCGATATATATGACAGACCAGCCACATTTCCCTTCGTTTTTCATTTCCTTCCTTCTCCATCCGCGGCTGGCGATTCATGGGTGACGAAGCCATGTTGTTTAACAACAAATCCATGAAGTTCTTGAGTTCTTAACATCAATCAATCGTTCGTTATCATCCTTTGATCCAGCGAATCAAGGTAATCTTCCTTAGAACCCTAATTTCGTGAATTTGGGGATTTTTGCATTTTCGTCCGATTCGTTCCGTGTTGTTGATTAATTCATGATGGGTATGATTAATCTTGGTAGTATTCTTGTGTTTAACATCATTTAATCCATTGTTCTTCGTCGAATCGAAGTATATTTCTTGATTTCCTTCGAATTGACTTTTTGGGGGATTTGTCCCCGATCTCGTTTTTCATCCGTTTTCGATGGATCGATTATGGTTAAATGATGTTGTTAAACATATTCTATGGATTGTATATCCATATTTCAACTTGGAATTCCGTGTTCGGGTTTTGACGGAACGAATCGTGTTCTTGGCCGTTTTGGGGGAAATCCTTGAACTTTCGTCATTTGTTCTTTGAATTCAGCAGCTTTGGGTCGTACTTTGGAATTCATTTTCGTTGTTATTGTTTTCGTTCGTAGTTCGTTGTTGTGGATTGTCGTTCGGTGGAGTCGGCGAGTTCGTAGTCGGTTCGTACCAACCTACTTCGGCCGATTCTCCGCGTTGTGGTTATTCGAGGCAAGTACCTTGCCCATACTTTTCTCGTTTTATGGATATGATGATCGGTGGTCGTCTTGATGTGTTTGTTTGGTTATTTGAAATGAAGTTTCAAAGGATTTCGGTTTGGCCTCGTTAAAGACTTTCTTTCAAAGCGAGTGTGATTTGTGAACGGTGTTTTGAGAATTGATTATGATTTGGTTATTTTGAACGTTGAAGGATTTTATGATGATACTCCTATTGTTTAAGTTATGGAATCATGTATTCCGTATTTAATCTTGTTGTGGTGTTTTGAAGAATTTGATATTGGTGTCGAGTTAATGGCCATCTCTAGTGAGTATTCTTAATGAACTTACATTCTTAGCATATTAGTATTGCATGAGTAACGTGTGTGTGTGTATGCTCACTACGGGTTAGATCCGACGGGGTCTCGGTAGGGGTCCACGGAGGTGTGGATCGACGAGCTTTGCTTTTAACCACTACGGGTTAGATCCGACGGGGTCTCGGTAGGGGTCCACGGAGGTGTGGATCGACGATTAATTGTGGTGAATTTTACAAATGTGATTTGATATTGGCATTTCCGGAAATGAGTGCTTTTGAACGGTTTTCATGATTGCATGCATTGACTAAGTGTGTAAGAGGTAAGTTGTTCGTTTTGTAATATCCGCATTTTCCCTTCCCTTGTATTTTTATTTTTTTTTATGTATTTCTCGGTCATAGTGACCCTCGTGTATCTTACAGTGTATCTTTTCCGTTATCTATTGATTTGATTCCCGTTATCGTTGTGCGGAACCGCCGTTTCGGGGTTGCCGTGGATCCATTCTATGTTATGATACCCGTTGAGATGTTCCGTTAGATGTTTCGTTCACATTTCGGTGTCTTTGGACCGTTCATATTTCGTACCTAGCGCACGCTACTTCTTCTGCATAGCGCATGCTAGGGATCCCTTAGTAGCGCACGCTACGTTTGTTTCGTAGCGCGCGCTAGCGAGTGGCCCTGGGAGTGGCAAAGGCTGCTTTTTCCTTTCTCGACTAGCGTATTAGCGCACGCTACATATGCTAGCGCACGCTAATGTCGAGGGCTAGCGACGCCGATGATACCTTAACGCGGCGCTAGCGTGAGTGTCGATCGATGCTTTACTATCAACCCGGCCAGTGTCAGTTAGCGCACGCTACGCTCGTATGGTAGCGCACGCTAACGTATCAGTTAGCGCACGCTACGCTTGTATAGTAGCGCACGCTAACGTATCAGGTGGGTTCTGGGCAGTGCCACTGGACTCGACTGATGTCCGGGTAGCGCACGCTATTGGTCGGTAGCGCGCGCTATCGAGAGGTTATTAGCGCACGCTACGTTTCGAGTAGCGCACGCTAACGGCCAAAGTCTGGCTACTGGACTGTAATTTTTCCCCGTTAGCGCACGCTAACCTTGAGGATTAGCGCACGCTAATGTAATACCCGGTTGTTATTCATTCATTTTCATTCAGTAATTATCAGTCTGTAATTGTCACTCAGTAATTCTCACTCATTAATAATCACTCATCATTCATGAATCACTCAATTGCGTTCATGTTGGCATGTTGTAATCGTATATCAGTTACCGATCGTCATTTTTTCTCCGTTTTTAGATCGAGACGGGAGTATTATCATTTTCATTGTGATTGATAGCCTTGTACTGAGAGTATCATCTTTGGCTCGTGTTAGACTTGTTCATTTTCACATTCGTATGTTATGTCGGATCATTCATCAGTCGTATCGTGGAATCGGAATTATCGGATTGATTCACCTTGGCCAAAGATCGAGTTACGGCGTAAGGTTACGGGATACGGCCGTAAGTCGGCACGTACGGCCGTAGTGGCGGGCTTATTCGGCCGTAAGTGGTCAGCCAGGTCGCCGGGCATTTGGCGAAGGTGAGTTACGGCCGTAAGGGAAGGTGAGATACGGCCGTAAGTGGCGTCAGATATTTCGGTGTTGCCGATCAGGTTGACTTACGGCCGTAAGGGTTGCGGCATACGGCCGTAAGTCGAGGCAGTACGGCCGTAAGGCTTGGGCCGGATACGGCCGTCCGCAGAAGGATGTCCGGCCATTTTTGACGAAGGCGGGTTACGCCCGTAAGGTTGGCGGATACGGCCGTATCATCCGAGTTACGGCCGTAAGGTGTGCGACGGCCGTAAGGTGTCCGGGCGGGTGTTTTTGACGAAGGCGAGTTACGCCGTAACTAAAGAACGATTACGGCCGTAAGTCTGCCAGCGTGCTTTGGACGAAGCCGAGTTACGCTGGCCGTCTGAGTTGGCGATTCTGGCCGTAAGGCCGTTGACTTGGAAAGTTACGGCCGTAAGAGGGCCGAGTTACGGCCGTAACTTCCGGCAGTACTTAATGATTTGGCCGGGTCATTTCACCTCACTTTTTCATTTTTCCTTCTTTCATCCGAGAGAGAGTGTTGAGAGAGTGATTTCATCATCATCAATCACCTGAGTGTGTAATCTTCATCATTTTCATTCCTTTGGGAAGCTTGGATACTCGTTATAACTCGTGTTCATCGGATCGTAGTGGTTGGATCTTCAAGAGGTAAGCTCTTCAACACTTTGGATTTCGATTTTGTGTTGAGTTATGATGTTTTGGACGTTATAATCATGTTATATGAAGGGATATGTATATGATTATGAGTTTGTATAAGGATCCATTGGATTATTGAGAGATTTATTCAAGAACACTTGAATATCGAGTTGGATTTGGGGATTTCCGATTAATTGTTGTTATAATCACGTTTTTGGATATTCATAACGGATTATTGATCGTATTGGAGATGTTTAGTTGTTTTGAATCACTTCTTGGGGATTTGAAGTTGGTATTATTGAGGTTTAGTGGTAATCAATCAAAGTTGGCCTCAAAGTGTTCGATATAATGCCCCAATGAACTTGGTTTAATCGTATCGACGTCTTGAGTTCGTTATATTCGTGTTTAATTCGTTATTGATCGGATTGTTGGCAATTGTATTGAATTAAGGTTGTTCGAGCGATCGGTATCTTGGTTAGGACGTTGTTCGTGGACGGACATTCTTCATCGGTATTGAGTAAGTTAATTCTTACTCGGTTAAAAGGATACTCATTCCTTTTGTTGTTGATTACTCATAATCATAACTCATTCATCATTGTATTAATCATATTAAAACTTGTTATTGTCAATTAATCACTTGATCATAAGGAACGACGGTTCCAATCTTTTCGTTGAGCTATCATTCATTTCATTATTACTCTCATCTCGGTGAGTCATTCTTGACTTTGTCAGATTATTACTTATTCATTGATATTCATTACGGTCATTCTCGTTCATATGACCTTCTGGGTTCATATTGCGTGGCCGGGTGTGGATGTGTGGAATTTTTAGTCGGGCACACGATGGTCATGTATTGGGTTCACCGATACATTGGACTGTGCACACGGTAACGCTTACCTCCGTGAGACTAATTAGGTACAAGGACGGATGTGTTCGGACATTCGTCTTGTACACTTGCACAGAACATTACGGGCGTACTATGGTACTCCTCTTCAGCGTAATTCATAATTAAGAATATTTCATAACTTGAGTTAATTCATGATTGTGTTATTTCAACTCTTGAGGATTGTTGTTCTCAGAATCGACATTGGGGGAATTTTGTTTTCGTGTCACGACAAGGCAAAGGCACGGAAGAGCATGTTGACGGCGACGAGTCCCATGATACTAGTAGGGGCCCTACCATTCCGTTTGTTCATCATTTTCATCATTTGATTATTTCGTCATTCGTATTTTCCGCCGCAAATTCCGTTTGTAATGTTTATTTATTCAGATGGTGTATTTTATCTTCATATAAAATACACTAGTATTCTGTATTGTCTGGTGTGTTGTACTTAAACTCCTCATCGGAGTGTTTGGTAATATAATGTGGTTCGGTACTACAATTATATTATTTAATTCACCATTTTCATTTGCTGGTGGGTCCTGGGGATTCACGGCAGACCGTAATATCCGCCTAGTTTGGGGTGTTACGAGTTGGTATCGGAGCGTGGTTTTGAATACTACCCTCCAAGTCATGTCTCATTTGAAATCGTCGTCATTGGACTAGTATCATTGACTTTCGCGTCACGTGTGACTGTGCAAATGCCGAGCCAATCGGACCAAGAATCAGAAGATTTCTAATGCCATGGTATAATTTCTCGCATTAATCATTCATTCATAATTCATCGATTAACAATCCTCAATCATCATTGTCATTTTGACCGGACGGTCGAGTTAACTCATTAATCACCAATTCATTTCATTGTTGATTGTTGATCGTGAAGATCGAATCATTAATCTTGTTAACTCATTCAAGATAATCATTTCAAGAATTCATCGATAATCATGTCACGTCAATTGATCATTCATGTAATCGTGTATTTGAGCGCGTATGCTCATTTTCATCATTTCATAATATAATCATAATGTGATACTCATGCGAGATATATAATCATCATGTGACTTTCCTACTTGATGGAAAGAGCCGGGCAGAGGACGAGGAGGACGAGGCCGTGGAGCGGGCCGAATCCCGAGAACTCGTGCGAACACACGTGCAAATGCCAGAATAATGCTAACTCATCGAGCAATGACGCCACTCATTCACCGGACGCGATCATTCCCTATCGGGAGTCGTACCGAGACACGGCTCGATTAGAGGGTGTCCGGGTTGATCCACTCGCATTTATGCAGGCATGATGGCCCAAATGACTCGATGGCTCTTGATGGAGACGATGCATAACTCCGTCAATCGACCGCAGCTCCTCCGCCGCCACCTCGGAGGCAAGAGAGGAATGTGAGTAACATCATCGGCGATATCTTCGCCAGAGGCCACCTACTTTTGAGGGCCTGCGTCAGCCGGCAGATATCATTCATTGGCTCGAGCATTTCGAGAAGTCGTTTGCTATGGTAGAGTGTCCCGAGGGACACAAGGTTTCGATTGCGGCTTACTATCTCGGTAAGAGCGCTCATTCATGGTGGTTATCGTTGAAGCCCACAGACGGATCATGTACTTGGGATCGGTTCAAGACTCTCATGATGGAGAGGTATTATCCGGCCCCACTCGAGAGGCCAAGTCAGCCGGAATTGCTCACCCCCGACCCCTCACAGACGAGGATGTTCTCGCCATTGCCGAAATTTCAGAACTTCTTCCGTTCGCCTCATCTATCATTCACTCGAAGCGGACAAGATCAAGTATTTCGGCAAGAGGTGAAACCCCGTATGAGACTTGATTACTTAATCATAATTGCACCACGTTGGCGAGTTCATTGAGAAAGCTCTCACCTACGAGCTTATCGCTAAAGAAATTGCTAAGCAAAGAACCTTCGTCGCTAGCAAGAAGTCCAGAATCGTAATCACCTGACGGAGTCGTGCCACTTTCAAGAAACCCCGTGCGGGCTCCGCTTTTCCGAGCGACCTCTGTGTCGTCTAGACCCACGGAATCTCGGTCTCGAGCGGCGATTCGCCATCACTGTTATAATCAAGGGGAACTTGGTCACCTCGCACCAAGTGTCCGGCGTACTATCACATGTCATAATTGTGGAATTGCCGGGCATAAGGCCCGTTTTTTGTAGGGACTCCAAACCTACTCGGACGTCATCCTGTGCCCCTAAACAATGTGCTCGTTGAATCAGGCCACTCAATCAGCGTCGTTTAAAACGACGGGAGCGACTAAAGGTGGAGCTTTTAGCCATCAGACGGGAGCGTCCGGTGCCGGGACTAGCAAGCCCCGGATTTATGAGATGAAGAAGACCGATGATCCAGAGGCCCGAATGATCTCAGGTACACCAACCCGTGTGTACTCTTTTCGATACTGGTGCATCGCATTCATTCATTTCCGAGTCATGTTTGAGTAGACTACGTCTGGGTAGTGCTACTAGTTGTGAGCCTTATGTCATTGGCCTACCTGATGGTAGACGAATTATCGGTAATCGTGAGATTCAGAATTGTCCGATTCAGTTTCATGGTCGTGTATGGCCAGCAGACCTAATCGTGGTAGATTTGCCGAGGGACGACGTCATCTTGGGTATTGATTGGATGGATCGTCATGATGCCATCATTAGTGTCCGTAAGCGTATGGTCACTATCATTTCAGACGAGGGGGTTGAATGTGTGTTTCAGGGAGGTAATCCCGGCTGTTCTGGTAAGGTCATTAATTTGATGAAAGCAGTAAGGTTACTCAATCAGGGATGTGTCGGTTATTGGTGCTATATGGCCAAAACCGAGAAGTCATCAGTAATGTTAACGGATATTCCGGTGGTGAAGGAATATGCCGATGTTTTTCCAGACGAGTTACCTGGTTTGCCTCCACAGAGGGATGTGGAATTCACGATTGAGTTGGAGCACTGCACGTCCCCGATATCGAAGGCGCCGTACCGGATGGCCCCGACCGAAATGCAGGAATTAAAGAACCAACTTGAAGAGTTGTTCGAGAAGGGTTATATTCGACCGAGTGCGTCCCCGTGGGGAGCACCAGTGTTATTTGTCAAGAAGAAGGATGGTTCATTCCGCTTATGTATTGATTATCGGGAGTTGAACAGGGTGACGATCAAGAATAAGTACCCCTTACCCCGTATTGATGATCTTTTAGATCAACTTCAGGGAGCTTCAGTATTTTCCAAGATCGACTTAAGGTCCGGATATCATCAGTTGCGGATTCGAGAGTCGGACATCGCGAGGACGGCGTTTCGAACACGCTATGGCCATTATGAGTTTGTGGTTATGCCGTTCGGATTGACTAATGCACTTGTGGTGTTCATGGAGTTAATGAATCGGGTTTTCATCGACTTTTTGGATCAGTTTGTTGTTGTCTTTATCGATGACATTTTGATTTATTCTCGTGACCTGGAGGAACACGAGTTTCACCTTCATCAAGTACTCGACGTGTTGAGACGCGAACAACTTTATGGGAAGTTCTCCAAATGTGAGTTCTGGATGTCCGAAGTAACTTTTCTCGGACATGTAATCTCATCAGACGGAGTTCGTGTCGACCCTCAGAAGACGGAGGCTATTCGAGATTGGTTACCTCCGAAGAATGTTAAGGAAATCCGGAGTTTCCTCAGACTAGCGGGTTATTATCGGCGATTTGTGGAAGGATTTTCCAAAATTGCTCAACCATTGACGAACCTTTTGCGAAAGGACAAGAGATACACGTGGTCCGACGCGTGTCAGCAGAGTTTTGAGGAACTCAAGAGCCGGTTAATGTCAGCACCTGTACTTTCCTTGCCGCAGGGGACGGAGGGATTTGTGGTTTATAGTGATGCGTCCGGACAGGGTCTCGGATGTGTGCTAATGCAGAACGGGAAAGTTATTGCCTATGCTTCACGGCAATTGAGGCCTTACGAGGTTAATTATCCGACCCACAACCTGGAGCTAGCAGTCGTGGTGTTCGCTTTGAAGATCTGGCGTCATTACCTTTATGGCGTCACCGCCGATATTCACCGATCATAAGAGCTTAAAGTATATATTTACTCAGAAGGAGTTAAATATGCGTCAGAGACGGTGGTTGGAATTAATCAAGGACTATGATATTGAGATCCTCTACCACCCGGGCAAGGCGAACGTTGTCGCCGACGCCTTGAGTCGCAAGTCCGTTCAGGAGCAGATGCTTGCTCGTCTAACAGTTCAGAAGGAACTTCAGCAGGAATTCCTTAGACCCGAGATCGAGGTCTGGCTTCAGCGAGTTCAGGGACAACTTTGTACGTTAGAGATTTCATCGTCACTCGAGGAGGTAATCAGAGAGAACCAGAGTTCAGACCCTTCATTGTTGCGCATCCGTGAGGATGTGGCTCGGAAAGCCCCTGGATTTGTGGTCCACGAGGATGGACTTTTGAGGTTTAAGAATCGGTTGTGTGTACCGGCGAATGACGAGTTGAAAAACTCGATTTTGAAGGAAGCTCATGCTACCCCTTATTCTGTGCATCCGGGGTCTAGCAAGATGTACAAGGACTTGAAACAAAATTACTGGTGGAGTAATATGAAGCGAGAAGTCGCAGAATTTGTTTCGAGATGCTTAACTCACAACAAGTTAAGATTGAACATCGGCCAGGCGGGTATCTCAAACCTCTTCCTATTCCCGAATGGAAGTGGGAAGACATTTCTATGGATTTCATCACGAGTTTGCCGACGAGTCGTCGTGGCATGAATACGATCCGGGTGATCGTGGACCGCTTAACCAAATCGGCTCATTTCCTTGAGATCAAGGAAACGTGGGGTCTGAGAGACTGCTCGATTGTTCATCAAAGAGATAGTCGACTTCATGGTACTCCTAAGAGTATCGTTTCCGATCGTGACGGACGATTTGTGTCTCATTTTTGGAAATCGATTCATCGTGCTATGGGAACTCACTCAATCTCGATCGCTTTTCATCCTCGGTCAGACGGACAATCGAGAGGACTATTCAGACATTAGAGGACATGTTGAGGGCATGCGTCCTCGATTGGAAGGACGATTGGGAAGCCCAACTACCATTGATCGAGTTCACGTATAATAATAGCCGGCATGCTTCCATTAAGATGGCACCTTACGAGGCCTTGTACGGTCGTCGTTGTCGGTCTCCTTTGTGTTGGGATGACTTGTCGAATCAATCGGCACCGAGCCCGATATGCTTATAGCCGCCCGAGAGAAGGTAGCTTTAATCGAGTCGTATGTTGACATTTCGAGTCGGCGTAAATCCTATGCAGATAATCGTCGTCGACCACTAGAGTTCGAGACGGGCGACCACGTTTTGGTCAAGGTATCCCCGAGTCGAGGTATTTTCCGTTTTGGGAAGAGGGGAAAGTTGAGTCCGAGATTCATTGGACCGTTTGAGATTTTGGATCGAGTGGGCGAGTTAGCTTATCGATTGGCTTTACCTCCGGCGTTGAGCCGAATTCATAATGTATTTCATGTCTCTCAGTTGCGGAAGTATGTTGCCGACCCGAGTCACATACTCCAGTTCGACGACGATCATTCATATGAGGAACATCCTATTCGAGTTTTAGAGCGGCGAATCAAACAGTTGAGGAATAAGACGATTCCTTTGGTTAAAATTCAGTGGTCTAGACACGGAGTCGAAGAGGCCACTTGGGAAACTGAAGAGAGTATGCGGGAGAGTCATCCCGAGTTGTTTGACCCTTAGTTTCGGGGACGAAACTATTTTAAGGGGGGGAGTATGTAATACCCGGTTGTTATTCATTCATTTTCATTCAGTAATTATCAGTCTGTAATTGTCACTCAGTAATTCTCACTCATTAATAATCACTCATCATTCATGAATCACTCAATTGCGTTCATGTTGGCATGTTGTAATCGTATATCAGTTACCGATCGTCATTTTTTCTCCGTTTTTAGATCGAGACGGGAGTATTATCATTTTCATTGTGATTGATAGCCTTGTACTGAGAGTATCATCTTTGGCTCGTGTTAGACTTGTTCATTTTCACATTCGTATGTTATGTCGGATCATTCATCAGTCGTATCGTGGAATCGGAATTATCGGATTGATTCACCTTGGCCAGCATCGAGTTACGGCCGTAAGGTTCTGGGATACGGCCGTAAGTCAGCGGGTACGGCCGTAAGGCTGGCGATTACGGCCGTAAGTGGTCCAAAGTTTGCCGGGCATTTTGGCCGAAGGTGAGTTACGGCCGTAAGGGAAGGTGAGATACGGCCGTAAGTGGCGTTCGTATATTTCGGGTGTTGCCGATCAGGGTGACTTACGGCCGTAAGGGTTGCGGCATACGGCCGTAAGTCGAGGCAGGTACGGCCGTAAGGCTTGGCCGGATACGGCCGTACGCTGCAGGAAGGATGTCCGGCCATTTTTGACGAAGGCGGGTTACGCCCGTAAGGTTGGCCGGATACGGCCGTATCATCCGAGTTACGGCCGTAAGGTGTGCGGTACGGCCGTAAGGCTGTCGGCGGGTGTTTTTGACGAAGGCGAGTTACGCCCGTAACTAAGGAACGGTTACGGCCGTAAGTCTGTCGAGCTTTCGACGAAGCCGAAGTTACGGCCGCATTGAGTTGGCGTTACGGCCGTAAGGCCTGTGAGTTGGAAAGTTTCGGCCGTAAGAGGGCCGAGTTACGGCCGTAACTTCCGGCAGTACTTAATGATTTGGCCGGGTCATTTCACCTCACTTTTTCATTTTTCCTTCTTTCATCCGAGAGAGAGTGTTGAGAGAGTGATTTCATCATCATCAATCACCTGAGTGTGTAATCTTCATCATTTTCATTCCTTTGGGAAGCTTGGATACTCGTTATAACTCGTGTTCATCGGATCGTAGTGGTTGGATCTTCAAGAGGTAAGCTCTTCAACACTTTGGATTTCGATTTTGTGTTGAGTTATGATGTTTTGGACGTTATAATCATGTTATATGAAGGGATATGTATATGATTATGAGTTTGTATAAGGATCCATTGGATTATTGAGAGATTTATTCAAGAACACTTGAATATCGAGTTGGATTTGGGGATTTCCGATTAATTGTTGTTATAATCACGTTTTGGATATTCATAACGGATTATTGATCGTATTGGAGATGTTTAGTTGTTTTGAATCACTTCTTGGGGATTTGAAGTTGGTATTATTGAGGTTTAGTGGTAATCAATCAAAGTTGGCCTCAAAGTGTTCGATATAATGCCCCAATGAACTTGGTTTAATCGTATCGACGTCTTGAGTTCGTTATATTCGTGTTTAATTCGTTATTGATCGGATTGTTGGCAATTGTATTGAATTAAGGTTGTTCGAGCGATCGGTATCTTGGTTAGACGTTGTTCGTGGACGGACATTCTTCATCGGTATTGAGTAAGTTAATTCTTACTCGGTTAAAAGGATACTCATTCCTTTTGTTGTTGATTACTCATAATCATAACTCATTCATCATTGTATTAATCATATTAAAACTTGTTATTGTCAATTAATCACTTGACCATAAGGAGCAGCGGTTCCAATCTTTTCGTTGAGCTATCATTCATTTCATTATTACTCTCATCTCGGTGAGTCATTCTTGATTTTGTCGATTATTACTTATTCATTGATATTCATTACGGTCATTCTCGTTCATATGACCTTCCGGGTTCATATTGCGTGGGTGTGGGCGTGGTGGAATTTTTAGTCGGGCACACGATGGTCATGTATCGGGTTCACCGATACATTGGGATCTGCACACGGTAACGCTTACCTCCGTGAGACTAATTAGGTACAAGGACGGATGTGTCGGACATTCGTCTTGTACACTTGCACGAGAACATTACGGGCGTACTATGGTACTCCTCTTGGCGTAATTCATAATTAAGAATATTTCATAACTTGATTTAATTCATGATTGTGTGATTTCAACTCTTGAGGATTGTTGTTACGTAAATCGACGGCCCGTTGGGGGGGAATTTTGTTTTCAGGTCACGGCAAGGCAAAGGCACGGGAAGAGCATGTTGACGGCGACGAGTCCCAGTGATACTAGTAGGGGGCCCCAGTCATTCCGTTTGTTCAGTCATTTTCAGTCATTTCAGTTATTTCTGTCATTCGTATTTTCCGCTGCAAATTCCGTTTGTAATGTTTATTTATTCAGGATGGTGTATTTTATCTTCATATAAAATACACTAGTATTCGGTATTGTCCTGGTGTGTTGTACTTAAACTCCTCATCGGAGTGTTTGGTAATATAATGTGGTTCGGTACTACAATTATATTATTTAATTCACCATTTTCATTTGCATGGTGGGTCCCAGTCGGGGATTCACGGCACTGTAATATCCGCCTAGTTTGGGGTGTTACAGCTAACACTCCCTGGTTATATAAACCAGGGAGTTGACCGAGATAATCACAATTTCTCATTTCTCTCCTTCTTCCGCGGCCGAGCGACTACAGAGGCGATTTGAGGCGATTTTCTTCTTCCAATCACTTCAGAGATTCTTCTGCTTGAATTCTTGGTGTAGATTAACATCATCTACTTGTGTTTCTCATCCTAAATCCAAGGTAAATATCTTAGAACCCTACTTTTCGATAAATTGGGGTTTTTGGGATTTTTTCCGATCCGTTCCGTTTTGTTGATGGATTCATGCGGAATATGATTAATCTTGTTGGTATTCTTAGTTTCCCTACGGATTCATGGTATATTTCGTGATTTTTACGGAATCGAGAGGGTTTGGTTGTGGTCCGCCCTCGTTGTTGTTTATGTACGAATATACATGAATCGTAGGCGGGTTTTCGGGTGTATTCCAATTCCGTATTCGTTTAGAAATGGTTGTGATTGTATTCTTCGAATCGTTAGGTTCGGTTTCATTGGTTCCTAGCGTTCGTCGGTGACTTTCCTTTCGTTCTTCGCGTCGTCATTAATTCAAGGCAAGTATTTTTGGAAACCTTTAAGCTTAACATGAAATGGTGATGTATATTACTTGTGTGTAACTCACCTTGTGTTGGCCCGACGGGGTCAAGGAGGGAAATCTATGCTGCCGCCCTGGATTTCACGAGTTTCGTACCGCTAGCCAACTCGTTAGGGTCCTTGTGAGGCCTCGAGTGAGAATGTATGTTGCCGCCCTGTTCTCACGGCATAGCGTGTGCGTAGTTTTGTTTTTCTGTAATTGTAGCCAACTCGGTAGGGTCCCTATGAGGCCTCGAGTGAGAATGTATGCTGCCGCCCTGTTCTCAAGGCTAATTGTGGACTGTATATTTTCCGGAAAAGACATGTCTAGTTTTGGTTTTTGAAATGATATTGGTGCATGTACTATGAAATGTGTAAGCGATTGGTTTGCCTTGATTACTTGTACTAGCGTAATTGCTAACCCCTTTGGGGACCCGTTTTGGGGAAATTCTTGTTATGGATTTCAGGTTACGATTATCCAGACGAGCGGGCACCAGGACAGTACGAGGATGTTGGCCAGGGTCGTTGACATGTGCATTTGGGTCTACTTATTTCCTTTGTCCATTTCGATATGGTTGTTCCCACAGTTTTAAACTTATAGATTGTACTCGCGAGTACTTAGGCTTATCGTTTCAAACTCCGTATTGTATTGCCTTAAAATTGTCACGTTGTTGGTTGATGCTTATTTTGCCGGTTGCTCCGGGTGTATCTTTATATGTCATATTATTTAATTGTGTATCCTCGCTAACCAAGATGGTTAGTCGAGTGGAGTTTTCTTATCGTAGCCTGGTGGGTCCCATGTAGGGGTCTACGGCACTGTAACATATTCCGAATATCTCGGGGTGTTACAGAAAATGGTATCAGAGCTCTAGGTTTATGGATACCTAGGCTTGTTGGTTAATTGGGTCTAGTCGTGTTTGTTTTGCACATTGTCACACCGCTGCCAGCATCCCAGTACTTCCAGTGCTCGTAAGTTTTCTTATTCGACTCTTTTGTTTCTTGCATTGTATTTCCACTTTTGAATCGTAGTTGTTTTTCCTCCCTTACTCATCATCGATATACTTCTGTTATCTCTCAACATCAGTATGGATGCCGGAGGAAACCGTGGTCGTGGCCGTGGTCGTGGTCGTGGACGCGGCCGAGGACGTGGGGCAGCCGGTGGGGCGGCCACGTCGCATTCTTCGGGAGCCGGCAGTACCGGTGACCGTCACAGTCATGCTTCTTCTCAGGAGCGCGCCGATCTTGGTATTGCGGCTGTTATGCAGCAAATGGTTAACCAGATGGCGGCTATAGCTCGTGGTCGTAACCCCGATCAGGCCCATGCTAATCGGGCGGAGCGGATCGGCTTCGGATGTCATCAAGATGCATCATCCTCGGTTTCGGGAGCTTCGGACCCGATCGGGCCGGGAAGGGTGGATCAAGGAGATATCCAAAGTATTCACCGCTACCAATCGCCCGAGGACCGCAAGGTCCCTATTGCTCAATATTTTCTCACGGGAGATGCTACAGTTGGTGGGAGGCCGTTGGTCCCAAAGATCAGGTTGCTTCATGGGCCGAATTTCAAGAATTGATGGAGACCGAATTTTGTCCGTGGCCGGTCAGTGTGCCCGAGTGCATGCTTTCTATGATGCCCAACCACGGGATATTCCCGTATCTCGTGCCATTGCCGACTTTAACAAGGAGTTGGGTTATGTGAAGACCCAAGTTGTCGCCGAGAGCGACAAAATTTTCCATTTTTCCGGAGGATGAAGTCGCCTATTCGGGACTATATGTCAGGCTCGTCGTACTACCTTGAAGGATTATCGAGTCGAGCTCTTGCTTATGATATGTCGCTGACGGCTAGCGATTTGGCTCGTGAGAGCAAGAAGCGTAAGTCGGTCGGAAATTTTTCTCGGTCCCAAGAGTGGAGGCCAGTGAAATCTCAAGCCGCAAATATTTCAACGGCGGTTCGGCTCGTTTCTCGGGAGCTTTCGGTGCCTCCGAACCTCCGCTCGTGAACCTACATGTTTTAAGCGTGGTGTGCGGGGCCATAGGAGCCGCAGTGTTCTCGTCCGAAGCTTACTTGTCACACTTGTGGGACACCGGGCCACAGGCCCCTTTTGTGAGCAGTCAAAAGCCTTCGTGGCGCCGTTCTTCCCAACGATGCCGTTGGAGCCGAGTGTGAACCAGGGCTCATTTGCTCGCCGCCTCCACCGAGTGCCGGCCGAGGTAGGGGTCGGGTCACTGCTAGGGGTGGAGCTTCGAAAGATCGGATCTGCTCACCGCGTATCTATGAGATGAGGAGAGCCGATGATCCAAAGACTCTGTAGCGGCAGTGCCGTTCATATTCATTTCCATCTGTCAGTGTGCTTTTCGATTCGGGTGCTACGCATTCATTCATTTCTCTAGAGTGTGTACGCCGTTTGAGTCTCGACTGTTTGTCACCTTGCGAGCCTTTCATCGTTAAACTTCCTAGCGGTGATAGAATTGTCGGTGATCGAGAGGTCCAAGACTGCTCTGTGATTATTTGTGAGAGAGCTTGGCTCTCTAATCTTATTGTCGTTAATATTGAGGGTGAGGATTTGATTCTCGGGGATGATTGGCTCGAGCGGCATGGTGCAATCATGAACTACCGCACGAGGATCATCACCATGTTAGCCGAGGATGGCACCGAGCACTCGTTCGCGGGACGAAGGAGGGGAAATCAGAAATTCGTCATTAATGCCTTGAAGGCGATGAGTCTCCTGCGAAAGGGGTGTACTGGTTATTGGTGCTATGCCTTGAAGGCGGAGGATGGTGGAGTCGAGCTTTCGTGGATTCCAGTCGTTAATGAGTTTCCTGATGTATTTCCTGACGAGTTACCGGGGTTGCCACCGGATCGTGAGGTTGAGTTTGCTATAGAGTTAGAGCCGGGTGCGGCTCCGATTTTGAAGGCGCCGTATCGCATGGCACCTTCAGAGATGGCAGAGTTGAAGAAGCAGTTGAGTGAGCTTCTTGAGTCGGGGTATGTTCGACCGAGTGCCTCGCCTTGGGGCGCACCGGTCCTGTTTGTGCGGAAGAAGGATGGTTCACTACGTTTGTGTATCGACTACCGCGAACTAAACAAGGTGACCATCAAGAACAAGTACCCCTTGCCGAGAATTGATGACTTGTTCGATCAATTGCAGGGAGCGGCGGTGTTCTCAAAGATTGATTTGAGATCGGGGTACTATCAGCTCCGAGTGAGGGAGTCCGATGTGCCGAAAACAGCTTTTCGGACGAGATACGGACATTATGAATTCGTAGTTATGCCTTTCGGGTTAACTAATGCGCCGGCGGTGTTCATGCAATTGATGAACAAAGTCTTTATCGAGTATTTGGATAAGTGTGTCGTCATCTTCATTGACGATATTCTTATCTATTCGAGGAATGAGGAAGAGCATGCCCATCATCTGCGGATAGTGTTAGACGTTTTGAGGACCGAGCAGCTCTATGCGAAGTTCTCGAAATGTGAGTTCTGGCTAAAGGAAGTGATGTTTTTGGGTCACGTGATTTCAGCCGAAGGAGTCCGTGTGGATCCGCAGAAAATTGAGGCAGTGTTGGATTGGGCATCGCCCGCGAATGTGAAGGAAGTCCGTAGTTTCTTGGGTTTGGCTGGCTACTACCGTAGGTTCGTCGAGGGTTTCTCAAAATTAGCTCGGCCACTTACTCAGTTGCTCCATAAATCCGAGAAGTTCGTCTGGAACGACGAGAGGCAATCGAGTTTTGAGGAATTGAAGAAGCGTTTGACTTGACTCGGTTTTGGCGTTGCCATGTGGCAACGAGGGATTCGCCGTGTATAGCGATGCTTGGGTCGTGGTCTTGGATGCGTATTGATGCAAAGACGGCAAGACCATTGCCTATGCGTCGAGACAGTTGAGGCCGTATGAGCTTAACTACCCTACTCACGATTTAGAGTTAGCGGCGGTTGTCTTTGCACTCAAGATTTGGCGTCATTATCTTTTCGGCTCTGCATGTCAGATTTTCACCGATCATAAAAGTCTGAAATACATATTTACTCAGCGGGAGTTGAATATGAGGCAGAGGAGGTGGTTAGAGCTGATTAAGGATTATGACCTTGAAATCCTTTATCATCCGGGCAAGGCAAACGTCGTGGCCGACGCCTTGAGTCGGAAACCGATTGCGTTGCGAACGCTTGAGGTCCTTACGCCTCAGTCTGAGCTTCGGCGGGCTTTGATCGGGTTAGATGTTGAGGTTTTGTTGCACGAGTCAGGGCAACTTTGTGCTTTAGAGATTTCGCTGTCTTTGATCGATGAAATTAAGTGAAACAATCAGAGGATCCGATGATTACTCAAATCCGAGAGAACGTTCTTAAGGGAAAGTCTCCTGGATTTGTGATTCACGAGGATGGTGTTTTGAGATTCCAGAGTCGGCTTTGTGTGCCGAACGATCCAGAGCTGCGACAGAGCATTTTGCATGAGGCCCATTCCACACCCTATTCCGTTCATCCTGGTTCGAGTAAGATGTACAAGGACAGGAGGAGGAACTTCGTGGAATGATATGAAGGAGGAGGTCGCATGCTTTTAGCGAGATGTTTGACTTGCCGTAGTCAAAATCGAGCATCGGCCGATTTGCAGGTTTTTGCAGTCACTTCCCGTTCCGGAATGGAAATGGGAAGACTTATCGATGGATTTCGTTACGAGTTTGCCGAGATCGAGGTCGGGCATGAACATGGTATGGGTGATTGTTGATCGTCTGACCAAGTCGGCACATTTTCTGGGCATCAAGGACACTTGGGGCCCGGAGAAGTTAGCTCGTGTGTTTATCGCGCAGATTGTGAGACTTCACGGTACTCCGAAGTCTATTGTTTCGGATCGTGATGGCCGTTTCGTATCGCATTTTGGCAAAGTGTGCATAAGGCGTTAGGTACCCGTTTACATTTGAGTACCTCTTTTCATCCCCAGTCAGATGGACAGTCGGAACGCACCATCCAGACATTCGAGGACATGTTGCGTGCTTGTGCTCTCGATTGGAGCAACGACTGGAATGAGCATTTGCCATTGATCGAATTCACGTACAACAATAGTTGGCATGCGTCGATTCGGATGGCACCATACGAGGCACTTTATGGGCGGCGATGTCGGTCACCGATTTGTTGGAATGAGGCACCCGATTTGGTCGGGATCGAGCCGGATGTCGTTTTAGAGACGAGGCGGAAGATAGAATTAATTCGAGAACGGATGTTGACTGCCCAGAGTCGACAGAAGTCATATGCCGATGTCCGTCGTCGACCTTTAGAATTCAAGGTGGGAGACCACGTTTTGCTGAAGGTGTCGCCGACGAGAGGAGTTTTCCGTTTCGGGAAGAAGGGGAAGTTGAGTCCGAGATTTATTGGACCCTTCGAGATTCTCGAGCGAGTCGGTGGGTTAGCATACCGTTTGGCGTTACCCCCGGCCCTGAGTCATGTTCATAATGTTTTTCATGTTTCCCAGCTGAGGAAATATGTCCCGGATCCTAGTCACATCATCGACTATGGGGAGATTGACGTTGCCGAGGATATTACTTTTGAGAAGCGTCCTTTGAAGATTTTGGAACATCGGGAGAAACTTCGAGGCATAAGACCATCCCTTTGGTCAAGGTGCGGTGGTCGAGACACGGTATCGAGGAGGCAACATGGGAAACCGAGGATAGCATGCGTGCTAAGTACCCTGAGGGGTGTGTTTCTTAAGTTTCGGGACGAAACTTGGTTTTAGAGGGGTAGACTGTAATCACCGCATAATCCCTTCCATTGTCTATTTATTTTTTATGTATTTCTTGGTCGTAGTGACCCTCGTGTATCTTACGATGTATCTTTTCCGTTATCTATTGATTTGATTCCGTTATCGTTATGCGGAACCGCCGTTTCGGTTGCCGTGGATCCATTCTATGTTATGATACCCGTTGAGATGTTCCGTTAGATGTTTCGTTCACATTTCGGTGTCTTTGGACCGTTCATATTTCGTACCTAGCGCACGCTACTTCTTACGCATAGCGCACGCTAGATCCCTTAGTAGCGCACGCTACGTTTGTTTAAATGGCGCGCTAGCGAGTGGCCCCGGGAGTGGCAATCTTGTTTTCGACCTTACGGACTAGCGTATTAGCGTACGCTACATATGCTAGCGCACGCTAATGTCGAGGGCTAGCGCCGCCGATGATGCCGTGCGTGCGCTAGCGTGAGTGTCGATCGGGCAGGTTTACTCGAACCCGGTCAGGTGTCAGTTAGCGCACGCTACGCTCGTATGGTAGCGCACGCTAACGTATCAGTTAGCGCACGCTACGCTTGTATAGTAGCGCACGCTAACGTATCAGGTGGGTTCTGGGCAGTGCCACTGGACTCGACTGATGTCCGGGTAGCGCACGCTATTGGTCGGTAGCGCGCGCTACCGAGAGGTTATTAGCGCACGCTACGTTTCGAGTAGCGCACGCTAACGGCCAAAGTCTGGCTACTGGACTGTAATTTTTCCCCGTTAGCGCACGCTAACCTTGAGGATTAGCGCACGCTAACACTCCCTGGCTATATAAACCAGGGAGTTGACCGAGATAATCACAATTTCTCATTTCTCTCCTTCTTCCGCGGCCGAGCGACTCCAGAGGCGATTTGAGGCGATTTTCTTCTTCCAATCACTTCAGAGATTCTTCTGCTTGAATTCTTGGTGTAGATTAACATCATCCACTTGTGTTTCTCATCCTAAATCCAAGGTAAATCTCTTAGAACCCTACTTTTCGATAAATTGGGGGTTTTGGGATTTTCTTCCGATCCGTTCCGTTTTGTTGATGGATTCATGCGGAATATGATTAATCTTGTTGGTATTCTTAGTTTCCCTACGGATTCATGGTATATTTCGTGATTTTTACGGAATCGAGAGGGTTTGGTTGTGGTCCGCCCTCGTTGTTGTTTATGTACGAATATACATGAATCGTAGGCGGGTTTTCGGGTGTATTCCAATTCCGTATTCGTTTAGAAATGGTTGTGATTGTATTCTTCGAATCGTTAGGTTCGGTTTCATTGGTTCCTAGCGTTCGTCGGTGACTTTCCTTTCGTTCTTCGCGTCGTCATTAATTCAAGGCAAGTATTTTTGGAAACCTTTAAGCTTAACATGAAATGGTGATGTATATTACTTGTGTGTAACTCACCTTGTGTTGGCCCGACGGGCTCAAGGAGGGAAATATATGCTGCCGCCCTGGATTTCACGAGTTTCGTACCGCTAGCCAACTCGTTAGGGTCCTTGTGAGGCCTCGAGTGAGAATGTATGCTGCCGCCCTGTTCTCACGGCATAGCGTGTGCGTAGTTTTGTTTTTCTGTAATTGTAGCCAACTCGGTAGGGTCCCTATGAGGCCTCGAGTGAGAATGTATGTTGTCGCCCTATTCTCAAGGCTAATTGTGGACTGTATATTTTCCGGAAAAGACATGTCTAGTTTTGGTTTTTGAAATGATATTGGTGCATGTACTATGAAATGTGTAAGCGATTGGTTTGCCTTGATTACTTGTACTAGCGTAATTGCTAACCCCATTGGGGACCCGTTTTGGGGAAATTCTTGTTATGGATTTCAGGTTACGATTATCCAGACGAGCGGGCACCAGGACAGTACGAGGATGTTGGCCAGGGTCGTTGACATGTGCATTTGGGTCTACTTATTTCCTTTGTCCATTTCGATATGGTTGTTCCCACAGTTTTCAACTTATAGATTGTACTCGCGAGTACTTAGGCTTATCGTTTCAAACTCCGTATTGTATTGCCTTAAAATTGTCACGTTGTTGGTTGATGCTTATTTTGCCGGTTGCTCCGGGTGTATCTTTATATGTCATATTATTTAATTGTGTATCCTCGCTAACCAAGATGGTTAGTCGAGTGGAGTTTTCTTATCGTAGCCTGGTGGGTCCCATGTAGGGGTCTACGGCGCTGTAACATATTCCGAATATCTCGGGGTGTTACACGTTTGGCCTACTTGGCTAGGATGGCTCTAGAGTATTTTGTTGTTTGTTTTAAATCCTTTATTTGTGGATTTTGATGTTGGAAGACGAACCTTGTTGTCGTTCTCGTGTACTGTGAGTTGATGAGATTTGGGGCTAAAATCCCAATGGTTTTATAAAAGTCATTTTACGGATTTGGGGCTAAAATCCCAACGGTTTGGTAAATGTCATTTTTCGGAAAGTAAACCTTTGGGGCGGTGACCCCTTTTGTCTTTTGGATTTTGAAAAGTAGGATTTGATAATCCTAAATTGTCTTCTATTAAAACTCTCGATGGCATTCTAAACCGTTTTATAAATTACTTCCATTGATTTATGATATTTCGATTTTGAAATGTTTTCTCAAACCCTTGCCTCGGGAAGTACTTTTCGTTTCGTTTGGATCTTTGAGGATCCTCGGTTATTGTTATTCGTGGAATGTGAATTGTATGGCTCGTATTTGCACTTTGTTCTTGCACTAGCAAAACGGTGGAGTTTTGCTAACCCAGTATTCGGGGTGGATGTCTGTTTTGCATTCGGGTTTTGGAGCATAACACGAGTCGGCACGAAGGATGATGAAAGATGATCGATACTAATCACATGAGGAACCGTACTTTGTTTATTGGTTCGATTGTACTCTATTTTTCATTGCTATATTGTTCCGTTATGCAGTGTGGTTGTATTTTGTCCCCTGCGTGGGCATGAGTTGTATTTGAGTTGTATGTATTTGTGGAAAGACCAAATCGGTCTACTGAGTCATTTTAGCCTTGAAGGCATTGTCGAGATGTTAAATGTTGTTACCAACCTGGTAGATCCCCGAGGAGAGGGTCTACGACGTTTAATATCCCTGAGTAGATTGGGGGTGTTACATATGTTACTAATCACAAAGGAATAACTACCAAAATTATGGGTCATCCCATATTATTTGAATTCATAGATCAAATAAAAATCAAAGATATATCGTTATTACAAGAATCATCTATTTTCAAAAATGTTAATTCAATTAAAAATAAGAAAGCTCAGATTAATCATCTTAAGCAAGAAATACCAAACCAAACCAAACCAAACATACCCAGTATATCCCGCTCAGAGCAGGGTCTGGGGAGGGTAGGATGTACGCAGACCATGCCCCTACTTATTACGGTAGGGAGGCTGTTTCCGTGAAGACCCCCAGCTTAGTGCACAGCAGAATCTTGTGTGATAAATACAAAGGAAAGCATATGATTCAAAAAAGCTTGAGACCATACCTGAGCCCATGGCTTGATCCACATGGGTCTTACCTAAGCGGAATTTGGCTACTTCACCCCCGATGAACGCTGCTTGTTGCGATATTTCCTACACGCAAGTGCACGTCATCGTTTACAAGTAATAAAGTGATAAGTAGAGTATCGTTCCCACGAGGATTGAATCTCTAACTACCGATTTTTTCGTATTCTAATTTTATCTGAACAATCGAATTTGGGTTTTGCGATTAATAACTAAAAGAATTACTAAAAGCCTAAGCAGTATAAAACAATATCTTGGATAAAAGAAATCAAATGATGAATAAGTCTAGGGTTCTGAATCCACCTTAGTTTATCCGAGTTTACTCTCGATTATCCATAATAAATAATTTTCCCAATTTATTGAAGGCGGAGATTGCTAATATATTCTACCGCCTCTCCCGAGGTCAATAGATTTATCTAAAGGCGAATAACGCACTCTATCCCTAGGTGAATTAATTCGTCAATAGGCGAAAAGCATAAAATCTCCTAAAGGCCACGTAGTTCCTATGAGTATATTCCTATCTCACAGAATAAAACGGTCCTCACCAATAGTTCCTCACCAAATCTCCTCTCCCGATTCGAAGTGAATGATTAAATCAATACAACTATTGGCCTAGTAATTGCAAGCATTAAACATAATTGGGAAAACTCAATAAAAAGGTAATAAATTGGATAATCTCAATCAATTCGTCAAAACAAAAGTTTCATCAAAACCCTAGATTAGGGCTTTAGCCTGACATATTAATAATTGAAAATACAGAATAAATAAACGAAAGCATAAAATTCAAACGCAGATGAAGCTCGGATTCCTCCGTTCTTCAGCTTCCGCCCTCTGCCCTTGAAGTCTTCTGCTTCCCTCTTCTTCTGCCGTCTCCAAGCTTAAGCTCCCAAAGATTAAAGATCCAAAGATGATTAAATTAGGGTCTTAAACCCCATTTATAGCTCAGCACAACTCCAAATCGCGTCCGTATCAGTCGGTCGAAAACTGGCTTCGAAACGGCCCAAAATCCGCGCGGGCATACAAAAACCGCCAAGTGTGCCGCGGCTCACTAAACCTGTGCCGCGGCACATCGCCTTCAGCTGAATGCATGGGCGTTAATTAATTCTTCTGTGCCGCGGCTCACCTGGGCGTGCTGCACAGTACAATTCAATCTGCGCTCGGCTGGTGTCTTCCTGTGCCGCGGCCCTGCTTCCTTGTGCCGCGGCTCATAGTCCAGATTTGCCGTTTTCGCCCGTTTTGCCTCGTTTTAGCTTCCGGACTTCAATTTCCTGTCAATCATACAAAATTAAGGCATTAAAAGCTCATTTAGACGATTTCACTCTCCAAAATACTACAAAATAATGATAAATAAGCGTATAAAAATACGCCTAACACTGCTCTAACAAAAGAGAAGTTGGCTCTGCGCACAGCTCCCTGTCAAAAATACAACACACGCAAAGACAATAGGATAAAATATACAATAAAAGTAAAAATGCAATGCTCTAGGTCAAAGCTAACCGAGACAACCCAACCCTGAGGCTCTCAACTACAGCACCGCTCCCTACAAAAGAATCCACAACTCTGATCTGGCGCTTCCAAGCGCACCTATCCACAGTCATGGTCTCAGAAAGGTTTAAGGCCTTCAAATCTAATCTCAGTTGCTCCTCCCACATCCTCCTCGGTCTGCCTCTCCTCCTCTCCCCGACAACCATTAAACTCTCGACCCTCCTCACCGGAGCAGATGTCTGCCTCCTGCGGACGTGGCCAAACCATCTCAATCTCCCTTCCCTAACTTTTGCTGAAATGGGCGCCACTTCCAGCGCGTTCCTGAAAACCCCGTTCGCAATTCTATCTAATACCTTATCTCATAATTAAAGAACAGTTGAAAACTAAAGATATTATTCAAAAAATTGAAATTATTAGAAAAGAAATAATATCAAAAATATGTTCAGAAGTTCCTAATGCTTTTTGGGAAAGAAAACAACATACTGTTGAACTCCCCTATGAAAAGGATTTTAGAGATATTAATATTCCTACTAAAGCCAGACCCATTCAAATGAACAGAGAATTATTAGAAACTTGCAAAATCGAAATTCAAAATTTACTTGACAAAAAATTAATAAGGCCTAGCAAATCCCCTTGGAGTTGTCCAGCTTTTTATGTTAATAAAAATGCTGAGAAAGAACGAGGAATTCCTAGACTCGTTATTAATTACAAATCATTAAATAAAGTACTTCAATGGATTAGGTATCCTATTCCAAACAAAAGAGATCTGATTAATAGAATTTTTAAAGCTACTATATTTTCAAAATTCGATTTGAAATCAGGATTTTGGCAAATTCAAATAGCAGAAAAAGATAAATACAAAACTGCTTTTACTGTCCCTTTTGGACATTATGAATGGAATGTTATCCCATTCGGACTCAAAAATGCTCCTTCTGAATTTCAAAATATTATGAATAATATATTTACCCCCTATACTAATTTCATAATCGTTTATATTGATGATGTACTCATATTTTCAGAATCAATAGATCAACATATAAAACATATAAAAACATTCATACAGGTTGTATTTAAAAATGGATTAGCCATTTCAGAATCCAAACTAAATTTATTTCAAACCAAAATTAGATTTCTAGGTCATGATATATTCCAAGGAACCATTAAACCTATTTTCAGAGCCATTGAATTTACTTCAAAATTTCCTAATAAAATTACTAATAAGACACAGTTACAAAGATTTTTAGGATGTCTGAATTACATCTCAGATTTCTTTCCAAATCTCAGAATTATCTGCAAACCTTTATATCAAAGATTGACTAAAAATCTTGAGCCATGGACATTAGAACATACTAAGATTGTTCAACTTATTAAAAAGCAGATTCAAACCCTGCCTTGTTTAGGGATACCTAACCCATATGCATTTCTTATTATTGAAACCAATGCATCTGAGTCCGGGTATGGGGGAATACTCAAACAAAAACTTTTACAAAGCAATTCTAGTAAAGAGCAAATTGTTAGATTTCATTCAGGTATTTGGCTTGGATCTCAAAAGAACTATTCAACGGTTAAGAAATAAATCTTATCCATAGTTTTATGTATTTCAAAATTCCAAGACTACCTTTATAACAAAACTTTTCTGCTTAGAATAGATTGTAAATCTGCTAAGGAGATTTTACAAAAAGATGTTAAAAATATAGTTTCATAGCAAATATTTGCTAGATGGCAAGCCATTTTAAGTGTTTTTGATTTTGAAATAGAATATATAAAAGGATCTTCAAATTCACTTCCAGATTTTTTAACAAGAGAATTTTTACAGGGAAAAACTCCAGATGAATAATTATCAGTCCCTTCGTAATCAAGTTCTTTTTAATCCTCATTCAAATAATCTTAAAACTCTCAAATTACACATTGCCCTTGCCAAATATCATGTCAAATACTGGTCTTCGCTTGCTGGCAGTTTCTCTCCTGATCCAACTTTTCACCCAATATTTATTAATAATATACTTACTGCTATTCATAGACTCAAGTATCTCGAGAAACAAGCTAGTCTTTATTTAGCTTGAAATTTTCAGATGAACAGCAAAGCAAGGATGCAAACTGCTGAAGATTATACTTCAAAACCTATTTCCCATAGCCAGTTTCAAGTATTAGGTAATATTCCTCAAATTTCAAACAACTTTCCTCCTTTATCTTACAAACAAGCCATTCAAGGACCTGAACTTCGGAAAATTGATAATCCGGTCACTCCTAAGAAGGTTGATTCAAAAAGAAAATCTATTCATACCCCTTACTTTACTAAACAAGTTGTTGAACATATTACTCTTACAAGATTTACAACAGCTCCAGACTTCAAAACCCTTCAAAGTATTATCTAAAGATACTTTCCTTAGGATTGCCATTGGTACCCTGAAGATTCTTTAAAAACTCAAAATTTTTATGAATATATTTTGGTAGACTCTGGTTCTATTGAATTAGTTCATAATCCAGACCCTAAGAATCCTCAGAGGACTGGTTTTTCAAAATGCATTATTAAAAAGATTTTCAAATCTGATGAATGGACTTTCCCATTCTCAAACAAAAACTTTTCTGGAAACTTCACTCCAAAAGGATATTCATATCCTGACTACAAAAAAGCTTGGTTCTATACTTTCTTCAAAAGACCTTTTGATCATTCATGGTTCTTTACTTTCCATAAAGATTTTGTCAAAACTTACCCCATTTGGTTTTGTGAATGGTGGATTCAATTTGGACCAACTACAGACATTCTTCCTTCAAGTATCTATAGTGCATTCAAATTTTATACTCAAAACGCCAAAGGATCTGAGTTTGAAAAATTCATTGGTTATTTTTCTGAATTCAAAGTCCCTTGGATATTTTGCTGGAATTTTCAATTTCAACAGTATCATCCAGCCCCTTATCCTATCTCTATCGTTAGAGAATTCAAAATAAAACGGTGGTCTAATTTCACAACCTCGTATTGTGATTTAGATGTCGTTTCAACTTTCTTTTCAATAGGAAAAAAACCTTCATTTCCAAATTCAAAGATCTCTTCCAAACCAACTCATCCTATTATAGCAAAATCAAAAGCTAAGGATAAGAAAATTTGTAATGATATAAATTCGAGTTCCAGTTTGTCTTCACAACAAATGAAGATCCTTCAAATGTTGGAAGATTGCCCAGAATTTGCAAAAGATTATATTCAATTACTCAAAAATAAGACAGAATCTTCTCATGCTTCAAGTGAAGGTTCTAGTTCTAATCAATATGCTCAGGATCCTGATGATGATTTCTTTATTGATCCTGATCAGTTCTAGTTTTCAAAAATCATTTTTCAAAATTCACTGTTACCAATTTAGCAGTCTAAATAAGTAATTGGCTAGTCCGGTTCAAACGGTAACCGGTAAAGACTTATCAAATCCGTTCATAGGTGTGGCTTTCCTTAAAAGCCAAGAAGAGTTACCAAAATAACTATTAATATTTTAGCTAGTCCGGTTCAAATGGTAACCGGTAAAGACTTATCAAATCCGTTCATAGGTGTGGCTTTCCTTAAAAGCCAAGAAGAGTTACCAAAATAACTATTAATATTTTGGCTAGTCCAGTTCAAACTGTAACACCCCCAAGATGTTCAGGGCATATTACAGCGCCGTGGAACCCACTCTGTGGAATCCACCAGGCTAACGTACCAAAACAGAACATTCGACAACGACAAACCATCATAAATAAAACGACAAGTTAAATAAAAGACTATAACCGACAAGTAAAATTCTGACATCAAATCCATTTCCCAAACGGGGACACAACAGTAACAAGTTTAAATAGGAAGTACTCGAGTACTTAAACCAATTTTATAATACATAATCCCAAAAATCATACATCAATAATAACCGACGGACATAACTCCGGAAATCAAATACTGGACAATATCATGCTTGCCCATCATCCTCATACAGCTCGGGTGCTCGCTTATCCCCACGATCGATGCACGAAATACAAAAGTATTTCCCCCATTTAAGGGGTTAGCGACAACTGCTAGTGCAAGTACAATCCATTTGAACTACATTCTAATCAGATGAATATATGCGCCAAAAAGTCATTTTAGAAAACATTTTATATTCCGGAATATTTACGTTGCACAAGCACAAAACACATTTTCTCCAACCAAAACAATTCAAAGTTAACCTTGGTACGTGACTCACGGCCACCGTACCCATGAGCCCGTCGGACATCCCTGGGTGGTTAACCACAGTTCGTGATACGCACACACACGGCAATACGTATCCCTAGAGGCCCCGTCGGACCGTCCCTAGGTGAACATACACATATTCTCCAACGACAACCACATATAGCCATAATTCAAATACTAGAACATGTAAACAAATGTAAAGTACTTGCCTTTGAGACATCTTCAAAGAATCGGAAGTAAAAAATGACTATGGATGATCCGAATGGAAAACGACGGTTCCTAAACGAAGAATTAGCATAACTCAGTCCCAACAGACATCAATAATCGAAAGGAATACTCCCAAAACCCCAATTACAAATCACGACAATAGACGTTCAATCGATACGGGCGAGGGTTTGTGCAAAATCTCTCCGTATCAACAATACATGGATTAATTCGAGGAAAAACGAATTGGGAATCACCCAATAACAACAATTGATAAGAAGTTTCGCAACATACATGAACAATTCGGAGTCAATCACGAAAAACCCGAAAAACCCCCAATTTATACAAGTTAGGGTTCCTGAAGAAGATACCTCGGATTCGGACGATGGAGGATGATTACGCTGATGGTGATATGCTACTATGATTCTACGGTGATGGAACACGAAAGATTCTTCGATCAAAACTGAAGGAATCGCCTCTGGAGTCTCCCCGTGAAGAAAAAACGAGAGAAGGGATAGAAAATGAGGTATTGGACCTATGCCCGCTGTTTTAAAATAGCAGGATGTTACGGCCGTAACAGGGGACACTTACGGCCGTAACATGGCCAACTTACGGCCGTAACTTCTGGGTGTTACGGCCGTAACACCTCTTTGGGCGGTATTGGCATTTCTTGTCCAAACGAGTCCGGACGACTCCGAAACTCGGACCTGCTATCGAACCAAAAATACGACTACGAAGAATATTCGATGACGAGTCTAACCATCACAAGAAAATATAAATCCGACTACCCGGGAATCCGCAATACGACAACGAATATGAAATTCCCTAAACTTATAGGAAATTACGAAAATGGCCCAAGTGCCCGAAAATCCCGAAACGACGTCGGATTTACAATCCGAAAGTTTCAACATGACCAACTCAACCATACGAACTTGTACAAACCAAGAAACAACGGAAACGAACGAGTTTTACAAGAATCGAACGTTCATACGGCAAAACATGTCATAAAATGAAATTACGTGAAAACATCATCAAAACTCGTCCAAATGGAAAAACTCCAAGAACAAAATAGATTCAAAATGTCGAAACGGTTACAAGCGAGTCGATAAAAATAGACATACACCAAAAATGGAAACCGCTAAAAATGGAAAAGTTACGGATATTACATTCTCCCCCTCTAAAAAAAAAGTTTCGTCCCGAAACTTAATAATCAAAAAGCTCGGGGTAACTCGAACGCATTTTCTCCTCTAGCTCCCACGTCGCTTCTTCTACTCCGTGCCTCGACCATTGCACCTTAACCAGAGGAATGGTTTTGTGCCTTAACTGTTTGTCACGACGCTCCAAAATTCTGACGGGCCTCTCCTCAAACGTAATATCCTTCTCGATCTCCACGTCCCCAAAGTCAATAATGTGGGACGGGTCCGGAAAGTACTTCCTCAACTGGGAAACGTGGAATACGCTATGTACATGACTCAGCGACGGAGGTAAAGCCAAACGGTAGGCCAACTCGCCGACTCTCTCCAATACCTCGAAAGGTCCAATATATCTCGGGCTGAGTTTCCCCTTCTTCCCAAAATGGAAAACTCCTTTCGTCGGAGATACTCTCAACAGAACGTGATCTCCCACTACGCCTAACATCCGCATAAGACTTTTGTCGACTCTGAGCAGCCAACATCCTCTTTCTAATCAATTCAACTTTCTCCCTCGTCTCCAACACAAGGTCCGGCTCGGTACCGACTAGATCGGATGGCTCATCCCAACATATCGGCGATCGGCAACGTCGGCCATAAAGTGCCTCATACGGAGCCATCTTAATCGACGCGTGCCAGCTATTATTATAAGTAAACTCAATTAAGGCCAAATGCTCCTCCCAGTCACTACTCCAATCTAACGCACACGCGCGCAACAAATCCTCGAACGTCTGAATGGTACGTTCGGACTGCCCATCGGTCTGGGGATGGAACGAAGTGCTCAAGCGTGCTGTGTCCCCAATGCCTTATGTACCGCTTTGCCAAAAATGCGATACAAATCGGCCATCTCTATCCGAAATAATGGTCTTGGCGTACCATGAAGTCTCACTATACGGCGATAAAGACACGAGCCACTTTTACGGACCCCAAGTATCCTTGATGCCCGGAAAATGTGCCGACTTAGTCGATCGGTCTACAATCACCCACACCATATTCATACAGTCTTCGTTCTTGGTAAACTCGTGACAAAATCCATAGAGATGTCCTCCCACTTCCATTCCGAACGGAAGTGGTTTCAATAATCCTACTGGCATTGATGTTCAATCTTGACTTGCCGACAAGTCAAACACTTAGCCACAACCGAACTACCTCTTTCTTCATATCGTTCCACCAGAAATTCTTCCTCAGATCTTTATACATTTTACTCGAGCCCGGATGGACTGAGTAAGGTGACGCATGAGCCTCTCGCATGATATTCTGTCTCAATTCCGAGTCGTTCGGAACACACAACCGACCTCGAAATATCAACACTCCGTCCTCATGAATAACAAATCCCGGGGCTTTCCCCTTCTCTACACTCTCCCGAAGCTGAATAAACATCGGGTCCTCCAACTGTCCCGATTTAATGTCCTCGACCAGAGATGAAGAAATCTCAAGAGTACGCAACTGTCCGGAACTCTCTGGCAGCACAACCTCAATGCTCAACCTTGTAAACTCTCGCTGAAGTCCCGACTGGGCCGTAAGTAACTCAAGCGCTCGAAGCGATACTGACTTCCGGCTCAAGGCATCTGCTACCACATTAGCCTTGCCCGGATGATAAAGGATCTCGAGATCGTAATCCTTAATCAATTCCAACCACCTCCTCTGCCTCATATTAAGCTCTTTCTGGGTGAAAATGTACTTTAGGCTCTTGTGATCGGTGAAAATCTGACACGAAGAGCCATACAAGTAATGACGCCAAATCTTCAACGCAAAAACAACTGCGGCCAACTCCAGATCGTGCGTAGGGTAATTCAATTCATATGGTTTCAACTGACGAGAAGCATAAGCAATCGTCCTCCCGTGCTGCATAAGTACGCATATAAACTGAGAAACCATCATTACCACCCGGTAAGGCCAAAACGGGAGCGGTCGTCAACCGCTTCTTCAACTCCTCAAAACTATTCTGCCTCTCATCGGTCCACACAAACTTCTCTGACTTCTGTAACAACTGAGTCAGAGGTCTAGCAAGTTTAGAGAACCCTTCGACGAATCTACGGTAATACCCGGCTAATCCCAGAAAACTACGGACCTCTTTCACGTTCTTGGGCGGTGCCCAATCCAACACTGCCTCGACCTTATGTGGGTCCACACGAACACCCTCGGCCGAGATCACATGACCGAGAAACATAACTTCCCGTAACCAAAACTCGCACTTTGAGAACTTCGCAAAAAGATGCTGAGTTCTCAAAATATCTAACACAATATGCAAATGACGGGCGTGCTCCTCCTCGCTCCTCGAGTAAATCAGGATGTCGTCGATAAAAATGACTACACACTTATCGAGGTACTCGATAAAGACTTTGTTCATAAGCTGCATGAACACGGCTGGTGCGTTGGTTAGCCCAAAAGGCATAACCACAAACTCGTAGTGATCGTATCTCGTCCGAAAGGCCTTCTTCGGAATGTCGGTATCCTTCACTCGGAGCTGATAATACCCCGATCTCAAATCAATCTTCGAAAATACAGTTGCCCCTTGCAACTGATCAAACAAATCATCAATCCTCGGGAGCGGATACTTGTTCTTGATGGTCACTTTGTTCAACTCTCGGTAGTCGATACACAAACGAAGTGACCCATCCTTCTTCTTTACAAACAGGACCGGTGCGCCCCAAGGCGAAGCGCTTGGTCGAATACATCCCATGTCTAGCAACTCTCCCAACTGTTTCTTCAGCTCCAGCATCTCGGCGGGTGCCATACGGTATGGCGTCTTAGAGATCGGTGCTGCACCCGGCTCTAAATCGATGGTAAACTCAACCTCTCGGCCCGGCGGCAAACCCGGCAACTCATCTGGAAAAACGTCAGGATACTCACATACTACCGGAATAGACGAGAGCTCGACTCCCCCTTCTTCCGATCTCAAAGCGTAACACCAATAGCCCGTGCAACCTCCCCGAAGAAGTCTCACCGCCCTCAAAGCGCTGATCAGTAATCTCTGGCTACCCCGCTTACGCCCCACAAAAGAATGCTCGGTACCATCACAGGCTAACATCGAAACAGTCCTCGTTCTATAATTCATGATCGCCCCATGACGGTCCAGCCAATCCTCACCCAGAATCAAATCCTCATCTCTAATATCTACCGCAATCAGATTAGAAGGCCAAACCCTCCCCGCGATACTCACTGAAAAATCTCTAACCTCACGATCCCCCACGATGCTATCCCCACTAGGAAGTTTAACAACAAAAGGCTCACAAGCAACAAGGCAATCAACATGCAGACGACGCACACAATCCATAGATATAAAAGAATGCGTAGCACCAGAATCGAATAATACGGAAACAGGATGATCAAGGATGTGGACGGTACCTGTGGCCACCGTCGCGTCAGGATCTCCTGTTCGTCTCATCTCGTACACACGGGGCGGAACAGACCCCGCACTAGAAGCTCCCCCTCTAGAAGGCTGACCACGACCTCAACCTCTACCAAAACTCTGCTGCGGCTGAGGAACTGTCGGTGTCTGATTCACACTCGGCTCTCCCGCGGCTGGGGCTGATATCTGAGTAACTAGGGCCCGAGCTGCATCCGTACAAAACTTAGCACGATGACCCAAGCGACCACAAGTAAGACACTGAATCGGAGGTCTATCACACTCACTCATCATGTGGCCCGGACGACTGCAGTTGAAGCACGTAGGACCACGAACGGAACCAGCAGGAGCAGACCTAGAACCGTTTCCTCGACCAACTGATGGCGACTGACTCCCGAAGACTCGCGAACCAGACTGGGCCTTCGGATACCCTCCTGACTTGCCTCCCGAAAAATGACCAGAGGTCTTCTGCTTCTTTCCTTCGGTTGCCGTCTCTGTCGCAGAAAACGACATCTCATAAGCCATAGCTTTATTCTGATATTCTTTCAAAGTCGTGCACCCCAGACCAGACATGTAGTGGCGCACCCTCGGCTTCATCCGCATATCAAAATGGCGGATCTTATCTAGCTCATCTCGGACTTGGTTCCTCACATAGTGCAGCTGTTGATTGTAGTCCTTGATAGCTTGAGAAATAGGAACATCTTGAGGCTTAGCCTCAAAGAAGGCTCGGATCCTCCCCTCTTTCACTGGCCACGGACAGAATTCGTCTTCCATCAAATCCCGGAACTCTGCCCATGTAGCTGCCCGGTCACGCGGTTTCACCGCTTGCCACCATGTCGCTGCCTCCTTGGCGAGGAAGTACTGAGCAATGGGTACCTTCCTCTCCTCAGGACAATTAGCAGCCTCAAACACTTTCTCCATCTCGAATAACCAATTCTCCCAACCAGAAGGGTCGGAAGCACCATCAAACTGCGGAGGACGCATACGAATCACGTCCTGAAGTAGCTTATCATTACCGGATCCAGTAGGCGGAACCGGGTTGGCATTAGCATGGCCGACTAGAACGGCCTGAGTCAGTAGCGTCATCTGGTTCGCTACTTGTTGCAAAATGTTGGCCACTCCAACATTCTCATGAGCATTACCGGAGCTAGCAGACTGGTCCTGCTGACCTCCGGAACTAGGGGGAACACTGTTCGACAAGGAAGGCATCGCCGAATCAGTTCCCGAGTGATCGGACATGGACGCCCCACCGGCTGCGCCACGTCCGCGTCCTCTACCAGCAGGAATTCTGAAGAAGCAACGGGTAAGTATAATTCAAACGCAAAACGCAAAAGATACTAAGGCAGGAATAGAACAGAACGGTGAAATGAGTCAAGTTAGGAAAACTTACGAGCACCGGCGTACTGAGATGATGGCATAGCAGTGATACTGTCCCAAAAACGACACTTAACTAGACCCAAATGAACGACGGCCTAGGTATCCATAAACCTAAGCTCTGATACCATATTCTGTAACACCCCCAAGACGTTCAGGGCATATTACAGCGCCGTGGAACCCACTCTGTGGAATCCACCAGGCTAACGTACCAAAACAGAACATTCGACAACGACAAACCATCATAAATAAAACGACATGTTAAATAAAAGACTATAACCGACAAGTAAAATTCTGACATCAAATCCATTTCCCAAACGGGGACACAACAGTAACAAGTTTAAATAGGAAGTACTCGAGTACTTAAACCAATTTTATAATACATAATCCCAAAAATCAGACATCAATAATAACCGACGGACATAACTCCGGAAATCAAATACTGGACAATATCATGCTTGCCCATCATCCTCATACAGCTCGGGTGCTCGCTTATCCCCACGATCAGTACCTGAAATACAAAAAGCATTTCCCCCATTTAAGGGGTTAGCGACAACTGCTAGTGCAAGTACAATCCATTTGAACTACATTCTAATCAGATGAATATATGCGCCAAAAAGTCATTTTAGAAAACATTTTATATTCCGGAATATTTACGTTGCACAAGCACAAAACACATTTTCTCCAACCAAAACAATTCAAAGTTAACCTTGGTACGTGACTCACGGCCACCGTACCGCATGAGCCGTCGGACATCCCTGGGTGGTTAACCACAGTTCGTGATACGCACACACACGGCAATACGTATCCCTAGAGGCCCCGTCGGACCGTCCCTAGGTGAACATACACATATTCTCCCACGACAACCACATATAGCCATAATTCAAATACTGGAACATGTAAACAAATGTAAAGTACTTGCCTTTGAGACATTTTCGAAGAATCGGAAGTGAAAAATGACTACGGATGTTCCGAATGGAAAACGACGGTTCCTAAACGAAGAATTAGCATAACTCAGTCCCAACGGACATCAATAATCGAAAGGAATACTCCCAAAACCCCGATTACAAATCACGACAATAGACGTTCAATCGATACGGGCGAGGGTTTGTGCAAAATCTCTCCGTATCAACAATACATGGATTAATTCGAGGAAAAACGAATTGGGAAACACCCAATAACAACAATTGATAAGAAGTTTCACAACATACATGAACAATTCGGAGTCAATCACGAAAAACCCGAAAACCCCCCAATTTATACAAGTTAGGGTTCCTGAAGAAGATACCTCGGATTCGGACGATGGAGGATGATTACGCTGATGGTGATATGCTACTATGATTCTACGGTGATGGAACACGAAAGATTCTTCGATCAAAACTGAAGGAATCGCCTCTGGAGTCGCCCCGTGAAGAAAAAACGAGAGAAGGGATAGAAAATGAGGTATTGGACCTCCGCCATTGTTTTAAAGCAATGGTCGTTACGGCCATAACAGAGGGGACACTTACGGCCGTAACATGGCCAACTTACGGCCGTAACCACGGGTGTTACGGCGTAACACCTCTTGGACAAAGTATTGGCATTTCTTGTCCCAAACGAGTCGACGACTCAAAACTCGGACCTGCTATCGAACCAAAAATACGACTACGAAGAATATTCGATGACGAGTCTAACCATCACAAGAAAATATAAATCCGACTACCCGGGAATCCGCAATACGACAACGAATATGAAATTCCCTAGGAAATTACGAAAATGGCCCAAGTGCCCGAAAATCCCGAAACGACGTCGGATTTACAATCCGAAAGTTTCAACATGACCAACTCAACCATACGAACTTGTACAAACCAAGAAACAACGGAAACGAACGAGTTTTACAAGAATCGAACATTCATACGGCAAAACATGTCATAAAATGAAATTACGTGAAAACATCATCAAAACTCGTCCAAATGGAAAAACTCCAAGAACAAAATAGATTCAAAATGTCGAAACGGTTACAAGCGAGTCGATAAAAATAGACATACACCAAAAATGGAAACCGCTAAAAATGGAAAAGTTACGGATATTACACAAACGGTAGCCGGTAAAGACTTATCAAAACCGTTCATAGGTATGGCTTTCCTCAAAAGCCAATATTTTGTTTAATGGTCCACTACAGCTCAAAAGAAGGTCCACTACATTAAAATATCAAAAGGACGTCTACTATTATTGAAGTGACTTCTCCACCAACTAAAGTAAATGTCACTTGAGGAAAAAGACAAAACTCCAGCTCAACTCCAGCTCAAAAGAAGTGCCCACTACGACAAAGTTGTGGAGGGACCCCTCCACTTTTAAAAAGAAGATGCTAATGAAATTCAAATTCAATTGGAAACTCAAATTTCTTTGTATCTCATATCTATAAATAGATTGTAGTTAGTTTCATTTCGATCATCAGTTGTTTTGAGAAAGAAACATCTAGCACAAATAATTACCTATCTTGTAATCAATTCTAAGCACTTTGAAGTTCTCAAGATTTCATATTTCATATTTTGTATTCAACCTCGATAATTCAAGTAAGAATTCATCTCTTGTTATTTCCACTTTTTGTTGTTATTTTATTTATATGTCTCATATGTCTCAATTTCCGTGTGCAACTCCAAATGGTATCGGAGCTATGATAAGAAAATTTGTAATGATTTAAATTTAAATATTTTTAAAAAGGATAATTTTTATTTTTTGGTTTTTTATTTGTTTCTATATTTTTATTTTTAAAAAAAGGTAGACTAATTTACTAAATTTTGTAGAAAAAACCATAAGTAAACATATCGATGGAATTATTTTTACATGTGTACAAAAAATAAGATGGAATTATTTTAGAAAACCCAAGGTTGTCTTTAAAATCCTAATAATTATCCTTTAAGGAAACATATCGAATAGAAAATTATATACAATTGAAATCGTACAAAATGCAAAAAAGAAAAGAAAACTGAAATTTTATAAGAATAATAGAAATTGTTCTAGAAAACAAAACAAAAATAAACTCAAACAATTAGTTTCAAATAAAAACAAGCATACATCATCAGGAAGTTATTGTAAAGTTAAAAAATGAAAAAAAAAAAACAATTTTATATAGAAATAGAAATATATTAAAATCTCAATAATGATTTTAAATAAAGCCAGGATCCACAAAAATTATTCTAATATACAAAGTGAAAAAAAAAAAGACATTTTCAGTGTTTTAATAGAAACTTTCAAGTTTTTGAATCTTATATTAAAATCATCTTAAACTATTCAAATCTATTTTAAGAATTTTAAAACAATTTAAATTTTTTAATTTCAGATTTTGTTTCATGTTATTCAGAATAATTTTTCCTTTTTAAAACAATAATTGAATATTAAAGTTTTAAGCTTTTATAATAACTTTTCCAGATCTTTCAGAAAATTCTCAACATTTTTGAACAATATCTAGTATGTTCTTTCTTTTGGGGTTGTCGAACGATTCGGTTCCGGTTAACCGGACCGAAAAAATTGGTTAACCGGAACCATTTTAGTCCTAAAATTGGAACCGCAAACCGAATCGTTTTATATATTCGGTTAACCGGAACCGCACCGAAATATTTCGGTTCCGGTTCGGTTAGCCCGGAAAGCTTTTATTATTTTTTTATTTTTTTTATATAAAAAACGATAATAGTAGGAAAAAACTTAAAAATCTGTTTACATTTTATAAATTCAGAAATTCTAACTAAAAATATCACAAAACAAACAATGTAATAACCTAATTAAATCAAACATCATAACCTATTAACGATAATATTTAAGTTTCAACACTCAACAATCAAGATTCAACAATTCAAATTTTTAAATAAAAAAATATCACAAGTTCACCGAATCCATCGCATAACCATCTCAAAAAATAAATGAGGGACTAGGGTTAGAACTTAGAAATTAGAAGTTAGAAGTTAGTAATAAAAACATAAAATATAATTGTAACACCCTAAAACTATCCGGGATATTACAGCGTCGTGGGTCCCGCGCCAGAACCCACTAGGCTAAAAACCGTTTACAAAACCATTTAAAAAACGTTTAAAAACGCCAAAAGACCGATGACGGTAATATTTTGCAAATACTGAAATATTTTCCAAAAACATAGTTCTCAAATATCGTCATAAAATACCATTTGAACTCGACAGTTCGAAATGTACGTTAAGCCACCACTTAAACGTACCGATAAAATAGTTTAGGAAAAGGTTTAACGAAATAATCCCAAGTTCGCAAAATGCCAAAAAGGCCCTTTTAAAATACACACACTAGTAAAAATACCGGAACGTCATTTTGAGATATACACACGCAGCGGATAAATGCACAGTTCAAAATACACATTTGCAGCGGAATAAAACAACCAGAAGAGAAAACTCAATACTCAAATAAACGCCACAATCAGTATCACCCGGGAAGCTCACCCCTTCACGACCGCTACTAGCTCGATCTCCAAGTACCGTTATAACCTTACCAATTCATAGCAATCCATACTAAATCAATCCTTGACATATTCCACGTTTCGTATTCTCAAATGACGAAATGAATTCAACAACAATCATCTCTACTGTATTCCAACGATACCAATAACCTCACAACATCATCATAACTCATACGTGTGGAAATAATCCAATCTGTGCAAACTTCTGTCCGTCGGATTACACAATCGAATCTCAACCTGGATAAACCAATAATACACAACATATCTGTAGATCAACTACCACATGATAATGATAACAAATCCTGAAACATCGACGTATAGTCCGAATGCTTATACGATCAATGACCAGATCAACCGATAAATCAACTGAGAATATCATCGACATGATAACTCCAATACGACCAATAAAGGATCACGATAACTGAGAATACCATCAACATGATAACTCTGACACGATCAACAAAGGATCAACAATAACCGAGAATACCATCAACAAGGTAAACTCCAAATGATCAACAAAGGACCAACAATAACCGAGAATACCATCAACAAGGTAAACTACAAATGATCAACAATAATGGATCTCAAAGAAATAACTCTGACTGTCGAACATACCCCTCGGGCGTATGAACAACCAGTCACAAACCGTCGAACATATCCAACCATAAATTGAGGATGAACGACCAAACAATATGGCTCAAAGATGGAAGTCATAGTACGCCCGATCCGGAAATGTGTCCGTGCACAAGCCACCCCGGGTATTGATCACATACACGTGTGGTCTTGTACCTAATTAGCCTCACGAACTACGTCTCGTTTGCACGGTTCAATGTGGAAATATCAACACATAACCATCATGTGCCCGGCTAAAAATCATACACAATAACCAATAGGCACGCAGATATAACTCCAGATATGTCACGATGCAACATGACAACGAAACTCAAAGAAACACAGATCTAATAAGGATCAAAAGACTCACCGAAGTGAACAACAACAGACTGACAATGAAAAGTCGACACGACTAATCAATATCCAAAACATCAATCCTAGGATCATCATCCCCAAATGAATGACCGACATGATCTACGATCTCAATACAACAGTCCTGGGATCAACATCCCTCAACGAATAACCGATACGAAACTCATTACGCGAACCTCAACATATACAACAACTCAACATACTAATTATCCACATGACTGAACAAATACTTAGATTACCTCAAAGCCGAGGACCATATCCATCAACATCCCCCAATGAGACGATCAACACAACCATTAATACCAACAATAGTCCTGAGATCAACATCCCTCAACGAACAACCAGTATGAATCTCAATATACGAAGCCTCAACATACAACATATGCAACAACTCAACATAATAATTATCTCATAACTGAACAATACATAAATTACCTCAAAGCCGAAGACAACATCCTTTCCACGAACAACATCCCTGAATGAATACATAGTTATACGAATAATCTCAAATAAGGTACCATCCATTAAATACTAATAAATCTTTATCCCGATACTTATGTCATCACGATAACTATCCTCAATATCCGATATTCTATATCCTTGACCAAAGATAACTCACGCCTTCCCTTAACACAATTAAATCATATACCTTATGATTTATTACCACCAGAGTACGATATACAAACTATTATCCCGACAACTTACATTTCTAACAACATTGCTATACGAATTATAAATGAAATGAAAATGAAACCATTCATCAAATATTATAAACTGAACAAGTAGAAACTTGCCTCGATACTGATACCACGAAGCAGTTACCAAAATACATTTCCTTAGTATACGAGCTCCTCAGCCCCGACCAAAATCAATCTACGAACTCTTCAACTTCAACCGCAACACAACGGTCATAATCCACTATCAAAACATATCAACCTATTGCAATAACCGATTAACACACATTCGATAAAAATCAATAACCGATATACCCAACCAACAAACTCAACGATTCAACGAAACCTCGATCATAAACATAAAACCAACTAATCCAACTCAACAAATACGAACTCATATCCACAATACAAGCCGTAACTCGATGATCACAAATAACAATCAATAACCGATCAACAAACACAACGGTTCTACAATATCCCGATTAAACACATATCTAAACAACCCGAACTAATCAAACACGAATTCAAAACCACAATACGATTCCACAATCCGAAGATCATATCAATAATCAATTTAAACCAACAAGGGTCTAACATTACCGATTCCAAATTCAATCTTAAATACGGATACAAGTTTCCTCCTTGTAAATTCATAATATAAACCAATTACCGATTATCATCATCAATCCGGACGATCCGATCAATTCAACATTATAGATAATCTTATTCCAAAGGTTTCAGATATTTTCATTATCCGAATTGAACACTTATTCAACACGTATGAATTCTCAAATTCAAACATGAATAATAATTCTCATCAACTCGAAATCATATTCGTATTCCTATACGAATATTGTATCAAAACACGTAACTTAGTTTTAGATATGAATATTCCATAATCATATCCAAAACACCAACATCACTCAAACATGTTCATCGATTCATATATAATCCAAGAATTCCTTAAGAACACAACTTATTCCGACATCACATTTGAAATCCTCAAACGACATAATCCGATGTGTTCTAACATCTAAACAATCCTTATTCACAATTCAAGGTGTATATAATCATGTTCTTAAACATATATACTTCTCATAACATCATGAATCGCAACAAACCACCAAGAACATCGAGAATACCACGATTCCATAATCATAACAATATAATCGAATCATTTGATCACCAATTCATTATCTTCCTTTAAAAAAATTCCCATAATTACCAAGAATCATCACAACAATATCAATTCAACCATCATTCATACGAAAACATGTAGAATTTTCCAAGTTCTACTCATTGAGACATTTCATCGAACACTTTGAAGGCATAGTCCAATTCAATCGATTATTCAAAGAAATACTCAAATTCTTTCCACAAAACTTCAAGAGTAATGAATTATTACGAGTATACAATCAAGTTCTATCAATAATCTAAATCAAAACGAAGCAAATCGGCCAAAACACCAAGAAACCTCAAGAACATCCAAAAACAAAAAGTTTAGGTGTTCTTACCTTCGATCCGGGTGGAAGATGATGTTAATCCATGATTCCAACTTCCAAAACATGTTGCTAGATGATGTTTTTACTCAAATCCATCAATTCTTGCTGAAGGAGTCGCGAAAAAATGAAGAAAAAATGAAAAATGCCGAAGTGACCCGGTCCAGGCCTTAAATAGGCGAAACCTGCCGGACCATTACGTACGTAACCGGCAGGTCCTTACGTACGTAGCCGGCCGCGGCCGACCCTACTGCCCAGTTCGTTCGGCATCCTTATGTACGTAACCGGCAGCTGGCTTACGTACGTAACTGGCCCTTACGGCCGTAACCGGCCACTGCCTTACGTATGTAATCGGCCAGTCCTAGCCATCCCTGCGAGTCACTGCCGACCGTGATCGGCCACCCCCACGAGTCACTGCCGACCATGCTCGGCCATTCCAACGAGTCACGACCGGCCATGCTCGGCCATCCAGGTCATCTCGGCCACGACTCGGCCAGCCGCCCCGTAACGTACGTAACACTTATTCCATTGCGTACGTAATACGTACGTTGACTTGCTACATTATTATACTTGTATTACGAACGTAATACACCCTGTATAACGTACGTAACTCCGTCCGTTGACTCACCTGTCCACATCCGCGCCGAAAGCTGCCGACACCGGGCCCCACTATCCGATCACAAGTCTGATTCCTCTTGTTACGTACGTTATGTACACTATATAACGTACGTAAGCTAACACATTTTACGTACGTAAGCTCCAAGGCTTAACGTACGTAATGGCTTTTATATTTAGCCAAAATCGATTGTTCTGTCATTTCTCGGCGTACAAAATACAAACATACGGCATCTTGAATACACATACTGAATCCAAAAATATTCTCATACGGTATACCTGATATCCAAATCAGTTCAACCTGATACAACATATCCTGAATATATCTGTCAATCAAAAACGATAATCACACCAGTACAACTGTCTCGGTTCTCAATTTATTTTATCCATACTGTATAGATACCAAACTATACAGTATATCTCTGATAAAATAACGCGAAAAATTTATACTGAAAATCCTGGTATTACATACTACCCCCCTTAAAATAAGTTTCGTCCTCGAAACTTGCAACCCGTCACCAACAACAGATCAATCCCAAACTTTCCAACTCATCACAAAAACAATCAAGTGTCGCCACAAGCGAAATAACCAACCCAATATACTTACAGGTGCGTGAAGCCGATGATCTCCCGTGATACTAGCACACGACTTCCGTACGAAGTCTCAACACAATAAACACACACCAATATCATAAATAGCAATTTGAAAAGATCTCAAAAATTTTGGAAACTCCAAAAAAATCGGTTCGACTCAAAAGTCAGAAAAACTCATTTTCAAAAATCACGCTACTACCGTACCGGTAGAGCCACATAACACACACGTCTGGGTTTCACAAAACCCAAGCTCCGATACCATCTTCTGTAACACCCCCAAAACCATCCGGGATATTACAGCGCCGTGGGTCCCGCGCCGGAACCCACCAGGCTAAAAACCGTTTACAAAACCATTTCAAAAACGTTTAAAAACGCCAAAAGACCGATGACGGTAATATTTTGCAAATACTGAAATATTTTCCAAAAACATAGTTCTCAAATACCGTCATAAAATACCATTTGAACTCGACAGTTCGAAATGTACGTTAAGCCACCACTTAAACGTACCGATAAAATAGTTTAGGAAAAGGTTTAACGAAATAATCCCAAGTTCGCAAAATGCCAAAAAGGCCCTTTTAAAATACACACACTGGTAAAAATACCGAAAAGTTATTTTGAGATATACACACGCAGCGGATAAATGCACAGTTCAAAATACACATTTGCAGCGGAATAAAACAACCAGAAGAGAAAACTCAATACTTAAATAAACGCCACAACCAGTATCACCCGGGAAGCTCACCCCTTCACGACCGCTACTAGCTCGATCTCCGAGTACCGTTATAACCTTACCAATTCATAGCAATCCATACTAAATCAATCCTTGACATATTCCACATTTCGTATTCTCAAATGACGAAATGAATTCAACAACAATCAACCCTACTGTATTCCAACGATACCAATAACCTCACAACATCATCATAACTCATACGTGTGGAAATAATCCAATCTGTGCAAACTCCTATCCGTCGGATTACACAATCGAATCTCAACCTGGATAAACCAATAATACACAACATATATGTAGATCAACTACCACATGATAATTATAACAAATCCTGAAACATCGACGTATAGTCCGAATGCTTATACGATCAATGACCAGATCAACCGATAAATCAACTGAGAATATCATCGACATGATAACTCCAATACGACCAATAAAGGATCACGATAACTGAGAATACCATCAACATGATAACTCTGACACGATCAACAAAGGATCAACAATAACCGAGAATACCATCAACAAGGTAAACTCCAAATGATCAACAAAGGACCAACAATAACCGAGAATACCATCAACAAGGTAAACTCCAAATGATCAACAATAATGGATCTCAAAGAAATAACTCTGACTGTCGAACATACCCCTCGGGCGTATGAACAGCCAGTCACAAACCGTCGAACATACCCAACCATAAATGGAGGATGAACGACCAAACAATATGGCTCAAAGATGGAAGTCATAGTACGCCCGATCCGGAAATGTGTTCGTGCACAAGCCACCCCGGGTATTGATCACATACACGTGTGGTCTTGTACCTAATTAGCCTCACGAACTACGTCTCGTTTGCACGGTTCAATGTGGAAATATCAACACATAACCATCATGTGCCCGGCTAAAAATCATACACAATAACCAATCGGCACGCAGATATAACTCCAGATATGTCACGATGCAACATGACAACGAAACTCAAAGAAACACAGATCTAATAAGGATCAAAAGACTCACCGAAGTGAACAACAACAGACTGACAATGAAAAGTCGACACGACTAATCAATATCCAAAACATCAATCCTAGGATCATCATCCCCAAATGAATGACCGACATGATCTACGATCTCAATACAACAGTCCTGGGATCAACATCCCTCAACGAATAACCGATACGAAACTCATTACGCGAACCTCAACATATACAACAACTCAACATACTAATTATCCACATGACTGAACAAATACTTAGATTACCTCAAAGCCGAGGACCATATCCATCAACATCCCCCAATGAGACGATCAACACAACCATTAATACCAACAATAGTCCTGAGATCAACATCCCTCAACGAACAACCAGTATGAATCTCAATATACGAAGCCTCAACATACAACATATGCAACAACTCAACATAATAATTATCTCATAACTGAACAATACATAAATTACCTCAAAGCCGAAGACAACATCCTTTCCACGAACAACATCCCTGAATGAATACACAGTTATACGAATAATCTCAAATAAGGTACCATCCATTAAATACCAATAAATCTTTATCCCGATACTTATGTCATCACGATAACTATCCTCAATATCCGATATTCTATATCCTTGACCAAAGATAACTCACGCCTTCCCTTAACACAATTAAATCATATACCTTATGATTTATTACCACCAGAGTACGATATACAAACTATTATCCCGACAACTTACATTTCTAACAACATTGCTATACGAATTATAAATGAAATGAAAACGAAACCATTCATCAAATATTATAAACTGAACAAGTAGAAACTTGCCTCGATACTGATACCACGAAGCCGTTACCAAAATACATTGCCTTAGTATACGAGCTCCTCAGCCCCGACCAAAATCAATCTACGAACTCTTCAACTTCAACCGCAACACAACGGTCATAATCCACGATCAAAACATATCAACCTATTGCAATAACCGATTAACACACATTCGATAAAAATCAATAACCGATATACCCAACCAACAAACTCAACGATTCAACGAAACCTCGATCATAAACATAAAACCAACTAATCCAACTCAACAAATACGAACTCATATCCACAATACAAGCCGTAACTCGATGAACACAAATAACAATCAATAACCGATCAACAAACACAACGGTTCTACAATATCCCGATTAAACACATATCCCCGAACCAATCAAACACGAATTCAAAACCACAATACGATTCCACAATCCGAAGATCATATCAATAATCAATTTAAACCAACAAGGGTCTAACATTACCGATTCCAAATTCAATCTTAAATACGGATACAAGTTTCCTCCTTGTAAATTCATAATATAAACCAATTACCGATTATCATCATCAATACGGACGATCCGATCAATTCAACATTATAGATAATCTTATTCCAAAGGTTTCAGATATTTCCATTATCCGAATTGAACACTTATTCAACACGTATGAATTCTCAAATTCAAACATGAATAATAATTCTCATCAACTCGAAATCATATTCGTATTCCTATACGAATATTGTATCAAAACACGTAACTTAGTTTTAGATATGAATATTCCATAATCATATCCAAAACACCAACATCACTCAAACATGTTCATCAATTCATATATAATCCAAGAATTCCTTAAGAACACAACTTATTCCAACATCACATTTGAAATCCTCAAACGACATAATCCGATGTGTTCTAACATCTAAACAATCCTTATTCACAATTCAAGGTGTATATAATCATGTTCTTCACCATATATACTTCTCATAACATCATGAATCGCAACAAACCACCAAGAACATCGAGAATACCACGATTCCATAATCATAACAACATAATCGAATCATTTGATCACCAATTCATTATCTTCCTTTAACAAAATTCCCATAATTACCAAGAATCATCACAACAATATCAATTCAACCATCATTCATACGAAAACGTGTAGAATTTTCCAAGTCCTACTCATTGAGACATTTCATCGAACACTTTGAAGGCATAGTCCAATTCAATCGATTATTCAAAGAAATACTCAAATTCTTTCCACAAAACTTCAAGAGTAATGAATTATTACGAGTATACAATCAAGTTCTATCAATAATCTGAATCAAAACGAAGCAAATCGGCCAAAACACCAAGAAACCTCAAGAACATCTAAAAACCAAAAGTTTAGGTGTTCTTACCTTTGATCCGGGTGGAAGATGATATTAATCCATGATTCCAACTTCCAAAACATGTTGCTAGATGATGTTTTTACTCAAATCCATCAATTCTTGCTGAAGGAGTCGCGAAAAAACGAAGAAAAAATGAAAAATGCCGAAGTGACCCGGTCCAGGCCTTAAATAGGCGAAACCTGCCGGACCATTACGTACGTAACCGGCGGGTCCTTACGTACGTAGTCGGCCGCGGCCGACCTTACTGCCCAGTTCGTTCGGCATCCTTACGTACATAACCGGCAGCTAGCTTACGTACGTAACTGGCCCTTACGGCCGTAACCGGCCACTGCCTTACGTACGTAATCGGGCAGTCCTAGCCATCCCTGCGAGTCACTGCCGACCGTGATCGGCCACCCCCACGAGTCACTGCCGACCATGCTCGGCCATTCCAACGAGTCACGAACGGCCATGCTCGGCCATCCAGGTCATCTCGGCCACGACTCGGCCAACCGCCCCGTAACGTACGTAACACTTATTCCGTTGCGTACGTAATACGTACGTTGACTTTCTACAGTATTATACTCGTATTACGTACGTACTACACCCTGTATCACATACGTAACTCCGTCCGTTGACTCACCTGTCCACATCCGCGCCGAAAGCTGCCGACACCGGGCCCCACTATCCGATCACAAGTCTGATTCCTCTTGTTACGTACGTTATGTACACTATATAACGTACGTAAGCTAACACATTTTGCGTACGTAAGCTCCAAGGCTTAACGTATGTAATGGCTTTTATACTTAGCCAAAAATCCAACTGTTCCTGTCCGACGTCTCGACGTACAAAATACAAACATACGGCATACTGAATACACATACCGAATCCAAAAATATTCTCATACGGTATACCTGATATCCAAATCAGTTCAACCTGATACAACATATCCTGAATATATCATCAATCAAAAGCGATAATCACACGATCTGTTGTCTCGGTTCTCAATTTATTTTATCCATACTGTTTAGATACCAAACTATACAGTATATCTCTGATAAAATAACGCGAAAAATTTATACTAAAAATCCTGGTATTACAATAATATATATCTATATATATTTCGGTTCTCGGTTAATAACCGTTCGGTTCTCGGTTAATCGAGAACCGCAAAATCTCAAATAGTTGGACCGAAGACCGAACCATTAACCGCATTTACGGTTCTCGATTAACCAGAACCGTGCGGTTCCGGTTCGGTTCCGGTTCTAACCGAGAATCGAGAACCGTTTAGACAGTCCTACTTTCTTTCATTTTTTATAGTTAAAATATTATATTATGCTAAAAGAACATTGAGTTTTCTTAAACATTTTATTTCCATTTTCATAGATTAATATAATTCGATTCATATCAATTTATTTTTAAAAAAGTTAGTAATTTAAAATAATTTATATTTTAATAGAAATTTTTGAAATATTCTTTCTTCCATTTTAGTATATGACAATAATTCTTGATTTACTCCATCCGTAAAACTTTATGTTTATAATCATCACACACTCACGCCAAACAATCACATTAACATCACTTAATCTGAACCACACTTATTTCATCAATATTTTTTAGCCGCTTTGTCCCAGTCAAAAGTTGACAAATGCTCTATATTTAATGGATTTTAGGTAATGATTGATATAAGTAATGATAATAAATGTGCGATGGAGATTCAGAAGCAAAAGTGTTGATGATAAACGTGTGGTGGGAAAAGGTAAAAAGTATTAAAGTAAATACACATGTGTGTACCTTAGTCTACAATTACGGGCTCTTCTAGTTATGGTAGGATCATGTCTGTTGTATTATATTCTCCCCATATATGTAATGATACTCTTAACGAGAATACACAGCTTTTACCCTACTTTTATGTCTACTTTACATCCTCCACAACATGTTATCAACACGTAGTCTACGAATAGAGCAAGAAAAAATCGTCCAAAAATTCTGAAATTTGGAATAAAAATTACGGCCGGTAAACTCTAATTTCCGCCGTACCGCTCTCCGTTCTAGATATGCAAACCAAATCTGCAGTCCTGCACCAACCGAAGCCTGCCGCCAACACCGACCGCCAACCTTAAACCCCCACAGCCGCCGTATTTCTCCAGCGAAATCCTAATTCCTGACTGACCGATTGAAGCAATCCCATTGCAACCCAGAATCCGGCCCGCTCGCGCCCAGCAACCCATCCCTTTACAATCCCTAGCCGTGATCAGATCCCCCCCCCGGCCCGCTGCAAGTCAGATCCAATCTGTTCGCCTCCCACAAAGCCCCGGCCTGCCTGTCTGATCTGCAAACCCTAGCTGCGGATCGAATCCCCCCAGTCCGATGCTGCCAGCCTGGGCCCAGACCCCACCCGGCCCGCTCGCGCTTTTTCCAACTTGACCCGCATGACCCAGAAGTAGATCCAGCCCATTGTTTTTCGGCTTGCCCCAATTTGTAACCTGACCTGGTTGCTGTCCAGCTCGACCCGATAAATTTCAGTCAAATTAATTTTTTACCCCAAATTGGGAAGAAAGGTACACAATTTGAACCCTACTATTTGCTTCATGTGTTTGTTTTATACGCTTTATTTGATTTAATAGCATATATGATTTATTAGTTTAATTATACCTAATTAAATCAATAAATAATTAACCACTTGAATTAAAATTGTTTAATTCATTATTCTCTTGGATTAATAAATAATATTATTGCGCCATAAGATACTTATTTAGCTGAATAATGTGTATATAGACTTATCATGTAGGAATTATATGTCTATATGTATAATTACATGCATATATAGATATGACATGCAATTAGGCTCCATTCCTAGTCAGCTTTAAATGACTGTATTCTTCTTTATGTTTAGGTTTCAGTTGACATTTTATGTTTTGGCTATTTTTGTCTTAGATGATTTTTTTCAGTAAAAGTGTGATGCATTTTGGTTTTTTGAACAAGATATTATTGTTGCTTACGTTATACATGTGATTGTCTTTATTCTACGTCTTGAATATTGCTCCTTATGCTTGGGTTTGAAAGTTCATTAGTTTCTTCACTTTTCGTAGGAATGAATCATGGGGAACTTGAATGCTTGGTAGATAGTGGGACCACCGATGCTATCCTTAGAAGTAGGTTATTATTCATCGAACTAATAGCTTATCATATATCAATGACCATGATGATTGGATCATCTCAGCTCATTAAAGGATGCGGCATTGCCCAATTCTTGATGCCTAAAGGCACGTCTTTTACCGTCACTGACGATGTATATGCACCAATATCGACTCAAACCTTACTAAGCTTCAATAGCAACAATTCTCGCATTGAAACATATTGTGAGAATGGAATAGAATTTCTCTATATCACCTCTAATGAATGCGGACGAAAACACATCTTAGAAAAACTTACGAGTCAATTAGGTGGACTTTATCTCACTACGATTAGGGTTGTTGAATCCTATGCAATTATCCACAACGAACTTTGGGATGCTGACTCGTACAGGCTATGACATGATAGATTAGGGCATCCCGGTCGTGATATGATGATCTGCATCCTTTTTAAAAAAAAAACGTCCAATGTGGACGGGGGGTTGAGGCGGGACCCACCAACCTGTAGATAATAGAAATACAAAGTATCAGCCCCGAATTATGACCAAAAATGGGCCATAATTCGGGTCCAAACATCAAAGAAATCTACGGCCCGCTAAAGAAATACAAAGTGCACCACAAATCGTGGGCTAATATGCGAACCCGTAGACCAAAATAACTCAACTCCGAATTATGACCAAAAATGGGCCATAATCCGGAACCTAAAATCTAAAGTGCCTACGGCCCGCTAGATCAGTACAAGGTGCACCATTAAAACCGTGGGCTAATGTGCGGACCCATAGGCAACCAATCAATCGATAAAAAATAAAACCTATCTAAATCTAAATGACGGATAACCAAGCTGATCCATCCGTATAAGGGAGAGGAGAAACGGAGGAGCAGTATCGTAAGTATAAGTTTGAATGCTGAGGGACGACATGCCGAGCTCAGAAAGATAGTCAGTCGGCCTGTTGCCCTCCCGGAAAATATGAGTGACTCTGAACTGAATATCTCTGAGAATGTGTCGGATACGCATAAGAGTGTGACGAACCTGCCAAGAGCCCCGATGGACAGATGATAGCAGGGTCACTACAGCAGCAGCATCAAGCTCAATCCAAACATGTCTCGATCTCTGGGAAGCTAGAATCAATCCAATCGCCAACGCCTGGACCTCTTCATCAAAACTCGAAGAGGCCTTAAGAATATGCAGGGTCACTACAGCAGCAGCATCAAGCTCAATCCAAACATGTCTCGATCTCTGGAAAGCTAGAATCAATCCAATCGCCAACGCCTGGACCTCTGCATCAAAACTCGAAGAGGACTTAAGAATCTGCATACTTAAGAATATGCACATACATAGAAGGGAGAAAATAACCCAGCATAATGAACTTTGCCGGTGTTCCTCACACTATGTCATCCAAAGTATCGGAGACATCAATCGATTCAACATGCTTTCACGTTGTCATTTATGCAAAGCCCGCTATTTAGCCCAAGTAGGAGCAAACCCTTCCTACGCTAAAAATGCAACTAAGAACATCCCATTCTTACATATGATTCAAGGAGATATTTGTGGACCTATTCAACCAGAGTGCATGCCATTTAGATATTTTATGGTTCTGGTTGATGCTTTGACACGCTGGTCACATGTCGCCCTCTTGTCCGCACGAATGCTGCTTTTGCAAAGCTTTTAGCACATATTATTATCCGTCTAAGGGTCACCACCCTAACCACCCTATTTGGTCAATAAGACTTGATAATGCTGAAGAGTTCACATCTACAATATTTGATGAATACTGCATGTCGATCGGGATCAATGTAGAGCATGTTGTCCCCCACGTGCATACGCAAAATGGTCTCACAGAGGCAATCGTCAAGCGAATTCAAATGGCGGTCCGGGCATTGGTTATGCGCACTAATTTGCCTGTTTCTGTCTGGGGTTATGAAGTAAGTCTTGATTCAGCTTTACTTATTCATTTTTGATCCACATCTAACCAACCATTTTCTGCCTATGAGTTGGTAATTGAATATGAGCCTGGCATTTCACATTTACGCATATTTAGTTGTGTAGATTATGTGCCAATTGCTACCCCACAATGCAATAAATGAGTCCGCAGAGACGTTTAGGTATTTATGTTGGATACGAATCTCCAACAGTTATCCGCTGCTTGGAACCTTTGACAAGCAATATATGTACAACTCAATTTTTGGATTGTCACTTCGATGAGACAACGTTCCCATCATTAGGGGGATGGGAGAATACGAACATTCTCCATGAACGACAAGAATTATTGTGTTCAATTCTTACTCTGTCTCGTTTCGATCCCCGAACTTCGCTATGTGATAGTCAAGTGAAAAGAATTCTCGATCTTTAGAGCTTAGAAGCTTCGATGCTTGATGCGTTTATTGATATTGTGAAAGTAACAAGATCACATATACCTGTTTCAAACGTGCTTGCAAGGTTAGAAGTCCCTAGAAAGGGACACAGCACCGATGGACTGAGTGCTGCTACCGCACCTTTAGGCAGTGCGACTGAGGCAGTGGCTCCCCAAAGGAGGTGGGGAAGGCCACTTGATTTGATAGACACCCACCTAGAAGCTTCGATGCTTGATGCGTTTAGTGATATTGTGAATGTAAAGAGATAACATATACCTGTTGCAAATGTGCTTGCAGGGTTAGAAGCGCCTAGAAAGGGACGCAGCATCGACGGACTGAGTGCTGCTACCGCACCTGTTGGGAGTGCGACTGAGGCCGTGGCTCCTCAAAGGAGGCGGGGAAGGCCACTTGATTTGAGAGACACCCGCCCGAGGAAGAAAATGACTGGTAAAGCACATAATGATCCTCTAAACGTCAATGCTCGGAATCCTCCCCACGAGATTGTCTCTAACTATAGTTATGTCCATGACTCATTTATGAGAGTATGTGAGATCTGCTTGATAGGTCGACAACTCGCATTAATGATGCGTTCACTTATGTTGTCGCCCATGACATCATGGAGCATGATGATATCAAACCACGCTCCAAGGCCGAATGTGAACGTATAGCGGACTGGCCCAAATGGAAAGAAGCAATCCAGGCAAAACTTGATTTTATGACAAGACTCCAGGTATTTAGCCCGGTAGTTCTAACCCGCCAAGTGTAAAACCTATTGGACATAAATGAGTTTTTGTCAGAAAGCGAAATGAGAAGAAAGAGGCCCTTCGGCACAAGACACGACTTGTCGCCCAAGGCTTCTCACAATGCCCTGGAATTGACTATGATGAGATGTATTCTCCCGTCATGGACGTGATAACCTTTCGTTACTTAATTAGCTTAGTAGTTTTCAAAGGACTAGAAATACATCTAATGAATGTGGTCACTTCATGTATCTACGGGAGTCTTAGTACAGAGATATATATGAAAGTGCCTGATAGTATTTTACTACCCAAGTCAAGTGACTCTAGACACGAAATGTGTATTCAGTTTGATTGAAATGCTCACTTTATGGATTAAAGCAATTCGAACGGATGTGGTTGTTGGAAATAAAATGCATCGAAGAGAAGTTGGGGAAAATTTGATAAAAGCTTTTTACGCATCCACGAGCACAAAACCTATTTAGGCATGCTAATTTAATTAACTACTAAGATTAATAAGCAATTTAAATATTATTGATTATTTATCAAATAAATTTATTGGTAAATTCAATATCCTAATCTATATCGAAGATCATAGGATATTTACCTTTTGAAGCGTAGTGATTGCTTTTTTGATCTCTTCCTCAAAATATTCTAGAGTATGATCCCGCCTTAATCCGGACGTTGTGTGAGCAACGAGCTACCGAATCTTGCTTGGACTTCAATGAGATCGGCAGAATATATGTTCGGTTTTTTTGTTTTTCTAGTATTATGTAAACACTCTTAGAAAATTGATGTGTTATCTAAATTGTAGAATCAAAGACACAAGTCAAGATCTACAATTAAACACAAGAAATAAATCGATCTCTAGAGTGTACAATATTGATCACGACCGAAAACCCCATATAAGTTCCATTTATAGGCTTTGGACTACTCTAGGGATCTTAAGGAGGATTAGGGTTAGGACTCCTAGTGCAACCCAACCTTCGATATTAAACTCTTTCCTAATATGATTAATATTGTATTAAAGAATTAATATTCCACTTCCAATACAAATCCCAATTTACAAAATCGGACTCCTTATTTAAATATATTATTTCTCGTGTTTAAGATATCGAATGTCCATTAATTAATTTAAGCTACTGACATCTTTAATTAATTAATTTCTTATCCAAGAGTAGTACCACTTGAACCTTATTATTATTATTATATCGGAATTAAATCCACCTGCAGGGTTTAATATAATAACCATTATCGAGCTCCTCAACAGGACATCATCAACCCGCACGAGACGGGACACGATTTCTAGTTATACTAATAATTTTCATATGACTAATATTATTGCCCAAGATACGAAGCATATTGAGTCAATCATTGCGACTCTTACCCATGGTAAATCAAAGCAATAAAAATTACAAATACATAATTAAATATTATATACTTAGAATTAAGAAATAATAATTATCCTAGATTTACGTTCTTTTTATAGTCAGTACAGAAGATATTATCTTACTTCGATCCAGTTCAACGTATGCAAATATGCTAATGCATGCTAATATTCAAAACCAACTAATCTCAAGCATACATTACAACCTTTCACATAATTTGTCTAATAATTATATAGGTTGTGAATTATTGTATTATTTTATAAGGCACCGATAATGTGATCTTCCGTGTGACACCAACACACCACATTATTTACAATACAAAATAATTAGCCATTTCATTTGCATAACCATAACGTGAATAAATATGCAAAATATGTGATTAAGTGTAATTAATATTCTCATAGGTAGTTACAGGGAAATAAGATAATACAAGCATAAAGTATGATTTGCAGTATACAACCCTAACAGTGGTGTACCAGCCTAAGTGACTACTTGATTGGAAGGGGATATTCATATAAGAACGATGAAATGTGTCCCTGTGTGTTTATTAAGAAAACAAGTTTTGAATTACCGATTGTATCTGTGTAGGTCGACGATATGAACATAATCGGTACTTTAGACGAAGTAACAGAAACCACAAGCTATCTAAAATTCAAATTTGAGATGAAAGATTTGGGAAAAACTCGGTTTATCTAGGCATTAAGCTAGAACACCGAGCTTGTGGACTCTTCATCCACCAGTCTGCCTATGTTCAAAAGATACTCAGGCATTTCAATATGGACAAGGTACACCCGGTTAGCACTCCCATGATCGATTGTAGTTTGGACTTGGAGAAAGATCCATTTCATTCAAAGCAATGTGACGAAGAGATTTTGGGAGCCGAGATTCCCTAGTTAAGTGCAATTGATGCATTATTATACTTAACGCAGTGTACTCTACCTGATATTGCTTTCTCAGTGAACTTGTTGGTAAGATATAATTTCGAGCCCACGCAACGTCATTGGAATGATATCAATAATATTTTTCGATACCTGAAAGGAACCACTGACTTGGGACTTTTATTTTCCTACAAGGCTTATGAAACTGCCAATGATTGTGCAATCACTAAAGCAAGTGTGAATGCCAATGTTGCTAACCCGACGACGGTATTGATAGACTTTGCTGATGTTGGATATCTTTCAGACCCACATAAAGGTTGCTCACCATTGGGGGACACTGCTATATCTTGAAGATCAACTAAACAAAATAATGTCGCTACCTCCTCGAATCACGCTGAGATTATCACTCTACACGAGGCGGTACGCGAGTGTATATGGTTGAGAGCCATCGTTACACATATTCGAGGTAACAGTGGGCTAAGTAATGTCAATAATGCACCCACATGCATATACGAAGATAATGCCGCTTGTATCGAACAAATGAAGCTTGGGTATTTCAAGGATAATACAAAGTATATCTCTCAAAAGTTTTTAACGAGACCACGCACATGCACTGTTTTTCAAATTTCTTGATTGACGAACTAATCAGGGAGAGACGTAGGCTTGAGGAGGGCGAGTCTTACATCTACATTGCAAGTTACACTCTTTTTTCTTAACCAATGATTCTTTTTCCAATTGAGTTTTTCTCACTTGGAACGGTTTTTAACGAAGTAACTAGACGTTCAACTCATTGATCGAAGAATTGATCACGTTCTTGAGCACAATTGACCGACGGAATGATCGATAGAGGTTTTGGCTTAACGAAATTAGCCTAATTTATATGTCTGGATGTTGTACTCTTTTTCCTAAGATAAATGAATTTTCTCCATGGAGCTTTTGCTTGACGAGGTTTTAATGATGCAACTTGACATGCGTTGAAAACTTAGCACAAGGGGAGTATTAAAGTAAATACACATGTGTATGCTTTAATCTACAATTATGGGTTTTCCTAGTTATGATAAGATTATAACTGTTTATTGTAATCTATCTCTCTATATATATGGGGATATCCTTAATGAGAATATATAAATTTTTTTATACTCTCCACAACAAAAATATATTATTTGATTTGATTGTGAACAATGATATATGCAAACTTACTAAATGGACAATTTTTGAAGAGAAGTGTTAACCATTGACTAAGATGGAGGAAGTATTTTTTAATTTCAACTACACATTATTCATCATTATTTAAACAACTTATTAATCTATCACATCTAATAAGTTGCCTAAAATATACCATAATCACACCCTTTGTTAATCTTTAAGCAGGACAAATAGAATATTTGTTTTATTTTAAAAATAAAACTAATTCTTTTTATTTAAGAAACGGACTTCTAGTTGCTTAGAACAGTTTCTATTATTTGTTGAACGCGTCAGAATTTCCCCCCATTTTTCATATTTTACATAAATTTTTTGAATTTATTTTTATGTTGAAATCATTATTGGTATTTTAAAACGACATTTATGCTCAGAGGTAAATTCCTAATATATTTTTACCAAAACACATTTATTTTAATTTCTCTTACAAAAAAATTCAAGTCTCATTGTCCTTGAAACAGACATTAAAAACAATACTCTTTTAAAGTTTATGTTAATACCCTTGCCTCAAATTTAAAAAGAAATAATAGGATTATCTTTCACTGCAAGTCTGCAACAGCGGCCGCCCCGAGTAGCAGTCACCGGCAAGTCGAGACTCTATTTTGAATTTTCTCCTGGCAGTTTTAAAAATTAAAAAAATAATAATTTATATTACAGATAGATATTTTAAAATACCAACTGTCCCTATCAGCTAGGGGTGTTCAAAAATACTCGACCCGAACTAATGACTACCATAATAGATGGCCGAACTAAATATTAGGGTATTTTTAAAAATTTAAATTTTTTTCGGTAGATACCCGAAAAAGTCATATATTCGGGTCGGGTCATGAGCCGACTTGTATAAATTCGGGTACCCGAAAACCCGATTATTTTTTAATGGTTATTTTTTTATAAATTTAATTATTTAATTTGTAATTATATGAAACTTTATCTTTCAATTAATATGAATTATATTTAATATGAGAATTCATGTATATTCAGTAATGGTATTTATTCTCACTAGTTTGGAAATTTACAAGAAGATAAAATCTTTAAATAAAAAATAATATATTCTTTCATATATATAATTGAATATTGAATTAAGCATAATTATATAATAAAAAATGATATATATAAAAAAAGTTTAGTTAGTTTTGAAATTTACTTATTGTACGGAAAATATTTATAATGTATTTAGTACTCGGGGAATTAATTTATATAATAAATTCTAAAATAAATTTATCTTAAAGTTACAAATTATTTATAAAAATTTAAAATTAGTTGTATTAAATTTTGGGCCGGGTACCCTATGACCCGACCCGAAAAAATAGGGTACCCGACTTTTCGGGTCGGGTCACGGGCCGAATTTTTCATTACCCGCATAACCGGGTACCCATAAATTCGGGTACTCAAAAAACCGGGTACCCAATTATGAACACCCCTACTATCAGCTTGTTTGATTCCACGTTTGGACGGCACCGATATTATTAGTAGAGATGTTAAACGGGCTAGCCCTAAGCGGTTTCGGGCGACGGGCCGGGCTAAGCAGTCAGGGCAAAAAAGCCCGGATTTAAACGGGCTAGGAAATATCGGCCCTAACCCTAACCCTAACGGGCTTCGGGCTAAACGGGCTAAATATTTAAAAATCTAATTTTTATTTTTTATAAGTCATAAACAAAAAAAAAACACTAACAATATATTTTTTATATATAGTAACAAATATACTATAATAAATATAACAAAAAATACACTTTTATATATATACATATATATATATACACACAGACACACACTATATTAACAAATACAGTAATAATATATATTACATATAATATTAATATATATTACATATAATATTAATATATATTATATATAATATTAATATATGTTATATAAATATAATATTACTATAAGTTGAAATTATATATATATATATATATATATCGGGCTTCGGGCTAGCCCTAGCGAGCTTCGGGCTAGCCCTAGCGGGCTTCGGGCTAAACGGTCCGGGCCAAAAAAGCCCGGATTTAAACGGGCTAGTAAATATCGGCGCTAACCTGGTTTTTTGGCGGGTTAAACGGGCCAGCCCGCCGGGCCCAAGCCCGTTTAACATCTCTAATTATTAGATTATCTATTGGAAATTTAAATTACCAATCCATACTTTTTTTTTTATAATTATGTGATCTCAGCTTATCCAGACTAATCCTAGTTTCTCAATGAACCCACTCCTAACCCATTGAGAAAAGTAAATTGCGAGTCGCTCGAGCAATTCCAGGATTCCCAATGCTTTTATGTACACTTCTGCGCACAAGGAGAAGCCCTTAACTGATTAACGCCTCGGGTTCCCAGTACAGTTCTCGGGAGAACAGCCACTGATTGGTCAGCACCTCCGGGTTCCCAACAAGGAAATACTCTCACACTGCCGCTTGACACGAGATTAAACATTGATTAGCGGTCGCTCGATCTAGCCTCGGGGAGCTAGAGGATCATAAAGTGAAAAACCTCCTCTTTCACCTCCTTGGTGGGTTAGAACCCAAGATGTCTCTCAAAGGAGTGTCCTGGGTGTAGGCGTCCTACCACTAGACCACCAATCCATACTTAATATTAAAAGAGAGGTCACAAGAAAATTTAAAGGACATGTGTCATCACCACATTATTTCTCTTTTTAAAAACCTTAAAAAAATGGATATTTATTTTGGGAGGAAAGTTAGAGGATTATTGTAATATACGTAATTTTTCCATTTTTAGCAGTTTCCATTTTTGGTGTATGTCTATTTTTATCGACTCACTTGTAACCGTTTCGACATTTCGAATCTATTTTGTTCTTGGAGTTTTTCCATTTGGATGAGTTTTGATGATGTTTTCACGTGATTTCGTTTTATGACATGTTTTGCCGTATGAACGTTCGATTCTTGTAAAACTCGTTCGTTTCCGTTGTTTCTTGGTTTGTACAAGTTCGTATGGTTGAGTTGGTCATGTGGAGACTTTCGGTTTGTGAATCCGACGTCGTTTCGTGATTTTCGGTCACTTGGGCCATTTTTGTAATTTCCTAATAGTTTAGGGAATCTCGTTTTCGTTGTCGCGTTACGGACCCTTCGGTGTTCGGAATTGTATTTTCTTTCAGCGCTTAGCTCCGTCGTCTTGTATGCTTCGCGTTCATGTTCCGGGATTCTGGTCTCATCGTGTGTATCGTGTTTCGCACCCTCCACAGCAGCATACTGCTGATATGACATCAGCAGTACTGAACTGCTGTGTAGGTAGCGCACGCTAACCTCTGTTGACTTGCGTGCGCTATCAAGAAGCGATTAGCGACGCTAACCCTTATTATTAGCGTACGCTAACGAATGGTGGCGATAGCCAACTGGTATCACGGCCCGTTAGCGCCGCTACATATGGAAGTTAGCGTGCGCTAACTTCACAAATATATAAGCCCGGTAGGCGATTTTGAAGCAGTTTCATTCTTTTCCCTTCGTTTCTTCGACGTGCGACCTCCGAGGCGATTTTCATCAGTCCCGATCGGCGTTCTATTCACATTCCATCACCGTAGAGTCGTGCTAACATATCATAATCAACATAATCACCTTTCATCAGCCGAATTAAAGGTAATTCCTCAGGAACCCTAATTTTGACGAATTTGGGGGATTTCGGGATTTGAGGGTTTAGTTCCGAATTGTTCATCTATATTACGATATTCTTCACCGAGTGTGATTATTGAATGATTCCAAATCCAGTTTCCTTGATTTTAATTCGCGAATTATCAATACGGGGAGATTTTGCGTAAACCCTCACCCGTATTGATTGAACGTCTATTGTTGTTATTTGTAATCGGGGTTTTGGGAGTGTTCCTTTCGATTATTGATGTCCGTTGGGACTGAGTTATGCTAATTCTTCATTTAGGAACCGTCGTTTTCCATTCGGATCATCCGTAGTCATTTTTCACTTCCGATTCTTCGAAGAATGTCTCAAAGGCAAGTACTTTACATTTGTTTACATGTTCTAGTATTTGAATTATGGCTGTATCGTGGTTGTTGTGGATGGTTATGTGTATGTTCACCTAGGGACGGTCCGACGGGGCCTCTAGGGATACGTATTGCCGTGAGTGTGCGTATCGTGAGCGTGGTTAGCCACCGGGGATGTCCGACGGGACTCTGCGGGAATACGGTGGCCGTGAGTCTCGTACCAACGGTTAACTTTGAATTGTGTTTTGTTGTAGATTAGTTTTTTTGTGATTGTAAATTTTCCGGAATTTATTTTGTTTTCTAAAATGACTTTTTGGCGCATATATTCATCCGATTAGAATGTAGTTCAAATGGATTGTACTTGCACTAGCGATTGTCGCTAACCCCTTAAATGGGGAAATACTTTTTGTATTTCGGTATTGATCGTGGGGATAAACGAGCACTCGGGACGTATGAGGATGATGGGCAAGCATGATATTGTCCAGATTTGGTTTTCGATGTTATGTCATCGGTTACTATTGATGTCGATTTTGGGATTTATGTATCATAAAATTGGTTTAAGTACTCGAGTACTTCTGTTTGAAATTGTTAATGTTGTGTTCCGTTTTGGGAAATGGATTTGATGTCGAATTTAATTGTCGGTTTGTAGTCTTTTATTTGAATTGTCATTTTATTAATGATAGCTTTTCATTGTCGAATGTCTTGTTGGTATGTTAGCTGGTGGATTCCACAGTGTGGGGTCCACGGCGCTGTAATATGCCCTGAACGTCTTGGGGGTGTTACGAATATGGTATCGAGCTTAGGTTTATGGATACCTAGGTCACGGTCATTCGGTCTAGTTAAGTGTCGTTTTGGGACGGTATCAACTGTTATGCCATCATCTCGATGCGCCGGTGCTCGTAAGTTTTCCTAACTTGACTCGTTTCACCGTCTGTTCTATTTCGTCTTAGTATCTTTTGCGTTTTGCGTTTGAATTGTACTTACCCGTTGCTTCTTGAATTCCTGCGGTAGAGGACGGACGCGGTAGGGACGTGGCGCGGCCGGTGGGCGGCCATGTCCGATCACTCGGGAACCGATTCGCGATGCCTTCTTTGTCGAGCAGTGTTCCCCCTAGTTCGGAGGTCGGCAGACGATCTGCTAGCTCGTGTAATGCTCATGAGAATGTTGGAGTGGCCAACATATTACTGACAAATGTTAGGCGTATTTTTATACGCTTATTTATCATTATTTTGTAGTATTTTGGAGTGTGAAATCATCTAAATGAGCTTTTAATGCCTTAATTTTGTATGATTGACAGAAATTGAAGTCGGAAGCTTAAACGAGGCAAAGCGGTAGCAGCAAAATCTGGACTATGAGCCGCGGCACAAGGAAGCCGAGCGCGGCAAAGGAAGACACCAGCGAAGGGCGAGTAGTAGTTTGTACTGCGTGCCGCGGCACACCCATGTGAGCCGCGGCACGAAGGATTTAATTACGCCTGTATTGATTTTGGCGATGTGCCGCGGCACAGTTGATGAGCCGCGGCACACTTAGCGGGTTTGGTACGTCTGCGCGGATTTTGGGCGTTTGCTTGATTTTCAACCAACTAATACGGACGCGATTTATGGAAGTCTTGAGCTATAAATAGGGCTTAAGACCCTAATTTAATGAGGTTGGGAACCTTGGAATCGGGAGATTATTGAAGCTAAACCTAGGAGAGCTTAAGCTTGGAGACGAGAGAAGAGGAGGAAGCAGAGGAATTCAAGAGGCAAGGCGGGAGGCGAAGAACGGAGGAATCCGAGCTTCATCTGCGTTTGAATTTTATGCTTTCGTTTATTTCTTACGTATTTTCGATTTTTAGTATGTCAGCTAAAGCCCTAATCTAGGGTTTTGATGAAACCTTTATTTTGTGAATTGATTAAGATTATCCAATTTATTACCTTTTTATTGAGTTTTCCCAATTATGTTTAATGCTTGCAATTATCGGCCAATAGTTGTATTGATTTAATCATTCACTTGAATCGGGAGAGGAGATTTGGTGAGGAACTATTGGTGAGGACCGTTTTATTCGTGAGATAGGAATATACTCATAGGAACTACGTGGCCTTTAGGAGATTTCATGCTTTTGCCTACCGACGAGATAATTCACATAGGGATAGAGTGCGTGAGTCGCCGTTAGATAAATCTATTGACCTCGGGAGGCGGTAGAATATATTAGCAATCTCCGCCTTCAATAAATTGGGAAAATTATTTATTACGGATAATCAAGATTAAATTCGGATAAATTAAGGTGGATTCAGAACTCTAGACTTATTTATCATTTGATTTCTTTTATTCAAGCTATCGCTTTCTGTTTAGTCTTTTATTCATTCTTGTAGTTATTAATCCAAAAAACCCCAACTTCGATTGTTCAAATAAAATTGGAATATGAAAACGTCGGTAGTTAGAGACTCAATCCTCGTGGGAACGATACTCTACTTATCACTTTATTACTTGTAAACGATGACGTGCACTTGCGTGTAGGAAATATCGCAACAAGTTTTTGGCGCCGTTGCCGGGGTGAAATTTTCTAATATCGACTTAAGTATTTCCAGTCTTAATTTGAACGTTTTATTTTTATTTTTGTGTATTTAATTTTTTTATTTTATTCGTTTTTCCTTTCGGGACCTTTCGTGTAGTGCATGAGAAGGCTCGTGCGAAGGCTTACTACCTTTGGACACCGAGCTCGAGCGCACGCTAAGAAGGAATAAAAAGGAGAAAAGAGAGGCTGCAGACGACAGTCAACATGGCCGAGAATATTGAAATCCAAGGAGGAGACAACCAAGTGCGGCAAGCTCAACCGAACTCGCTCTTCGAGATTATGCCATGCCGCAAGTCAACGCAAATTTTTCGAATTCGGCGTCCCACCATCCAAGCTAATAACTTTGAGATCAAGCCCGCCATTATTCGGATGGTGCGGGCGAGCCCATTACGTGGACTACCGAAGGACGATCCGAATGCCCACATTGCTTCTTTCCTTGAGATATGCGACACTTTCAAAACTAATGGTGTCACCGACGATGCCATCCGATTGAGGCTTTTCCCTTTTTCTTTGAGGGATAAAGCAAAATTTTGGTTGAATTCCTTCTGCAAAGTCGATTACAACTTGGGAGAGGTTAGTGCAAGCCTTCCTTGCAAAATTTTTCCCACCGGCTAAGGCAGCGCGGTTAAGAAACGAGATAACCACTTTTGCCCAGTACGATATGGAATCGCTCCACGAGGCGTGGGAGCGATATAAAGAATTGCTTCGAAGATGCCCTCATCACGGCATTCCTGATTGCCTTCAGCTGCATACATTTTATGGTGGTTTGAGTGCTTCTACACGCACTTTAGTGGATGCAGCCTCCGGAGGAACATTCATGGGAAAATCTATGGCCGAGGCTCACGTGCTTTTGGAAGATATGGCTGAAAACGCTTACCAATGACCAGCAGAAAGATTGACACCGAAGAGGGTAATGGAAGTTTCGAGCAATGATCCGATTTCCACCTTGTCAGCTCAAGTCGCCGCTTTGACACAACAGCTCCAGAACTTTTCGCACGCACCAGCCCCCGTTATCATTGAGACATGTAATTGGTGTAACGGATCACACCCGAGTGCGGAGTGTCAATTTGGAAATCCGTTCGAGCAAAATCAGATGGAGCAGGCTCAATTCGTAGGAAGTGGGAATCGACCGAATAACCCGTACTCCAATACTTATAATCCGGGGTGGCGCAATCACCCCAACTTTTCATGGAGAAACGGACAGAACGCACACCAGCCCCCTTTCACTCAGAATCAACAGCAGCCCCCTTCCGCTCCTAAAGTGTCTCTCGAGGAAGCGCTTGCAAAATTGGCGGCAAATACGAGTCAATTTATGACTCGGACGGAAGCTACGTTACAAAATCATTCTGCTTCCATTCGGAATTTAGAGGTCCAGCTGGGCCAAATCGCTAATGTATTGACAGCTCGTCCGGAGGGAGCATTGCCGAGTACCATAGAGACAAATCCTCGAGAGAGTCTAAATGCAATTAGCTTGAGAAGCGGGAGAGATGTGCTAGATCAGCCCGAGCTGGGTAAAGAGAAGAAGGTGATTGAGGAAGAGATGGAATTAAAGCTAGTGGAGTCGAAGGAAGTTCAGCCGGATAACTCAAAGACATGTGTTCCCCCCGTTCCGTTTCCGCAGAGACTACAGCAAAGGAGGGCGGACAAACAATTTTCTAAGTTCCTTGAGGTGTTCAAAAAGCTTCACATAAATATTCCGTTCGCTGAAGCATTGGAGCAGATGCCGAGTTATGTCAAATTCATGAAAGAGATATTATCGAAGAAGAGAAAGCTTGAGGAGTTTGAAACGGTTGCCTTGACAGAGGAGTGCAGTGCAATTCTTCAAAAGAAGCTCCCACCTAAATTGAAAGATCCGGGAAGCTTTAACATACCGTGCACCATGGGGAATCTTTCGTTTGATAAGGCACTATGCGATCTTGGTGCAAGTATCAACCTCATGCCTCTATCGATTTTTCAAAAGTGAATATTGGGGAAGCTAAGCCAACCACAGTCTCATTACAATTGGCGGACCGATCGATAAAGTATCAGGGAGTGATCGAGGATGTATTAGTTAAGGTTGACAAGTTCATCTTTCCGGCCGACTTCATCGTACTAGACATGGAGGAAGATGACAATATTCCGATCATCTTGGGACGACCATTTCTAGCGACGGGCCGAACCCTTATAGGCGTGGAAAAGGGAGAGCTAACTCACGAGGGTCCAAGACGAGGAAGTTACTTTTCAAGTATTCAAATCGTTCCGTGTCCGGAAGTCTTGATAAAGGATCACAAAGTGAGGGTGTGGATGTTTGTGAAAGAGGAAAGCATCGAAAAAATCGTCGTTGGGAAAATTGATTTTGTGTTAAATGGCCCAAGTTTGAAGAAGCCGGTAGAACTAGTGGCGTTTCTCGACCATGAAGAAAAATCTGCTGCTTGTGAGTTCGTTTGTGAAGGAGGAGAGTGAGCCGAAAGCGAGAAAAATTAGTCATGGAGAAACCGGGTGTTTCGGGAAGTTTCTCAAATCGAAACCTTTTGAAAACTACATTTGATGAGTGAACCGAAAGTCGAGCGGTGATGACCAACGGTCATAATTTTAACCAAAATACAAGCGGTTCGATGAACGGGCGGAAGCGAATGGAGTTTGCAGCGAACTAACGTTGTTCAATAGGTCCGGTGAAGACTATAAACTTAGCGCTTCTCGGGAGGCAACCCGAGCTCGTAGTGTAGATTTTTGCATTTCTTTATTTTTCTTGTATTCGTGATTTTTATTTTTCATCTTATTTGTGCTTCTATTTGCTTCTTCCTCTCGTTTTTAACGTCTTCTTTTCAAAATTGCGCGGAAAGTCCTGGGAGGCTGGAGTATGAGCCGCGGCACAGTTATTGTGAGCCGCGGCACACATCGATCGCAATGGGAGGCAAAACCGACTGTACTTTGTGCCGCGGCACGGTATAAATGAGCCGCGGCACACTCGAGCAATGAGCCGCGGCACACGGAATTTGAGCCGCGGCACACGACAAAACAAGACACAGGTAAAACGGACTGTACCTTGTGTCGCGGCTCACTTTATCTGTGCCGCGGCACACTATGCGGAATCCGAAAGGCCAGGTAGCTTATAACATGCATTCAGCCGGCATTTATCAGGTACGTTTTTTTCTTCTCCTTGCCTTCCCTCCTCTTCTCTACCGGCCGACATTGTTCAAATTTCTTCTTGCGATTTTCTTGAAATCTTCAAAAGGTACGCTTCCGTCCTTATTGTTTATTTGCTTATAGGTTATATTTTGAAGTTGTTCTTGCGTTGAATGGATGGAACATGCCCAGTTTTTTCCTTCAAATAGTTTTGTGATTGTTAGAATATAACAGGGTAATTTCATCGAATTTTCTTGATTAAATTGGAATATCAATGAATTGATTGTGTTAAGTTGTTCATGTTTGAATTGCATTTCTGTTTTTGGGGGCTGAATCGAGCTAGAACTATGTTTATTCTTCAAGTAAACATGCGCCCTCAAGGTGTCTGATAAATTGCCCAAATGAAAATTTTCTTTGAAAAGGCAAACGTTTTGAATTCTCGTGCAACGTCTACGTTTTGAATTTACAGCAAGCCCAACCCTTACATCCAGTTTAGATGTTTAAGTCCAAATTCATCTTTTTCTCTCGTATGCGCTAGTGTCTTAAATTCGGAATTTCTGGTTTGATGTCTTTAGCCGCGCATATATCATCGTTATTATTTTTTGCGTAAATAAACCTTCGTGTTGTGCTTCCCAGGACTGATTATGGCGCGCACGAAGAAGCTGACCAAGCGTGCTAGGACCGAGTCATCCCCTACGCGAGGAGACCTCTCGGGAGTCGGGGCGAGGCGGAGGGGCACCAATTTTCGGACCCCGAGATCCACAAGATATTCAACGAAAAGATCCGTCCGCGTCCACTTATTCCCGAGAGAGGTTTTACTCCAGCTCCTCAGGACGGGGAGTTGCTCATGATGATTGACGAGATGGGATGGGCTAGATTTACCGCACCTCCCGAGCGGCCAGTCATTTTGATCGTCCCAGAGTTTTATGCCGCCGCTCGTGAAGCACATCCGGCAGGCATTCGTTGCCATCTTTAGAGTCCGGACTCGGAGTCGACGTCCGAGGGTCACGTTGATTTCTCCCGATTGCTATTCGGAGGCTGTTTGGGTTTCGGCGGTGGACGAGACGGACTATGACCGCGTGATGACCGGCCTCACTAAGGAGGCCCCGCTTGAGACGATTGCGGCCGCACTGATCGGGAGCGGCGAGCACGAGCTCATCTACTTTTCACTTCAGGAGCTCGCGCCTCGGCCGGCTCGGGCGAGCACAGCTTTACTTTATTTGTGCCGCATTGATCCCACCTCCCAGATCCGCAGCTTTTTCTCTCCCGCGCCCGGATACTTTTTGCTATCACCTCCGGTGCGCTTCGATGTGGCCCCCATTCTGGTCTGATCTATCTTCCAGAGTATCCAGGGGGGCCAAGACGGGGTTGAAGCACCCCTCCCTCATCTGCGCTTTATGCCGGCAATGGGTGACATGGTCGATCGACGAGCCGATGCTTGCCCCATGATCCCGATCGACCACCGCATCATATCGCACTTTGAGCGGTGGGGTGGAGCGCCGCACACGCCGGGGCGAGGATTTTGCTTGAGGAGGCTCACGAGGATCCCAGAGCCACTTTTGTTGACGCACGGAGAGGCCGGACCGCGGCCGACGAGAGCGAGGTTGGAGGAGCTGTTTGATGGGTCATGGGAGGATATGAGGAGACAGAGAGAAGAGCATAGGGAGGAGTTGAGGAGAGAGAGAGATGAGATGAGGAGAGAGAGAGAGAGGCTGGATGGCCGCCTTGCGAGAGGAGCAGCGGCGGCGCGGAGAGTGTTATTCTTGCCGCGCCAGAGCCGAGATGAGAGAGCAGCCACGGCCAGCCTGACGAGCGAGAGGCGTCTTGCTGCGAGGAGGCTTATCATCGGGAGCACCTCGCCGCATGGACGGCCCACATCATGCATCCCGACGGCCATTTATCGCGCCCGCGCCAGCCACACCACCCTCCTCACCGGACGATGCTGCACCGGCTCTGAGCAGACCGGAGGGGAGTACTTGACCTTTACTTTTCTTGCATTTCATTTTTGTCCATTGAGGTCAATGTACGTCCTAAGTTTGGGGGCTTTACATTCTGCATTCATTCTTTGTACTCTATTTTCTTCTTGTACATTATATTTTGTTGCACTTTTCTTTCTTTGCGAAAATTTTTTTAATAGCCTTGCTTGCCGTAGTTTTTCTTTATTCGTGAATTTTCGTGCTTCTATTATGTGTGAATCTTGATGTTACGACCTTTGTCTTTCTCTACGAAGAAGCGGGCGAGTTTTAGTCGAGTTGTAGTCGATTATTTACGCTCGCTTAGTATTCAATTAGGTCAAAATTTTTCGTGATTGTAGAGGACTTGGCAGATAAGAGACGATACATACTTGTTTTTAAATCCCCATCAATACGTTTGGCTACATTTTCCGGATAGTGAGTCGTACTGTTTCTTTAGTCGTGTTGGCACTTAAATTGAGTTTAGAGTCGGGCAGTTTTTCCCTAAAAGTCGAGATAATGTGTTCTATGAAGGAAAGTCTAGTAACCGGGGGTATTCCCGTGACCCGTTGTTTACTCTCGCGTAAAACGACGACCCTGATTAGACTATTGATTTAGATATTTCACATGTGCCTATGATAGGAAGTCTAGTAACCGGGGGTATTCGCGTGACCCGCTGTTTACTCTCGCGTCAAACGGCAACCTTGATTAGGACATGCGGAAATTATGTATTCGAGTTGTTTCTCCGCTGTAGACGGGAACTTAGTAACTAGAAGCATCCATGTGACCCATGAGTGTCTTTTGCGTCAAACGGTTTCCTAATACATGAGAATGGAAGTTCCACCCTAGGATTATCCCGATGAAACATCCCGAGATCCTAACCTAGTGGTCAACTCGAATCGAATTCTTGAGCATATTTATATAAGGGGACACTGTCCGAGGTTTAGTTGCCAGGAGACTCGTGAAAAATTGTGCCTTTAGACTGTGGAACGGGACGAACTAACTTGTCTATTTTAGCCTTTCATATTGACGGTCGACCCGACTCATGTTTTGTTAATCTTTGAGCTGAGTTTTCTTCATGAACAAATGATTAGGACTGAACTTGATCACTTTGCGGTATCACTATTCGAAAGTGCTCGCTTTTATGACACTCGTATTATTTAGAGAGAATGGCGGGATAGTATTGATTAGGTTGAACACTATGAGTTGCACGATGATTCACGACATTCTTTTATTGACTTTAATTCTTTTTGCTTGAGGACAAGCAAAGGCTTAAGTTTGGGGTATTTGTTAGGCGTATTTTTAGACGCTTATTTATCATTATTTTGTAGTATTTTGGAGTGTGAAATCATCTAAATGAGCTTTTAATGCCTTAATTTTGTATGATTGACAGGAAATTGAAGTCCGGAAGCTTAAACGAGGCAAAGCGGTAGCGGCAAAAGCGGACTATGAGCCGCGGCACAAGGAAGCCGAGCCGCGGCAAAGGAAGACACCACCGAAGGGCGAGTAGTCAGTACTGCGTGCCGCGGCACGGCCCATGTGAGCCGCGGCACGAAGGATTTAATTACGCCCGGTATTGATTTTGGCGATGTGCCGCGGCACAGAGTTGATGAGCCGCGGCACACTTAGCGGGTTTGGTACGTCTGCGCGGATTTTGGGCCGTTTCGAAGCCAGTTTTCAACCAACTAATACGGACGCGATTTATGGAAGTGCTGAGCTATAAATAGGGCTTAAGACCCTAATTTAATGAGCTTGGGAACCTTGGAATCAGGAGATTATTGAAGCTAAACCTAGGAGAGCTTAAGCTTGGAGACAGAGAAGAGGAGGAAAGCAGAGGAATTCAAGGGCATATGGAGTCAAGAACGGAGGAATCCGAGCTTCATCTGCGTTTGAATTTTATGCTTTCGTTTATTTCTTCTGTATTTTCAGTTTTTAGTATGTCAGGCTAAAGCCCTAATCTAGGGTTTTGATGAAACCTTTATTTTGACGAATTGATTAAGATTATCCAATTTATTACCTTTTTATTGAGTTTTCCCAATTATGTTTAATGCTTGCAATTATCTTTCCAATAGATGTATTTATTTAATCATTCACTTGAATCGGGAGAGGAGATTTGGTGAGGAACTATTGGTGAGGACCGTTTTATTCTGTGAGATAGGAATATACTCATAGGAACTACGTGGCCTTTAGGAGATTTCATGCTTTTTGCCTAGCGACGAGATAATTCACCTAGGGATAGAGTGCGTTAGTCGCCGTTAGATAAATCTATTGACCTCGGGAGAGGCGGTAGAATATATTAGCAATCTCCGCCTTCAATAAATTGGGAAAATTATTTATTACGGATAATCAAGATTAAATTCGGATAAATTAAGGTGGATTGAACTCTAGACTTATTTATCATTTGATTTCTTTTATTCAAGCTATCGCTTCATTTAGTCTTTTATTCATTCTTGTAGTTATTAATCCAAAAAACCCCAACTTCGATTGTTCAAATAAAATTGGAATACGAAAACGTCGGTAGTTAGAGACTCAATCCTCGTGGGAACGATACTCTACTTATCACTTTATTACTTGTAAACGATGACGTGCACTTGCGTGTAGGAAATATCGCAACACGAACCAGATGACGCTACTGACTCAGGCCGTTCTGGTCGGCCATGCTAATGCCAACCCGGTTCCGCCTACTGGATCCGGTAATGATAAGCTACTTCAGGACGTGATTCGTATGCGTCCTCCGCAGTTTGATGGTGCTTCTGACCCTTCTGGTTGGGAAAATTGGTTATTCGAGTTGGAGAAAGTGTTTGAGGCTGCTAATTGTTCCGAGGAGAGGAAAGTACCCATTGCTCAGTACTTCCTCGCCAAGGAGGCAGCGACGTGGTGGCAAGCGGTGAAACCGCGTGACCGGGCAGCTACGTGGGCAGAGTTTCGAGATCTGATGGAAGACGACACCGCCCTTGGCTGAAAGAGGGGAGGATCCGAGCCTTCTTTGAGGCTAAGCCCCAAGATGTTCCTATTTCTCAAGCTATCAAGGACTACAATCAACACCGCACTACGTGAGAAACCAAGTCCGAGATGAGCTAGACAAGATCCGCCACTTTGATATGCGGATGAAGCCGAGGGTGCGCCACTACATGTCCGGTGCAGGGTGCACGACTTTGAAAGATTATCGAATAAAGCAATGGCTTACGAGATGTCGTTTTACTGCAGACGGCAGTGAAGGAAAGAAGCGAAGACCTCGGTCGGTTTCGGAGGCAAGTCAGAGGGTATCCAAGGCTCGGCCTGGTTCGCGAGTCTTGAGTCGGTCGTCATCGGTTGGTCGAGGGAACGGTTCTAGGTCTGCTCCTGCTGGTTCCGTTCGTGGTCCTACATGCTTCAACTGCGATCGTCCGGGCCACATGATGAGTGAGTGTGATAGGCCTCCGATTCGGTGTCTTGCTTGTGGTCGGATGGGTCATCGTGCCAAGTTCTGACGGATGCGGCTCGGGCTCCAGTTACTCGGATATCTGCTCCAGCGCGGGAGAGCCGAGTGTGAATCAGGCACCAGCCTCACCGCAGCAGAGTTTTGGTAGAGGTCGAGGTCGTAGTCACCTTCTAGAGGGGAGCTTCTAGTGCGGGGTCTGTTCCGCCCCGTGTGTATGAGATGAGGCGAGCCGGAGATCCCGACGCGACGGTGGCTACAGGTACCGTCCACATCCTTGACCATCCTGTTTCCGTATTGTTCGATTCTGGTGCTACGCATTCTTTTATATCTATGGATTGTGTGCGTCATCTACATATTGATTGCCTTGTTGCTTGTGAGCCTTTTGTTGTTAGACTTCCTAGCGGGGATAGCATCGTAGGGGACCGTGAGATTAGAGATTTTTCTGTGAGTATCGCGGGGAGGGATTGGCCTTCTAATCTGATTACGGTAGATATTAGAGATGAGGATTTGATTCTGGGTGAGGATTGGATGGACCGTCATGGGGCGATCATGAATTATAGAACGAGGACTGTTTCGATGTTAGCCTCTGATGGTACCGAGCATTCTTTTGTGGGGCGTAAGCGGGGTAGCCAGAGATTACTGATCAGCGCTTTGAGGGCGGTGATGTAATAATCGTACCTTTTATCGCTTATAATTAGGAATTCAGGAACTTTGTAGTTTGGTTCGTAATTTTTTTCGAACATTGGTGTCATGTGTTTGATTCGAATTTGAGCCTGTATGTTGTGTTTCTTGTTGGTATTTCGTTAATATCCGTCATCGAGGAGTCGAACCGCTTGCATCGCTTCTGCAACCCAGGATTAGCGTGCGCTACCTTATATGGGTAGCGTACGCAATGGTAGTTGTAGGCTAACGTGCGCTACTACAAGAGGTTACGCACGCTAACCGGCAGCATGGGGCAGTCCAGAGAGCACTGGACTGGGACTAAAAATTGAGCTAGCGCACGCTAAGGCATCATAGTAGCGCACGCTAGGGGAACAGGTAGCGCACGCCACTGTTGGGTGTTAGCGCGCGCTAAGTGACCCGGACAGTAAGGACAGTGAGGTCTGGACTTTAGCCAGACCAACAGGTAACGTGCGCTAAGACGCCGCTATGCGTGCCCTAACTCGTCGGTCGTAGCGCACGCTAATCGGTCGAACGCACGCTACCGGTGTGGGATGAAGGGTTTCAACAGGCGAAGGTTACGACTTAGATCGGACACCGATAGCGCGCGCTAAGGCGGAAGCTGCGCTAACTCAGGCGATAGCCGCACGCTAACTCGATTGAGTAGCGCACGCCATCGGATGTGGTGCACACCACCGGGCGTATGGTCTGGTCAGAGACCTAGGCCGATAGCGCGCGCTATTCGGTAGCGTTAGCGCGCGCTAAGGCGCACTTATATAAATACATGTGTTGCGGTCAACACTTGTCATTTTCGATTTCTCTCCTCTTCTTGAGCTTCTAGACGACTCCCGGGCGGTGTAGGCGAGGTTTTGTGAGCACGGTTGAAACTCAAATCTTTCCAACTTCAAGTAAAGATCTATCAATCTTACGTCGTCTTCACCAAGGAATCGAGGTAATCCTTCCGTAGAACCCTAACTTTGGGGAAATTTGGGGATTTTGGGGATCTCGTTTCTCGGCCGCTTTAACTCCAAATCATGATGGATTGTAGTTGAAAATGGTTGTATAGGTATGATTTCATGATTTCCTCAAGGTTTTGTGGATTGATTCCAAATCCTCTTTGTAAATCGAGCAAAACCCATTACGCCCTCGTAGTACTCGATTAAATGGTCCTAAGGGTAGAACTTAGGATGGATTTTCGTGTCTCCAACAAATTGTAACGATTAACGCCTCAATGTTTGTTAGGAGCGGGATTCGGAAGATAGTTCGGACCGTAACCTTGTTCGTCGTTTGTTCCTTTGAGAGTAAGAAAGTTCAGGCAAGTACTTTATTGCATTAGTTTATGGCATGCATTTCGTGATGGTTTAGAGAATGATGAGAGTTGAAAGGTTATTCTCGGGTACTCTCACTCGGGGATTGACTCGACGGGGTCACACGGGGACACAGTGGCTTAGCGGCTGGACCGGGTCACGAGAGATACTCTGAGTGGACATCCTCACCTGGGGATTGCTCGACGGGGCACACAGGGACTTGGTGGCTTGAGGTCCGGACCGGGTCGCGAGGGTTGTCGGAGTGTTTTTACTGGTGATTGATATTGATATTAGGAATATCGTAAATTGAAGCTATTTTGGGATTTTGAAATGATTTGGAAATGCCTGTGGATTAAAATAATTGTAATACTGTACTTGCACTAGCGGTTGTGGCTAACCCCATTGTTGGGGTGGAATGTTTTGTACATTTCAGGTATTCTCGAGGGACAGGAGCCCCCATGTGGCGCACACGGAGTTGACAAGCACACTGGATGTTAGAGAGCTCGCATCAGTCGTTGTATTGTGATGTTGAGTCAGTTTTATATACTGTATTATGGGTGGTTTTGAGTTGTACTTTGTCGTGTAATGTTTGCGTTCAGTGATAATTTGAAATATACTCTTTTGGCCGCGGCCGAGGCCTAACTTGTGTTTTGTAACCTTTGTTGGACTATTATGTCATGGTTGTTATGTATTGGATTGTGGTTAAATCTTGTGTGTCGCCAGCCTGGCGGGACCCTTGTGTGTCCTGTGGCGTGTAATATTCCCGGTTGGATCTGGGGGTGTTACAGGTGAGACTTCTTCGGGGAGGTTGCACGGGCTATTGGTGTTACGCTTTGAGATCGGAAGAAGGGGGAGTCGAGCTCTCGTCTATTCCGGTAGTATGTGAGTATCCTGACGTTTTTCCAGATGAGTTGCCGGGTTTGCCGCCGGGCCGAGAGGTTGAGTTTACCGTCGATCTAGAGCCGGGTGCAGCACCTATCTCTAAGACGCCATACCGTATGGCGCCTGCCGAGATGCTTGAGTTGAAGAAACAGTTGGGAGAGTTGCTAGACATGGGGTATATTCGACCGAGTGCTTCGCCTTGGGGCGCACCGGTCCTATTTGTAAAGAAGAAGGATGGGTCACTTCGTTTGTGCATCGACTACCGAGAGTTGAACAAAGTGACCATCAAAAACAAATATCCACTCCCGAGGATTGATGACTTGTTTGATCGATTGCAAGGAGCGACCGTGTTTTCGAAGATTGATTTGAGATCGGGGTATTATCACCCGAGTGAAGGATACCGATATTCGAAGACGGCCTTTCGGACGAGATACGGTCACTACGAGTTTGTGGTTATGCCTTTTGGGCTAACTAACGCACCGGCCGTGTTCATGCGGCTTATGAACAAAGTCTTTATCGAGTACCTCGATAAGTGTGTAGTCGTTTTTATCGATGACATCCCGATTTACTCGAGGAGCGAGGAGGAGCACGCCCGTCATTTGCATATTGTGTTAGATATTTTGAGAACTCGGCATCTTTTGCGAAGTTCTCAAAGTGCGAGTTTTGGTTACGGAGGTTATGTTTCTGGTCATGTGATCTCGGCCGAGGGTGTTCGTGTAGACCCACATAAGGTAGAGGCGGTGTTGGATTGGGCGCCGCCCAAGAACGTGAAGGAGGTCCGCATTTTCGGGATTAGCCGGGTATTATCGTAGATTCGTCGAGGGGTTCTCTAAACTCGCTCGACCGCCGACTCGATTGTTACTGAAGTCGAGAAGTTTGTGTGGACCGATGAGAGGCAGAATAGTTTTGAGGAGTTGAAGAAGCGGTTGACGACCGCTCCGCTTTCTGGCCTTACCGAGTGGTAATGATGGTTTCTCAGTTTATAGTGATGCTTCGGGCCAAGGGCTCGGATGCGTACTTATGCAGCATGGGAGGACGATTGCCTATGCTTCCCGTCAGTTGAAACCATATGAATTGAATTACCCTACGCACGATCTTGAGTTGGCCGCGATTGTGTTTGCGTTGAAAATCAAGGCGTCATTACTTGTATGGCTCGTCGTGTCAGATTTTCACCGATCACAAGAGCCTGAAGTACATCTTCACGCAGAAGGAGCTTAATATGAGACAGAGGAGATGGTTGGAATTGATTAAGGATTACGATCTTGAGATCCTCTATCATCCGGGCAAGGCTAATGTGGTAGCAGATGCCTTGAGCCGGAAATCGGTATCGCTTCGAGCGCTTGAGTTACTTACGGCTCAGTCGGGACTTCAGCGAGAGTTTATGAGGTTGAGCATTGAGGTTGTACTGCCAGAGAGTTCCGGGCAGTTACGTACTCTTGAGATTTCTTCATCTCTGGTCGAGGACATTAAATCGGGACAGTTGGAGGACCCGATGTTTATTCAGCTTCGGGAAAGTGTAGAGAAGGGGAAAGCCCCGGGATTTGTTATTCATGAGGACGGAGTGTTGAGATTCCGAGGTCGGTTGTGTGTTCCGAACGACTCGGAATTGAGACAGAGCATTATGCGAGAGGCTCATGCGTCACCATACTCACCCATCCGGCTCGAGTAAGATGTATAAAGACACGAGGAAGAATTTACGGTGGAACGATATGAAGAAAGAGGTAGTTCGGTTTGTGGCTAAGTGTTTGACTTGTCGCAAGTCAAGATTGAGCATCGTGACCGGATTATTGAAACCACTTCTGCTTCGGAATGCAAGTGGGAGGACATATCAAAGGATTTTGTCACGAGTTTACCGAGAACGAAGACGGTATGAATATGGTGTGGGTGATTGTAGAGACCGATCGATTGACTAAGTCGGCACATTTTCTCGGGCATCAAGGATACTTGGGGTCCGAGAAAAGTTGGCTCGTATTTTTATTGCACAGATAGTGAGGCTTCATGGTACGCCGAGGACCATTATTTCAGATAGAGATGGCCGGTTTGTATCGCACTTTTGGCAGGCGGTACATAAGGCATTGGGGACACAGTTACGTTTGAGCACTTCGTTCCATCCCCAGACCGATGGGCAGTCCGAACGTACCATCCAGACGTTCGAGGATTTGTTGCGCGCGTGTGCGTTAGACTGGAGTAGTAACTGGGAGGATCACTTGGCCTTAATTGAGTTTACTTATAATAATAGCTGGCACGCGTCGATTAAGATGGCACCATATGAGGCACTTTATGGCCGACGTTGCCGATCACCGATATGTTGGGATGAACCGTCCGATTTGGTTGGCACTGAGACGGACCTTGTGTTGGAGACGAGAGAGAAAGTTGAATTGATTAGAAAGAGGATGTTGGCTGCTCAGAGTCGACAGAAATCTTATGCGGATGTTAGGCGTAGACCCTTGGAGTTTGAGGTGGGAGATCACGTTCTGTTGAGAGTATCTCCGACGAAAGGAGTTTTCCGTTTTGGGAAGAAGGGGAAACTCAGCCCGAGATATATTGGACCCTTCGAGGTATTGGAGAGAGTCGGCGAGTTGGCATACCGTTTGGCTTTACCTCCGTCGCTGAGTCATGTACATAGTGTATTTCACGTTTCCCAGTTGAGGAAGTACGTTCCGGACCCGTACCACATTATTGACTTTGGGGACGTGGAGATCGAGAAGGATATTACGTTTGAGGAGAGGCCCGTCAGAATTTTGGAACGTCGTGACAAACAGTTAAGGCACAAAACCATTCCTTTGGTTAAGGTGCAATGGTCGAGGCACGGAGTAGAAGAAGCGACGTGGGAGCTAGAGGAGGATATGCGTTCGAGATACCCCGAGCTTTTTGATTCTTAAGTTTCGGGACGAAACTTTATTTTAGAGGGGGAGAATGTAATATCCGTAATTTTTCCATTTTTAGTAGTTTCCATTTTTGGTGTATGTCTATTTTTATCGACTCGCTTGTAACCATTTCGACATTTCGAATCTATTTTGTTCTTGGAGTTTTTTCATTTGGATGAGTTTTGATGATGTTTTCACGTGATTTCGTTTTATGACATGTTTTGCCGTATGAACGTTCGATTCTTGTAAAACTCATTCGTTTCCGTTGTTTCTTGGTTTGTACAAGTTCGTATGGTTGAGTTGGTCATGTGGAGACTTTCGGTTTGTGAATCCGACGTCGTTTCGTGATTTTCGGTCACTTGGGCCATTTTTGTAATTTCCTAATAGTTTAGGGAATCTCGTTTTCGTTGTCGCGTTACGGACCCTTCGGTGGTCGGAATTGTATTTTTCTTTCAGCGCTTAGCTCCGCTGCCTTGTATGCTTCGCTCATGTTCCCGGATTACGGTCTCATCGTGTGTATCGTGTTTCGCACCCTCCACGCAGCTCACTGGCGATATGACATCGCCCGATCAAGCTGCGTGTAGGTAGCGCACGCTACCCTCTGTTGCCTTGCGTGCGCTATCAAGAACAGATTAGCGACGCTATCCCTTATTATTAGCGTACGCTAACGAATGGTGGCGAGCATCGGATGCCACGGCCCCGTTAGCGACGCTACATATGGAAGTTAGCGTGCGCTAACTTCACAAATATATAAGCCAATGCGATTTGAGCAACAGATTTCATTCTTTCCCTTCGTTTCTTGACGTGCGACCTCAGAGGCGATTTTCATCAGTCCCGATCGGCGTTCTATTCACATTCCATCACCGTAGAGTCGTGCTAACATATCATAATCAACATAATCACCTTTCATCAGCCGAATTAAAGGTAATTCCTCAGGAACCCTAATTTTGACGAATTTGGGGGATTTCGGGATTTGAGGGTTTAGTTCCGAATTGTTCATCTATATTACGATATTCTTCACCGAGTGTGATTATTGAATGATTCCAAATCCAGTTTCCTTGATTTTAATCCGCGAATTATCAATACGGGGAGATTTTGCGTAAACCCTCACCGTATTGATTGAACGTCTATTGTCGTTATTTGTAATCGGGGTTTTGGGGAGTGTTCCTTTCGATTATTGATGTCCGTTGGGAGTTAGTTTTGATAATTCTTCATTGAGGATTCGTCGTTTTCCATTCGGATCATCCGTAGTCATTTTCACTTCCGATTCTTGAAGAATGTCTCAAAGGCAAGTACTTTACATTTGTTTACATGTTCTAGTATTTGAATTATGGTATGTATCGTGGTTGTTGTGGATGGTTATGTGTATGTTCACCTAGGGACGGTCCGACGGGCCTCTAGGGATACGTATTGCCGTGAGTGTGCGTATCGTGAACTGTGGTTAGCCACCTGGGGATGTCCGACGGGACTCTGGGTACGGTGGCCGTGAGTCTCGTACCAATGGTTAACTTTGAATTGTGATTTGTTGGAGATAATGTGTTTTGTGATTGTAAATATTCCGGAATATAAAATGTTTTCTAAAATGACTTTTTGGCGCATATATTCATCTGATTAGAATGTAGTTCAAATGGATTGTACTTGCACTAGCAGTTGTCGCTAACCCCTTAAATGGGGGAAATACTTTTTGTATTTCAGGTATTGATCGTGGGGATAAACGAGCACTCGGGACGTATGAGGATGATGGGCAAGCATGATATTGTCCAGTATTTGGTTTTCGATGTTATGTCTGTCGGTTACTATTGATGTCTGATTTTGGGATTTATGTATCATAAAATTGGTTTAAGTACTCGAGTACTTCCTGTTTGAAATTGTTAATGTTGTGTTCCCGTTTTGGGAAATGGATTTGATGTCAGAATTTAATTGTCGGTTTGTAGTCTTTTATTTGAATTGTCATTTTATTAATGATAGCTTTTCATTGTCGAATGTCTTGTTGGTATGTTAGCCTGGTGGATTCCACAGTGTGGGGTCTACGGCGCTGTAATATGCCCTGAACGTCTTGGGGGTGTTACAATTATAATATAATATCTATCAATTAAAAATTTTCTCTCATTTTATTCCTTTTATTTTTAACTTAATACTTTAAACATCTAGATGTCCTCCCGTGTGATGCACGACGTAAAATGTTAAATATTTATTATATTAATAATATGTCATTGAATTTCAATAATATTATAAAATTATTATAAAATATACATGAGTCAGTATACACACACATATACATATACTATTATTTGATTTAATTTCATTTATAAACTCTTATCATGTGATCTTAGGGCACATGATAGGAAAACCGTAAATTAATTAAGCACCGACATTTATTTTTTCATATAGGACAATATGAGTCTTATATCTAATTTTATAAATAAGAAATTAAATTATGTTTATTATTATCGACTTTCATTATAGCCGACCCCAAAATATTTTGGGACTAAGGCTCTCATGTTGTTATTGTTGTTGTTGTATTATCAATTTTCATTAAAAGTAAATTTCCAACGGAGCAAAAAAAAACTTTCATTAAAAGTATACAACCGATATTCTTACTAATATAATTTTTTTATATGATTTTACATTAATGTAATATATTTTACTATTTTATAATCAGAACAAAATAATTCTTAAAAATCAAATAATTGTTAAAAAGCTATGAAAATAAACTAAAAATATATTTTTCTTCAATATTCTTATATTTTTATATTTAAATATTTTAATCATCTAAATATATTATAATTATATTTATATTATTTTTTATATACTATAGAGATGTCAAATTAAAGGGCACGAAGTAAGAAATAATTTGATATATTTTTTTCAAAAATAAAATTGATACATAAAAATTATAATTGTTTAAGCTATCAGCTTAAAAGTAAAAGGAATAAAATGAGAGAAAGTTTTTTAATTGGTAGATAGTATATAATGGAATAACCCTCTAACCCCCTCTTAAATTAAATGTCTATTTTTTTTAAGATTTTTAAAAAGAGAATTAATGTGGAGATGACACATGTTTTCTTAGATTTTTTTGCGACTCTCTTTTAATATTAAGTATAGATTATAAATTTTTCGTATCAATTTTATTTTTGATTAAAAAAACATATCAAATTAATTCTTATTTCGTACTCTTTAATTTGACATCCATATAGTATACATATAAAGTAATTTAAATATAATAATGATATATTAGATGATTAAAATATTTTCATATAAAAATATAAGAATATTGAAAAATATATATATTTTTAGTTTATTTTCATACTTTTGTACTTTAACAGTTATTTGATTTTTCAGAATTATTTTGTTCTGATTGTAAAATAAATAATTATAATAATGCCAAATCATATAAAAGAAATTTATATTAGTAAGATTATGGGTTGGATACTTTTAATGAAAGTTGATAATAATAAATATAATTTAATTTATTATTTACAAAATTAGATATAAGACTCATATTGTCCTACATGAAAAATAAATATATGCTTAATTAATTTATGATTTTCCTATCACGTGCCCTTAGATTTATAAATTAAAATAAATCAAATATTAATTTGGTGCATGTGTGTGTATATTGGCTCATGTATATTTTCTAATAAATTTACAATATTATTGAAATTCAATCATATATTAGTAATATAATAAAATATTTAACATTTTACGCCATGCATCGCACGAGAGGACATCTAGTGAGTATTTATAATTACCATAAAATAACTTACCAACAGGTATTCCGGCAATTTATGTTGGCCAGTTGTTTATATAACAAGGACGGCTGCGAACCGCCGCGTTGCGGCGGGGCGATGACTATTCGTGTATACGTGTGTCGGGTTTTAGGCGGTTAGCTTGTTTCTGCATTACAGTTATAGTAGGAGTCTGAGTTTTGTTAGCCGTTCACTCTTTTAAATATTTGTTAAATTTAAAATTCTGTTTCTTATGGGTCAGTCCCTTTTGTTTTGGGCTAAACACATTTTGGTTATCTGTTGTATTTGCAAAGATGGGCATAACATATGCACATGTTGGGCTGAAACAAACCAAAAATCGGGCTGAATAGTGGGCCTTGGTTTTGGGCTAAAAAAGAAACGGGAGCCGAAACGACAATGCATGCGTCGTTTAATGACGCTGCAATATATATATATATATAAATGAAAAGGATATTGTGGGGGACCCATTTACTGTGAATTTGAATGATTCAAATGGGCCTTATTTGGATTTAAATTCAGGCCCACATGAGGAGGAGAAAAATTCTCATCATTAGATAGCCCGGTGGGATTAAATTTCGTGGAACGACAATGCATGCGTCGTTTAATGACGCTGCATTATATATCTCTATGCTTTCAAGGGTTCTATTACATTAACTATAATATTACTTCTCCATAAAACTTAGATTTAGGATTTTCCTAGCAAATCCATATCGGGGAAAAATTAATTGAAGCCATTGGATTTAATTGATTTAATTAATATGAATGATCCAATTTTAATTCAGTTTCGACGGACAAAATTTCGGCCACAATATGTTTTATCCGCTGGTGATTCGCTGCGATTATTTCCATCGGTGGCGTTTTGTTTCGAGCGACGATCCTGCGACGCGGCGGTTTTCCACTGAAACACGACTGATGACGGCTGTGCTGAAACGCGAGCAGCGATCAATTAAAGAAATCGCAAAACGCGAGCAATCATCGGCTGCAACAAAAACAACAGGCAGCGACAGTTGTTTTGGATGGAAGAAGACAATTATGTGGGCCAAATTTTGACCTATATGGTCTGTTTTTGTGTGCAGCCCAAATTGATGAAAATTAGTTGTCTGTTGGGCCACATTGATATGGGCCTATAATCCTACTTTTTTTTTTTGAAAAACAATACATGCACGCTGCATTATATATATAATAATATGCTTGATAAAATCCACGGTTGTTTCCTGATGCAAAATCTTCAAGAATATTGATATATTTTATATTTTACAAAATATCCTGAATATCATTATTTTACTATAATCCATTAGCAACTTCTCTTATTTTAATTATAACTATATGTATTCCAATAATAATAATAATAACAATAATAATAAGTATAGATCTTTCTATAACGGGATTTTCAACTGTTAGGCCAAAAAAATTTGACCTGATGTTAGGCAAGTACTAAAATTATACTATATTTTTTCATATTTGTCGATTTCAATCCGCACAGTTCAACCCTAACAAGAAGAATATACAAACTGAAATCGACAAATTGAACAAATATGTAGTATAATTATGATGTATTTTTTTATCGTCAGGTCAGGAAAACTTAGTCTTATATTAGGCCGGTACTAAAATAGCATATTTTTTCATATTTGTTGATTTCAATCCGCACAGTTCAATCCTAACAAGAAAAATATACAAACTGGAGTCGATAAATATGAAAATATATATTATTTTAGTAACGGCTTAACGTCAGACCAAGTTTTCGTGACCCGACGGTAGAAAAGCCCATAACACAATTTTTTTTTGGCATTGATGCAAATATTTGGCCTTACCTTTCTACCAATCAATCTGATGAGCAAAACAATATTAATATAAGTATATTATTGCATACATATGGCACGGAAGGGCATCCCGTATATCATTACCGTACCATATAGTAGAGGTTGGTGCAGTACAAATGTAACAAAAGTTTGGTTACCACTCATCCGATTACCAATATGTTTGGTTCGGGATGGTTACGGTTGGTAAATTTGGCTTCGGAGAACCATGGCACCCTTAAAAATATTTTTTATTATTTGGCTAAACTTAAACTCTTACCATGAGGAAAGAAATAAAAAAAAGTGCAAGTTAAAAGTATAAATCAATAGCAAATTACCAAATGGACCGATTTACAGACGGGTTAAATTGTCTTCACTGTCGACATTTCTCATTCCCGAACTAAACCTACCGATTAGCACAAGAGATGCATTTACGAAAAGAAGTTAGAATACATACCTCTTCGAGCTGGAGTTACTACACGAGAAAAAAAAAAAGTGAGACGCCAACAGATTTCAAATACAACTAACTAATCAAATGAATCCGTGCTCGTCAACACATCAATCGTCCGAGCTGCTGTAGTCGCTAGATTCTTGCAAGAGGGTAACAGCTGCACAACAAAAAGACTCCTTGTCTTTAAGAAGAAGACAGCTCCCATTCGAATTCCATTTCAGATCCAGTACGGAAAAATGAGGAAACGGGACGTTAATGCAGTAAGTGCCCGATGGGGTCCACATGTACAAGTTACTACTCCCGGTGCATATAACTAGACGGGGACATGTGGGGTCCCAAGCCGCAGCTCGAATGGCATCTTTTTGTATCAAGATGGCCGCAAGCTCTAGTTGTTGCACGTTCCATATCCAGAGGACAGTTGGCATGCTGTCATTACGTGTGCATATGTATTGGCTGTCACTGCTCCATGACATTAGGCCTGCAGTTAAATTTGACACAATAACTGTCTGAGAAAACGGAATCGAGGTGCTTTGTCTTGAATGATCTAAACATAATAATCCACTGGTGAAATACCATCTGTACTAACATGGAGAGATTATTATCAAGTTAAGAACAAGGGGTAAATTCAAAACCTACCCCTGAGGTTTAGCCTAATTACAGAATAACTCAGATATCATTCAAAATTACAATTACTCCTTTGGCACTAGTTTCTAATTTACAAATTGCAGGCTCAAAAATGGTATTCATCAGGTAAAAGCAAACCTCACAGGGTGTTATCTTAACGCCTTTAAGGATATTGTTACTTAAAAGATAATTGGAGCTTTTTGTAACCAGGCTAAACTTCAGGAGGTAGTACCCCAAAAGAAAAAATACGTTTCTATGGACCATTTGTGAATGTGTGTGTGTAGGGTCAGGTTTCTATGCAAAATACTATTTGAGGACCAGCAGTATGGATTTGCCCATTTGGCACCCTTCCCGGTTATATTTATTTATGAAATTTGAGGGGATATACTTCATAATGTGTAGAACATATTCGCCAAAATTCATAAAAAAAAAAAAAATCAATTGAGAAAGGTGCTAAATGGGCAAATCTGTATGCATGGTCCTTAAGTAGTAGGGATATGTGTATGTGTGTGTGCGTGTGTGCGCGCGCGCACATGTGCCAGCGTGCTGTAACCAACTGAGGCTAATATCAAAGGATACTGGTCAGGATGTGTTAGATGTTACATTAGTTGGTATAAATTTTCTTATTTTGTCTCAAAACAATCCGAATTTTTAACCACCTCAATAAAACAAATGAAACAAATGATAGACACAGGCGGGCAGGCCACAAAACTTAGCAATAATTTTCAGCATCCAATGTAGTGATAAGATAAAACACAGTGTAGAAAAATAATGAAAAAACATTAGTATTAAACTCTGCCTCACCAATTCCTTGCTTTGGGTTCGGTTTATCTGCTGGAGGCTTCTGTGTATGAAGAGTTATTGGCACTTCCATAATATCATATCTAACTTCAATGTATGCCTCACCAGTACTATCTGCACGGTAGTGTTATCACCGTAAAACCATTAAATAGTTTGAGGCAACATCTGCAGATAATAAATTTATGAAGAAAAAAAACGTGGGATCCATTATCCAAGAAGAAAAAGATACACGAATACACTGCAAGTCCCATATAACAAATGCAAACATGTCAACCATTTTGGGAAGGAGGATTATACACCATATCGAATTAAAATACTTCTTGAATAAACTTTAAATTGTAGTATATGATGAATCAGTTAGGATGAAGTTCTAAAAACAGATGAGATACTGATGATAGAGAATTTTGGGAGCTTACCGGCGTTCCTTTGAACAAAGTCATCAGTCAGTGATAACTCTGACATATCAAGCTGCAATGGCTCATCTACTTCCTGAAATGGATGGAAAAAGATTGGAAACAAACAAGTCTAAAATATTCACACGTCTTAATAAGTGACATAATTTTGTCTACCTTGAAAACAGCTGCTGCACAAGGACCACGAACAACAGATAGATGTGTGAATTCTGCAAATACTTTCCACGTCAAATGACTAAAAACTCGTATCATTTGGTCATAGCTTCCCACAGCTAAGAATTGGCTACAAGGTGACCAAGAAACACTTTTTACTCCTAACCCACTTTCATATGCTTGGTACTTTGATAAACACCGGCCATCTGGAGAATATACAAGAACCTAAAACAGAGCACAAGGTATAAAAACAATTTAAACGAGACAGAAGGAAAGTTTAACAGTCGAACATTAAATAACCAAGATGGTTAAAAATTCTTTGGAAGTTAAACATAACAGCAATATCCAACCCACTGCTAATATTTCAAGTAAACCAGAAAAGCTGAATAAGAAAAAACAGGATACTCATAGATTTATAAAGTTCAACTACTTCTATCAAATGCGATTATTCAACAACATGGTAAAACTAGAATATCTCTGCCAATAAACATGAAGAAGCTAAATCCACCGGAAGGGAAAAATGAAAAAAGCACCTCTCTTTTGTACTAGTCTCACTTTCAATTTCAAAATTGAACAATGGAGTCTAGTAATCATTATTCCAGCACTTACAAAGAGTCGAAGAGATTCCAATTTGGTAACAACGAAATGTGGTGATATGGTCAAAATGCCAGACACATGGTGTCCAATGAAGAGAAGACACAAAATATATCATGTAATGGGATGACAAAACAGAACCGAGATTCATGAATGATTGTGGTATATCTCACCATAAAGCTCATTACCATCGCAAAAATTATCAATGACAAGCTACTGAACACAGATGATAAGTGATTCCAACTATAAGACAGATAAGCAAGTGGCAGCACATAATATACCTTATATTCAAGAAGGGAATCCCATATAACTATGGCGCTGTCATCAGGTGACCACTGAATATCAGACAAATCCAACGTGTCAACTGCAAAAACACCCATAATCTCCCACGTTTGACAAGACAGAAGATTAACATAGTCCTTGCAATCACGTCTAGTGCAAATTGCAGCAAATTTTCCATCTTTGGTAAATGAAACTCCCTTAGAACCATGCTTTGGCCATTGCACATGTATGCATGCAGTATTCAACAATGACCAAACTGTTAAGCGCAATTGGAATTCGGATGTGGTTAGTATGTGGCGACTATCAGGGCTCCACCTTGCATATGAAATACCTGCGGGACCCTCATCTATCTTGCATGTCCATTCTGGCTGTGATAATGACCATGCTTGTATCATAGGCCTCTTAAATAGACCACATAGTATGTACTCCGAATCATGGGCCCATTCGATGTAAATTATTTTGTCCAAGCATGAGAACAATTGTACCACCTGTAAAAAAAATTGACATAATCAACTTAAATTCAACTGTAATGTCACAGGATGGAGCTCAGTTAATGTTGGCTTTTCATTGACAATACAGAATATTGTGATCCATACAAGCAATGCAAAGACATGATATATAAACAATAACTAGCTTGACTGTGATGCGATACATAGGATGAAGACCTTGAGTTACCCAGCCTTTATTCTTATTAAGTGCATGCGTTTAAAAAATCACAAGCAGCTTTCATTTGTAGCCATATGATGCAAAATGCTCACTATTTGATCGACCCATTTCAAACAACAATTGAGCTAGGAGCATGTATTTTGTATAGTGGCCTGAAAACACATAGAGAGAATGAAAACTGTATGTGGAGGTTTTGTTTTAAAAAAAAATGACTATAGGTATCTTATTAAAAATATGTTACTGTTTCAGCCTTAACAATATAGTTTTCTTGTAGTTACTGGAGTTGTAGTAGATGATAACATTTTTAAAAAATTGTAAGTGGTCAATATTTTTGTGGAAATAAGGATACTATTTCTCTGAAATGATACAAATAAATCTTTATCGACGAATAATTCCAATAAATTAACGAGTCTTAGATAATAACCACTCTAGCACCGAAACTAATAGTTCCAATCTCATGTCCATGGTTGACCTTTAACCGTTCCATTGTGCTTGGGCACTGATTCACGAGTCTTAGATAATAACCACTCTTAGATAATAACCACTCTTAGATAATTAGTCAGTCCGGGTTGCTTGTTATCCATGTAAATTATCAGTTGACCTTTAACCGTTCCATTGTGCTTGGGCACTGATTCAAGTCTTAAATCATCTCCGGCAACTTCAACATTTTAAATTCGAACAGTTCAGAAGAGCAACGTAGTAGAAAGTTAAAAAAGAAATACACATGCCCTTCTAGTGCATCAAAGAATCGGCTAGTTGTAAACAGCCCCAGTCCCAGCCCTATCAGGATAATTGAATTATGCTTATCCAAAATCTAAATCAAGGTACTGATAGTCACATCCCAAGCTAGCAGAACAGGATGGGATACGTTTTCAATTCACATTGTTACATTCATCCGCATAAGACAATTCAAGCATTTAAGCTATAGTTTCCCAAAACTGTAAACCAAAGCAAAGTTCTTCGAAATTTCAAACGCATCGACAAAACAGACGACAATATCAAACCAAAAAAATCGAAAATTCGAGATGCCCAGCAGTTTCTCCCGAACTACAAGATCAAAAAAAATGAAGAGTGTAAGTACCTTGAGTGTGTGAACATCGCGAATGACTAGGCGATAATCAACGGCAACAGCTAAAAACCTTGCATTTGGGGAAAATGCACAGGGACCCGCCTGCTTAAACGTTTCCGTGAACTCCATTTTCAATTATTAATTTTAAATAGCTGCTCAGCTTTTCTCCATACGACAGCAGCCTACATTGATTCAGCAAATGGATCTGACAAATGGGTTTTTGGGATCTGTAGAGGGAGGATGAGAGTGGAAGAGTGAGAATTCATGGGGCGGTGAAAAAGTTGAAGAGATTCAAAATTTAGGAATGTACAGTCGAGTGGTTTCTGCGGATTTGTTGGTCCGACTTTCTGGATTTCCTAGTAGATTTGTTTGTTCATGGATCAATCCTTTGTGAGGGATAAGTGATGACATTTTTACTTAACTATCAACAAGTATCGAGTAATACGTAAAATCTCGATAAATAAATATTGTCAGATTGGAGAAAAATATTTATTTAGTGAAATTATTCATTTATTGAAAGAAAAATTGAACATCACTTTTATTAGAAGAGAGAAAGTGGGTATGAATGATACCTTTTGTGATACTAAATTGTAGAATTAGGTTTGTAAACGAGTCGAACCATACGAACTTTGCAGAGTTTGGGTCAGACTCGAAGTAGTTCGAACTTTAGGTTCGATTGGGTTCGAATTTTGCCGAATCTTAATTTTTCAGGTTCGATTCAAGTGTGATGAATAAATTACACTTTATAGTTCGTTTCGATTCGACTCGTTTTTTCAAACTGTTCGAATAAAGTTCGATTCAGCTCATTTTTTTAGAGATATAAACTTAAATTAAAGTCGGTTGGGTACCGGGCTTGAAGGTTAATGATATTGGACATATCATCTGGACAAATGGGATGGGGGTTTAAAATTTATGCCAAAGCCCTTTACATCCCGAATCGAAACGAACGGTTGGGCTCATTTGACCGAACCCTGTTTTTAAAGGTTCGATTATATGTTTGGTTACCTAGTCGAACCTTCCGAACCGATTCGTACTTTCAGGCTCGTTTAAAAGTGCCGAAGCTCACCTAGATATTTTTCTTCTACTAAAAGTTTCAAAAATACTTTTATCTCTTTCTCTACGTATATACATTAATGGTTAAAATTGTACATTAAACTTCGTGTTAGTCCAACGTTGCAACTAAAATCGAACGAAAAGAGTATGATAGTGATAGAAAATCAATACAGTATTAAAAAACACAATGTTGAATATAAATATATTATGCATATGTTGAATGTAAAAATAACAGCAAACCATCCAATCATCAATGATTCATAATGGTTGCATTAATTTGTCAACATGTAATTTCATTAGTAGAGTGTGACATATTTCTTGAAAATAAAATCATCATTAATCTATTATATCAAAATCTAAAAGCATGAAATATCATGGTTCATTCTAAAAAAGTTTCAATATTCTTTAGGTGAAATCAATTTAGAGTTGAATCGAAATAAAGAGTCAACGATCGTTGTAATGTAAGATTTATAAATTCGGTAAAACCACATCAGATCGGAATAAATTTATTCACTTCTATAAAATAAACTCGAGTACGAACCTTCACCGAATCTATATAAAGAAAGAGAAAAATATAAAACTATATACTCATATTAAGAGATATAGACTTCTATTTTCAAATATAAATTTAGAATTTATTAAACTATTTTCAAATATATTTACCACAAATCCTAATATAAAAATTCACGAGAAATAAATTCATTGGGCTTGATTTCATACTTTGTAGGGTCGGAAACTGAAGGAGAGAAAAGGAAGTACGTTAATGGCTGCCATAGCTTAGAGATATATGCCGTGGCTAAATCGCAGCACCGCACTTACAACCACCAACACAGAATTTTCTCGTTCCAATTGTTGATGATACTCAGAGTTCCTCGCGAAGGAGTCGAGTTGAATTGATCTATTTGGTTAGTAGCTACAGGGTTATGTCACGTCCCCCATTTGGATTTTTGCTTTTGAAATTAATCCCATTTGCTCGGTTTTATGTCGTTTCCATTTTTCTTCCCATTCGGTGCAGCAGAAACTCAAAGTTAAAAATGATGCCGAGGTGTAGCAGAATCTTAAGCCAGTTAAGTAGGGTTTGCAATCTGCAGAGGAATACTGAACTTGTGAGGAGAGATTTATGTGTTTTTTCGTTTCGTAATTATGCTAAGGTTGCTGCTGCTCCTGTGGAGCCGAGTCTTAAGTGCGGCATTATTAAACCAGAGGTATGGAATGCTTCCCATTATATGCAGAAATATTGTATTTTAGTTTTTTTTTTTTAATTATTATTTCCGGCACACTTTTGGAGCACTCCGTTGCTGTTAGATTTGGATATCTGAATATTTTTGTGATGTCTATTTTATTTACTTATTTTATTAATATTATTGTTTTCTTCTGGAGGGTGAGGGTGGGGGTTGCGAACAGGTTAGATTGAAGGAATTTTGGGTTTCAATCAGATTAAGGCAATGGGGATTATCATGATATATTGTTGAAATGTAATTTTGAACCCTAGTGATAGTGTGAAATCTATATTAATGTGATAATATCTTGTTAAGGGGGAATGGATATATATGTGGGAAAAAAAAAATTCCACCCTTGTGCTTCTATCTGTGTCAGTGTGTGCGAGAGCTGAGCGCTTCATTTTGAGCTGAAGATCATTGAGCATCATCTACAATTTTGCAATGGGGGGTTAGCATACAAGCTCCAATTTATTTTTACGGAAGTGTTAAACCGATTGTCCTATATCTACTTGTTTTTTATTAAATGAACCCCCCCTTCCCCCCGAAGAAGGGCAAGATAGATTATTTGTCGCAATAGTAGCACAATGGGGTTGCTATAACATCGACAAATCATTCTGCACTTTGGGATGATAGGCTGTAGGAATAAAGTAAAAACGAAAGTCCTAAATCATATTAGAGATATAATTAATAGCCTGATTCATGTTAAGTGTTGTGAAATTTTACCGCTGGATCGATTTCCCTTGTCATATTTACAAAAATCATGTATATGTATTTGACTCCTAACAAGATGATCTGGTCCGATCCATGTCAATTGCAATTGACAGCTGATTTAAATAGAGTCGAGTTTGATTTCAAATTTAATTCATGTTGACTGTTGCAACATTCCATGCTGTTTGATTTTCCTTGTCTGATACACAAAGAAACTTGTGTCTGTAGGTGAATCTTAACAAGATGTTTTGGTCCAAGCCATGTTCATTGGCATTGGCGTCTGATTCGCCAAATAGAATTGAAGATCCACAATATGAGGGCATTAAGCGGTTAATCCTTAGGTTGATGCTATTCTACAGTAAACAGAGCCAGTTCATTCGTTGGGCCAATGCTATTTACAGTCGTGTAATATATCAAGTTGATAGACCTGCTATATACGACGGTTAGTTGTTTTCCCTTCTTTCATGGCTTTTCTTGATTTTTTAATGTGATTTTTTTCTTTCACTTCTGTATATGAATCATCAGGCAAGATTGCGGTTATTCTGTTCATCTGTTCTTCTGTCTCAGTGTTAAATTATGTGATTTTGGATTGAGCATTGTCTCATTCTACATGCAGTGTTTAGCTTGGAGACGGCATTCAGAACAACATTTTCCTTGCTTGTACTCCATATGTGGCTTTGTCTACGTCGTCTAAAGGAAGAGGGAAAGGAAGGTGTTGAGTTGGGGCAATACTTATACGAGATCTTTAATCATGATCTGGAATTGAGGGTATCTAAGGCGGGGGTTAGTCAATCCACATTGTTCTGTTGCTTGCAAAGTTTCTTCACAGTTGTGTTTCTTTTTGCAGTTTATCATTCAAATTCAAGGTTCCCAGTTTGTTGAATTCATATGTTCACTATTAATTAGGATGAGAACTGGAGTTTTCAGTTGTTTAAAAAAACTAATTTTTTTTATCATTCAAATTTTTTTCACTATTAAACTGGCTGCACTTCTTTTTCTCATGAAGTACTAGTCATTCCATGCAATTCTCGGTGCAATTTTCATTTTGGATCATTCAGAAACAGCCTCTCTGTGTTAAGATAGGGGTAAGGCTGCGTACATCCGATCTCCCCTTACCCCGCTTTTTGCGGGAGCCGTTGAGGCATTGGGGTAATATTGTTGTTGTTGTTGTATATATCAGAAACATTATTCAGTGCCACTTTACTCTATACTATTGTTTGTATGCTCATTTTCCTTTTGAACTCTAGGTAAACTTACTGCTCAATAAATGGATGAAAGAGTTGGAGAAGATATTTTATGGAAATATTGTTGCTTATGATACCGCGATGGGGAAACATGATGAATTGCAAAATGTTATTTGGAGGTATTTCATTCTTGAAATATACTGGGTGTTGGTTTGGCATGCTTTCTTTTCACCTTCACATATATAAAGCTGGCATTGGAACTTTAGAACTGCTAGACAAATATAAATGGCAGGCTATATTTTGACAGTTATACCATCAATTTCCATACTCGGCAATGAACAAATTACTCTGTGTTACTCCAGATGAATGTATAATTCAGTCGTTAGTTTATTTCAGCCCGCAATGATGGAGGCAAACTTAATTGAAAGTATGTTAGTGATGTCAGTTAATGATTATGATGTTACTCATATTGATGTTTTCTAAACTCTGTTTTTGTGTATATTTAAGGAATGTGTTCTCCGATGAGGGCACATCTAAACCAAGTGAAAGTGCTTTACCTTTTGTCCAGGCAAGTCGTCATGTCTTCTTGTGCTTCATAGTTCGATTTAATAAATTGTTTACAAAAATTTCCCTAGTGAGATGCACTGGAGGATTTTCTAGGATCCTATGCTGTATCTTCTATTCAAAATCTTATGCCTCTTCAAATGCTAAATATCATCATCATCATCAACTGCACCTTAATCCGAACTATGTTGGGATCGGTGACATGAAGATTATAGTGTCACTTAATTGTCTAAAATAAGTTAACACTATAAATTCATGCAGCAAGCAAAGTGGCAAATTTTACGCCCGATGACCCTTCTTGTTGCAACCTTCATATGAAGGAGAAATGAGATGAAATTCCAAAACCGCCAACATTATTGGTTTTTCTAATTACATAGAAAACATCATGAGGCCGCGATGAATTGAGTTAATTGCTATAGTCATATCACATTACGGTAATTGATATTTTAAAGATCAACACGCAGATCATTGAACATGACTACTTCAAATGCTAAATATTTGACAAAAAAAGTAAGAGAGAAAGAAATGGTTGGAAAAGGGTAGTTACCTGTAATGCATTTGATTCTGGACAGATGGGTGTTCGTAAGACTTAAAACAAGTCTATCGTACTTTCGGATTATTTGTGTTACTCTTGGTTTTTAATCCCCTTGGCTATTTATGCCCCCACTTTGTTTCCATAGAAAATGGGGGAAATAAAAAGATTGGGGAAAACTATAGTAATCATGTGATTTATTTTTCGTGTTCTGTTCGTGCTGTTCTTGATCTTCTTTACGTGAAAGATTAAAGATACAGCAACTGATGTTTCCTTTGTTATTTCTAGGCAATGACAAGGTATGTTCGTCGGGAAGCGAGTTGTCTCTCATTAACAGGTATGGACAAAGCTTTTGTGTATGATATTATGTTAGAAGCACAAGAATCCTAGGGTTGCACTTGTAGATTTTGTTCCCACTTAGATAGCCTGAATGTAGTATATAGAGGGATTTGTTTATTGTATGCAGGGCCGGATCTAGGGACTTTCGGGCCCTAGACGAAACGTAAAATCCAAAAAATCTTGAGTTCTATATCAATATTTTCTCCTTATACAAAATTAAATCGATGTTAAAAATACATATTTACTACTTTTAAGCAGAAACAATTCAAGAGCAGAACCGAACAATAGATATGCAAAAAGAGACACGTCGTCTAAAACTAATCATAAATTAAAAATAAAAAAATGCAACAATTCTATAAAAAACATAGAAAAACAAATCTAAAAAAAAAACTAAAATCTCTGAAGGACTTTGAGAAAAATTACAACAACAACATCTAAGCCTTAGTCCCAAAATGATTTGGGGTCGGCTAACATGAATCAAACTTTGGAACCGTCAATAATCGTTACATAAATAACATAAAAGGAAAAAAGAGGGAAAAAAGTAGAGAAAAAAGCAAATAAAAAAAGAGAATGAATGTTAAAAAAAATAAAGAAAAAAAAAGAAAAAAATGAAAAATCCTGAAAAATAAATTAAAAGATAACATGGAATAAAAGAAAATAGGAATAAAAATACAGATTAAAAAAAAAAGGAATCAGATTCTATCCACCATCCGTATTCTTTCCCGCCACATTTGCCTCTCCATCGCCATACTTTCTCCAATTCCAAGAAAATGCATATCATTTTCAATCATCTTTATCCAAGTTTTCTTGGGTCTTCCTCTACCTTTCACAACATTACTTGTTCCCCAACTTTCAAGCCTCCTCACTGGGGCATCATGCCGTTCTTCTTATCACATGACCAAACCATCGTAATCGATTCTCCATCATCTTGTCTTCTATATTATAAGAACTAAATTCTTTTTGTAAAATATCCTTTATTTTATTTCCTACAATTGTGTACTATAATGTTTTTTTTTTGGTGCCTTCTCCTAAGGGAGGCCCTAGGCATTTGCCGATGTGGCCTCCACTTCTAGCCGGCTCTGATTGTATGCTAGAGTTTAGGGATGGAAAATGCATGTGACACGACACGGACCTAACACATAAACGGGTTAGGGTCAAAATTGGGTCAGACCCGAATAACGTGATAATACAGATATTGGGTTAGTGTTAACTTTAAAAGGCCGGAATAATATTGTTCCGCCATTATGTTGGTTTTTGCAATATATTTCTTGTTTTAATGTCTTACTACTGTGATAATAGAATTTTAAAGTTTATCTAATGTAGGTAACTATATCCTTTGGAATAAAATTAACGCAGACAACCATATAGCCCATATACAACCCATAGATGAGTCATTCAAATTTTTGTAAACACACATGTCAATTAGGTCGACCCGAGAAACACGAACAGTAAACAGGTCGGGTTAAAGTTGAGAAATCTTACACGATTAATAAACATGTCGGTTAGGGTTGAGAAATCCGACACAAATAACACGAAGTTTACACGGAGTGGTGAATTGCCATTCCTACTAGATTTATTCTTCAAAATATGCTTGAGCATGTATGCTGTAAAACATGGATCACAACAATCCCTTGGGCCTTGCCATGCTAGGAGTCCTATGGTGCACCCTCACACTCACAAACATATCTACTCAGTGGAATTGCTTAGGGCTTATACAAGTGAGATGTTACTAAATTAATTCTAGGCGTTATTATACATGGGTGTGTTATGCCTCCGGGCAAAGGCACGTGTCAGCTGGGGCGTAAGGTACTGAGGGTGAGGGATGGTTGTGAGTTGCCTATGCTTTAAGAATTGGAACATTTGTTTGTAACTGCAAAAGCAACAGAAAAGAACAAGAACACAGAAATGTTATGGTGTTTTCCGTCTTTCTTTTTTAACCTAATTCTGGCTTGTCTTATTAATGAAAGAAATCCTCTTTATATAGAGGTTATAAGCAGTCTGCATTTTAAAAGGCGAAAGAAATCAAATCAACTGATCAATTGAAATAAACTAACTCCAAAAGGAAAGGAATGTCAAATTGTCAATCAAATAAATCAGCAAAGTAATGAATTTCTAAGTGATAATTAGATCAACGAGTCTACAAAATTCGCTGCATTGATTGATCTTGGCACCAGATACTTGCGTCTTTGATAAATGTTTTCAAAAGAATGCATCAGGGTGTATCATTAGAATACAGTTGAGTTGCTTTAACATGTCCACCTGTTATTAGGCATAAGTGTAAAGTTCCCCAGATGAATTTATGGGATTGGACGGTATACTGAATACTGATTCCATTACACCCTACGTTGGGTCGATAAAGCCGTACTCCAACTGAGATGGAAAGTTTGTTAGAGGCTCATCCTCCTAATTTCATGTGTCTCACATAATGATGAAAGTATTATTACTTTTTTTTTTGAACTCCTATTGGTTGTTGGCATGAAAATATGTACTTTTCAGGCGGATTTTCTGGCTTTCTACCTCTGCTATATTTTGGGAGCTGATAACTGAAGTTTATTTATTTGCATTTGCCGAAATATCCTACCTTGTTCCATTCAAAATCTACTTCAGGTAATTACTTCCAACTGACGATTATATGGTTCTTTTTGTGTAGATAAAGAAGCCATATTATCGGGCAACTTCGTGTTCACGTCATTGGAGGATACTTCCGTTGCTGATACAGTGAAGAGGTAGTGCAACGGGCTACTTGGATCATGATTTATTAATCAATATGCGAATACCACTAGTTAAGTTGCCATGAACCATGTATACGCGTATCTTTTGCTTATGAACACAAGAGGATCTCAATAATGCATTTCCAAGAGAATGAACAGCAGCCAAGTGCATGTTCTTGAATTTTACCTATTCTGATGTTGCCCTAAGAAATGGCTTCAGTTGGTTTTGTTGGGATTGAGAGTTTTGGTTGTTTGACCCTTGCGGATAGTTGAATTATGATGGGATAAATGAATCTTATTAGCCATTATTTAAACGTTTATGAGTAGGGGTATAAGTGAGTTGGGCTTGCTCGTTAGCTACACTGGATTGACTCGAAAAATGTTCAATTTGATTTGCGGTTAATCAAACCGAGCTATTCAAGTAGGTCTCGAGCTCGACCTCGAGCTTAGTGATATTCGACTCGATAGGCTTGTGAGCCTAATTGAGATGTAGTAGATTTACCGTTCTACCTTCAGTTGTGTTTGCAAATGGTTTTAAAAGCACTTTAGCTTTTTGGTTTAAAGTTGGAAAAAACTGATTATTAGCAGAAGCATGCATGAGGTATTATTTGGTGCTTGTATTAAAAAGCTGACTTAAAGTTTGATTATATTCTGAAAAAACCACTTTCTGGAAAATAATCTCTTATTTGCTCTCGACAGTCAGGTGGAAGTTTTGACCAATCTCTCTCTCTCTCTCTCTCTCTCTCTCTCTCTCTCCTTTACTTTTGATTAAGATTAGACGGCCTAAAATTAGGCAATCTGGAGCATGAGAAGCATCGAATGTGGTTCCAAATCTATCTAAAAAAAAATCCAATAGTGATTTAATTTTTTTTTTTGATAACACACTCGGTATGTTTATTTATTGAAAGATAATATAGTCGTGTGCCGGCTAGGGTGTTTTTGGTTCGGTCTGGTTAGAATGAGGACATCCAGCTCCCAATCAAAATACAAAAGTTAGATTTTAGTTTGGTTTTTAAATTCCAAACTCAAACTCTGGATCATACTTTTCAGTTTGTTTTCTCCTCATTCTAATTGAAATTAAATATACAAAATTAGACTTTCGTAATTTATTATTGTGCTGGTTATAGTATAGAAGAATACATTTTAATGAGGAAAAAAAAGAGAATTGTTGAAGGGAAAATAATTGAGATAGAAAGTAGGGCAAAGTTGTTGTATTATTCCATTGATGAGCTCCCTTTAAATAGGGAGAAATACATACAATCAGGCCTTAGCTAAATCCTAACTAGGAAAGCCCATAAACTAACAGACTTAGGCACACAATGGGTATTATTCCTTTAACACTCCCCCTTGTGCCTAGTCTATAAGCGCATGTCATATTGCCTCGTTAAAACCTCGTCAAGCAAAAACCCGGTGGGAAAAATGTCTTGATCATAGGGAAAAGAGTACAGCATCTAGACACATCAAGTTTAGACTTCGTCCTTTGAATCTATTCTCTCATATGATCGTTACATTTGATCATAGCGCTACTAAGTGACCATTCCATCGATCCCTAAAATCGTACATCTTGTTACCTCGTTAAAAACCTTTCCAAGTGATAAAAATCCTGTGGGAAAAATAATCCTTGGAAGGAAAAGAGTATAACGTACGGTGTGGATGTAAGACTCCCCCTCAAGTCTACATCTCCCCCTGATTTGTACATCAATCAAGTAGTCGTTGTCTCATTAAAAACTTCGCCAAGTAACAAAACACAATGGGAGAAAATGAACCTTGGTCAAAGAAAAGAGTACAACACATGTGATTAAGTTTCTTTATAAATCACCATTTCCTTGTGATCTTTACATCAATCTCGGAAGTTGGAAAACTCTACAGCTCCCCCTAATGCTTACATTCATATATCGTTGCCTCGTTAAAAACCTTGACAAGTAACAAAACCCAGTGGGAAAAATAAACCTTTGTCTAAGGAAAAGAGTGTAACCTATGTGAGTATGTTACGTTATATCTCACATATTTCCCGTTATGATCATTCCATCAATCAAGGGGATTTACAAGTTACATTATGTTCATAAATGTAAGTATGCTCATCAGTGGCAGTACTTAACCGCTAGTTCCTCACAAGTGTAGAATGATAGTTCTTAATCATGTACACTCACGGACTGATTCATGCAAAGTAATAATCTTGTCGTGATTCGAGGAGGTAGCCAAAAGGGGTTTTCTTAGTCGATTTCCAAGACAAGCAATTTATACCAACACATACTTTGTGGTAGTTGCTTCGGCACCAGCATTTACTTTAGCATTTGCCTTTTCGTAAGCAGCTTCCTTTGCCTGCTTGTAGGGAAAGAATAGTCCCAAGTCAATGGTTCTTTTAAGTATTAGAAGATATTCTTGATACCATTCCATTGATGTTGCGTCGATGCTGAACTAAATCTAGTCAACGAATTAACTGGGGAGTGATACCAGGTCGTGTACATTGAGCCAAGTACAATAATGCGCTATTGCACTCAAGTAGGGAATTTCAGCTCCCAAAGCTCTTCGTCACTTTCCTTTAGACGAATGGATCTTTCCTTTGCATCTAAATGTTCGACCTATCATGGGATTGCTAGTCAGGTGTACATTGTCCATATTAAAGTGCTTGAGAATCTTCTGGACATAGGTAGACCGGTGGAATGAATTCCACAAACTCGATGTTCTATGTCAATGCCTCGACAGAACCGAGTTTTCCCAAGATCTTTCATCTCAAATTCAGATTTCCACTGTCCGGTGGTTTCTCTTATTTCATCAAGAGTGCTGATTATATTCATGTCATCGGCATACATTGCGATGTGAATCCGGAACTTATTTGTTAAGACGCGTGGATACAATTCATTGTTCTTATATCCCTTCCCAATCAAGTAGTCACTTAGACGGCTATACCACATCCTTAGGGATTGCATCAAAACCGTAAAGTTGAGCGTTTCAATCTAAATGCAAACGCACTCCGTGGTCTAGAGTCACTTGATTTGGGAAACGAAATTCCATAAGGCACTTCCGTATATATCTCCGTATCTAGATCCCCATAGAGATACGTAGTAACCACATACATTTAGCTTCATTTCCAGTCCCTCGGAATGTATACGTGGGAGTACATTTCCTCGTAACCAATTCCACGGCATTGTGAGAAGAATTACTTCGTCAAACCTTGTACATTAGGACTCTATATTCTCACTACGCTTTACGACAAAGGTTCGTTTATGTCTTATAGGCTTTACATTTGGGTAGGTTAGCACTACCCACACCAAATACCTGACTCTTTGTCGGAGAATCTATTTCTACCTGGAATATTTTTCTTATAGGCCAATCATCTCTATGTTGATTTCGTCCAACCGAGCGAGGTTCGACATCATCGTACTTTATGATTCATGGCATGTCATCAAAGTGGGTGGTTGATCAGGCAACACCCTCATACTTTCATCGAGATTCTTGATTTTCTGAATCATATCTTCGGGGCATCCCCCTCGTCATGATTCATGGACATAATAAAATCAAGCATGATCTCATGAAACGAGTTCATTGATGGTTAACATGTGAAGTTGTGCCATACTCTACCTCTTGCTTGGGTGAGTATTTAGTCGAACCATGTGGCTTCCACCCCTTCCTTCGCAGGGAGCCATGGCCTCAACCACACCTCCACCAAGTGCGGTTGCATCACCTGGTTCATTAGTGATGTGCCCCTTGGAGGGGACTTCTAACCTTACAGGCACATTTGCAGCTGTAATGTGAGATCTTGTCACTTGAACGATATCAGTAAATGCATCAGGCATCGAATCTGCTACATCCTGAAGATCGAGTGTTCTTTATGCTTCATGGTAATATTGTGAAGTTCGGGGATCATAATGAGATAAAGTGGAGATACCATGACAATTCCTGTCGTTCCTCGAGAAATTACATTTTCTCTGCTCCCCCTAACGACGGGAAGGTTGTCTCATTAAAGTGACAATCCGCAAATCGTGCGGTAAAAAGATCATTGTGAAGGTTCTAAATAGCGGATAAACATCTGGAGATTCTTATCCAACGTAAAGACCACTGCGCTGTGGGGTGCAGAAGGCACATATAATGCGTAACCAAATATGTGCAATTGGCACTCAAGTTCGTCTGGGTCCAAAATACAAAAACCAAGCTATCCAGTTACCAACTGGTACGCATAAACTAATTGGTTAGCAAAAGGTCTAAGAATGAACGATTTAAGTAAAGTTGCGTGCAATATTGCATAATTCCAGGCAAAATATGCAAATTGGTGTGCATAACCAATGACATAATCACCATACATATTCTTTAGAAGGTGGTTTATGTGACACCGTTTGCATATGCATATGGGACGAGATGCTATTCATTGATCTCTATCATGCAATAAACATCAAATACTTTTTGATGTGAACTCTCTAATCATCAAGTCCTTTAGATGTTATAAGGGAGGTGAGCCCTTATAAGTTATCTTGGAAGTTCTGCAGCAGTTTGAGTGGACAGGAGAGCGACATGTGACTAACATGTCGGAGAATCCATCAAAACCATCAATACATACATGGTCCGCATATTAGGTGGATGGATCCACAAATTTCTCCTTATATTCAGCGTAAGAATGGAATATTTGCTTTTGTTTCTTTAGCGTAGGAAGGTCTCGCTCCTACTTTGGCTACAGAGCAGGCTTTGCAACACTAAGTGGTGGGCATTTGATATGCATCTGGTTCTTTGGATGACATAACACGATTAACGTCAACATTGTGCTTTATGTTGAGTTGTTGCCATATTTTCGCTCGAAAAGTAATAATGTTCGTACAGGTTCTTTAGTATAAATATCATCATACTTCGACCAGGATGACCTAGTCTATCGTGCCAAAGCCTATATGAGTCTATGTCCCAAAGCACATTGTTGGTGACAACATAGGTTTTTAAAAACCTAATAGTAGTGAGGTACAGTCCACTAGATTGACTCATGAGTTAATCTAAAATGCGTTTACGTCCACATTCATTAGAATTAATAAAAGAAACTCTATTCCATTCTCACATTGTGTTTCAATCTGGAAACCATTGCTACGTATATTGTTGAAGCTTAGGTTCGAAGGGCTCTAGGTGCATATAGAGTATCGGTAACTTAGAAGACTGCCATTTAGGCATCAAGAATTGTGCAGTACCTCGCCGTTTGATGAGTTGGGAGGACCTAATCATCGTAGTTACCGAGGTTTGGCAGGCGACTAATTCGATGAATATAAGCTTAATTATAAGAACATTCAAGCTCTCCTCGATTCGTTTCTTAGAAAAGAGTGAAATTTCAAACCATAAGCATTCAAGCAATATTCAGTACTTCGGAATAAAGCTAAGAATCTAACGTAAGCAATATTAATATATTTTCATGAAACAACATTGCATCACGCCAGTATTGAAAAGAATACACCAACACAGTCGTCTTGAGGCAACTATACCAAATGTAAACGAGAAAGTAAACATAATACTAAGATTCAGTCTATGGACTGTGGCTCGTATGACTCAATTCGATGATTGGTGACTGTGAAATTGACATAGGGGGACTTGTCTAGATGATATTCTTCCATATAGTGAGTTTCCCTTTCTTTGGACTCTCTATATTTCTTGTAGTGAGATGCGACTTGCTTGCTTGCGTGGCAGTTCTTGTACCATGTCTAGCATCTCCACAATGATAGCACGGTTCATTGCCAACTCGAGCCTTAGAGGCGATAGGATGGGTAGGTGCTTTTTGGTTCCCTTGGCTAGAAGAGCCGGGAGCACCAAGTCTTCACATTACATTGGAAAAAACCCCACGTCCTTGACCAAGAAGCCTATCATGTCCAGTCCCCTATTCATTGGGGTAGTTTCCATCCTTCACTTTGCCATAATTGGCCTTGGGAAATTTCTTTGTCCCAACCGACCTGACATTACTGCTCACTAACACTTCGTTATGCCTCTCAGCTACTTGCAGTAGGTTGATTAGCTTACTGAAGGTAGTGATGCTTTTATTATCATACTCCAGCCTATACTGGTTCGTTAGTATATGAGCGAAAGTAGGGAAGGTGGAAAAAGCTTTCTGGATCATGTCATCTTCTGTGACGTCCTTTCCACAGAAATTTTAGGCGTGCCTTGAGACGGAGCATACCTTTGTTGAAGTCGTTGATCCGTTTATAATCAAGCAAGCGGATTTCATTCCACTGCACGGTTAGTTCTGGGATTTCATCCCAAACCGGCCCTTAAGGGCATCCCACAGTTCTTTGGGGATTTCAACTGTAGATATTTCCATCTCAAGCTGGGTTCGATATGTCGCCCAAGGAACATTAATGCACTAACTTTGATTTTGTCAGACGGTGCATCGCGTGCGGTATCAAAGATTGTGGCACTATAGTCCTTAGCAACAAATGTGGTCTCGACATAGGAGACCCATCTATGGTACTCAAGCTCTTTTGAGTCCAATATATCAAATTTGAGGCGAGTTGGGTAAGCTATCTTAATATAAGAAAAAAGAAAATGATTTTTCACAGTTTACCATGAGTACTTTCCATGATAAAATTTTCAATAATGGGAGCATTATTATTTTTCGGAACCAAGATATAGTCAAATTACTTTCGACGCTTTTGAGGGTTACCAATGAAATTACTTTATCACGGTTCGAGTTGATATAGGTAGTAGAAATAAGTCCTCTAAAAGTCTACTAGTGATGAAGCCTAATTGCATGCGATATCTATATATGCATGCAAATATATGTATATTTATAGATATAGACACGTAATCCTAAAAATATATCTATACACATATTATGCAATCAAAGAGGTGTCTTATGCCGCAATAATTATTAATTCAACGTGAATTTATTTTAATTCAAGTTGCTATAAACGATTCGTTTTAATTTAATTGAGGTATGATGCTTTTAACTGATTTAATAGGCATAAATAAATTGGGAGTATAATATGCAATCAATAGTAATTAAAAACATGTAAATTCGCACATTGCAGATAGTAGGGTTCATATTTGTGTACCGTACTTCGGGGTCGAGAAGGTAAAAAAAAAATCTGATTTGTTGAATATGTTGGGTTGGACAGCGGGCTGGCCCGGGCTAGACATCAAAAGATGGATTGCACAGCGGGTCGGGTCGGGCAGCAGCAGGCTGGACAGAAGCGGGTTGGGCACGGCCGGGTCGAAATTAGGACTGCACTTGAACGGGCCGCACTGAAGCAGCACCGGGTCGGGCAACCATAGGTCCGATATCTGCTCCTGGGTCACGGACGGGTCGGGGTCAGAAGTGAAGGGTTGTAACAGTTATGGACTGGTGCAGGTGACCGCGGGTGGCTGCGCGATTTCGGATGGGAGGATGATAGACGGAGGCTGCAGTTAGGGTTTCGATTCGGGCTATCAGATCCGGATTGGGGGACGAGCAGGCCGGAGTTGCAGAGGGAGCCCGGCAGTTGCGCGACTTGGGTCTGGTTCGAGAACAGAATTCGTGCGGCTAAGGGCTGCGCCGCGTTACCGGCGTCCGAATGTGGCGGGGCTTGAACTCGCGGGGGGACTGGATGTCTATGGCCGCGGGTTGTCAGTCGGAGCAGCCAGCAAATCGGGATCTGGCCGTTGAATGGGATGACGGCGAAGGCTAGGGTTCTGCAGAAAAATAATCTGATTTTTCATTTTTTTTTTCGGAATTTTGCAGAAAAAAAAATGGGAGGGATTTTTCTTGCTCGGTTTGGGAACTACGTGCTGATAACGTGTTGAAGGGAAAATAACTGATACAGAAAGTAGGACAAAATTGTTGTTGTATTATTCCATTGATGAGCTCCCTTTAAATAGGGAGAAATACATACAATCAGGCCTTAGCCAAATCCTAACTAGGATAGCCCATAAACTAACAGACTTAGGCACACAATGGGTATTATTCCTTTAACAAGAATGGCATTATAACATTTGTAAGATTTAAACAATAGGACATTTATGCACTAGCGAAGCTAGAAAATTTTCAGTGGGGGGTCGGGATCTAAATTTTTTTTTCCTAACGCTATTTTTCGGGTAATATGTTCGGGTCGGTGATTCGATTCGGGTTGGGTCAAAAATTAAATACTACTATTATAAAAAAAAAGTTTCAATCACTAAAAAACTAAACATTTGTCCAAGACAACTAAACATTAAAAAGGAGACAAACGGTTGGTACCTGGTTCGATTCATTGAAAAAATTAGAGTTCAGCCTTTCGACCTTTAAGAGCCTTGAATTCTTCAATTATGGACTCCGCATCAAACTTGTTAGCAATTTCTTTTTCTATGTAAATCACCATACTGTTTGCTAGATTCTGATCTGACATCTTATTACGTAGGCGATTCTTGAATATCTTCATTGCCGAAAATCCCCTCCCTGTTGTTGCAGTCGAAACTGGAAGTGTCAAGAGTAGCCGACACACTCTTTCAACCAAATCGTATATGCTATTTTTCCCAGTTTCTGCAAGAATTTGGCAGAGATCGGAAAGAGTTGCTACCTCACTTAGCTTGGCATTATTTATCCTTTCAACTTGAAAAGTCTCCAATTGACAACGTAATTGATTTCTCCTGCTCAGTAAAGTCCGTAGGATAATATTTCTCAACAAGAAGAATAATGTGATCAATATTAATCTCTTTTGAACATAAAGTCGCACCAAGAGATAACAACTCTATTGATTGCTCACTGAATCTACAATCCAACTCATGTATTTGCTTATCCAATGTCCCCATAAACAAATCTACTCGGTAAAAATGTTCAATGTAACATGAAGATCTTTTTTACGAGGCTGATACCGGGTAGATCTATATGGAGCACTCATATCGGACATCTCTATGTCATGTCTTTGACAAAAAAAATAACTTTCTCAATTAAAGAATCCCATCCATCGTTTCTAAAATTATTTAGACTAACCTTTGTGGCTGAAACTAAATCCATTGCATTAAGGATGTCTTGGGATTTCTTTTGTAATCCTTGACAAAGTGTATCAGTCTTTTGCATCACCTCTTTCATCATGTGAAGAACAAACACAAACTCAAATGACTTCAAGTAACTATAAACCATACTAGCATCTCCACATTGAGCACGGGTATTACGAGTAGTGTCGTCCATTATTCCCTTGAGAACAGCCTGGGTGACATCAAACATGTTAACCAAACTACAAATGGATTTAAAATGGTAACCCCAGCGTGTATCCCCGGCCCTTCTTAATGTCCCGACCTGGTTTTGTCCTTTTCCCAATTTGATTTCACCCAACTCCAGTAATTTTTTAATCTCAATTGCTTTCGCCTTTTGTAACTCATCGTGACGCTTACTAGAATCACAAACCACGTTTATTACAAAAGCTAAGTACTCAAAGAACTGGTGTATTGGATCAACTTCCTTTGAGACACAAACCAAGGCAAGTTATAACTTGTGATAAAAAAAAATGTCAACTCCATATGAGTATTTTTAGTCAAACCTAAAAAAGAACAAACAACAATAAAAAAGTAAGTAACCTGTGAGCAAAGCAATGAACGTAATATGTATAAGGACTATACTGCATAACGAGTGCCTGTAAGCCGTTCCATTCCCCACTCATATTGCTAGCACCATCATAACCTTGACCACGAATTTTTCCAGTATCAAAGTTGTGATTCAAAAGTCTATTCCACAAACTAGCCTTTAAAGTCGCCGCAACAATATCCGTGACATGAACTAAATACAAAAACCTTTCCCGTATCACCCCTTTCGCATTAACAAATCTTAAGACTATGGCCATTTGCTCTTTTTTGAATTCATCCCGTGACTCATCAACCATGATACAAAACCATGAATCCCCCACTTCTTCCCGTATGTACCTTCTCACTTTATTTGACATAATACTAAGAACTTCTTGTTGGATATCGGAAGATGTATACTTGGAATTACATCAATTGTGCCTTTCAATCTTAAACGGTTTTTCCTTTTTTACTCTTCACTTTGTTTTTCTATGAAATTTTCAATGTGTGCTTCTTGATTCACTAAATTAGTAGCAAACACAAATGTCTTTTTGTGTGTTGAAGATTTAATGTGCTTCAACAAAGGACAATTATTCCCATCATTAACTTTTCTCCAATTGTCAAATCCTTCACAAGTAAATGCACTATGACCACTTTGCTCATTTAGTTTATCCTTATACAAATAACATAGAAAACAATAAGCCTTGTGTGTTGTTGGAGAATACTCTAATCAATTAGGGAACATACCAAACTAAGCAAATTTAAATCGACGAAGATTATTCTTTGGACCTCTAGGCTTATACTCTTCAAGCTTAGATTGATACACTCCTAATGATATATATGCTAGCCTTACTTGCTCACGTGCCGCAACCGGATATTTCCATATTTCAAGTCGTTTAGCAGGATCTCTTTCTAGGCTACTAACATGCACTTCATTGATGTTAGCTTGTGGAATTTCAGAAGGTTGTTCATTGCAAGTATCCGGACTAGGGGTGGCCCATGAACCGAATGTTCGCGAACTGTTCGTGAAAAAGCTCGGTCAACGGTCAGTTCGAGTTCGGTTTGACCGAACCGAACATGTTCACGAACATGTTCGAGTATTTTCGAACCGAACATCGAACATTTTATATTTTGATCGGGTGTTCGCGAACTGTTCGCAAACATTAATATATATATATATATATATATATATATATATATATATATATATAATATGACACGAACAGAAACAATTGAACACAAACGAACCGAACACGAACAGTAAAAAATATGTCGAACCGAACTCGAACACTAATTTGTAATGTTCGTCGAACACGAACACGAACCGAACACTGCACGAACCGAACGAACGAACGGTCAATAACACCAAAAGCTCGGTTCATTCGGTTCGTGTCCATCCCTAATCCGGACCAATAACCGGTTCGCTTGTTGAACCTTTTTGACGTTTACTCTCTTGAATTTCATCATCAATTCCTTCTACTTGTTGTTCTTCATTCTTTCTTTTAAAAAATGAAGTTATGGTTTTATTCTTCACCATAGTCACAATCTATAAATTTGTCCTACACCTACATAAATTGCAAAGAACTTATATTAGTGGTACACGATTCCTGCCAGGCTGCCATATTGAACTTTCAACCCCAATTTCTAATTCTAATTTCTACTTAAATCCCTAATTTCTACTAAATCCCTAAATAAAAGACAAGTAGATTTATAGACAACAAACTGTAAGGGGCCGCAGCGGCAAAGGCGTGGAGGAGGCTGGTCGGCCGTCGGCGGTGGTCGGCGGTGGCCGGCGGGACTGCAGGAGCCAGGAAGGTGGGAGGAGATGAGGGTCGAAGGGGGAGGATTTGGGATTTGGTTAATTGGTTTGTTAATTGTTATTGTTCCGGGTTTTTTTTTTTAATGGGCTAAGTAATGGATTTTAGTTTGGGATTTGGTTTGTTAATGGATTTTAGTTTGGTAGATGGGCTTATGTAAAATGTAATGGATCAATTTTATTGCTTAATGTATAAAAGAAATTTCACAATTAAAATAGGGGGTCGAAACCGAATATACCCCCTACATCGCAAAAAAAATTTCGGGGGCCGCCCCTATATAGCTGCGCCGTTGCATTTATGACCTTCAAGTTTAATACATATGTAAACATAAATTTTTGTATACACTTTTTCATTAATTTTATAAGAATAGAGTATTTTCATCTTAATTTTTGTATATCTTTAAAACGATAACAATTTAAAAATTAATTTTTTTGACTTTCGGATAATACTGTGCATCCGCGCATATATATATATATATATATATATATATATATATATATATATATATATATATATGGGAAATCTCTAAAAAAGTCCCAATATTTTGGCTCAATTTATGATTTAGTCCCAAATTAAATTTTTTTTACGAAAAAAGACAGAATACTAGCTATTTTATTCATTCTAACCCTTTTTTACCTTTCAGAGTAACCTTGAGGTGGCGCCAAGTGGATTCTTTGGTGACGTGGCATTTACGTCACTTTATAAGTTATAAGTTATTAAAGTATTTGGCTAATACATTTCTTTTAAAAAATATTATTTTTTTAGAAAATAATTTTTTTTTGAAATATAATTTTTTTCCAGAAAATATATTTTGTTTTTCGCAAAAATATTTTATTTATTTTTTCGAAAAAATAAAATTATTTTCTGGAAAAAAAATAAAAAAAATATTTTTTCGAAAAAATTAAAATATTTTTTGGCAAAATAATATTTTTTCGAAATAAAATTATTTTCTTGAAAAAATATTATTTTTCGAAAAAATAAAATTATTTTCTGGAAAAAAATAAAATAAAATATTTTTGCGAAAAAAAAATATATTTTCTGGAAAAAAATATATTTCAAAAAAAATTATTTTCTAAAAAAATAATATTTTTTAAAAGAAATGTATTACCCAAATACTTTAATAACTTATAACTTATAAGGGCGCTGACGTAGCTGCCACGTCAGCCCAGCAATCCACTTGGCGCGCCACCTCAGCGGGTTACCTGCTGAAAAGGTAAAAAAGGGTTAGAATGAATAAAATAGCCAGTATTATGTCTTTTTTCGTAAAAAAAATTTAATTTGGGACTAAATCATAAATTGAGTCAAAATATTGGGACTTTTTTAGAGATTTCATATATATATATATATATATATATAGCATGTGGGCCAGGCCCATAAAGAAATTGGCCTAATTAAGAGGTAACAAAAAAATACTTCCTCCGTTCTATTATTATTGCAACGTGTTGACTATTACACTATTCACATACTGTCTTTTAATCATCTTTTGTGATTCATACATATGAAAAAATATAGTCATGTGAGATCTTGTTAGATTCACCACGAAATATATTTTCAAGATATCAAATTTTTATAATTTTTAAAAATAAATAATTAAAGATATTAATATTAAAAGTTGTGCATTGACAAGCGCGAAAGTTCAGATGTTGCAATTATAGTAGAATAGAGGTAGTATTGATTATAACTGGCTTAGCCCAGTTGGTACACTCAAGTGGGGTGGAGGTTAGGGTTCCATCTCTATTGCCTTCACTTCAAAAAAAATTTTCGGAGCATATACGTTTTAATTAAACTTTTGACAGGACCTCATACTGAATATCATCCGTGTGGGTTCGATTCGGAAGGAGGACTTTATGTTCTCTTTACCTGGGAGGATCTGGTTGTACGTCAGCAGAACCCGACAAGACACTGATCAGTTCGTGCACATCCCGCGATTTAACTTGGTGGCAGTAATGAGAAAGCGGAGCTGTTACCCTCTAACATAGTTAGGTGTAAGCCTAGAAACTGAGTTATCAAAAAAAATATTGATTATGATTCTTGAAGTATGATTTTTGAATATTGTTATATATATATATATGGATGGTGGAAACATCCTTAATGGTGAAATTTAGAAACCAATTGCATTATTAAGTAATTTCATTGCATATTTGTTATTATTTGTTGTATCAACCTGGCCGCTAGTATATGCAACAAATAATGCAATAAAAAAATACATAAATACATATAATTTTACTCATCTACAACCGTTAGATCACTAATATCAATGGTCTACAAAAGTTTCTAAATTTCACAAGGTAATTAGTTTTCATATGATCTCTTTTTTGATGACGGGGAACCCGCAACCGCTATTCTTCGAGTGCGTACTGGATAAACAATATTGTTATATTATTATATGTCATACATTTCTTGATTAGTTATGAACTTTTATATTTTGGAAAACTGGCTTGCAAAATTTTTTGGTGTTTTTGCCTGAATATGTAAGGGCAATGTCATTTTTTCAGTGATTTTTAATGTCATATTTTTTATTACTTAGTTGACTTTTTTATTTGAAATGATATTATTTATGAAATGTTATATATATTTTATTTTATTTTCTGATAATGGAAAAGATGCATAATTTTATAGTATGATACAGGATACTTATATTTGTAGGAATGGCCATGCCTAATTATATATCTAACTCATCAATCTATAATATAAAAGTACGCGTGCGCGGTAGTTGAGGATATTTAAGAACCTTGGGATACATCTCGCGATTTAACCTGTAGCGATCATGCACCGTTATCCCTATGACTTTGTCAGTTCTAACCCTGTATCAAAAAAAAAAAAAAAAGACTAACAGTATTCTTTTGGTGGTAGTCCCCACGGAAAAAGACTATTGTACCTCTCTCTCTTCTTTCCTTCTTTTTGTGTTGAAATTAATAATAATAATAATAATATTAAATATTCAACAACATAAAATTTTGAAAAACACCCTTAGAATACTAAATTAAAGGCACAATTAATTTTTAATTTTTTTACGGGGATCTCCGACAGACCTCCGGTCGATCACTTTTTCCGACATGGCCGCCATTGGACGCTGGCAGACCTTCGGTGGCCGGTCATTTTTTTGGTATACCCGCCTGCGGCCGGCCATTTTTTTTAATGTCAGGTTGTCGGCCTACTTTCCGACGGGCCACCGACAGTGGTTGTCAGACCTCCGATGGCTGCCCAACTTTTTATTTTATTTATTCTTTTTAACCCGAGGCAGCCGGTCTGCTTTCTGGCGGGTCATCCCCGGTCGTCGGCCAATTTTTTTTTTAAGGTCAGGACCCCTAGCCTACTTTTCCAGCGGGCTTTATTTATTTATTTATTTATTATTATTATTATTATTATTATTATTATTATTATTATTATTATTTTTACGGCAGGTCCGTCGACAGCCGATAGAATTTTAGGAACCAACATACTTTTTTTACTAACAAGGAATCTGATAATTTAATTATGGGAAATCTCTAAAAAATCCCAATATTTTGACTCAATTTATGATTTAGTCCCAAATTAATTTTTTTTACGAAAAAAGACATAATACTGGCTATTTTATTCATTCTAACCCTTTTTTACCTTTTCAAGAGTAACCGCCGAGGTGGCGCGCAAGTGGATTCTCAATGACGACGGCTACGCGTCGCCTTGTACGTTATAAGTTATTAAAGTGTTTGACTAATACATTTCTTTTAAAAAATATTATTTTTTTAGAAAATAATTTTTTTTGAAATATATTTTTTTTCCAGAAAATATATTTTTTTTTCGCAAAAATATTTTATTTTATTTTTTTCCAGAAAATAATTTTATTTTTTCGAAAAAATAATATTTTTTCAAGAAAATAATTTTATTTCGAAAAAAATATTATTTTGCAAAAAAATATTTTAATTTTTTCAAAAAAATATTTTTTTTATTTTTTTCCAGAAAATAATTTTATTTTTTCGAAAAAATAATATTTTTTTCCAGAAAATAATTTTACTTTTTCGAAAAAATAATATTTTTTTCCAGAAAATAATTTAATTTCGAAAAAATATTATTTTGCCAAAAAATAGCTTTTTCTCCAGAAAATATTTTTTTATTTTTTTCGATTTTGTTTTTAATATAGGCTACTGCACCGATCATCTTCTTCAATTCTTCTCCCTGTTTAAAAAATTCTCAAACCATTATTATTATTATTATATAACACTTTTGGACTTCAGTGTAATAAATTTTCAAGCTTTCTAGAAAAAAATATTTTTTCCAAAAAAGAAAGCATTTTCTGGAAAAAAATAGTATTTTTCGAAAAAAAATTTTTATTTTCTGGGAAAAAAATTATATTTTCGAAAAAAATATCATTTTATGGAATTTTTATTTTTTTCGAAAAATTAAAAAATATTTTCTGGATAAAAAATTATTTCTGGGCAAAATAATATTTTTTTGAAATAAAATTATTTTCTGGAAAAAATATTATTTTTTCGAAAAAATAAAACTATTTTCTGGGAAAAAAATAAAAAAAAATTCGAAAAAAATAACAAAATATTTTCTGGAGAAAAAGCTATTTTTTGGCAAAATAATATTTTTTCGAAATTAAATTATTTTCTGGAAAAAATATTATTTTTTCGAAAAAATAAAATTATTTTCTGGAAAAATATAAAAAAATATTTTTTCGACAAAATTAAAATATTTTTTGGCAAAATAATATTTTATCGAAATAAAATTATTTTCTTGAAAAAATATTATTTTTTCGAAAAAAAAATTATTTTCTGGAAAAAATAAAATAAAATATTTTTGCGAAAAAAAAAATATATTTTCTGGAAAAAAATTATATTTCAAAAAAAAATTATTTTCTAAAAAAATAATATTTTTTAAAAGAAATGTATTACCCAAATACTTTAATAACTTATAACTTATAAGTATTGACGTAGCTGCCACGTCACCAAAGAATCCACTTGCGCACACCTCAATGGCTTACTTGAAAAGGTAAAAAAGGGTTAGAATGAATAAAATAGTCAGTATTCTGTCTTTTTTCGTAAATAAAATTTAATTTGGGACTAAATCATAAATTGTGCCAAAATATTGGGACTTTTTTAGAGATTTCCCTATTTTCCGGTGCCAAAACACCATCTTCGAATCATGTTATTTTTGCACTATCATATTTTCACTTCCATACAATTACATCTGGTTGTTATATTATGATGAATCCATGATATAATATGAATCCGAAAGTAATATACAAAGTATGAATGGATAGATCGATGTATTATAAACCTGAATCTATGATAAATTATCCATTACATCAGATCCTATGTACGCTGCCGCCGCATGTATATATTTCGTGGAAGTTCTCTAACTTGTACCATATATATCCTAAATGAGGGGTCAAAAATAAAGTGGCATGATGTTGGATGTTGAATGATGGTGCACGTGCAAATAATTGTTGTAGAAATCTGTGTTACAAACTTGCTGGGCGGAAATTAAATTACAACTGAGAACTACAATTACAACTCGAAAAACTGAAAATACAGGACTCGAGGCGGAATTATAAATACAATGAAAATCGAAACTGAATCTGCACTAACCAGAAACAAATTAGAAATACTAGAAGATAATCGAAACAATAACAAACAATAAACGAAACTAGACTGTGGTAGAAGTCGCCCGAAGATGCCTTCTGCCCGCAAGACGAGAAACGCCCCGGTAGTGTTCACGGATTGGCGGTTCGTCCCCAAAGGTCAACGACTTTACGTCTCTACAGTAGCAACACCGCAAACTGGAGAGCTCCGACGAACTGGAAGAGGTGAGGACAAAGCTCCGACTTATGATATGCAGAGAATGATGAAAACTGTAAGTTTATATTGAGTTCGAAAATTGCATGTACTGATGCAGAGGGATGCATGCCTATTTATATGCCATCTCACCTGCAGGGGATTTAAACGCAGCCCTTAAGGTCAGCCATAATGCATGATTCATGCGCCGCATTAAACACAGTGAGTTTCAATTTCAAAAGTTGGCGGGAGTTACTAATCAGAATCGCCAATTACTCCTCCTCATAACACTGGGAGGTTACTTAGGGTTGGACTGAATTTGAACAGTCAGGACGCACCTGGACTGTATTCAGCTCCTTAACCATTTGACGGATGTACCTGGACATCCTTATGTGCACATACGAGCCCAACTACGTTGTTGAGCTTGTCCAAAAAATTCTTTAAGCTAGCCCAAGGCCTAGCTCACGGCCAAGCCCAAAGACCAGCCCAAAGACCAATTGCCAAGATCCGAGATCCAAGGCCAAGGCCTACGGTCCACGGCACGCGGCTCGCGGCACGCGGCACGCGGCTCGCGGCCGCGGCCGTGCCGAGGCCGAGGCGAGGCGAGGCGGGCGGCGGCGGCACGCGTGTGGGCTTTAAGCCCATACACATGTGCCATTAATTATTACATGCATAAAGGTAACTCCTTATATACTAGAATAATGATGGTTCATTATTCAATGTGGGATTCCATCCCTTATTAATTCACAATTAAGTGACAAACTTTAATTCACTATTTCTCACTCACCGGGAATCGGTTTAGAGAAAGTGAATATACCACGATCATCTACTCGGAACGTAGATCGATCCTATGATATTTAATTTTACAAAATAAAATTAAAATCATTAACGATTCCAACAATCCCCCACATGAGTGAAAATTGCCCAAATGCAATATGCAGACTCAAGCTCAGTCCTCAAGAGGCGTTAAAGTGTAAGGATAGGTAGTTCGTGACTTTGAACCTTCCATAGTTAACATCATCGGGTACACAGGCGGATTAGTGGCTTGATGCTTTGAACTATTCCCCCACGTCATGCACAGAGACAATGGTATCAACACTTGAACACCTCAACCTCATCCGTTCTCACGTTTTGTGTCCTTTGCGGGCCTTGGACACCCCTTTGGATTCATAAGTGTATTTCATGAAGTGGCCCCCACTTCTCACTTATATAGGTGATTCTTTACCGAGTATCTTGTCATACTCAACCTCCTCGAGGTCTTTAGGAATCATTAAAAGTCATAGACTTAACTTCACCACTAGGCAAGCTTTCAACACTCAATTGCTCTATAGGGAATAAACTTAGATGAGTGTTTCACACGAACTCTCATAGCTTAGTTCTCTCATTGAACCAAGTTCTTGGGATCTCCAGTCATCTTGGTTGGGTTACCACTATGATAATTCTCAATTTGTGGATTTTAAACCCATTCCCTCTAGCAATTTATTCATTTGATCACGGTTTAGCCCTTTAGTTAGCGGATCTGCTAAATTATCCAATGACCTCACATAGTCAATAGAGATAACCCCACTTTTGATCAAATGTCTCACGGTATTATGACGTCGACGAATATGTCGAGAATTTCCATTATACACGTTACTTCTTGCCCTACCTATAGCAACTTGGCTATCGCAGTGTATCATCACCGCTGGTACTGGCTTTGACCAACATGGAATATCTTCTAGAAAGTTTCTGAGCCATTCGGCTTCTTCACCAGCTTTGTCCAAAGCTATGAATTCCGATTTCATGGTGGATCGGGCTATACACGTTTGTTTCGCGGACTTCCACGAGACAGTTTCACCCCCAATGGTAAACATGTAACCACTTGTAGAAAATGAACTTTTTGTATCGGATATCCAATTCGCATCACAGTACCCTTCAAGTACCGGGGGGTATCTCGAATAGTGTAGCCCAAGGTTTTGAGTATATTTTAAGTACCTCAAAACTCTAACGAGAGCTTTCCACTGTTCTTTGCTTGGATTGCTCGTGTAACGACTTAATTTGTTCACAGCGCAAGCTAAATCGGGTCGAGTGCAATTTGTAAGATACATTAAACACCCAATGACTCGTGCATATTTTTCTTGTGCAACGGGCTCCCCTCGATTTTTGATCAAGTGATCATTTAAATCTATTGGGGTCTTAGCCGGCAAGCTATCAAAAGCATTAAACTTCTTGAGAACTTTCTCGGCATAGTGAGATTGTGTCAAGATGATTCCATCTGATTTTCTTAAAATTTTCATTCCAAGAATCACATCGGCTAGCCCCATGTCTTTCATATCAAAATTTCTTTTTAACATATTTTTAATATCGTTAATCACTTGTATATTGTTACCCATGATTAACATGTCATCTATATAAAGACACACAATAACATAACCGTTATTAGTGTTCTTAATATAAACATATTTATCACACTCGTTTATTTTAAAACCATTTGATAACATTACATTATCAAACTTCAAGTGCCACTGTAGTGGAGCTTGTTTCAATCCATATAGAGACTTAACCAGTTTGCATACCTTTTTCTCTTGTCCAGGTACTACAAACCCTTCAGGTTGTTCCATATAGATCTCTTCATCCAGATCACCGTTCAGAAAAACAGTCTTAACATCCATTTGATGAATCTCTAGATAGTGCAAAGCAGCAATCGTGAGAAGCACTCGAATAGATGTAATTCTCATTACAGGTGAATAGGTATCGAAAAAATCATACCCTTCCTTCTGTTTGAAACCTTTGACTACTAAACGAGTTTTATACTTGTCAATTGACCCATCAGCCTTGTACTTTCTTTTAAGGATCCATTTGCATCCTAAGGGCTTACAACCTTCAGGTAAATCAATCAAAACCCAAGTTTGGTTTTATAAAATTGAGTCAATGTCACTCTGAACAGCTTCTTTCCAGAGCAACCCGTCTGGTCTGGCATAAGCTACTTTGATCGACGTTGGTTCTTCATCCAACATGAATGCTATGTAGTCAGGTCCAAATGTCTTTGGTGTCCTAACCCTACTACCACATCTCGGTTCTACATCTTCCAGTTTAGATCTCGATCGCTTACGTGACTTTGGATCTACATCCACAGGTTTTGAACTTGTTCCTTCATCTTCAACTCTATTGTTAGAATTGTTCTCAACTTTATCATTATCCTTACAAGGATATATGTTTTCAAAGAATACAACATTCCTTGATTCAATTGTTGTTCCCACAGTCATTTCAGGAACTTCTGACTTGTGGATAACAAACCGATAGGCACTACTGTTCAGTGCATACCCAATAAAGATACAATCGACCGTCTTAGGTCCAATTTTAACTTGTTTAGGTAGAGGTACCTCAACCTTAGCCAAACACCCCCACACTTTGAGATATTTGTATGAAGGTTTTCTACCTTTCCACAACTCATAAGGGGTAATATCCTTACCTTTGCGTGGAATCTTGTTCAATATGTAGTTGACTGTCAAGACAGCTTCCCCCCACATATTCTGGGGCAACCCTGAACTAATCAATAAGGCATTCATCATATCTTTAAGTGTTCGATTCTTACGTTCAGCAACGCCATTAGATTGTGGTGCATATGGAGCTGCTGTTTGATGAATTATACCGCTTTCGTTGCATAATTCCTCAAACGGGGCTACATATGTAACACCCCAAACTAGGCGGATATTACAGTGCCGTAGATCCCCAACTGGGACCCACCAGGCAAATGAAAATGAATGAATTACACAAGATAAATGTAGTACCGAACTACATTACAACAATAATTACTCCGATGAGGAGTTTAGTTACAACACACCAGGACAATACCGAATACTAGTGTATTTAATATGAAGATAAATACACAACACTGAATGAAACGGAGTATTCAAATGAAAGTCTGCAGCGGAAAATAAAGGACAATAACATGAATAAGTGAAAGATCGGGGGCCCCTACTAGTATCACTAGGACTCCTCGACATCAACATGCTATTCCCGTGCGTTTGCCTTGCCATGACCTGAAAAACAAAATCCCCAGCCGGGGTCAGTTAAACAGAACAACAATCCTCAAGGGTTGAAAATACACAAACATGATTTAACTGAAGTTATGAATTATCCTTAGTTATGAATTACGCTGAAGAGGGATATCATAGTACGCCCGTAGTGTTCTGTGCAAGTGTACAAGACGAATGACCGGACACACCCGTCTTTGCACCTAATTAGTCTCACGGAGGTAATCTGTTACCGTGTGCACAGTCCAATGTATCACTCCCAATACATGGCCATAATGTGCCCGACTAAAAATTCCACACATCCGCACCCGGCCACGCAATATGAACCCAGAAGGTCATATGAACGAGAATGACCGTAATGAATATCAATGAATAAATAATAATCTGACAAAATCAAGAATGACTCACCGAGATGAGAGTAATAATGAAATGAATGATAGCTCAACGAAAAGATTGGAACCGCTGCTCTTATGATCAAGTGATTAATTGACAATAACAAGTTTTAATATGATTAATACAATGATGAATGAGTTATGATTATGAATGATCAACAACAAAAGGTATGAATATCCTTTTAACCGAGTAAGAATTAACTTACTAAATACCGATGAAGAAAGTCCTTCCACGAACAAATGTCCTAAATGAAGTGTCGGTCGCACGAACAACCTTAATTCAATACAATTACCGACAACTGATCAATATACGAATCAAACACGAATATAACGAACTCAAAACGTCGATACGATAAAACTAAGTCCATCGAGGCATTAAAACAAACACGTTGGCCCAAACTCCGATTGTTTATAATCAAACTTCAATATACCAATATCAAATCCCCAAGAAGTGTTTCAAACCAACAAAACATCTCCAATACGATCAATAATCCGCTATGAATATCCAAAATGTGATTATAACAACAATTAGTCGAAAGTCCCCAATTCCAACTCGATATTCAAGGTGTTCTTGAATAATCCCTCAATAATCCAATGAATCCTTATACAAACTCATAATCATATACATATCCCTTCATATAGCATGATTATAACGTCCAAAACATCATATCTCAACACAAAATCAAGTCCAAAGTGTTGAAAGAATTACCTCTTGAAGATACAAGTACTTTAATCCAAGAACACGCGTTAGATTGATTATCCGGCTTCACGATCGAAAGGAGATGAAGAAAATCAAACACCCAAATGATTTGTGAAGGAAAACCCTCCCTCAAGCCTTCTCTCTCGGTTTAAGGTGAAGAAAAGGAAGAAAATGGGTGAAATGTCAAAAATGAATTTATAGGTTGACTACCTGCCGGACACGGCCCGTGCCGATCGGCACGGCCGTGTCGCATACCGGCCGACACCGGCCGACAGGACTCGACCGTGTCCTCGCTGACACGGTCGCGGCGCCGGAGGGCCTTCCGATGCTGACCCGTCCGACAATGACTTCGCATGACTCGACCGCGCTGCACGACGGCCGGCGTGGCCGGGCGACGATTCTCGCTTATCCGGAAGGGTTCGACTGCCGTGCTGCACGACACGGCCGGGTCTCGAGGCGAACACCTCGGCATTTTCCGGACGAGTACGGCACGGGCCGTGTCGACGACACGGCCGAAGTTCGCTCGGCAGTTGATCGCCAACACCGAAAAAATGAGCGGTTGAGCTAAAACGACCATAACTCTCTCGTCCGACTCGATTGACTCACCGTTTGAACCATTGGAAAGCTAACTCGATGCTCTATAATATTGCAAGATTTAGAATTTTTGGAGTTACCAAAAATTTAAAGGTGATCTAACAAAGTCGAACTCATATGAGGAAAGTTGAAACAATGAACAATAACGATACACAACTCGAAGTTTCTACGAGCGGTGAACACGGTGAATGAACATGATTGATGAATGATTATAAATGAGTGAAAATCCACCGAGTGACAATCACCGAATAAAATTATCAATGATAATGATCGAATTAGAACCGGTATTACATACACTTCTTAAAAGAGTTTCGTCCCGAAACTAAGGGTCAAACAACTCGGGATAACTCTCCCGCATACTATCCTCGGTTTCCCAAGTAGCCTCTTCGACTCAATGTCCTGGACCATCGAATCTTGACTAAAGGAATCGACTTATTCTCAATCTGCTTGATTCGCCGCTCCAACACTCGTGACAGACGCTCCTCGTACGAATGCTCATCCGCGATCTCGATTTCGTCGAATCAAGTATGTGACTCGGGTCGGCAACAAACTTCCGCAATCGAGAGACATGAAACACATTATGAATTCGGATCAAAGCCGGAGGTAAAGCCAATCGATAAGCTAACACGCCTACTCGATCCAAAATTTCAAACGGTTCAATGAATTTTGGGCTCAACTTCCCCGTTTTCCGAAACGGACAATACCTCGACTGGAATACCTTGACCAAAACATGGTCACCCGTCTCGAACTCTAGTGGTCGATTTACGATTATCTCGCATATGATTTCGCCGACTCGAAATACAACATACGACTCTTGATCAAAGCTACCTTCTCCGGCGCTATAAGCATATCGGGCTCGGTGCCGATTGATTCTGACAAGTCATCCCAACACAAAGGAGATCGACAATGACGACCGTACCAGGCCTCGTAAGGTGCTATCTTCATGGAAGCATGCCAACTATTATTATACGTGAACTCGATCAATGGTAGTTGGGCTTCCCAATCGTCCTTCCAATCGAGGACGCATGCCCTCAACATGTCCTCTAATGTCTGAATAGTTCTCTCTGATTGTCCGTCGGACTGAGGATGAAAGGTAGTACTGAGATTGAGCTGAGTTCCCATAGCACGATGAACTGATTTCCAAAAATAAGACACAAATCGACCATCACGATCGGAAACGATACTCTTAGGAGTATCGTGCAATCTCACTATCTCCTTGATGAATAACTGGGCAAGTCTCTTGGGACCCCAAGTATCCTTAATCTCAAGAAAATGAGCTGATTTAGTTAAGCGGTCCACAATCACCCAGATCGTATTCATGCCACGACAACTCGTCGGAAATTCGTGATGAAATCCATAGAAATGTCTTCCCACTTCCACTCCTAATAGGAGAGGTTTCAGATACCCGCCGGCCGATGTTCAATCTTAACTTGTTGACAGTTAAGCATCTCGAAACAATTTCGCGACTTCTCGCTTTATATTACTCCACCGTAATTTTGTTTCAAGTCCTTGTACATCTTGTGGACCCGGATGAACAATAAGGGGTAGCATGAGCTTCTCTCAAAATCGAGTTTTTCAACTCGTCATTCGCGGCACGCACAACCGGTTCTTAAATCTCAAAAGTCCATCCTCGTGGATCACGAATCCGTGGGTTTTCCCCGAGCCACATCCTCACGAATGCGCAACAATGCCGGGTCCGAACCCCGATTCTCCCCGATTGCATCCTCAAGAGATGGTGAAATCTCTAACATACAAAGTCGTCTCGACTCGCCGGGCTGCACTCGATCTCGGGTCTAAGGAATTCTGTTGGAGCTCCTTCGAATTGTTAAACGAGCAAGCATCTTCTCCGAATGCACTTACGACTCAAGGCGTCGGCGACAACATTCGCCTTCCCGGTGGTAAAGGATCTCGATATCATAATCTTTGATTAATTCCAACCACTGTCTCTGCCGCATATTTAACTCCTTCGAGTAAATATATACTTTAAACTCTTATGATCGGTGAATATCCCATGTATCGCCATAAAGATAATGACGCCAAATCTTCAAAGCGAACACCACTACCGCTAGCTCCGATCGTGGGTTGGATAATTGACCAACTATTTCGAGGAAACATCGGATTTACTTAATATCTTTCGGAGGTTGCCAATCTCGGATAGTCTCCATCTTCTGAGGGTCGACACGAACTCTGTCAGATGAAATTACATGCCCGAGAAATTCACTTCGGACCTCCAGAACTCACATTTGGAAAACTTTCCATAAAGTTGCTCTCGTCTCAACACGTCGAGAACCTGATGAAGATGAACCTCGTGTTCCTCTCGATCACGAGACTAAATCAAAATGTCATCGATGGAGACAACAACAAACTGATCCAAAAAGTCGATGAAAACCCGATTCATTAACTCCATGAATACCGCAGGTGTAATAGTTAGTCCGAACGGCATAACTATGAACTCATAATGACCATAGCGTGTACGAAACGCTGTTCTCGCGATATCCGATTCTCGAATTCGCAACTGGTGATATCCAGATCTTAAGTCGATCTTGGAAAATACTGAAGCTCCCTGAAGTTGATCTAAAAGATCATCAATACGAGGTAAAGGATACTACTCTTGATCATCACCCTGTTCAACTCCTGGTAATCGATACACAAGCGAAAAGAACTATCATTCTTCTTGACAAACAAGATCGGTGCTCCCCACGGGACGTACTCGGTTGGATATAACCTTCCTCGAACTACTCCTCAAGTTGAATCTTCAACTCCCGCATTCAGTCGGGGCCATCCGATACGGTGCCTTCGATAAAGGGGACGACTGGCTCCAACTCACTCCCGAATTCCCTTACTCTATGTGAAGGCAACCAGATAACTCGTCTGGAAATACATCGTCAATCGATGACAATGATACCACGAATGATTGAACATTTCGATCGCCCTAGAATGGTCAATCGATAAAAAGAGATACCAATAATGATTGAACAACTCGATCGCCTTAGAAAGGCCAATCGATGAAGATGATACAAGGAATGTTTGAATAACTCGATTGCCTTTGAAAGGCCAATCGATGAAAATGATACAATGAATGATTGAATGACTCGATTGTCTTAGAAAAGTCAATCGATGGAAATGATACAAGGAATGATTGAATAACTCGATTGCCTTAGAAAGGTCAATCGATGAAAATGATACAATGAATGATTGAATGACTCGATTGTCTTAGAAAAGCCAATCGATGGAAATGATACAAGAAATGATTGAATAACTCGATTGCCTTAGAAAGGTCAATCGATGAAAATGATACAATGAATGATTGGATAGTTCGATTATGGAATTTCTTCGCTTCGCCATAATAAAATTTCTCTCGAACAACGGGGATTACTTCCCTGAAGCACACATTCGACAACCAACGACGGAAAGATAGCGACCAAACGCTAACAAGCACTGAGGATAGTATCAAGACGGTTAAGCCAACTAATACCGAAAATTAAGTCATCCTAAGATAAATTCACCACGATTAGATCCATCAATCAATCGCGGTCGTTAAGCTTAATTCGGTATGATTCCGAAAATTCTTCCATCGTCAGGTAGACCGATGGTATGAGGTCCGCAAGCAGTAGGACTATCCCGAAATAAGTCTATTCAAGCATGATTCGAAAATGAATGAATGCGGTGTACCAGCATCAAAAGGTACACACAAGTTGAAATAAAATTACGAGTATACCTGAAATCATTCGGGCCACCGGATCGTCGATCCTCCTCACCATATGAATCTGGGACTTGCCGGCCCCCGAACCGGACGCTCCCGTCTGATAAATACGAGCTCCAACTCTATTTGCTTCCATTGTCTTAAACGACGATGATAAAGCAGTCTGATTCTGAAACGCTGGTTGCTTCGGGGCCTGAGATGACACCGGAGCTGACTTAGAGTCCTTTCGGCAAAAACGGGCCTTATGCCCAGAATTCCCGCAATTATGACATGTGATAGACGGCGTCGTACACCTAGTACTGAAATGGCCCGGCGCCCCACAGTTGAAACAGATGATGGCCGAACTGGCTGCTCGGGACTGAGATCCCGCAGGATTAGGCGCCGTAGGAGGTCGCTCAGAAACGATAGGACCCGCACGAGGTTTCTTGGAGGTTGACCAACCGCCTTCGGACCGATTACGCTTCGTTGATTTCTTGTCGACAGATGAAGGTTGTTGCTCCGCAATTTCCTTAGCAGCAGGCTTATACGTGAGAGTCCTCTCGATTAATTCGGCCAGAGAGGTGCAATGATGATTGAGCAACTGCACATGGGTCATCATGGCCTGCATAAAAGTGAGTGGATCAACCCGAAAATATTCTGATCGAGCCGAGTCCTGGGCACGATTTCCCAAAGCAGTGATTATTTCTCGGGTTTGGTCCGCACCGCGGCCTCTCCCGTGCATCCTCGACAGCCTCTCTCCATACCAAGTAGGAAGGTCGCATAATGATTATATTTCCCGCATGATGAGCACGTTATGATTATGTCATGAGATGATGAAAATGAGTATACATGCTCTAACTTAGTGATTATATGAATGATTTACTGGAGTTACATGATTATCTGATGAAATTCTTGAAATGATTATCTTGAATAACTTAACAAGATTGATAATATGATCATCCAGATTGACAACCGAGTAATGAAATGAATTGAGTAATTAATGAGTTAACATGATCGTCCCGATTATTAATCGAGTATTGAAATGAATTAAGTGATTAATGAGTTAACATGATCGCCCTAATCACAATGAATGATGATGTTTGAGGATTGTTAATTGATGAATGATGAATGAATGACTATTGCCAGAAATTATACCATGGCGTTAGAAATCTTACGCTTTTTCTTGGCCTCGATTGGCTCGGCATTTGCACAGTCACACGTGACGCGAAAGTCCAATGATACTAGTCCGATGACGATGATTTCAAATGAGACATGACTCGGAAGGTAGTATTCAAAACCACGCTCCGATACCAACTCGTAACACCCCAAACTAGGCGGATATTACAAGGCCGTAGATCCCCAACCTGGGACCCACCAGTGCAAATGAAAATGAATGAATTACACAAGATAAATGTAGTACCGAACTACATTACAACAATAATTACTCCGATGAGGAGTTTAGTTACAACACACCAGACAATATCAATACTAGTGTATTTAATATGAAGATAAAATACACAACACCGAATGAAATGGAGTATTCAAATGAAAGTCTCAATGAAAATAAAGGACAATAACATGAATAAGTGAAAGATCGGGGCCCCTACTAGTATCACTAGGACTCCTCGATATCAACATGCTATTCTGCGTTTGCCTTGCCATGACACGAAAAACAAAATCCCAAATGGGTCGATTAAATGTAACAACAATCCTCAAGGGTTGAAAATACACAAACATGATTTAATCAAGTTATGAATTATCCTTAGTTATGAATTACGCTCAAGAGGGATATCATAGTACGCCCGTAGTGTTACGTGCAAGTGTACAAGACGAATGACCGGACACACCCGTCCTCGCACCTAATTAGTCTCACGGAGGTAACTGCTACCGTGTGCACACCCAATGTATCACTCCCAATACATGGCCATAACGTGCCCGACTAAAAATTCCACACATCCGCACCCGGCCACGCAATATGAACCCAGAAGGTCATATGAACGAGAATGACCGTAATGAATATCAATGAATAAATAATAATCGACAAAATCAAGAATGACTCACCGAGATGAGAGTAATAATGAAATGAATGATAGCTCAACGAAAAGATTGGAACCGCTGCTCCTTATGATCAAGTGATTAATTGACAATAACAAGTTTTAATATGATTAATACAATGATGAATGAGTTATGATTATGAATGATCAACAACAAAAGGTATGAATATCCTTTTAACCGAGTAAGAATTAACTTACTAAATACCGATGAAGAAAGTCCTTCCACGAACAAATGTCCTAAATGAAGTGTCGGTCGCACGAACAACCTTAATTCAATACAATTACCGACAATCCGATCAATATACGAATCAAACACGAATATAACGAACTCAAAACGCCGATACGATAAAACTAAGTCCATTGAGGCATTAAAACAAACACGTTGCGCCCAAACTCCGATTGTTTATAATAAAACTTCAATATACAAATATCAAATCACCCAAGAAGTGTTTCAAACCAACAAAACATCTCCAATACGATCAATAATCCGCTATGAATATCCAAAAATGTGATTATAACAACAATTAGTCGAAAGTCCCCAATTCCAACTCGATATTCAAGGTGTTCTTGAATAATCCCTCAATAATCCAATGAATCCTTATACAAACTCATAATCATATACATATCCCTTCATATAGCATGATTATAACGTCCAAAACATCATATCTCAACACAAAATCGAAGTCCAAAGTGTTGAAAGAATTACCTCTTGAAGATACAAGTACTTTAATCAGAAGAACACGCGTTAGATTGATTATCCGGGCTTCACGATCGAAAGGAGATGAAGAAAATCAAACACCCAAATGATTTGTGAAGGAAAACCCTCCTCAAGCCTTCTCTCTCGGTTTAAGGTGAAGAAAAGGAAGAAAAATGGGCTGAAATGCTGAAAAAATGAATTTATAGGGTTGACTACCTGCCGGACACGGCCCGTGCCGATCGGCACGGTCGTGTCGCATACCGGCCGATACCGCCGACAGGACTCGACCGTGTCCTCGCTTGACACGGTCGCGCGCGCGGAGGGCCTTCCGACGCTGACCCGTCCGACTGACTCGGCATGACTCGATCGCGCTGCACGACACGGTCGCGTGTCGGCGCATTTACTCGCTTATCCGTATGGTTCGACTCGGCCGTGCACGACACGGTCGGGTCCCGAGGCGTACACCTCGGCATTTTCCGGACGAGTACGGCACGGGCCGTGTCGGACGACACGGCCGAGTTCGTTCGGCAGTGATCGGCCAACACTGAAAAAATGAGCGGTTGAGCTAAAACGACCATAACTCTCTCGTACGGACTCCGATTGACTCACCGTTTGAACAATTGGAAAGCTAACTCGATGCTCTATAATATTGCAAAGATTTAGAATTTTTGGAGTTACCAAAAATTTAAAGGTGATCTAACAAAGTCGAACTCATATGAGGAAAGTTGAAACAATGAACAATAACGATACACAACTCGAAGTTTCTACGAACGGTGAACACGGGTGAATGAACATGATTGATGAATGATTATAAATGAGTGAAAATCCACTGAGTGACAATCACCGAATGAAATTACTGAATGATAATGACTGAATTAGAACCGGGTATTACAACATATTCGTCACCTATATCGCTTCGAACCATCTTGATACGGCAGCCTAATTGATTTTCGGCTTCATTCTTGAAGTTCTTAAAAGCCTCAATAGCCTCATCTTTACTTCTTAAAAGATAAAGATAACAATATCTTGTGCAGTCATCGATAAAAGTGATAAAGTACTTCTTACCACCTCTAGTTTGCACAAACTTTAAATCACACACATCTGTGTGAATTAATTCAAGGCGTTGTGTTTTTCGTTTTACCGAATGAAACAGAAGTTTCGTCATTTTTGCTTCAATACAAATCTCACATTTGTTTTGAGTATTGACTTCATTTAATTTTAGTAAATCTAAGTTTACTAATCTTTTTATAGCATTTAGATTCACATGACCTAATCTACAATGCCATAAATCAGAACACTCAGTCAAGTAAGAGGAAGCAGTATCATTTTCATTAGCATTACTGGACTTGGTTACATGGCGTTTAGCCAAAGCATTAAGTTTAAGGAGTCCCTCCGTGAGGTAACCCTTACCAAGAAACCTATCAAACTTTTTTATGATAATTCTATCTGACTCAAACACTAGTTTAAACCCCTTTTTAACTAGTATAGAGCCTGAGATCAAATTCTTCCTCATATCCGGAACATGAAGCACATTCTTCAAGGTGAGTGTCTGTCCGGACATAAGTTTGAGGTCCAATTCTCCAACTCCGATCATTTCAAATGAAGCTGGATTCCCCATGTTGAGCTTCCTCCCCTCAACAACTTGATAGTTCTTAAACTGGCTCCTATCGGCACCTACGTGGGCAGTCGCACCGGTGTCGACGTACCAACCACCTTGGTTCTCAATGTAGTTGACTTCTTCGGTGACCACAGCAGCAAGGTCATCCTCTTTCCATTCGCCGTTTGTCTCGGCGATGTTGGCAACATGTTTCTTCTTCTTGTTGGCCTTCGGCTTTCGACAGTCTTTCGCCGTATGCCCATGTTTGCCACAGTTGAAGCAATCGCCATCAAACTTCTTGACTGGTTGCTTCCCTTTGCTCTTGTTTTGGACACTTGGACGAGCCCTTTTATTGGAGGGACCGCCTTGCTCCAACAGATTGGCCTTAGCATCAATCAGGCCTTTTGGTTTGTGGTCATTTTTGCACACATCAGACTCGATGCGCAATTTCACAATCAAGTCTTCAAGAGTCATCTCCTTTCGCTTGTGCTTAAGGTAGCTCTTGAAGTCTTTCCAACTGGGGGGCAACTTCTCGATCACAGTTGCAACAGTAAAAGCATCCGGTAGGACCATTCCCTCGGCACTGACATCATGAACGATGAGTTGGAACTCTTGTACTTGTTCCATGACAGGCCTTGAGTCAACCATCTTGTAGTCCAGATACTTGGCGACTACAAACTTCTTTGTACCTACATCGTCACTACGGTACTTCTTTTCAAGTGCTTCCCACATCTCTTTTGATGTGTTTACAACAGAGTATACATTGTACAAACTATCCTCTAAAGAATTCACAATAAAGTTTTTACAAAGATAGTCTCCATTGTGCCAATTGTCATAGGCAGCTCGGACTGTGAAACTAGTCTCTTGAGCACTTGGCACCGGTGGCGCATCTTCCTTAAGAAAGTTCGCAAAGCCCAATGTTGCCAAATAGAACAACATCTTCTGTTGCCACCTTTTAAAGTTGGCTCCACCAAACTTTGGTGGCTTCTCGGCGTCAGGCATCATCCTTGGCCCCGAGGTCGTTCCAAAAAAGGAACCACTCGTGTTGAACCCGTAGGCTCCAACACTAGATTCTAACATGGATCCAACGGTACCACTAAAAATGGAACCTACGGTGCCACTCGAGGTGGATCCACCGGTAGTCAGAAAGGGGATCGAAAACACCCATGGAGTTGTTGATGAGGCAGTTGAGCTCATCATGCTGGACATGGTTGCGGCAATGGTGTTTGCCACGATCGAAGCGGCAGTCGCGGAGGCAAAAGCAGCGGTGGTGTTGGAGTCGGTGGAAGCAGTGGTCGTCATCTCCAGTTATAGGATTCAGCAAGTAGTTTTCTCGTCTTGCGCTTGTTGTAGAAATCTGTTTTACAAACTTGCTGGGCGGAAATTAAATTACAACTGGGAACTACAATTACAACTCGAAAAACTGAAAATACAGGACTCGAGGCGGAATTATAAATACAATGAAAATCGAAACTGAATCTGCACTAACCAGAAACAAATTAGAAATACTAGAAGATAATCGAAACAACAACAAACAATAAACGAAACTAGACTGTGGTAGAAGTCGCCCGAAGATGCCTTCTGCCCGCAAGACGAGAAACGCCCCGGTAGTGTTCACGGATTGGCGGTTCGTCCCCAAAGGTCAACGACTTTACGTCTCTACAGTAGCAACACCGCAAACTGGAGAGCTCCGACGAACTGGAAGAGGTGAGGACAAAGCTCTGACTTATAATATGCAGAGAATGATGAAAAGTGTAAGTTTATATTGAGTTCGAAAATTGCATGTACTGATGCAGAGGAATGCATGCCTATTTATAGGCCATCTCACCTGCAAGGGATTTAAACACAGCCCTTAAGGCTGTCATAATGCAGGCATTCATGCCTGCATTAAATACAGGAGTTTCGAATATCAAAAGTTGGCAGGAGTTACAGAATTCAGATCTGCCAATTACTCCTCCTCATAACACCTGGGAGGTTACTTCCGGGTTGGACTGAATTTGAACAGTCAGGGCGCACCTGGACTGTATTCAGCTCCTTAACTATTTGACGGATGTACCTGGACATCCTTATGTGCACATACGAGCCCAACTACGTTGTTGAGCTTGTCCAAAAAATTCTTTAAGCTAGCCCAAGGCCTAGCTCACGAACAGGCCCAAAGACCAGCCCAAGACCAATTGCCAAGATCCAAGATCCAATGCCAAGGCCCACGGCCCACGGCACACGATCCACGCGCCTCGCGGCTCGCGGGCGGGCGGCGGCGGCGCGCGCGTGCGCGCGTGTGGGCTTTAAGCCCATACACATGTGCCATTAATTATTACATGCATAAAGGTAACTCCTTATATACTAGAATAATGATGGTTCATTATTCAATGTGGGATTCCATCCCTTATTAATTCATAATTAAGTGACAAACTTTAATTCACTATTTCTCACTCACCGGGAATCGGTTTAGAGAAAGTGAATATACCACGATCATCTACTCGGAACGTAGATCGATCCTATGATATTTAATTTTACAAAATAAAATTAAAATCATTAACGATTCCAACAATAATAATAAGTAGTGAGAGGATATTTTGGGTTTGAATTTGGATTACGATTTGAAAAATGTAGTAAAACTCAAAAATATATTTGATCATGAACATATCAATAAGTGTATCGAATTTCATGCATTGTCATGCCAATATGCCGTATCGTAGGGATAGGCCCGTTCGTGGTTTAGAACCCAAACTATATTCACATCACATTAAGTCGTTTGAAAATTTATTTTTGGTTCAAATCATATTTATGGTTAAATTATATTTGACGCGGATTGAATCCATTCTAAATTGGGATGGAATTCAGCATATCCTATAAACTAACAAATTTAAGCAACTGGAAAACTAAAAATCCAAAAGTTCAAATATTTTCAATATTCATAGTGACTTAGGTCTTATAAATATTCGAAGGAAATAAGTTCTATTATTTTTCTACCAATTAAAGATATATATATATATATATATAGGGAAAGTAGATGGATTAATTGAAAATAAATCTTGACCATCCATTTAATCAATATCTACGGATCAAACTCATTCTTATTTCTCAACTTAAACACCATTCTCATAACAACCTCTCTCTCTCTCTCTCTCTCTCTCTCTCTCTCTCTCTATAAATATATATATATATATATATATATATATATATATATATATATATATATATATATATATTTCCTCATTTCATGCATTTCCGGATCATTAAAAATAGTTAAATCAGTGATATTGATGTATTCTTATTTCTTAAGAAAAAATCTATTCTCACCAGAACTCACCCCTATATATATCTAATGAGAATAGATTTTTCTTAAGAAATAAGAATATATCCATACCATTGATTTAACTATTTTAAATTGATTCAGATTACAACAACAACAACAACATCAGAGCCTTAGTCCAAAAATACTTTGGGGCCGACTAACATGAATCATTCTCTGAAAACGTCAAGTCGTCACCAATAGAACAGTCATATGAAAAGGCGAAAGTGAAAGGTGAAAAGTTTAGTACGTAAAAAATAATAATTATGAAAATAAATAAATAAATAAAATAAATAATAAAAAAATAGTCCTCAAATATAATCAACCACTCAAATTCTCTCCCTCCAAATCGTCCTATCCAATGCCATGACTTCTCCAATCCCAAGAAACCTCATATCATTTTCAATCACTCTTATCTATGTCTATTCTTCATCTACCCTTCACCAGCCTATGCGCTCCCCATTCTTCAAGCCTTCGCACCGGTGCATCAATCGGCCTCCATCTCACATGTCCGAACCATCTTAAGCGATTCTCCAGCATCTTTTTCTCTATATGGGACACTCGTACTTTTTTCCTCTCTCCCAAACACCTCCATCCTTCAATAGGTATACCATCTGGCCCTTCTGCTTTTTTCGAACCCATTTTTTTTAATTACTTCCGTACTTCACCCTTTTGAATTAGGCCCATAAGATCCCGATTAACCAAATTTGAAGCAATGCTTACATCGCCAATATCTTCCTCACGTTGTCCATTAAATAGATTATCAAAGTATGCCCCCATCTTTCTCTTATCTCCTGATCTCCGACTAAAACCTTATAATCCACATCCTTCACACATTTAACTCTCCCAATATTTCGTGTCCTCCTATCTCTAATACGAGCAATTTTATGAACATCTCTTTCTCCTTCTTCAATATCTAATTTCGTATACAATTCTTGATTAATTTTTGTCCTAGCATCACGAACGGCTTTCTTGGCTTCTCTTTTACCCTCCTTATATTTCTCAAAGTTCTCCTCACTCGGGAATTTTCCTAATGCCTTGTAGCATTCACGTTTAGTATTTATCGCCTGCTTTATCTCATCATTCCACCACGATGTGTCCTTACCTGATGGCCTGTATCCTTTAGATACCCTAAAACTTCTTTTGCCGTTTCCTTAATGTTATGTTCCAACATAGCCCAAGTTGAATCTACATCCATCTCAGTGCACTCGAAATCATTACATTTAGCGACAACCTTATCCACAAAAGTTTGCCGACTCTCCCCTTGAAGCTTCCACCATCTAACTCGAGGATCCACTTGCGGGCTTCTATTTTTATAATACCTCTTACCTTTAAAATCAAGCACGACAAGTCTATGTTGAGTTGCGGTACTCTCTCCGGGTATCACCTTGTAATCCGTGTACCTCTTTCTCCACACCTTTCTCACTAAAAAGAAATCGATTTGACTTGCATTCCCTCCACTTCTATATGTCACTAAGTGAAATTCTCTTTTCTCGAACCACGTGTTCATGATACCCAAGTCATATACTTGCGCAAAATTCAATATATCACATCCCGTTTCATTTCAATCCCCAAAACCAAAACCACCATGAACATTGTTGGGAATACTTTGGTATCCAGCGTCCTCACCTTCGACTCGGGAGAACGTAACTGGCCGGGCTTAACATCCCGACCCGCGGCATCCTAGTGGTGCAGCCCCTCATGTCCGCCTGTCGCTTAGTACGGGGCTCTGCACTGCCACTAGAGAGTGGTTAAATGAATTGATTTGGACTACTCATACCAACAAGATGCATATTCTTTTCTGGTAGCCATCTCATAGAAACTCCAAAGTTAAGCGTGCTTGGCCTGGAGTAGTTATGGGATGGGTGACCCCCTGGGAAGTTTCTCAGGTGCGCGTGAGTGAGGACAAAGCGCGCAAGAAAAGACTCGTGTTGGTACAGTGGGGATAGTCCTCATCATTTCTGGGACCAACAAACATTCTCAAACCCGTCTCGTCCAATTCCCACATGACCATTGAGGTCCCCACCAATGATCAATTTCTCCCCAATATGGACTCGTTCGACAACCTCTAAGTGCTGTCAAAATTTTTGTCTCACCAACTCACTCAATCCTACTTGTGGTGCATAAGCACTTATGATAGTTAGAATCTCCTCTCCACCACAAGCTTAATACTCATAATCTTATCACTCTTTCTAGACACCTCTACCATGTCGTCTATGAAGTCCTTTTCTATGACGATACCCACTCTAGTTTTTCCTCTCTTTTCTCGAATACCATTGTTTATAATAGAGATGTAAAACGGGCTCGTGTCCGGCGGGCTGGCCCGTTAAGCCGCCAAAAAACCGGGTTAGGGACGATATTTTCTTGCATTTAAATCCGGGCTTTTTTGGCCCGGACCGTTTAGCCCGAAGCCCCTTAGGGCTAGCCCGAAGCCCGATTTATATATATATATATATATATATTGTTAATTTCAACTTACAGTAATACTATATTTATATAACATATATTAATATTATATATGTAATATATATTAATATTATATATAATATATATTATTACTGTATTTGTTAATATAGTGTGTGTATGTATATATATGAGTTGTGCTACACACTCCGAAATTGGTCCCAAAATATGTTCCGAAATGACATGTGTCATGTTTTTATTTGCGGGATTCATATTTATACACGAGGGGTCCAATCAGAATCGGATTCGGGGAAAATTAGGGACGCACACAGTGGGTAGTATAACATTTTTCTATATATATATACATAAAAGTGTATTTTTTGTTATATTTATTATAGTATAGTTGTTACTATATATATAAAATATATTGTTACTGTTTTTTTGTTTATGACTTATAAAAAAATATAAAATAGATTTTTAAATATTTAGTCCGTTTAGCCCGAAGCCCGTTAGGGTTAGGGTTAGGGCCGATTTTTCCTAGCCCGTTTAACCCGAAGCCCGTTAGGGTTAGGGCTGATATTTCCTAGCTCGTTTAAATCCGGGCTTTTTTGGCCCGGACCGTTTAGCCCGAAGCCCGCTAGGGCTAGCCCGGAACCGCTAGGGCTAGCCCATTTAACATATCTAGTTTGTAACCCCTCGGAGCCAAGACCTTTGCTTTTCCCCCAACCCACTTAGTCTCTTGTAGGCACATAATATGAATCCTTCTCCTTTTCATAACTTCCACCACTTTTGCTGATCTTCCTGTCAAAGAGCCAATGTTCTAAGTTCCAAAGTGCATCTTACTACCCTTACTAGGCTTATGGACTATATTCTTCGCACGCCTCTGTCCACATTGCGATGATCCTTGCATATACGACACCACGCCCATACTTCGGGGTAGCGCACCGCTTTCGGGCGATAACCTAGCAACCCTTGCAAATTTTAACCACCCCCGGGTTTAAGAAGTATAGCGCACCAGTGCTTATTTGACACCATCCCTAGGCGTAGAGATGGCGCGTCGCTTCTGGACGACGACCTAGCAACCTTCACAATTTTTTCACTACACTCAGGCCTGGAAAGTGTAGCGCGTCGCTTACGAGAAAACACCCCAGCGATACTCAAATTATGATTCATGCGCATCAAATGTGACTATATTTTACGCTGACTGCCACAGACCTACTGCAACACTCCTTTAAATGCATGAAACGAGGTAAGATCTTTTCCATATATTATTAGTTTACCAAACGAAGAATCAATCATTAATTAAAAAACAATCCAAGTGTTTACATAATCCGAATCATTTGATCTTAGATGTATTCTTGTTACTCAAAATAAATTCCATTCTCATTTGATCTCTTTCATATATATATACGAGACAGGCAGAACCCGTGCTACGCACGGGCTGAGCATCTAATTGTTAATCGTGTATTCTTTATGTATATTGGCGAGTGTATATTTAAGCATTATTTAGTATGTTGTATGAAATGTTTTAACTTTGTTGTATAAAAAATTAAAAATGTTTGATGTTGTTTGTTACTAAGTTGTGATGGCTTTGTTTATTTTGATCTATTACTTATTTGTATGATAAAAAAAAATGTCTTTGTTTCTTTTGGTCTATTACATAGCCTTATGATACACTTGGCCGCCTCGCGCTTGTGATACACATTGCTTACCTCGGGACCTGTATTATTATATATAACTTGTAAGTTTACTCACTCTGTCGCTTCATAAATTATACATAATATATTGATATTCCAACTTCAGTAAACACATTTGAACGACGAGACCATCAACTTGATTTACAAAAATGATAATGGATTAATGGGACTATACGAATGATCTGACAACACATACTGCTATTTCCTTTAGCATATTAAACTTCTTGTTCACAATTTCGCATGTCCAAAACTTAAATGGCAATTATATTGGAATGTAATTATCTTTAGCCCAAAACTGATAAGCCCAAAACATAAATGAAAAGGAGTAATAAAATCTACTCTACCCTAAAACTTGTCACATATAACCCTATTTTTCATTTCATTAGCCTCCCTTATTCCTTCTCTGAAATGCAGTGACACAAACAACACCATGAACACAAATCCCTTTCCTTCTTTCGCCTTTAATCCAAACCACAAATAAAAATCCACTAAATCACAACTCTCGATTCTTGTTCTTCAAACACACGACACTCTTATTCTTGATCTTGTAACGTTCTTCAAAACGGAGGCTACAAAAGATCTTGAATAAGATGTAAGGTAGGTTGTTATTATGATTTTTTTTCTTACCACGAAACAAAGATAGATTATAACATATTTGTTATAATTCTTTCTTTATTACTTTCGGATATTAAAAAGATCTATGATGGGAACGAGATCTTGCACTTTTTCTTTCATGCTTTTTGTTTGATTTGTCGAAAGGAGATATGTTGAAGTTAGCGGTTTCACTTCTACTTTGATCTCTATTTTTTCGATCGGCCATAAATCTTTTTATAAAAGGGTAGTTTAACGGCAAGTCACCACTACTGCCTTTCTTTGGGCGCTAGTTTTTTTTTTTTTTTTTTGAATTAATAGATCGATTGTATTTGATGGCCGGGTTTAGTGTGTCAAAGTACGTATTTATACTACTCATTATATGTATATGGAAAGACTAATCGGTTTATATTCTTTTTGGTTATAAATGGAGGATGGTTTATATTCTTTTTGGTTGTAAATGTATTCCACAAAGATTGTAACTTCATATTGATTGTATATTCTCCTGTATATAACCGGATAAACCTTTTGCATACTTGCAATTACTCAGGTACAACTCTTTACATGCTCGCAATTAGAAATTTAACTCCAACACTACTCCACATTAAATCATGATTACTCCACAATTTTCTAACTCTAAAACCTCTATCATCATAATTACACATTTAATTTTAGGACTGAATCTTATAGTATTATATATATATATATATATATATATATATATATATATAGAGAGAGAGAGAGAGAGAGAGAGAGAGAGAGACTTAATTCGGTGAAGTTTAGAAACTATTTTTTCAATTCCATTCTGATTTGCAAACAATATAGTGCCCGCCCCTACCGTATCGTGTCCTAATTTCTTATCATGTCATAAATCTCCTGCTAGTTGAAAAAAAAAAAAAAAAAAAGCATTAGTTTGACTCAGAATCCAAATCCCAGACTCGGGCAGTTCATCTCAGTCCCTTTTATAAAAATAGCATCCCAAAAGTTTCCATGTTTTCATAAACAAAAACAATACGTCGCCATACTACAGCCGGACAATGCGATCAACTTGAAAAATGAACCCGTTTTGGTTGACAAAATTATACATTGTGCTTCTTTCTGATCTTTCCCTTGCTATGATGCTTCCTTTTGGCTATCTTCAGCTTCTTCTTTAGCTTCTTCCCAATAGGCTTCAAGAATTTTGAGCTTTGATTGTCATCCGCCACAGCCATCTCCACATCTGCTAATCAGCAATGTCAAGATCAATACCATTATTAACAAAATGATCACATAATGGATAAGTTGCAATTTTGATCCCATAATCACAGGTGACGCGACATTGATATTGTTAAAACAAGTTCAATTAGGGAAAAGAACTTGACATTAAATATATTATTAAAAAAACTTAAATGGAAATAATCGCTAATCCAGCCAATTTTCATCTGAAATCAAATTTTTGCTAAAGAATGTCATGTGAGTGACGACATGTAAACTCTCAATTCTCCAGTTGTTTTTGTAATTTTCAACAGAAAAAAGGGGCAGAATTCGTGTTTTCATTTTTGTTCAGGTACTTTTTTTTTCTAATTATTTTTCTTTGTTGGAAAAAAATGTGATTTTTATGGGAAGTGCAACCGTGAAGAAATGGTAAGGCTTCAAATGAAAATACAAGGCATTTCAATGTCCCCAGCTACTTGTACTTCCTGAAGTGGATGAGTAACAATACCAATCCCCAGGTTTCGGCCTGTTTTCTTCAACTTAAAAAATTAACACTAAGCAAAAACAAGTTTAAATCAGCAAAAATCAGTTTTGATCAATAAACTTCAGTATTAACAAGCAAAAATCAGTTCCAACGGATTCTAATCTAACTTTATAGAATAAAATACACTAATGAATCGGTAAAATTATTTTTGTTCAGTTTCAATCAGTGAAAATCAGTTTTACAAACTCCCTAATCGTTCTATTATATTGAGGCAAATATTGATTTTAGTTTATTTTTTCTACAGTATTTAGTTATAATATAGTATAACTGATATAATATTTATTTTCTAATTGTTCGTAATATAATTTTATGGTCTCTTTTTTCGTTTCTTGGTAATAGTTTTTTATAGTCTGCTTTTATGTAACATCCATTTTCCTTCATATTTTGTCTTTCTACAAAATACCCTCCCTGTCCCCCAATGTGTGTAATTGTGGTGTTTTTTAGATAAATAATTGGGTGTGATAGATTGATAAGTTGTATAAGTAGTAATAGTGAGTGTGTAGAGGTGATTAGAAGGTAAAAGCCGTTGATGCTAAGTGTGTGGTGGAGATGGAATGGTAAGTTTGTGATTATTTGATGTGGGTGTGAGGGAGTTACAAACGTAAAGCTTCTAAAGAGACAAGAAAAAGGAGAAAACATAAAACCTAGAGCGAGAAGGAGGGAGAGTTGTTTAAGGTGAAAAGGCACACCAAGACCATCAGGTTCCTATCGCTTTGAGGAAGAGGGCGAGACACGCACCGACACAAGCGAAGCACAGAAAATAATATGCATATAAAATAAAACAAAATTTAGACCTCATAAACACATAATGACAACAAAACAATAGATGTCTACAAATATAATAAATTATTAACAAAAATAGATGTAAAAATAACTAAAGAATAGATGTAAGGTCATTGAATTTTGCATCTATTCTTCTTTCTTTCTGCCTTTTTCTCTGTGTTTATATTTGCAAGTAGGGAGGCTTGAATTGAAAATGGGTAAAAAGTTAACAGAGAGACACCTAAGGCTCTAGATCTAAAGAGTGATATAAAAATGTGGAGTGCTCCATTCTCGAGGGACTCCCATCTAGAAAGCCTTTTGGAGCATACAAGTAGCCATTTGCCTCTCTCTAATCCAGCATCAAATGATGAAAAAAATAACAGAATTGTGATTTGGACTCAAAGATTTGTAGTAAAGGGAAAGGGGGTTAGGCTCAAAACTCCAAAAGAAGTGGCATTATTAAGCAGAAATAATTAAAGTGGGAACTGAAAATTGCAGAAAGCTCACATATTGCAAATTCAATGTAAAGCATAAATAGCAAATCCATAATTACATTTAAAGGATAGGGGAAAATAAACAAGAACCAAACGGGAATAAAATTTTGAGAAACGAAGATAGAGAGAAAGAGAGAGAGAATCAAACCTAAGCCGCTAGGGTTAGCATTAAAGGAAAAGTCGGGTTCGGTTAAATCCATGGCGGCGGAACGAATGGGCTTCACAGGAAGCTTGGGGGCGGCAAGGGCAGCCTCCTGGGCGGCGAGTTTAGATGCGTCTTTCTTCTCGTAAATCGGCTCAACAAGCTCTCTCCTTATCGCCCTCAGCCGCTTCTCTCTCTTCGATCTCAACGATTTCGCCATTGTTTCTCTGCTTTTTTTTTTTTTCGCTCGAGATTCTCCTTTCTTTCTATCAAAGTACTGCTTCTAACAGAGAGGGAAGAGTGGATCTTTCTAGGCTCTCGCCAGGTTGAGAGAGGCGTATTGAGGTTTTAGGGCAAATTAAATATCTCGGTGTAGTCGAAAATACCCCTGATTTGTAAATATATTCCTCATAAATTTGATTTGGCTCCCCTAATATATTAATAATATCCGTCTCTAATTTTTCAATAATAACATGACGATTCAAAAAAATATAAAAAAATATACAAATCAATTATAGAATAGTCCAAAAATGACCACCCTAAATTGTAAATATTTCCATTTGGTCCCTTGGTTTTTGTAACTCGAGTTTACCAGTCGAATGGAAGCTAAATTGGTGTTCTCGATAGGGAGTAGCTTGGACTTTTTAATTTATGAAATACCATTTTCATTTATTTCTTTCGTTTCAATTTAATATGGATGTTTTCATTTTTTTTCAATAATTAAAAGTTACTTATCTAAATAAAATATTTTTAATTATACTCTTCTTATAAAGGTCACACGGAATAGTCCATATCACTGATTGTTTGTTGGAATCTTCAACAATTCTTCTTGAACTTTTTCAACAATTCTTATGAAATCTCAATTCTTCTTCGTACTGAGCTTCTTCAACAATTGAGATATAACCTATCCATTGAACCGACATTTTTCTTAATACCAACTAACAATTCAGACCGAATCAACACGAAATTTCTCTGTAATTGAGATCGAATTTAACTATTGAATCGCCCCAGTGACGATATGAATTTTCGTTCACGACACTATATTGGTCCGTGCTACTCATTCATTCAATTTAGTTCAATATTTTCTCAATTTCCCAATTCAACTTTTCCCAACTTATTCATTATTTTTATAAGTTGTATTGATTCTATCAATCAATTCTTCCCTAACTTATTTTTGTTGTATTGATTTTTTAAATGAATTGAAATCATTTGCATGAATTGGTTAATCGGTACTTAAGTTACAGTTGGTTAATCTGGTGCAGTTTTGTTAGCGACTTTGATATGCTTTTGATTTTTACAGTTTGTTACGGAGTACTCTATATGGTAATATGATATGATGTTTTTGAGCATGTATATTGGCATAATGCATTGTAATTCACTACATCTATATTTGTATGAAGACATTGATTGAAGCTCATTTGTGTTCTCTGTGTAATGAAATCGAGTGCAAGAGTGTCATTTTGTGTACTCAAGCAGCTTACTCATTTGGTATAGGGGTAGCCGTGCATGAGTTTAGTTCACAACATACATCATTTACATAAGTATGAGGACTTATTGCATCCCAAATGACCTTTATTCATTAAAATCATCAGTTTCATGTTTCAATGTTGGTCCTCTTTCTTTGCTTATTCGTCAAGTAATTTAGCTTATTGCCAATAAATGTTTATAGCGACCCAAAAGTTTAAAGCATGCTATATTTCTCAAAATAAATAAATTATGTTGAACGGAAAATAACTGAATAAAAAAGTAGGACAAAAACTGTGTATTATTCCATTGATGGCATTCCTTTAAATAGGGAGAAATACATACAAGCATGCCTAATCCTACCCTAACTAGGAAAACCCGTAAACAAACAGACTTAGGCACACATTGAGTATTATTACTATAACAATCCCCCGTGTGTCTAGTCTACAAGCGCATGTCATGGTGCCTCGTTAAAACCTCGTCAAGCAAAAACTCAGTGGGAAAAATGTCTTGGTCGTAGGGAAAAAAGTACAGCATCTAGACACATCAAGTTTAGACTTCGTCCTTTGAATCTATCCTCTCATATGATCGTTACATTCGATCATAGCGCTACTAAGGTGACTATTCCATCGATTCCTAAAATCGTACATCTTGTTACCTCGTTAAAAACCTTTCCAAGTGATAAAAATCATGTGGGAATGATTCTTGGAAGGAAAAGAGTATAACGTACGGTGTGGATGTAAGACTCCCCCTCAAGTCTACATCTCCCCCTGACTTGTACATCAATCAAGGATATTTTGAAAAACTTGTGCATGTGTCGTTTGCCTCATTAAACATTGGTAAAAAAAAAAAAGCACTTGCTTTATGACGTCGGTGAGTAAAAAAAACATTGGGAGAAAATAAACATTGGTAAAAAAAGAGTACAACGTCGCTGAGTAAGTTTCTTTATGACTCACCCTTCTCCCTCTACCTTTACATCGATTTTGGGAGTTCGGAAATTCTCCGCATTCCGATACTTCTCATATGTTTTTCAAACACGGCTTTGGGCAGAGATTTGGTGAACAAATCGGCCATATTTTTCTCAGATTTCACTTGCTTTACTTGAATATTGAGGAGAACTTGTTGTTGCTGATTATAGGAGAATTTTGGAGATATGTATTTTGTATTATCCCCCTTGATATACCCAAGCTTCATCTGTTCGATGCAAGCTGCATTATCTTCATATATGCATGTGGGTGCTTCAGTGACATTACTTAGTCCACTGTTACCTCGGATATGTATAATGATAGCTCTTAACCAAATACACTCACGTACCGCCTCATGCAAAGTGATAATCTCAGAGTGATTGGATGAGGTAGCTACAAGGGTTTGTTTAATAGATCTCCAAGATATAGCGGTGTTCCCAATAGCAAATACATAGCCAGTTTGGGAATGACCTTTGTGTGGGTCGGAGAGGTACCCTGCATCAGCAAATCCTACCAATACGTTCTTCGGGGTAGGTTCTATGGCATTAGCATTTACTTCAGCATTTGCCTTTACGGAAGCAGTTTCTTTTGCCTGCTTGTAGGGAAAGAATAGTTCCAAGTCAATGGTTCCTTTTAGGTATCGGAATATGTTCTTGATACCATTCCAGTGACGTTGCGTCGGTGCTGAGCTAAATCGAGCCAGCAAGTTTACTGAGTAGGCGATGTCCGGTCGCGTACATTGAGTTAAGTACAATATAGCGCCTATTGCACTTAAGTAGGGAATTTGCTCCCAAAAGCTCCTCGTCATCTTCCTTTGGACGGAATGGATCTTTCTTCGCATCCAAGCTACGACCAATCATGGGAGTGCTAACCGGGTGTGCTTTGTCCATGTTAAAGCGTCTAAGCATCTTCTGGACATAAGCAGACTGGTGGATGAAAATTCCATAAACTCTATGTTCTATCTGAATACCAAGACAGAAACGAGTCTTCCCAAGATCTTTCATCTCAAACTCAATTTTCAAGTATCCGGTGGTTTCTCTTAGTTCATCAAGAGTGCCGATTATATTCATATCGTCGACATATATTGCGATGATCGCAAATCTGGAACTTGTTTTCTTTACAAAGACGCAAGGACACAGTTCATCGTTCTTGTATCCCTTTCCAATCAAGTATTCAAACCGTAAAGTGAGCGTTTCAAACGAACTGAATACGCACTCCGTGGTATGGAGTTACTTGATTTGGGTAATGAAACGCCTTCGGTCACTTTCATATAAATCTCCGTATCTAGATCCCCATAGAGATACGTAGTGACCACGTCCATTAGATGCATTTCCAATCCTTCAGAAATAAATAGGCTCATTAGATAGTGGAACGTAATACCGTCCATTACAGGGAGTACGTTTCCTCATAATTGATACCAGGGCGTTGTGAGAAACCTTGTGCAACAAGGCGAACCTTGTACCTTAGGACTTCGTGATTCTTATTATGCTTTCTGACAAGGACCCATTTGTGTCTAACAGGCTTTACACTTGGCGGAGTTAGCACTACTGGGCCAAATACCTAGCGTTTTGTTAGAGAGTCAAGCTCTGCCTGGATAGCTTCTTTTCATTTTGGCCAATCGGCTCTTCGTTTACATTTTTAACAGAGCGTGGTTCGATATCATCGTGCTCTATAATTTTTTGAGCAACTGTGTATGCAAACACATCATCAATATGAGTGGTCGATCTTTTCATCAAATCAGACACACTTTCATAGTTGATTGAGATCTCTTTGTTCTATGATGTCGAATCGATCTTCGGGTCGTCCCCCAGTAATGATTCGTGGACATAGCTATAGTCAGAGACAATCTCATGGGAAGGTGTTGGTCCCTATAATGATGAAGACTGTACTCACTGTACCAACACGAGTCTTTTCTAGCGCGCTTTGTCCTCACTCACGCTCACCCTGAGAAACTTCCCAGGGGGTCACCCATCCCATAACTACTCCAGGCCAAGCACGCTTAACTTTGGAGTTTCTATGAGATGGCTACCAGAAAAGAAGATGCATCTTGTTGGTATGAGTAGTCCAAATCAATTCATTTAACCACTTTCTAGTGGCAGTGCAGAGCCCCGTACTAAGCGACAGGCGGACATGAGGGGCTGCACCACTAGGATGCCGCGGGTCGGGATGTTAAGCCCGACCAGTTACGTTCTCCCGAGTCGAAGGTGAGGACGCTGGATACCAAAGTATTCCCAACAATCCCCCCCCAGCGTACGCCAGAAGACTCGAACCCGCGCCTCGCTCTGATACCAATTGTTGGTCCCCATAATGATGAAGACTGTACTCATTGTACCAACACGAGTCTTTTCTAGCGCGCTTTGTCCTCACTCACGCTCACCCTGAGAAACTTCCCAGGGGGTCACCCATCCCATAACTACTCCAGGCCAAGCACGCTTAACTTTGGAGTTTCTATGAGATGGCTACCAGAAAAGAAGATGCATCTTGTTGGTATGAGTAGTCCAAATCAATTCATTTAACCACTTTCTAGTGGCAGTGCAGAGCCCCGTACTAAGCGACAGGCGGACATGAGGGGCTGCACCACTAGGATGCCGCGGGTCGGGATGTTAAGCCCGACCAGTTACGTTCTCCCGAGTCGAAGGTGAGGACGCTGGATACCAAAGTATTCCCAACAGAAGGATTCCCAGTATTGATAAATAATGGGTTGATTTGTGCCTCACCTACCCTTTTCTTCCCTGGGCGGGTGTCTATCGAACTAGGTGGCCTCCCCCTCTTCCTTTTGGGAGCCACGACCTTGATCGCGCTTCCACTGGGTGCGATCGCATCACTCGGTACATTGGTGATGTGCCCCTTATTGGGGACTTCTAACCTTGCAGGCACATTTGCAGCTCGAATGTGTGATCTTGTCGCTTTAGCGATATCAGTAAACGCATCAGGCATCGAATCTGCTACGTTCTGGAAGATCGAGGATTCGTTGTACTTCACGATCACATAGTGAGGTACAAGGATCATAATGAGACAGACTTGAGACGGACCAGGATAATTCCTATCGTTCCTTGAGAATTTTTTTCTCATCTCCTCCTAACGACGGGAATTCTGACTCATTGAAGTGACAATCCGCAAAGCGTGCGGTAAAAAGATCACATGTCAAGGGTTCTAAGTAGCGGATGATTGTTGGGGATTCATATCCAACGTAGATACCTAAATGTCTATGAGGACCCATCTTATGGCGTTGTGGGGGCACAATCGGCACATATGTTGCATAACCAAATATGCGTAGATGTGAGATATCCGGCTCATATTCAGTTACCAACTGGTACGCTTCCATGTCTAATGAGCTTCAGAGAGCTCATGAGAAAATGTCTTCTGCTAGGCAGATTCTATCTCACTTAACCGAACTTTATGGTGAGCACAGCAGAACTGCTATATATGAGATATCCAAGCAACTATTCGGTGCAAGGATGAAGGAAGGTGAGAAGGTTGGGGAACACGTCCTCAAAATGATATCTATGATCGAGAGATTGGAAGCTCTTGATTTTAAAATGGATACTTCTCTCCAAACCGACCTTATCCTATAGTCTCTCCCTGATTCCTTCTCACAGTTTGTTATGAACTTCAACTGCAATGAGATTGCATGCAAATTAGCTGGGCTAATGAACAAACGTTTTAATAATCTTCCTTTTTCTTTTTTAGTTTTTTTTTTCTCTTATTGGTAGACTTTAAGGGTAATAAAGTCTTTTAACACATTTTGGTATCAAAAACTTATAGTTTTATGAATGGGGATATATAACTTGTTACTTTTATGTTTTGGTACTAAAAAAGTGAGATCCCAATTGAGATTACAAAAAGGCTTTCAAGGACGAAAACAATGACGTGGACGAATACAATGAGGTGTTTTCATCCTTAGAGTGGTCGGGGCATAGTTTTGCGCCACAAGAATATTGGATGATTATGCCAGAGACGGAGTTTTTGATTGGGAACAAGTTTAACTTAGTTTTCCATTTCATATCTAAAGAAGGTAATAATAGTTCGACATTGTTTCCGCTTTGGAGAGGCTCTGACCAGTTCCCAGATAAAAAGATAATCACAATTGCACTGGTAAATTCAAATCATTATGTAATGGTGAAAATGCAAGGCGAGTTTCCAATGGATTTCACACACAACTTATGGAGACTAAGGAGAGAAAGAGACGCAGCTGAGTGGGAAATCTATTTAAATCACGTCTAAAGCTTTATAAAGATTGGGTAGCAAAACCTGCTGAATATGAAGTTATAGATTAATTTTTTTATTTATCAATTGTTGTTATTTATTTATTTTAAATAAATGGGTGTCATTTAATAATACATTGTTCTTAGTTTTTAATTTTAAATTTTATTGCTGTATTGTTTAAATTTCAAATTTTAAATGACTGTTTCGCATGAGGCTTTTGGCATGAGTTAAACAGTGTGAAGGACTTTTCACAAGATTTTTCACAAAACAATTCGCAAGACAAAATATTTTAAAAGTTAGAAGAGAAAAACAAAATATGTTTAAAAAAATCATACTAATTTTTTTTAAAAATGCATTAGTTTTTACCCGACTCAGTTTTGAATAAAATTTATATCGAAACATAGATAAAAATAAGCACGTCACAACGGTATATTTGAAATTTTATAAAATATTATATTTTAAAAGATATAAGAGAAAAACCAAATATGTTTAAAATTAATCTTAATACTAGAATAGTGGTGATGTGATGTGATGCGATGCGATGGGGTGTATAAATCTCGAAATGAGTGTATGAATCTCAACCCAAAGAGAGAATGAGGGGGAGGGACGATGAGTTTTGTAAATTAGAGTTATATTCTTTTATTTTCTGCAATAATAATATGGAGTTAGATATAAATAGTTTGGCCAAGAGTAATTCATGACATGCATTTTATTTTATTTTTAGTTTATTATTTTTTATCTCTGTATTATTATTATTATTATTATTTTTAGGCGGCACACAAGGACTTAATTAAATTCTACATTAGATCAAAGTAACAAAGTGGGGATTCCTAACATTGATTTTTAAATATTTATCCTTATTATGCATATATTCAATATGCATGTCAAATGTTGAGGACCTCCGGGTAAAATATATTATTAGGTTAGCCTTCGGGCTATATTTTTTGAGGGCATTCGGATAAATATAATGATATTGAGGGCTTTCGGGTAAATATCTTCGATGTTGAAGGCCTTCGAGCAATATGATTGATAGACCCTCATGCAAATATATTTATTAATGATGCTTGTTATATTATTTATATTGTATAGTTTGGATAGACTAAAGGATCCCATCGAGGTAATAGCAATCACCCCAAAACTATTATTTTTTTCAGGTTAAAAAATCCGACGATGTCAAGCATGGCGAGAATGATGATGGAATAAAAAGTTTATTTTATTCAATATTTGGAATAAAAACTCTTTCTCATTTTATTATGAAATAAATAACTTATTTTTTATATCAAGTATTATGTTTATTTATTCCAAAAATGGGGCATTACAAGTGGTATCGAAGTAGATCAACTTCAACCTAATCACACTGCACGGATTTATCATTCTATAGACTTGGAAAATAGTTGTATTTTAAAAAGAAGTCATCATGACGCCCGCTACATCGTGTAAAAAAGAGTCAAAGTCAAGAAAAGTTATATTGCAAAATCATATCATATTGTTCATTGCAAGATTGTCAAATATTTTAAAGTCCTCAAAATTTTAAATCTTACGGGAATTATTATTCCCGTGATGTGTCTTAGCTAATACTGGTTGTAGATACATAGATGGAAGGTTCTAGATCCTTCTAGTGGTAGTAGGATCCTATTAGATGTCTTACCTTATCTAGGAATCCTATGTATGGAAGGACTCTCATTGTAATGCCTATATAAAGGCCCCTCTATCAGTGTTATGAATGCAATTGCTTGACTCTATTTACAGTCTTTTTACTTTCTCCTGAAACACGTTATCAGCACGTAGTCCCCAAACTGAGCAAGAAATTTCTTTTTCCTCTCCCATTTTTTTTTTCTGAAAATCCCGAAAAAAAAATCGGATTTTCCTGCAAACCATAAATCCCGATGGTCGCCGCCGGAGCCAGAAAACCAGTTGCGGACCACCGCCAACCCGATCTCGCCTGCATCACCTTGTCGTCGGCACTCGATCCCACTGTTCGGATCCCCTCCGCCGCCTGCACCTGATCCCGCTGCCCAGCCCCTTGCTACTTGCAACCCGATCCCGGTGCGCGAACCTTCATCTCCCGCGACCAGATCCAGCCCCGATCGCCCTAAATTCCAACCGCGATTCGCCGTGCACAGCAGTCCAATCCAAATCTACACCGGTCGTCTTCCCCAGATCCCGGCTTATCTTCAGTGTCCGATCGCAACCAGTAGAGCCTCGGCCACTCGCCCGGCCGTGTTTGGCCCGCCCGATTTGTACGCCCGATTCTTTGCCCGGCCACCGAACCCGACTCGCGATCCAGTCCAGTCAGGTTGTGACCCGACCCGGTTGCCGACCCGACCCGCTCGACAGTCCCGTTTTCATCCAGCCAACTGTTGCCTAAGGCTGCGACCCGATCTGATCGAAGCACAGCCAGATTGTCCAAACGATTTTATGCACGTGATATTTAATGTTTGAAAACCTACTGCAGTCGAGACAAACCTATCAAAATCGAAAGAAAAAAAAACGAGAGACGAGAATTTCCGCGCGTGAATTTTCTGCACAGCGCAGTTGTACCAAAATCATATTTTCCGATTCGTTAACCGTCGGATCGGTGTGAAATTTTGACAGCAATTTCACAACACAAATATCTGTATATTCAACGGTGGAGATCGGATTCTGAGTAATATTGATTACTGAATCTGCCGCCGAACAGAAGCAGATTTTTACGAGGAAATTTGGAGATCTGACCTCATCCAATACCGAGCTGCTGCATCGCCGCACTCGAGTCCTTTTTTGGCCGAATTATCGAGCCCAGTAGCCCTATCTGGGCGTTTCTCAACTCTCCATCTTTTCCTAATTAATAATTCATTTGTTCATTAATTTGTACACTTATGAATCTTACCATGTTTATGTTTTACATGAATATAGGAAAATATGTTGCTCATGATGATGTACAAGATATGGAGAGAAGCCATATTTATCCCGTTCAAGGATCAAAGTAAATATAGAACGGAGTATCCACGGAAATATGTTGCTCATATGGAGAGAAGCTCCCGTTCAAGGATCAAAACAAATATGGAACCAAGTACCCGTAAGACTTTATTAAAGTTCCCGTTTTTCAATTCTTCTCTTTTGGGAATTTTTTTTTTTGGGAAATTGGGTATTTGGGTTCTTTATCTCCCACGCTACTTTGCGGTGGATGAGACTATGAGAGGTGGTATCACTCTCGTATGTCGAAGTAAACTGTGTGACGGTCCTGGGGGAGTCAAGGATAATTGTTGAAAGTCGATATTTGTGGTTGTTGCATACACCACGTTTTGGGTGCGATTTGACGTCGCCGTTTTGTCGATTTTAAACCAACAATTGAATAAAATGAATATTGTTGGTAACAGTAAAGTTATGACTTGTTCATGATTAGTCACGGAATTGTGACGTACAAATGGGACAAACATCAATTGCGACGGATATGTCGTGGTTAAAATCGATTTGTGACGGATTTATCACGTTGAATTGAGCGACCACCACGTTGGTCTTGACCCAATCCCATACTTGGAAAACTCCATCTTTCATCCTATTAAAATAAAATATTGTATGTGGGTGTAGTCATGCACCGTCTCCTCGCAATATAATATATGAAAGAATGTACGAGAAATTCTTATGAATTTTAACATGTAAAGCAATGGCATATTGCGGTAAATACATGAATTCATTGACCTCGATTATAGTTCGTATGACTATAGGTCCGAATACTTTTCCGAGTATTTATAAAGGCATATGCCTTATATATTTGACTATGTTTAGTCGATCTTATTGGATGGTCAAGACGAGTTGGTTATGGTATATTCATTATGTCTCATGGTTCAAAATGCTTAATATTGATGCACCGCGTTCCATCAATATAACATGGCTATTATGACGTATACTTGCAAATTGAGAATTAAAATACTTGGTTGATTTGATGCACTTTGGTGGATTTTGTCTACACTTTGATCATGACTAGGCGCATCCTCCTTGGTATTTGTTTATGCTTTGAAAGTTCAAACGAAATCAGTGGTTTTTAAACAGCCTTAGCTGTACCGACATTCCTACTTTCTCTGCAAGTCTACCAAGTTGGAGTTACCTAAAGGATCATTAGTCGAGATAAGAAATCGAACACCCTGCTGCGTTTAGACGCACCTATGGCTGTTATTGCCATGTTTTTGCATCAACACTTATGCCATTGGATATGGTCTCAACCTTGTTTTCTCACTAAAGTTAGGAAATACTAAAGCAGTCAATTAAAACATGCACTGTGATCTGAGTTTAATGATCCGTATGGTGCACAATATATGTATAGAAAGATACGGAAGTCTAGTTACCAGAACATCTGACTGTTTGTCCATAGCCTTCCTAACAAGGGAGTTATCGATGTTTTAGTGAACAAAGGTCAAGCTGCGCGGAATTTATTTCCAGCGATTGTGCTAACTTTTGTCCCAACCAACTTGGTTCTCATCTTGAATTTGCAAGTGGTCTTATGACACATGTTTTTCAACCTCTTTTTGGCCGAATTTGCCATAGATGATGCAGTTTTTGGTATGCGTTATACGCTAAACTATCATATTTCAAATGTTGAAAAACAGTTTCCTTGGGGAAGCCCAATATTCGCACCCTTATAAGAAGGTCGAGCGTGTGCATGGTAGTGTTACACCATGCTTGTGTCGTAATTTTGCCCCTTATGCATATAACCTTGCCATGTTATGCACTCAATATGATAGATCATTTTGATCGTATCTGGTATAAAATCTCTATGTTGTTAGAGTGTTCGCTATGCTCATATTTGTAAAATTTTGCAAGCTAAATTGAGTGTGTATTAAGATATTTTCAAGGAACACGATATTTTTGGATTTCGGTTTATAAATCCATTGTGACTATGATGAATAGATCATCACAATCAATGAGCGGTATAATGCTCAAGTTGTTGAATGCCGAATGGCGTTTTCTAGTCACATATGTTCCGTAACAATTGAACCATGTTATGACTCGATGATACATATGCCAAAGTGTATCCCTCATAGCATCTCATTATGATTTGTGAGAATAAAATCTTATGCATCATTTGTATTGGATATGTGAAAAGAAAAAATATTCATGAGTCAATATGGTCCGGCTTGCATCGGTTTTTGTAACCAGAAGATGTATTGGGACATTGACACATTTAGGCTTTAATAGTCCGGAGTTTGGACAGTTGATGATCCATATACCACGGTATTGTCATGGACATCATTTTCTTTGAACAAAGAAACTAGTTGGATCAAAGACACCAAAGTACGTTGGTGGAGTCGTGAGCAGGGCTCATGATCGATGATGATATTTATGTCATCCGCGTCTTGCTTTCATAAGCATGTATGACGCCAAAGACCCCCCGATGATCCTTCTTAGCCATGTTCATTTATTAAAGCCTATTATTTGGCACGATTGGGAGACGACACCCTCCTATGCTAAAGAGAATAATGTAGCGAATCGCATAAGCATGGTGCTGAGTCCTCCCTTCTCACCGAGTCCTTATATATACATGATCATAAGTATTAGCCTGGGTGGCTTATGATGCTATAATGGTGTTCACAAATGGTCATACTCAAGTAATAACATTTATATGTTATGTTGTTCCTTTGACAATGATTGATAAGTTGATGAAACCTGAGTTATGGTTGTCCAACTTGCGGACCAGTCATTGTAAAGGTCGGTTCACCCACTTTTTAGACCAAGTCTTAAAGTGAAATTTTAACGAGTACTTCCTAACATCCAAGGCTACCTTCTCACAAATTTTGGTGCCATTTAGAGACTTGGAAGGAGGTGAACCACTTAAAATGAAGTTTTCACATACCACCAGCCGTCCCAACAACCAGTTCGATATCATTTTGATCGGTTTTTGACCACAAGGTTGATGGTTTCGGAATCCTAAATACCCGTTTATACATGCTCATGAAATTTTGAGGTGTTTGGAGCTGGTGAAGGGAGTGAACTCTTCAAGAAAGCACTAGAGGTTCGATAAAACCAACGGCCTATCATCGGTTCAATCATTTCTTCATGTTCGATCCCGGTGGTGCATGGTGGTGGTTTTGTTGGATTCTCAAGACCAGTAGCTACGGTTATGTAGCATAGGTCAACATGTCATATTCACCTATACCTATCATCATTCAAATGCTTAGTTACAAGTGTAACCATATGCATTTTGTTAACTGGATTGTGTTAACACGGAAAACCTTTATCGTCCACATGTTCATGTGCCAAAGTGCGTCACCACAACGCATTATGACGGGTTATAAATGATGAATATGACATGCGCTTTCACTCATAGTCCGCTTAAAATATACCTTGGCAGACGATCTCGTAAGTCACTTTGATGAGCCAGTCTTCCCGTCGTTAGGGGGAGATGCGAACGATCATGTTCGAGTAGAACGACTTGGAATTGTCGTAGTTTGTCCCTACTGTGTCTCACCAAGTTCCCTAAAGTGACGAGATTAAATACATGCTGCAAACATGTCTGCAAGGATTGTGTCCGGTCATGGACGTTCGTCACCTATAAATGGTGATATGGTAACACCACAAATTGTGGTAGATGGTGTTACTAGGCCGTGGATCTCATAGAGTATTGGGATGCCACTTGGTTCGATAAATACTCTCGCTAAGAATGTATGCGAGCTTGGTACATGAAACTTGATCATATGATCAAATGAACTCATCCGTCTCATGTGATTCTGGATTATAGTCATCATTGGGGGACGCCTCAATGAATGCCAATCCATAAAGAGTACTCTATGAATAAAGCCGGTTCATGAGGACGTGGAATGTGAGTTTAATCGAACCATACTTCGTTGAAAATCTACAACTTTGTAGTCTTGGCCTAAAATGAAAACATATGCGACTCTAGTATAAACAAAGTGATAGCCCTTTGTTGAAGTGGTGCCGACACTCCAAAGATAAGATCTATCTGTAAACTTTGTTAAAGCGAGTGAGAGAAGGAGTTAAACTCACCTCATGGCGCGAGGTTTCTCGTGAACGCACTGGAATCGACTACGATGACACGAAACTTAGTTGTGCTATCGTAATGGATGTTATAGCATCCACTATATTTTCAGTTAGATAGTTTCCCGAAAACTGGCGTGCAACCTGTGGTTAAATCTTATCTTAGTGGGGAACTAAGTTAAGTGATGAAAGGATCTCGTGGTGGATCAGACTCAAATCAAGTGGCTCCTGACCACGGAGCGCGTCGACAAGTGATTGTCGGGAACACATACTAAGTATATACTTGATTTGGAAGAGATATGAAGCTTTTGCGTGTAAAACTAAAGGTTTATAGTGATGTACTCTTGTGAGACTAAGAGATTCCTCTAAATCCAAAGTTAAGAATGAAAGGATCTTGGGGACACTTGATGATGCGTATTCATCAATCGGTTTAAGGCAATCTAAGGGACGGTTTCCTTAAGAGACGATAAAGTAATGCCTATATGATTCCCAATGATTAGTCGAAGTCATCATAATACTTGGCTCACTTAAGTGATGATGCAGTCTTAAGAGAAAAGTACGGTATTATGTACTCATGTTTGACTCGATGTACTCATTCGTAATAATCCGGTAAAGCTACTGTGATGATAGCCTAGGATGCGCTCACGCAATGTCTGTGATTGACAAGAAGCTTGAAGCTCGCTCTATCTCGATAAAAAGGACACTTGAAAACTGATACCTGAATCTGCCCAAAATGTGTTGGTCTATCTCCCATATGACCTATAGGGCAGCTCACTTGATGGACAATGGTGAAATTGGTGTCATTGGAAAGGTTTGTGTCTACTTTCCAAGGAAACCAACTATTTGATCACATCCATCATGTTGAGTGACATATGACTATTGTTGCAAAGTAGGACAGGATATGTCCGGTAATTTGCTGAGTCAACTTCGATAGAGCTTTGTGATCTGCTCAGGTTGATCTAGGTTACGTACTGTATGTGAATGAAAAGTTATGGGTGTCTAGTTTTCATAAGTTCTTATAGTTTCATTGATACCTATTGAATCGAAGAAGTTATGACTAATTTAGTGCATGGAGGTCAAGACTTTGGAAAACTTGATAAGTCTTTAGTGACTCTGCACTTTGGATGCGTCGCGCTCTTTTTGTCCTTAGACCAAGGTTTGTTTTTTCCCATTGGGTTTTCACTTGGTAAGGTTTTTAACGAGGCGACCTATGAGAACATCCATATAATGATGCGTTGTACTTCTGTTCAACTTAGACCAAGAGGTATTTTTCCCACTAGGTTTTTCCTTGGTATAGTTGTGAGGGCAACTTGGCATCTGACTCCTATGATTTGAGGTACTCATCATGGGAGTAGTTATGTATACATCAGGGGGAGTATACATGATATGTTATGTTGGTGCGTTGCAATCTTTTCCTCATCAAGCCTTTATTTTTCTCATGGGGTTTTGTTTTGGCTTGGAATAGGTTTTTACGAAGGCAACATCTTCTGCACCATTGTTGTATTAGTGCTCGACACAGGGGGAGTGTTCCGGGAATTATTATTCCCGTGATGTGTCTTACCTAATACTGGTTGTAGATACATAGATGGAAGGTTCTAGATCCTTCTAGTGGTAGTATGATCCTATTAGATGTCTTACCTTATCTAGGAATCCTATGTATGGAAGGACTCTCATTGTAATGCCTATATAAAGGCCCCTCTATCAGTGTTATGAATGCAATTGTTTGACTCTATTTACAGTCTTTTTACTTTCTCCTGAAACAATATATATATATATATATATATATATGGGGATCTTCGGTTTGCTTTTTGCAAAAGAAATGTGCCATTGCATTTGCATCCCCCTCAATTGGTGTTTTATATGGCTTGTTTTTACCCAAGTGATTATAGCAATGACACTCATCAAATCCAACAGATTTCCCATCAAGAAGTGACACAACCTTGGAAACTGGAAGATTGCATTGCCGAAAAGATTCAACTAGAGCTTTTGCAGCCATGGGCATATGTCTTCTCTGTTTCATACAAATTTGCTTGGAAGGGGTAACAGGATTGTGATTGTGTTGTTCATGAAAGTCAGTTACTCTCCATCTACCACTCTTGACAATGGCAATCACAAACCGTGCCATACACCCACACTTTTGAGTTGAAGTGTTTCTTCTTCGAACGGGTCTCTCGGGATCTTGTATAATGAACTTGGAGAAATAATTCCCTTCACGGTCACAAACTAGGCATAGTCTTGTAAGCATATTATCTCGTGCTTTGTCTCTCCGGGAATCTCTAATGCGAACACCAAAACCCCATCTACGAGCATATTCATTATAAAACTCTTTAGCTTCACAACATCACAAACATTTGCCCTCGTATGGTTTTTCCACAGAACCTCCTTCAAAGACACAACCTCTTCACTACGGATTACGTAGCGGATTGACTAACAAAGAACTTCACAAAAATAACATTATCGATTGGTGTTTGAATATGGATTGAACTTCCTCAATATCGAACGAATCAATCCAAATCAATATCCGACTCACTTACGTAAGATGACTCGGTACCACACACTTCATAATAACTATCCATCGTGTAGCTGCATCGAGAAAAAAAAAAAAAAGAGATTAGCCCTCGTAACTAACTCCATATGATTCTTTCAAGAAAGACCCACATCAAGAAAAAGAGATTAGCCCCTGACATACATATATTACTACATCGACATATGTAATAAACTCAAATTTCAATTGAATGACCTTTATTATTACTGATGGCTCTATCAAGAAACTACTGCAATTTATGGAGGGGCAAATCGGAATACATATATATATTTAAAATCGGAAGCAAACCTGACAAATATTAAGAACAAAAAATTAAGAAAAAAAAACATGAATCAAGAAAAAAAAACCTGTATCGGAGCTGAAAAATCGGAGCTGGAAAAATCGGAGCTGGAAAAATCGGAGCTGAAAAATTGGAGCTGTAATCGGAGCTGGAAAAATCGGAGCTGAAATCGACGGATGAAAAGAAAAAGACAGAGGGAGAGAGAGAGGAATAGGGGAGAGAGAGGAATAGGGAAAGAGAGAGAGGACGGATGAAAAGAAAAAGACAGAGGGAGAGAGAGAAGAATAGGGAGAGAGAGGAATAAGGAGAGAGAGAGAGGAAAATAAAAATATTAAAATGAAGGGTGGGGATTAATGTGTGAGATAAGGTGTTTAAGTTGTTTGTGTTGATATATATATATGGATAAAAATTTATAGAGCAGACTTGCTTGTTTTTCATTTTTTTCCGACTAACTGAATTGACAAAAAGGCCTGACAAGAGAAGGAAAGTGTTGGGAAAACAAATACCCTGTATCGAAACAGCCGGGATATCCGATCCCTGTATCGAATGATATTTGATAAAGAGGTTTTGACACATATGCCAATACCGAATACAGTAAGGAAACTGTATCGAAGCTTTAAGGCTTTATCCTGTATCGAAGACCTGCCTCGAATCAGCATAAGTGAAGCTCTTGATGACTAGAAGACTTGTAAAAGACCAAGTATGGAAACTGTCTCGAAACCCAAAATACAGTTATCTTCCATACAGCTCACAACAGGACAAAGAAGGAACAGAAGTCAAGTCCCGTTGAACAAAGAAGTATTTAAATACTCAAGGATAAAGTATTTAAATACTGCCAGTCTTCAGATCTTCAGAATCCCGCGAAATCCGGATCGTGTCATAATCCCGTTGAAACGAAATCTTATTCAAACGGATATATCTCAACGGATACTTTCTTCAGAGACTATATATATATCCTTGAAGACATTGAAGATCAGTTACCCAAGTAACCTAACACTCAAGCTATCAAAAGTTATCATCAGAGCAAACATATCTTCAAAGCATACTGCAATTAAGAACGAAAGAGATATACAGTGCTCAACATCAAGAACAGTCATCATCAGCTCAAGAACTTCATATTCAAAGTCATTGTTCTTACACAGTTACCTACCTTTTACCTCTGTAAAACCGAGCTCTGTGTGAACTCAACAAGTTATTCGACTGTGTGGGACGAATAAGGACGAAGCTTTGGAACTGTGTGAAGAAGCTAGTCAAGAAGGAAGCTTTAACCAATCTGTGCGAGCGGTTGAAAGCGACATTCTTTGTATCAACTGTGTGAACGATACAAGGATAGGTTTGTTTATAATTACGTAGTTGTGTACGCAGAATTATAATAAACTTTACTCTGTGTGGAGGACCGTGGACGTAGAGGGTTTACCTCGAACCACTTTAATTACCGTGTTATTTACCTTGACTTTTCTTTTTTAAAATTCTTGTGATATATTAAGTATACACCATACACTTAGTTCTCAGATCCACAACAACTTATCGTATCCAAGACTTCCGCTATGCACTCGATTTAGATTCCGTATGCTTTGTTGTTTAAACTATTTTCCAACTCGTATCCAGTATACTTAAGTGGCCAACAAGTGGTATCGAGCGGTTGATTCTAAAAAGAATCAGTATTATTTATTTTTAACAGAATCAGATTCACATCAATTTATTTCAAAACAGTCTATTTCATCCCGATATTATCAGTATGGAAACTTCTATGATTAACTAATTCCGTATGTTCTCTTTTAACGAATTTGACGATCGGAGAATTAGAATGGAAGCTCATCTTGCAAAGAATGCACGAAGAGATGATTTTTGTTATACAGGATGGTCCTATCAAGATCATGAAGGTCAATCCGCCGCAAGGATTGAGGGCCAAGCCCATGCCGAAATACTCGAGAAAGAACGCGAGCAATGGACAATGATGAAAGGAAGCGAGCCAATCTCGAACGTGGCTAAGAACGCGTTATTTGTCACTCTTGACAAAGGCACGTTCAAAGGTAAAGAGCCGCAAAACAATGCAAAGAAATCGGGATAAACTCAAGTTAATTTGTGAGGGAACCGAGCTCTCAAAAGAAAACAAGATTTCAAAACTTACTCAAAGAATTTGAATCTTTTGAAATGAAACCAACGGAAACACTTGAGGAACTTGACCTCGATTTACCGGGTATTGTTGGTGAACTTGAAGCGTTGGGCAAAATTTACACCCAAAAGGAGAAGAACTTAAAAATTTTCAGATCTCTCCCATTGATGGGACATTAAGACCACGGCTATGCGTGTATCCTGTAATCTTAATGAAATATCCACTTTTGATCTCTTCTCGACCTTAAAGCTTTTGAGTATGACATTGTGAAGAGAGAAAGTCAAGAATCTCCCACAAAGGTCACTCTCCGCCGTCAGACGAACCGTCGACACAAAGATGCCTAGCTCGTCGAAGCCCTGGCCACAAGAATGCCGATGGACGACGACATCCCGTCCCAAGATGAAATGGCGCTTCTAATGCATAAATTCAAAAGTTCATCAAACACTGAAAGACTCCTACGTGCCCAAACACATCAACAAGGTAAGTACTGAAACATCATCTGGTGATGCTAACCTGTGCTATAACTGCAGGAAACCAGGCCATTATGCAAATAAATGTCCTCATCCCAAAGTCCAAAGATTGCCTGAGGCCGAGCAACAAGAGAGAGATGAAAGAAGACGTGCTTGGAAAGACAAACTCAAGGCCCTGATTGGAGAATCAGAAGCCTCCCCCACACCATCCAAATCAGCAGAATATCTTCAGGTGGTCACTGAAATTGATTCATCTGACGATGAGTTCGATGATAAAGCATACATGTGCTTTATGGCCAAAGATGTTCCAGAAGGTGAAGACAGCGATGATGAGGTAAGTTCAACCTCTGCTATTCCATCTAATGCATCTCACACTTTCGAAAATATGATGAATGAATTTAAAAACATTCAAAAAGCCCATGAGACTCTAAAAACTGAGAATATACAGCTTCAATTAACAAATCTAGAGCTGAAAGATGAGAATGACTTGCTAAAAATAAACTATGAAAATATGTCTCTTGATTGTGAAACCAGCAAGGTCGATTTTGAAAAACTCATGGAGAGCAATCATCAACTTGCTCGTGAACTAAATGAGGTTAAAACCCACAATGAGAGCAAGACAAATGATTTGGTTCTACTACAAACCAAAATTACAACTCTCGAAAAGCGAGAAACTGAACTTGAGACCATTCTGAAGTCTTTTGAAAAATCGTCCAAAAGAATGGAAGAAATTCTAAGCACTGGGCAACATGCTCATGATAAAAGTGGCTTAGGATACAGCTCATGTTCGAATAAAGGGAAAACTAGTACAGTGTTCGTCAAGAGTGTGGAACACATTCCAGAATCGGAAGATACTCCTAGTCCCATAAAGGAACCTGCTGTACCGAGAAAACCGAAGGCTGCAATTCCACCCCCGCAACTCTACTATTCGAGACAGTGGAACCAATAGCCACTCAGAAGGCGTAATCAACAGCATGCTCCACAAGCATATCATCAACGCCGGCAGTCATTCAGAAAGAAGGCGGTATCCAACCACCAAAGGCCCGCACGGCAGTACCCTCAGTACAGTGCGCCTAGGTATTGGATACAGGAGCCTCGTTATCCCTCAAGACAGCAGATGTCAGTTCAGTATCAACAACAGCATTGGGAATCCAACTGGAGACCCAGAAGACAAGCTGTTAGGCCTAGGAAAATGGCTCCACCTCCTAGACGGCACTCGTACTGGAATAATAATAATAACCCTGAATTTTACATGCATAGTAATTATCATGATTATAAAAACTACGGATATGCCCCCCGTAGATATCGCAATACTGTACCAAGTACATCCTACAGTAAACCAATTGCTGTCAGGAAAGTTTGGGTACCTAAAGGAACTAACATACATGGACCCAAAAATCAAAGGGGACCTAAATCTACCTAATTTCTTTGTTACAGGACATTCTAGAGGAGGATACCTGGTACTTTGATAGTGGATGCTCTCGTCACATGACCAGAGATAGGAGCAAGCTATCTGATTTTGTAGAAGGTCGCGGTCCAAAAGTTCGCTTCGGTGATAAGTCTAAAGGAAGAACAAGAGGGAAAGGAAACCTACTTGTCGGGAAATTCAAGGTCACCGATGTTGCATATGTTGAAGGCTTACAGATAATCTACTTAGTATTAGCCATTACGTGATAAACAGTTCTCGGTGAAGTTCTATATAGATCATCAGAGAGTCAAGAACACTCAAACCAAGGAAGTTGTGCTTACAGGAAGCAGATCAGGTAATATGTACATTGCTGACTGGAAGCCTATGAGCTCCTCAATTCCATGTTTTGTTGCCAAAGGCACTGCAGATCTTAGCTGGCTATGGCACAAGAGGATGTCTCACGTCAACTTCAAGACGATCAACAAGCTTTCAAGACAGGATATGGTTAGAGGTTTGCGAGATGTGTCATTCAAGAAGGACAGCGTCTGCGGACCATGCCAGAAAGGCAAGCAAATCAAGTCAACCCTGAAAAGCAAATCCTACCTTTCAACCCAAAGAGTGTTGGAAATGCTACACATGGATCTCTACGGTCCTGTAGACCCAGTAAGTTTGGGAGGTAAGAAATATTGCATGGTTGTTGTTGATGATTATTCCATGTATGCTTGGACGATCTTTCTTAGCAAGAAGAAGGAAACAACATCAAGGCTGCCCGAGCTCCTGAGAAAGTTGCAAAATGAAAAAGCATCGAGTATCGTGTGCATTCGTTCCGACAGAGGTACTGAATTTACTAACCGCTTTATAGAGCAATACTGTCGGAGAATGGAATACAAAGACGAATACTCATTGCCCGTACACCTCAACAAAATGGTGTTGCCGAGCGAAAGAATAGGACGTTGAAAGAAGCAACAAGGACAATGATTGCCGCAAGCAAATTGCCACAGCGTTTAAGGGGTGAAGCAACCAATACAAATGGCTACACTCAAAACCGCCAGTATCGTCAACAAGCACCACAACAAAACAGCTTATGAGGTATGGAATAACAAAACTCCATTAGTTTCGTATTTTCACATTTTTGGATGCAGGTGTTATGTATTGAACAATGGGAAGGGCCAACTTAGAACCTTTGATGAAAAATCAGATGAAGGAATATTCGTTGGATACTCCTCCGTCAGCAAAGCTTTTAGAATCTTTAATAAAAGGAAGCTGACGATCGAGGAATCAGTTCATGTAGTGTTCGACGAACCACACCATGACCCTACAGGAGTAGATGATATCACTCAGGACATTCACCATCTATCTATCTTGGATCCACCTACACCCATAGAACCTGTCGTTGATTTAGAAATCAACCCCGCAGCTGTAAGAATCGATGTGGATGAAGCCGACGCTGTACAAGCTGAAGCTGTATCCACAGAAACTTTCGATACAGTACGGGATCCTGAGTTAGAACCCGACCGAAGATGGTTGAGAGATCACCCGCAAGAGCTGATCATTGGAAACATTAATGCCGGTGTTTCTACTCGTAGGAGAATACAGAGTACACAAGGAAATGTACTGTGTGCACAAGAAGAATCTAATGCTGAAGTTTCACAGTTTCCTGAATGGAAATCTCAATCCGAACTTAGGAGACTGAATATGTGCACTATCGCTGTATTCTTAGCCTGATCCGAACTGCTTTCGACCATAGACGCTCTTAACAACTCTCATTGGATAACATCTATGGAAGAAGAGCTTAACGGTTTCGAAAGAAACAATGTATGGTATCTTGTACCCAGACCGACACACCAATCGGTTATAGGAACCAAATGGGTATTTCGAAACAAAAAGGATCGAAATGGACTTATCATAAGGAACAAATCCAGACTAGTAGCACAAGGCTATTGTCAGGAAGAAAGAATCAACTATGATGAAACCTTCGCCCCTGTAGCGAGACTAGAAGCCATTAGGATATTCCTAGCCTTTGCCGCCCATAAGAGTTTTATCGTATACCAAATGGACGTCAAGAGTGCTTTCCTAAATGGAGAACTTGCAGAAGAAGTTTATGTTGAACAACCACCAGGGTTTGCCAACACAGACGGTATCGATCTAGTTTACAGGCTAAGGAAAGCGATGTACGGACGTAAGCAAGCCCCTAGAGCCTGGTACGAAACCCTGTCCCAGTATCTAACCAACAACGGATTTGAGAAGGGTGCTGTAGACAAAACCTTGTTCAAGATACAGGAAGGTGATGACCTTCTAATGGTACAAATCTATGTCGATGATATTATTTTTGGTTCAACTAACCTTGCTCTATGTCAAAGGTTCTCTCATCTCATGCAAAGTAAATTTGAAATGAGTATGATGGGGGAACTTAGTTATTTCCTAGGTTTGCAGGTGTAAAGCGATTTGCCTAAGGTGTATATTCATCAACCAGAGAAATACTGAAGGAGCTTCTCAACAAATTTGGAATGAACAATTCCAAATCCTCGCCAACCCCTATGAGCACTTCCGTGCAAATTAGTCTTGATGAAGCCGGAAAGCCGTTTGACCAATCACTCTACAGAAGCTCATTGGTTCGCTCCTGTACCTAACGACATGAGCCCGATATCCAGCTTTGTTGAGTATGTGCGAGATACCAAGTTGCACCTAAGGAATCACACTTCAATACAACTAAACGAATCTGAAGTACATTAAAGGAACAGTCGATGCAGACTCGTGGTATCCTAAGGAAGGCGGATTCGATTTAGGATACAACGACTCGGATCTCGGAGGTCGCAAGCTAGATAGGAAGAGTACAAGTGGAACTTGTCACTTTCTCGGACCTAGACTCGTTTCTTGGTTCAAGAAGAAGCAATTGGCTAACTCTCTTTCCACGGCCGAATCAGTACTATGTCAGCCGGTAGTCCGCCAGATGCGATCCTTTGGATGCGGAACAACCTGTCGACTATGGAATCGATGCTAGAGAGACTCCAATCATGTGTGATAGCACGAGTGCAATTGCAATCACGCACAACTCGTTTCGCACTCGCGCACTAAGCATATCAACATGAAGCATCATTTTATCAGGAATCATGTCGAGAACAAGGATGTTCGCTGGAAAAAGTCCATACAGACGTTGACTAGCCGACATCTTCACCAAGCCTCTCGACACAACAAGATTCAACATGCTCAGACAAGAATTGGGAATACTACGGCAGACTCCTGTAAGTAATTTATCGCTTTTACTCAACAATTGAGGGGAATGTAAGACCCGTGAATACAAGATTCAACATTAATTATCCGTACACTCGTAATCATCAATACAAGATCAGTAGTAGCGAACGCATATGAATCCTACGGTGGTGTGTGCAATAATTAAGGGGGAATATCAGTAGACCCATAAATACAAGATTAATCCAAAATTGCCGTATGGAATTCAAAACCTATTAGTACCTTTTTAAGGGGGAAAGTCAGACGACATGAGAACAACACATACTATAGATTTCGATTCAAGATATAATATAATATTATTTCCTTTTAAAAATAATTTTTGTCCACGTGCCTGCTTTTTATGTCAAACGTCATGTTCATTAAATGCCTTACACGACATCCGACAATCAATCTCAAAAGCCGCGATGTTTCTAAATTGTTTATTATTTTTAAACCGACGTTTTAGGCATTTAGGTATCAACCTATGTCGAAGTGGGACCCGCTCTATTTTTAAACCTTTTAATGGATTAGCGTATCAGCTTACACTCAATCCATCTTAACCGTTGATTTCAAAACCGGTTCCCATCCCTTAAAATCGACCATTCGTACTGCAAAACCCTATTTCGCGCCCAACTATAAAAGGATCGAATCCGCCATTAGAGACTCTTTACGCTTTCGCAATTACAAGAGTTCTCAAGCAAACAAATTTACATATTTTTCTGCATATTCACTGCGAAATTCGACTGTTTTCTTCCACCTTTTTTAAGAAAACATCAATGGTGGTCAATCTTCTTCCCCTGCTCAAGAAATCCTCCAACATCATTGATGGCGGATCTTCTCCAAACCTGTCATCATGGAGCGTATTCTCTAAAAACCAACGACTCAGAACCTATGGAGTATATCATTACTCGTCTTCAACAACAAGGCCTCTATCGCCTTGGGAGCAAGACCGCCGACAAATTCGACCCCCATCTGGTTGAGAAATTCTACCTCAACGCCGCCGTCCGTTTTCTGTCACTGGCCCAGGGAGGTCATGTTGCTGACATCACTGCAACAGTCCAGGGAGTGGAGATCTGTATCAATCGCGATCTGCTCCAGAGAATCTACAGGCTGCCCGCCGATGGCCTGACCATGGACCAACTTGAGACGTTCGGGTCTCAAGATCTCATTACCAAGTTTTATGGACTATTTACAGGGTCCAAAGTGGTTGATATGGTGACAACTACTTGTCACAAGAAAAATTTTCTTCTTCATTTTGTGTATCTGCATGACTTTTGCTCCAGGATTATTGAAAACCGAACCGGTGCGTTCGAGATGTGCACGAACTTAAGGTTCAGGATGATGGTAGCTATTTTGACCTGTGAAAAGGTCAATTGGTGCCAAATAATTCTGAAACGTCTTCAAGAAGAGGTGTGCAAACCTGCCACCCAAAATAAATCCTTTGGTTTAATGCTGAATTACATTCTGACGAAGTGCGGACTGACGCAATCCGCCGACGCAAAGAAGATTAGCTCGAGGATATACTTAGGAGGCGTCAAACCCACTGCGTATAACCAGAGCACCATGCATTGCAACCACCCGAGAACCAGGCACATGCCTATTTCTGACAACCCAAGAGATGAAACCTTGAAGGTCCCAGAAATGGAATCTTCAAAGAAGCGAAAGCGATCTCACAGCAAGAAACACTCTGCTGGTGAGAAGCCCAAGAAGAGACTCAGGAGGCTTTCAAAAATCAAATCTGCCAAGCACTCCAAGGATGTCTCCCCCGTGGCGCAACCCACTGATGAAGAACCCCAGGGCCCAACCCCTGTGGAAGAGGTGTCTCCTACTGTATCGACAGTAGATCTCGAGCCTTTGGCGGCTACGACGGATATAGATACATCTGCCAACGTTCAAGACTTTAGCGAGTCGGCTGCCCATTCGGAGCCAAAAGCTACTTCTCCTCTGCGGGATCCCACACCCGTGCAGGATCCATCTTCCTTCAGGGCACCATCCCCTGTAAGGAGTCCCTCTTCCGCATGTGATCCCATACTGCACAGAATCCTCAAACAGGCTCTGCACGTTATTCAAGTCCTCCCCGACTCGATCATTAATCGACACTTCTTTCGGTTCAAATTGAACATGCCTACGAAAGATTTCTACAATGGAAAGGCTTGTGCTAGCTCCGCACGATACACCGTATAACCGGAGCGATTGGAGCCACGAAGAGAGATTCGTCTCGAAGTAATGACTAATCGAAATTGAGTCCCCGCCGATGGGACAACGCCTCTTGCAAGGATCTAATTGAAAGCCACCGCCGCACAACCGACGCCGGGAGGAAAGGAAAGAATAAGTCGAGGATTCTCCCACCAATCCAAAAGATGACGAAGATCATGACTCAGACGATTTACGACGATGCTTTACAAGGTGTCCGAGAATGAGTCGTGAAGAGGCTGAAACTCGAGACGCCTCCACCTGCAGATGACGAAGGGCCTTCTACCCAAGCCAATCCCCTTCACATACTGAGAACATTCCCGACCAAGAGGAATCGGTCCCTCCAATGAGGAAGTTCAAGAAATTTTGGAACGGGCACTGAGCTGCTACGACCGTAGAAGCCGCATTCTCGAAAGCCAACAGAGGATTCGGTCCTCCCCGCATCCATGATTGCTGAAGAACCTTCGCCACAGGACGCTTCTCAACCCACTGTCGCCGAACCATAGGAAGCTGCTCCCGCCCCTTCAACCATGGAATCCGAGGACGGTACCGAACCTGAGGATGTCCAACTTACTTCACGTCCATCCGTGAATGTAAGAAGGTTGAACAGCACTGCAGACCTTGCCGAACCAGATTCTCCGATCTCTGCCACACGAAAAGAGCGCCTGCGAGCTCTTGGCCTTCAGACTGTGTTTATCCAAGATGCAGTAAACGCTCTATCTTCCGTTGAAAAAGCACTGAATTGGATGCACACTTATGCCGTCGAAGAAATGACCACTCTTCAACACGAAGTATCTCGAGTTGTCGACGCATTCATTCTTTTGCCAGAAGTTTTCAAGCAAGCCTTGAAGATCATGGAAGATAAGCAGGAGCAACTGCTGAAGGAGGAAGCTACAAAGACAAGGATAGCTGAAGCCAAGACCGCTTGTGCAATGATCGAGAACAGCTCTCAACTGCGTGCTCACGACAAATGCATTCAAGAAATGTCGCAGACTCTTTCCTCCCTTGTCGAAAGAATGACCAGCATCGAGACGAAACAGGACGCTGCTCTAGAAATCCTGCAAAGTCTTAATGAAGCCAAAAAGGGGGAAGAAACACGAGAAGCTGCTAGGAGAATAAGGCTGCAACAAGAAAGGGAATTTGAGGTCGCCGTAACAAGATTACCGCCGAATTGAACAAGCTAGCACCTCCATCCCAAAGTTTTAAAATTTCAGGCTCAGATCGAATTCCATGATCCCAATGTCCCTGGCAAAATCTTATTCAGAGACCTTCGGAAATTCGTCACGACCAACCGCAACCCAACCGCCGACGAAGTGAAGCACGGAGGAAGAACGAATCGATGAGATACTTTGTCGACTCATCGTGAATCCGCCATCTTCAAGAATAATAAAACGTTAGCGGAGGCCGCAGATAAATTTACGAAGATGCTAGAAGAAGGTAAACTCCCTCTCCAAATCGAAATGAAATCCAAACATAGAAGAGGAGATCGGGTCACCCATCCAGAAGATTGGATACTTGCCTTTGATCGATCATATGAAGGAAGAGCGATATACCAGGATCGAGGCAATGATTCTCTTCAAAACTGGTGGCGTGGCACCGAGAATGAACCAGGGAAAAGACCATGGAGGCATGCGGATTATAGATAAAGGAGATGAAATCTATGTATTTTTTTGTAATTTCTATTCGAAACAGCAAACTCTGTACTCAATCATTTTGAATATCAATAAAAGCGTTTGTTTGTCTTGAAAGATTACAACTCGTAATCTACTGTGTTAATGTATGATTACTTAATTTGTTTGATAGAAATCTAAAGTTAGATAAACTTGACTTTAAAATAAGCTGTACGAACTAGTCTACGAACAGTTCATAATTTCAGTTGTAAACTTAGAATACATTGTAAGATTGTGCCTGCGCGCCAATCATAAGCTTAAGTTGTAAACTGTATCGAAACTTGCCTGCGAGCAGTTCATTATTGTAGACTAAGTCACTAAGTCAGACCTTTTGACAAAAGACCAAGAAATCTGCCAGAAGTCATCAAAGAAGATCGCTTCATAAAGAAGGTTTTGGCATCATCAAGAAGACTCGAAGAGTTAAGAAAGAAGGTCTTGGCAAATTGTCAAAAAGGGGGGAAATTGTTGGGAAAACAAATACCCTGTATCGAAATAGCCGGGATATCCGATCCCTGTATCGAATGATATTTGATAAAGAGGTTTTGACACATATGCCAATACCGAATACAGTAAGGAAACTGTATCGAAGCTTTAAGGCTTTATCTGTATCGAAGACCCGCCTCGAATCGGCATAAGTGAAGCTCTTCAAGACAGCTAGAAGACTTGTAAAAGACCAAGTATGGAAACTGTCTCGAAACCCAAAATACGCTTATCTTCCATACAGCTCACAACAGGACAAAGAAGGAACAGAAGTCAAGTCCCGTTGAACAAAGAAGTATTTAAATACTCAAGGATAAAGTATTTAAATACTGCCAGTCTTCAGATCTTCAGAATCCCGCGAAATCCGGATCGTGTCATAATCCCGTTGAAACGAAATCTTATTCAAATGGATATATCTCAACGGATACTTTCTTCAGAGACTATATATATCCTTGAAGACATTGAAGATCAGTTACCCAAGTAACCTAACACTCAAGCTATCAAAAGTTATCATCAGAGCAAACATATCTCCAAAGCATACTGCAATTAAGAACGAAAGAGATATACAGTGCTCAACATCAAGAACAGTTATCATCAGCTCAAGAACTTCATATTCAAAGCTGCTGTTCTTACCTGGTTACCTACCTTTTACCTCTGTGTAAAAACTGAGCTCTGTGTGAACTCAACAAGTTATTCTGACCTGTGTGGGACGAATAAGGACGAAGCTTTGGAACTGTGTGTGAAGAAGCTAGTCAAGAAGGAAGCTTTAACCAATCTGTGTGAACGGTTGAAAGCGAAATTCTTTGTATCAATCTGTGTGAACGATACAAGGATAGGTTTGTTTATAATTACGTAGTTGTGTACGCAGTAATTATAATAAACTTTTTACTCCTGTGTGGAGGACCAGTGGACGTAGAGGGGTTTACCTCGAACCACTTTAATTACTGTGTTATTTACCTTCAGCTTTTACTGTTTTAAAATTACTGTGATATATTAAGTATACACCATACACTTAGTTGTCAGTATCCACAAAGAATCTCATCGTATCCAAGACTTCCGCTACGCACTCAGATTTAGATTCCGTACAGTTTGTTGTTTAAACTATTTTCCAAACTGTATCCAGTATACTTAAGTGGCCAACAGAAAGCAACTAAGGGAGAATAATGTTGAGGATGAAACATCCAATAGTAAGTCTATGCAATTTATGGACAACCAAAATCATAGGGAGATGAACGGATTCGTACACGAGCTCATTCGTACTCTAAGAGGAGTTGCCACAGTAGACTCTAGTGAACAATGATAGTATGCTGGTTCATTTTTGGCAGATGGCACCTCCAACTCTTCAAGGAATTGAGGGGCCTTCAACTGTTGAAAACTGGATTCTTGGCCTTGAGGAGACTTTTAACTTTTTGGGATGCACTCATGCTCAAAAAGTGACTTGTGCAGTTTTTTAATTGATCGATGATGCGGGTCACTGGTGGGAGACCCAAAATGATGTTAAGAGTGAGGCACAACGGAGAAATTTGACATGTGAGACATTCAAGGGAGCAGTTATAGGGAAATATTTTACTAAAACTTATCGTAAACAAAAAGAACTTGAGTTGATGAATCTACAACAAGAAAACATGATAATTATGGAGTATGAGTAGCACTAGTTCGATTTCTTAAAAAAAAATCTAGAACCGAAATTCGAATTTTGTTATGTAATTTGGGTTCAGTTCCTAATTTTTTTCTCCAGGAACTGAACTTTTAAGAACCAAAATAATTTTCTGAAGGAACCGAAATATCCGAATCGAAGTTTACATTTTTAAATTTCTCAGAAAGAATCGAAAAGAACCGATTTTTTTTCAATTACTTTGGTTATTTTCAAATTTCTGTGAGGAAGTGATAGTAAGTTAGGGTGTTTAATTTATATAGTATGTAAAAAATTAGAAATAAAATAGTTATAAAAAATATAGTAGGGTTTATATTTCGGGTATTATGGGTTATAATATATATTTCGGTCATTGATATTAGTTTCGGGTATTATGGTTATTGAAATGTTGAAAATACAATAATTGAACCCAAATCCAAATTTATTTGAGTACCCGAACCTTGAAATTTTTTAATAATTTCTTTCTCAATATCTGAACCGAACCGAATCGAACCAAAATCGAAAGTTCGGTTTGGATCTTCGGTTATTCAGGTCCTAAGTCCCATCCTTAAGTATGAGCATATATTCACCCAGTTGCAGCGATTTGCTCCAGACTGGGTGGATTCAGACGAAAAGAAGGCATGGCGCTTCGAGAACGGTTTGCTCACCTAGAGTGAAGCACATCTAGCTGTTTTGGGTCTCAGGTTGTAGAGAGAGCTCAAGCGATCGCCGGTCGCTTGAAATTAGATGATATTGGATCAACAAATGCCGGTGGAAAGAAATGTCATCATAAATAATAGGATAAATTAACATGCTTCTTTAGATGTTTGAACGAATTGCAACTCTCAACATGAATAACTTTAACCAATATGTTCAATCTCTATGTCACAACTCAAGTTAATTGTGTATAACATCATAATAAATAATAGGATAAACTAACATGCTTCTTAACATGTTAAAATCCTTCTAATCCGGGGACCACGAATATTACCATGTATTGATGAAATTCGCCAAAGAACAATCGAACTCCTTCCAAGAATCATAATCAACTCTAAGTATAAAGCTCTGATCCATGCCTCAAAGCTCATAACCAAGTTACAAGAGTCTCAATATCATCTAGATATGCAAAGGGATGATTTTGGGAGAGAAGTCCTCAACTTGGTTCGTGAGGAAAAGAAAGACCAAACCTCACTTATAATCTGCACAATTGTCAACAACCGCCACTGCTCAAAAATAACATATGCAATCGGACCTTGCATTTGTTACCTGACCTTGATTACGTAGAATGCCTTACGTACGAAATGCTCCCAGACTAGCATATGTAAACAACTTAACGTACGTAATGCTTCCTGCAAAGTACGTAATCAGAGTTCATCTAATCATGTGCCGAAAGTAGCCAGACCACACGATATATCCCTTGGACCACACGATATATAAAACCATCACCGCGTATGTAACTTTGCTCCACTAATGTACGTTGACATCTTAGCTTAGCGTATATTAAGCACTATTAAATCAGCCATGCACTTAGCCATATTCCAACTGTCCTGCTCGACGTCTCGACATCTAGAATACATATACTCATACCGATAATATTCTCATATGATATACGTGCTACATAATATCCTCAAATGCAATTACCGACGAACTACGAAAAATTATACCAATACAGTTGTCTCAGTCCTCAAATTATTTGATCCATATTGTGTTGGTGGAATTTCGGTATTAGCGCCGTTATGCGGAAGCGAAATTTAAATAAATGTACGGAAAATAAATCGACACAGGATTTATAAAGGTTTGGCCAAACGTACTTACGTCCTCTCTCGGTATCTTTTTCTATATGATGAAGATCAACCTCTGCACCTCTCTTCTATCGGTCGAGGGATAACCGTTACAAGCTCGTCTTTTATCGATCCGAGTAAACTGTTCTCTTACTTGTCTTTATGTCGGTCCAAGTTAAACCGTTTTTCTTTTCTATTGGACAAGGAATCAACCACTCTAGCTTTCTATCTGTACTAGATAAACCTCACTTAGATATCGATTGTGATTCTAACAATGCCAGATCCTTGATCCTAATAACACTGAATCTAATCTTATCTTTTCTTTTTCTCTCTTGTATGATTTCGTGTATAACACTCAATCACTCTCAATTTAAAATCAAGAACAACAACCATAATATTTTACAATGATATCTCAAGAGTATATGAATTGCTCAATGTTGTTGTGTGGTTTAATACCATTAGAAATGGTATTTATAGGCATTTCTCTTCCAACTAGCCGTTAGCCTGTATTGACTTGTTAGCGTGCGCTAGCCTATTTCCAGTTTCAGTCCAGTAGCTTCGTTTCTCTGTTTATGTGCATTAACTTCTTTCTCTTGCGTACGTTAAGTACACACATTAGCGTACGTTAACCATTCATTGTAGCGTGCGCTAATCATATATCTGTTGCATGATTTTGTCAAACTGACCGTTCCACTTTATGACTTTGGTTCAGCATCTCCAACGGATTGATTGACTTGAATTCAAACTACTTAGCGTGCGCTAAATACCATCAGTAGCATGCGCTATGTCTTGTGTCACTGCATATGTCATTCTGTGTTTGAATGTATTCACAACGGTAATTAGCCTTCGATAGCGTGCGTTATACTCCTTTCGTAGCGTACGCTATCTTCATCAGGTAGGTTGTCTTCAGGTAACTTCGAACTTATCTGATCTGTAGGTAGGACCCGCTAGCGTGCGCTAACTTATATGTCTAGCGTGCGCTAGCTTTGCATTTTGTCCAGCTTTTTGCGTCTTCGTCTGTTTCGTTGATTTGCTTCGCCTCTTTGTTGTTTTGTTTTGTTTAGCAACTTTAATCATCAAAACACTATTTATGAGTATGTGGAATAAATATTCCAACAATCTCCCCCTTTTTGATGATTACAAAACAATCCTTGAATTGGATAAAACATGTAAAAATAAATATATATATATATATATATTATACGAATCAAAGTTTTCGGCTTTGATCATTTCGTTAGTTTCTCCAAATTTTTTTCTGTCATTTTCGGCTTCTCCTTTTCATTTTTTCAACTACTTCGTTTCTCCCCCTTTTTGTATACTTTTCTTTTCTCCTTTTCGACTTCTTCGATTTTTATTTTTCTCTCCTCCTGTTTACTTTTTATTTTTCTCGTCATTTCTTTCATAAAGCTTTTTATCCGATTCTACTCCTTTCTCCCCCTTTTTTATTCAGCAAAAAGTGTAAAACAAAATATACCAATTGAATAGAAGATACCAATTATAAAATATGCATGAATACCAATTGATGAATATATGATAAAATATGCATAAATAGGGTATAACTCCCCCTGAAAATAATATCTCTCCTTTTAAAAAATATTACTCCCCCTGAGTAAAATATCGAAAGTTAAAAATTAATTTTTGGGGACCCAACCAATAGTTGGTTTTTCTTTCAACACATAGACGATATTCGGAATAGAAGTTCCTTTGGGAATCCAAATTTTTTTAGTTTTTATCGTCCGTCTTGGGCTTTTACAGTTCGAAATGTGGTGCCCAATTTTTAAATATTTCACACCGGGGTATTTTTAAATTCAAGGACTCATTTTTAAAACGTGGTTTGAATCCCATCTCCTGTTTATTCAAAGTATATTTTTGAACACAAAGCATTTGTTCAAATTTATCATTTCCACCTGAAAATTTCTTCGTCAAAGTTTTAAGTTAATCTTGAACTTTTAAAAGATCATTCTTTAAAATATTTTCATTTTCAATACATTTTGATTGATCGGTCTCGACAAATTTTCCCTTTTCAAGAATTTTATTTTTCGATTGAAGGGATTTAATTTCAATTAAAGCATTTGATAATCTGTATGTAATAATTCAAATGCTTCAAATAATTGATCGTAAGAATTACTTACTTGGCTTTCGACGTCTCTATCGTCGAATGAACTCCGGGCCATAAATGCAAGGTTATTTTGATCAATGAAATCATCATTAATATCTTCGTCACTCCATGTTGCAACGAGTATCTTCTTCGGATTTGCTGCTTGGCATATCTTTGCGAAATGGCATAGTTTACCAAATACTCGACAGTTGTTGTCGAATTTCTTGTATTCGTCCAATTTGATGTCTTTCATTCTCCGGTTTAATAAGTGTTGGAACTTATTAATATTTTTGGCATAGTATGCCGATTTTTCGTCGCTTTCATCAACCGAAATTTCTTCTCTCTTGGACATCTTAGCCTTCATGGCTATTGATCTTTCCTTCGGCTTCGGTTTGGCATTCCGAGATTTAAGTACTATCTCGTAGTTTATAAGAGAACCAACGAGAGCACTAAAATCAAGATTATTTAAATCTTTAGATTCCATTATTGCCGTCACCGTACCGTCCCATTCTCGAGGTAGTGATCGTAAGATCTTTTTAACTTTTTCACTACTCGAAAGTGGTTTTCCAAAACATGCCAATCTATTTGTGATGACCGAAAATCAGTCGAGCATGATCATGATGGATTCATCGTTCTTCATTTGAAGTAGCTCGTACTCGTGAAGGAGCATGTTTATTTTCGTCTCCTTAACTTGAGACGTTCATTCGTATGTTACCTCAAGCATTTTACAAATTTCTTTGGCACTATCACATGATGATATCCGGTTGTGTTCTTCCGGATTTAAGGCACAATATAGGAGTTGAGTTGCCTTACAATTATAATGATCATTTTTCCAATCCGCGTTATCATATTCTTCGAAAGATTTAAGCGTACCGTCGGATTTGAGAGGAATTTTCGGACCAAGACATATTACTTTCCAAAGCTCGATGTCATACGCTCGGATGAATATTGACATCTTTTTCTTCCACGTCATGAAGTTCTAGCCATCAAAAAATGGTGGTCGATTTAGAGCAAGGCCTTCGACTGGAGCCATTTGAAATGCCATTTGGATCGACTCCTCGGATGTTAAGCCGCTTATTGGAGTTACCTCTCCGATACCAATTGTTGGTGGAATTTCGGTATTAGCATCGTTATACGGAAGCAAAATTTAAATAAATGTGCGGAAAATAAATCGACACAGGATTTATAGAGGTTCGGCCAAACGTGCCTACGTTCTCTCTCGGTATCTTTTTCTATAGGATGAAGATCAACCTCTGCATCTCTCTTCCATCGGTCGAGGGATAACCATTACAAGTGTTGGATTATATAACGCAGCGGAAGCTAGTTGGTGGAAATTATTTAATGAAAGGCTTTATAAACTAACCAACATAAAAACCGGATCTATTTAGACTTGTCAATTAATTAACTAAACAGATTAACAAACAATTAAATACACCTATTAACGCATGGGAGTCGGTAATTTATACCTTTGACGCGAAGTGGTAGGAAATCCCTTTTTGTCGATTTATCACCTCTTCGTACTCCTCACATATGTCCGGATGTCGTGTGGGCAACAATCTACCAGACTAAACTTGGACTGCAAGGATGCTGTGCGGCGATTAATACGCCTCAACGGCGATCGGCACAAAGGCCGAGCGACCAAAGTCAGCATCAAATGAACCAAGGCCGACTTACCAAATGAAGATTCTAGATCGAGATCAAGTACCGAGCGATCGACGTCCAGGGCGATCGTCTCTTGGCACCTAGCAACGTGTAAAGCCAAACACCCGTCAAGTCTATAAAGACCGAATCTCGGGATGAAGGCCCACGTGCAAATCCGCAAACAGCGCCGCAGGAAAAGGCTTTTTGACTCCAGCCCATCACCAGCTGTTGGTGACAAGAACAGCCTATCACCTACCGACTGACCCATAAAAGGGCCCTATGTGGGACCTCCCAAGACTACGACATGAGGCGTGTGTTGTCTTCTCATTGGTTCGCTCATTTGGCTTCCAGTAGCAGCTGCAGACTTTAAGGAAACCGACCCACATACTGAGATGATCGCCCGTTTAATTTAATATATGAAAGGCGATCGCCCGTTTGGGATTAAGACATCCCAACTACCTCCTCTTCTATAAATAGAAGACTTCTAGCATTTGGAAGGGACTTTTAACATAGTTAAAATCCTACAGAGTTGAATCCTACACTCCACAGACAGCAATTCATCTTTGTAACAAGAACTCATAGAGCTTTAACTCTGGTTCTTCCGGCAATCATCAGCACTCAATAGCTAGATAACTAGGGTCATTACACTCATTGTAATCGTACTCTAACATTAATATTTGTACTCCAAATTAGTATTCTTATTAATAATATCTCGCGAGAGCATTCAAGCCCGGGATTAACAACCCCGGCAAATCTTGTGTTATTTACATTCCATCGGACGTGTTCTCGCATTTTGTTTGTTACTCACCTGTAGCCATATCCAGCGAATCATTCCGAATAATATTTTGGGTAACAACAATTGGCGCTAGAGGAAGGGCGCTTTTGACCCTCATTTTCATTCCGACCGTTTCGAAGAACACTCACTGTTCATATACTTGAAGAAACACTCACTGTTCTTCAAAGAAAAACCCTCGAAATAATGACTTCTGCCACCACTTCGAAGAGAGCCACCTTACGGTCCGCCGGACGCCTTATTCTAGACCAAACCGAGTCCCAACCTACGGCGGAGGGCAGTCGTGGCGACGCGAGACTCTCACTCCCACCCCCGAGGGATGACCCCAGCCTCTCACTCGATCAATTCCAAACCGCAGAACAGATCGAGGATGCCATGGCCATCCTAAGAAAGCGACGGAGAGCATGCGATACGCCCACTATTACCCCCTCAGCCATCCACCGTGCGGGCAAACGAAAGCTCAAGGGGTTATATGTCGAGCAATCGTCAGAAAGCCCCGATTCACGAGAAAAGGCACTCGCGAGGCGGGATAGTTCCATCTTCAGCCGCCTAGGAAGTGATCCTTCATGGCGACCGGGGCATTCTGGCCCCAGCCATGATACGTTGGAGTCCGAATCCGTCACCAGGAGTTCAGCATACCCGACTCCCAAAAAGCAGGTCAGCCATTTGGCTCCCCCTCGCCGAAAAACCAAGCTCGGCGGCAAAAACCTCATCGCCTACCACGGAGCCAGGAGATCAGTACATGATCGCCTCGGCTCCCGCTCCGAGAGACAAACCGCAAGCATCCAGGCTACGGCGATGGCCGCGATGCAATGTCAGCTCGACGATATGAAAGCGCTCCTAGAAACTGGGGCAGGCGCCAAGAGAAAGGTCGTCAGACCAAATGAGCCGCTCGCGGTCCAGATCGAGCTTGCCCTCGTGCAACCAAAGATCGTTCCTCAAACACCTTTGTATGAGGCGAGATCGGACTTCGAGACTCACTTAAGCAAGTTCCGGATCTACATGACCGGATGCGGGGCGTCAGATGCGACGAAATGCCGAATGTTCCCGTTAACATTGGGCAATCTTGCCCATAGGTGGTACATCTCATTGCCACCGCGCTCCATCAATTCCTTTGAAAAACTGGCGAGCGACTTCACGTCGTACTTCGCCGCCAAGGTCACTCGACCAGAAGGTCCCCACCACATGATGAAGATCAGGCAGGGGAAAGATGAGTTCGATGAAGATTACATCGACCGAGTGGATGAAGTAGTCCTCACCAGTGATCCCATAAACGACGAGCTTGCCCTCTACTCGGCCCTGGGGGGATTCGATGGTCTTTCGCCCATGTTCAGGCACCTCACGAAGAACATCCCCCCAACCTACGTGATCTTACGCGCCAAGACTACCGATTTTCTGGCCAGGCAGAGGCTGCTCACCCTTCGCCTAGGCAAGGGGGCAACCGGGGAGAGGAAGACGCCGTCTCCCATCCCAAAGACGGCGATTGCCAAGTCTAAAAAGGCGGTCGCCAAGCCACCCGGTGATTTCAAGGCCTTCGAGGATGTGGAAGACCGTCTCCTCCACAACCTCAATCTATCTCCGGACCATACTTTCAACACCATCAAGGGGCGCGAACGACTAATCAAGCCAAAGGCGGTGAGGAACAACGGTCATCTGGACCACAATAAATTTTGTGCCTACCACAAAAGTCCCGACCACAACACCAGCCAATGCCGCGACCTCCTCAGACAACTCTGGAGATTGTTCGAGGAAGACAAGCTGGACAGTTTGGTAACCAAGCTGGAGCCCCGGGCAGAAAGAACCGAGGGCCTTGATCGGCGACAGAACGACGGTCGTCAACCTCCCAAACCAGTCGCCAGAGTCGAACGACACGAGCCGTAGGACTCATACGAGTCGATCCCCCCGATCAACCCCGGTGGTCGGATCTATATGCTTCAATCAAGAAGTAGGAACTTCGTAGGTCTTTCCCCAGTTTCCACCATGTCAAACGAAAGGCTACTGCTTGAGCAATGCCTCTAAAAAGAGGATGACTTGCTCGCCCTCTAAAGTTCGTCATCTAACATGATGGACCTAGGCAAGCGATCGCCTCCCCAGCACAACGTATACCGTCGAGGATCGCCATCTAACATGACGACCCAAGGTAGAAAAGTGCTGCCATGGTTCTGGAGGTCGATGGAACCGACAGCCCGTCCATGAAAGGTTCCTTTGGGCAGAGATTGCTCGCTTTTTAGTTTAAATACGAGGCGGGCATAGCCAATGGACCCTCCAAAACAGATCTCTGGACACGCTCGCCCGCCCTCAAAGGTCCATCATCTCACATGGTGGACCCGGAAAATGCGACGCGCCCCTTCCCCCGTCACAACGTATGCCCTCGAAGGTCCGTCATCTAATATGTCGGTCCCAGGCAGAAAAGTGCTAACAAGCCACGGTCGCGGAGTCGATTAGTCCGACGGTGCCCCATGCAAGGACTCCTCCAGGCAGAGATCGTCCGACCCATCACTACATTGTGAGACAAAACGTAGCCTACGAAGGACCCTCACAATTAAGTGAGTTGCGAGATGTAGACCATCAGACGGAATGTCGCTCGCGCACAAGACATGGTCGCGGAGGTCGGTTCCACCGAACTCCACAACTGTGCACGGTTCCTCTAGGCCGAGATGGTCGGCCTTCCTCGAGGAATCTGCAAAAATTGAAGATCGCAAGAACTAAACCAAAGATCGCTCGCTAAATGATTTATTTTTGTTCCCTTTCACTAAGTAAACAAAAACAATGGGGAGAGCGGAGCTATACATACGATCGGCTTTGTTCATATATACACACGAAAATCGACTTTGTTCTGAAAGTTACCAGTATGAGTTTAAGTATATCATTTCATTTGGAGCTGCACGTACGACAATCGCTCCTCAAACACTTTTATATAAAGTCAAATGCGAAAGATTCGGAAAGAAGGGCATACAAACAAGAAATCAAATAAAGAAATACCCTTTTCATTGCATTTGAAGTACAAGTACAGTCGCCCGAGGGCAAAATACAAAAAAGGGGAAGCCTAGAAAATTACAAGTAAATACAAAAAGAGCAAGCCTGCTCAGGGTGTCCGTGCCGAGCCATCGCCCCCAGCCCCAGGATCGGCGTTCGCTCCCTCGCCAGCATCAGGCACGGCACCTCCGTCTTCCGGGGCATCCGGGTGAACAAGGTTGTCCGGCAATGGATACCAGCTCAAATCGACCCCGTGATCCAAGGAGAGGTCAAGGATCGGCACGAAGAAGGCGGGCTGCAAAGGGTGCTCAAGCGCATAGGCTTTGAAGTTATCAGCCAAAGGGCCGACCTCGAGCCCTCCCTTCTTTGCGGCGTGGATTGCGCCAGCATAAGCCATATAATAGGAAAATTCGCTGACGTACTCCGCACTATCACACGATGATATCCGGTTGTGTTGCCCGAGCTCGTATTATCGATGGATGGATGGTCGGCGTCTCGAAATTATCTTTTTACTGCAATTTTATTCGGAAGTGGAACGAAAAACCGAGGTGACAAAGGACAAAGTGCATTATTCAAATCGAACTGGTGATTCCTTCTTCGGTGACTTCAGTACGTTAAGGTTGCCACTGCTCCATAATGATCCCATCGGACCAACGCATGGTCGCACGAAGATGATGGCGGCACCTCGATACGCTCAACGGATCTATTCCCAACGGATCTATTCCAAAGGCTTTATATACCTCGAGTGGGATTCGTGGCTTCGTCCCAGTCCTTGCGCCGGGTGTTGCGCCGTGTCGGTCAGATATTACGTGGCTAGGTTAAGCTCGAGCGGGCGTGGGGATTCTAAAACAATCGAGGTATTGAATTGGGCTGTCAAGGATAGTTCCCATCCGTTGAGTCGACCAGTGGACGTAGAGGTGTTTATTTTGAACCATTTTTATATGTGTGTTATTTACAGCGAGCCATGTCATCAGACTTCTTCCATTCAGACGTCCTGAAACCATGTTTCTAATAACTGCTCAACTTGTGCCCCCTTCTCCTCCAGTGGTTGTTTTCCCGCTCTCCTGGATCCTGAACATAAACAAAATGTTCACACGTTAAGAAAGGGATCGGACTCGGTCGCCTCCAGCTTTCCCCTCTGTAACACCCCCAGACCACTCGGGAATATTACAGCGCCGTAGACCCTCTCCGTGAGGATCTACCAGGCTAAATACAGAAACACCACAATACAATACGATACATTACATACCGACATGGGTAATTAACGGACCATTAGACCAATTTGGTCTTTACCACAACATACACATCAACCCTACATTACTCTTTCTCGTAACTCATACCCACACAAGGGTTAACAGAAATCAACATTCCCGTAAAATGGAAATAATAGACACAACGGAAGGACAAAACAACAAGACATCGCCAAAAGACTCAACACCGGTCTTCATGTGATTAGTATCGTCGTCTTCCATCATCCTTCGTAACGATCCTGTGAATTGCTCCCCGGCAACCTGCAAGTACCTGGACGCAAAACAGACATCCACCCCCCGAATACTCGGGGGTTAGCAAAACTCCACTGTTTTGCTAGTGCAAGTATAAATACAAGGACATGCCATACATATCATACTCCAAGAACATAGAAATCATGAATATACTTCCCGAGATAATTCGCTTGATCAAACAGTTTGAATTATGAAAGATAGGAAATAAAACCATTTTACATCTTACAAAACATTATACGATCTCGGGAGTTTTGAAAGCATTTGGGGTTTAAGAATTTTCAAGCCTTTCGAAACACTTAGGGACATAGCCCAACAATCGTTTATTTCAAAATACAATTCCGATAACAGATAACAGGGTCCACGACCCAATCATAACATTCCAATCACAACACAGGGGTCCACGACCCAGATCATCCACATCACATACTCGCAAGAATAACCCGGTGGAAATTACACCGTGTCAAACATTACCATGACAACAGTCTTACTCAACATATCACAGAGCTACAATGCACAGAGCAACCACAGGACTCACGTACCCATACCAAATTATCACAACCAAGAGACGAATCATACACAACACATTTATTGGTGCCATTCCAGCTAAGTACCCTACCATTTGGACTGCCATTCTAATCAGACGAAATATGTGCCAAAAAATCACAGTTCTCCAACAAAACATTTTAAAGTTAACCTTGGTACGAGACTCACGGCCACCGTACCCCGCAGAGCCCCGGACATCCCTGGGCGGTTAACCATAGTTCGCAATACGCAACTCACGGCAACGTACCCCTAGAGGCCTCGTCGGACCGTCCCTAGGTGAACATACACATATCATCCACAACGCCACGGGAAGCCATAATTCGAATACTAGAATATGCATACAAATGCTAGGTACTTCGCTATAATGGCCACTTTAGTCGACGTACACTCACAACTAATGTCACACAAACAAAAGCAAATACCAATACCAAACAACACCAAGCGTCACAACCTCCCCACGAAGGAATAACAACTAATATCACACAACGTCACATATTCCGAAAGCAAATTAATCCCCGAAGCATACGAATTACCTTTTGAAAGACAACAATTATCGAGAACATACCGATCTTTTTTTAAAAGTTCATTAAAACATTCGGATTGCACATAAAATCATTTATCAACGATTCCGTCTACGAAACATGAAAAGTATGGGCAAGATACTTGCCTCGGTACCGCGAGCAACGAAACAACGAACGAACACGGTCGGATAGCCCTCGAACTTCCGAAAACGACCAAGAATTCGACAACCTCACGATCACTACGAAAATAACATCACCACGGATAAATAACGTTAAACGGAATCCGAATCAATCGGAAAAACAACAAGGATCCGAGGGTTCCTTCGAAGAAATCGGAAATCAAGTCCCGGGTGATAAAATCGATATATGAGTTACAAAATCCGAAGATCATGGCCAAGACAACAAGAATACCATAATAAATTCATCCACCACGGATTAAATCGAAGAATCACGAAGAAACCCCCAAAATTACATAACTAGGGTTCTACGGAAGAATTACCTCGATCCGACGAAGAACAAGGATTGGATGATGATATAATTGACAAGGATCTTCCAAAACATCTTGGAACTGAGTAGAATCGACCAAGAACCCTATTTCTCGTCGCACCCGTCCGATAGCTGCAAGAAAAGTGAAGAAATGAGTAAAAACGGGTTGCCAGGCCTTATATAGCCGGACACTGCCGGAGGCTTACGGCCGTAACCGGCAGTGCCTTACGGCCATAACTCAGCCCTTACGGCCGTACTCGGCAGGCCTTACGGCCGTAACCGGCATTCGTCAAAAAATATGCCCAGCAACTGTCGGACACTTACGGCCGTAACTGGCACACATTACGGCCGCAACCGGCCTTCTTCCGGAAGATGCCCAGCGCCCGTACGGCCGTACCCGATCACGCCTTACGGCCGTAACTGGCACACATTACGGTCGTAACTGGCACCTTACGGCCGTAACTTGGCTAGGCCAGGCCCTGCTCCGGCCGTGACTCGGCCGTGGCCATTCCGACGGTCCGGACGACCCCGAAACCCGAACCTGAGTAAAAACCGGAGATACGGTTACGAAGTACTCGCAAAGACGAATCCAAGCGCTAAGAGAACACACGATTCCGACCACCCGAAGTGTCGGAATTCGACAACGGAAGTAATTACCCCAAAACGTCCGAAAATCACGATACGTGATCGAATAACCAAACCAAAGTTCACTACACATCTAAAAAAGTTAAACGGACTTATGGGAAACTCGAAACAGCAGTTTCCAACGAGATTTGCAAGAATCGAACTCAAGTGCGGAAAAGTCGCCAAAAAGCACGGAACTCAACAAAACGACACCGAAACGAACTCGGATGACAAAAAATGCAGAATTAATCATTCTCGGAATGACGAAACGGTCATGAACGAGTCGTCAAAATGGACTTTCGCTGAAAAAAAAAAGAAATTACCGGAAATCAAAATTACGGGTATTACACCCTCAGCCCCGCAACCGTTTGGTTCGCACCCAGGAGCTCGGCAACCTTAGCGGACACCTCTTCTTTCGATGACGCCAGCTCACTGGTCAGCCGATCGACGGTCACCTTCAACTCGGCGACCTCCTTTTGTGCAGCAGCATGCGACCGGCGGGCATCCGTCATTTGATCCCGCATCCGGTCATTCGCCGCCCGGGCCTGGTCAAGGTGCTGGCTCACCCTGTTGGCCGCCTCCACAGAGCTCTTCTCCATTGCTACGAGCCTGTCGACAAGCTCGACATTTTGTTTTTGAGGAGCCTCGATGTACGCCTAAAGACGAGCGGTGGAGGGCCGCCCCTCGTAGTCCTTCACGGCCTGAGCAGCCATCGTCGCCGTCTGAAGGGCTAGAGCGAAAGTCGCCTGCATCGCGTCAGCGGATCACCGGCGTGCAATCACGTCCATGTCGGTCATCCAGGCCTTCGGCAGGGAAGCGACATCCCGAGCAACGTAATGAGGGACATCGCAGGCCTCGCGAGGGGCATTGCTCAATAAGAAATCCAGCACCATCGACGAGCAGTTCGGGTCGGAGCGACGGACCCTGCACCAAGAACAAAAGAGTTGGTATATTTCCAACAAGGAAATGTCATAACCCAGCAAAGCAACCAAGCTCACCTTGCGACCTTCTCCGGGTCACGGCCAAAGAATGGCCTCCCACGAGAGGTCTCAGCGCGGGCAACCGCCGCGGCTTCTAGGAAGCTCGAGGAGGGCGTGGACCCATCCACCATTGGAATCACAGAAAGTGGAGGTGCGGCAATCGGCGGCGCCACGGTTGGCGCGTCAGCAGTAGCAGAGGCCGAGGGATCTTCCGCCCTCCGCCTCTTGCGATTGATCCGGAGTCCTTCCTCCTCCCGAGGCTCTTGTTCACCGGCGACCGGCTCCACGACAGGCCTTGCCTCCAGGATAGGTCGGATCGGCGCCGTAGGAACTCGGCTCGTTTTCTTCCCTTGGCGCAGGTGACTCATAATCCCGGGGTTCGACATGGCGATCTCTGTCGGGGGATCTGGGAAGCGAGGGAATCGGATTTCTGCAAAGAAAGCGATCGACAAAGATTTGTCACCTTCCTCAATCAAGACGATCGTCAAGCAAAGGAAGATCGTGAAAATTCGTACCTGTAACCCTTAAGTGGCGGGGAAAACAAAACAGCCGAGCGGCCAACCAGCAGGTTTCATTGTTGATCCGGCGAGCGTCGATATGAGAATCTGGAAGACTACGTATCCGCTCCCAAACGATCGCAAAATCAAAGGCTAGCTCGTCTGCCGCTGGAACAAGGGCACCTGCAAAAAGAAAGCCAAATTAGATCAGTTCAGAATATATCTGAACGAAGGGAGAGTCAAAACCCTTACTCGGATTCCTCTCCCGGAAGCCGGTGGGGATATCTAACTCGTCGGTGGGATTGTCGCTCGCGGCCGATTTACACAAGTCGCCGACCCAGAACCACTTCGTTGGATCACCCCGGACCTTGTTTGGCACCCCAAGAATCACCCGGCCCGAGCGACCTTGAATGTGGTAGCCTCCAACGGAACCCTTCTGAGCTGTCATCTTGAAGAGATAGTTCATCTCCAGCACCGAAGGAAGACGGAATAGCCGGTGACCGCCGAACAAAGTAAGGGTACAGACGATCTGCAACCAGGCGCTCGGCGTCAGCTGAAGCGACGCCACATTCCAGGTGGTCAGCAAGTAGGACACGGCGAACGGCAGTGGGAACCGCCGGCCGGCCTCCATGATCGCCTCACTAACGGTGACCATGCCCTCAGGAGGTTGATCGCCACGTTCATTCTCGGCGGGCACATAGAGGGAAATGTCAGAGGGGACATGGAACTTCGCCCTCCAACGAACCAAATCTTTCCTGGTCGCCGAGCTTTTAATCTGTCCAAGGGACCACGAGGAGCGGCACGCGGTCCGGAACAGCGTCCGCCTTTCGGGTTCATGGGGATGGGCGACCGAGTATACGCAGAAGTCAAACTTGGGATTCGGGCCGGCCAGTTTCTCCATAAGTTCGGCAAAGTCCGAAAAGGCTTTTCCGAACACACTGTTTCGCTCCCAATACGCCTTCACTGCCATCTCCTCTTCGGCCAGCGAACGCTTCCGCTCCGCCTCCGCCGCCCTGGCCGCATCAGCCTCGTTAAAGAGCTCTTCAACCTCTGTAGGTTCAATCCCGGCGCGGATAGCCTCGACGGGTCTCCACATGGAACACCGCGGAGATTTCATCCCGAGCGGTCGAAGCCCCGGCGACAGAGGTGCTACCCGTTTCATACACCATTGGTTTTCCTCCGGACATCTTCAGAAAAAGAAAGGAAAAAGAGAAAAGGCTTTTTTCTTACCCAAAGAGTCTAGTCGAACGACGCTCAGCAACGCAAAGCTTCAGAGGAATTCGGAAACCTTTCTTCTCAGACGAAATACAAATAAGTTGTAAACCAGAAACCATAGTCCCTTTTATAGGCGAGAGCAGGGTCTTTTGGGTAAATAAACAAAATTTCGAGCCGAAGCGCAAAGGTCGGAAAAGTCCGCATTTAATGCCGCCCTCGAATCCCGCGTGCGCGTCGTTCCGAGGGCACGCCAAAGGACAAGTCTGACAAATCGTCAGACTCCCCCAACAGGAATGCGACACGTGCCCCAATGACGTTTCAAGTCCGCTTTCACTTCCCGCTCTTTTCAGCGACCGAGTTGGTCGTCCAAATTCAAAATCAAGGTCCGCTCGAGAAGACGATCGTCTGTTCCATAAAGTGTTGAGTCGCTCGTTTTTAATTCGAACGATCGCCTGTAGAACCACCTCACCCCACGTCTTTAACATCGGAGCGAGCTGGAGGCAATTGTTGTGCGGCGATTAATACGCCTCAACGGCGATCGGCACAAAGGTCGAGCGATCAAAGTCAGCATCAAATGAACCAAGGCCGACTTACCAAACGAAGATTCCAGATCGAGATCAAGTACTGAGCGATCGACGTCCAGGGCGATCGTCTCTTGGCACCTAGCGATCGACCCTAGTGCTCGACCAAGGACGGCCGTCTTATGCCACGTGTAAAGCCAAACATCCTTCAAGTCTACGAAGACCGAATCTCGGTATGAAGGCCCACGTGCAGATCCGCAAACGGCACCGCAGGAAAAATGCTTTTTGACTCCAGCCCATCACTAGCTGTTGGTGACAAGGACAACCTCTCACCTACCGACTGACCCACAAAAGGGCCCTAGGTGGGACCTCCCAAGACTGCGACGTGAGACGCGTGTTGTCTTCTCATTGGTTCGCTCATTTGGCTGCCAGTAGCAGCTGCGGACTTTAAAGAAACCGACCCACGTGCTGATACGATTGCCCGTTTAATTTAATGCAGGAAAGGCGATCGCCCGTTTGGGATTAAGACATTCCAACTACCTCCTCTTCTATAGATAGAAGACTTCCAGCATTTGGAAGGGACTTTTGACAGTTAAAATCCTACAGAGTTGAATCCTACACTCCACAGACAGCACTTCATCTTTGTAACAAGAACTCATAGAGCTTTAACTCTGGTTCTTCCGGCAATCATCAGCACTCAAGAGCTAGATAACTAGGGTCATTACACTCATTTTAATCGTACTCTAACATTAATATTTGTACTCCAAAACAGCATTCTTATTAATAATATCTCGCGAGAGCATTCAAGCCCGTGATTAACAACCCCGACAAATCTTGTGTTATTTACATTCCATCGGACGTGTTCTCGCATTTTGTTTGTTACTCACCCGTAGCCATATCCAGCGAATCATTCCGAATAATATTTTGGGTTACAACAGAGGAGAATCGGCCGAAACACTTTACTTCAAAATTTACCTTACAAATTTTTCTCTCTATTTTTCTTTAATATTTATGTATTTTAGAAAGCTACATTTGGACCATCGAACTACAGAAACAATTGTGTTAACTAAATTATGGAATCCAAGACACAAATCAAGATCTACAATTAAATACAAGTAGAGAAAACCTAAAATTTTGAGCCAAAATTAGTGTAACAATCGGCCTCCCTTGTAGTTGTATTTATAGGTGTTTTGGGTTATTCTAGGGACCTTAAGGAGGATATGGTAAGGACTCCCAATAGATATCTTCTTTCCAATATTAGGACTCTTCCTAATATAAAGACTCTATTAATATCAACTTAGTCCACTAAAAGGTTTATATTGCACTTCCTACCAAAATCCCAAATTATGAAATTGGGCTCCTTTCTGAATTAATTATTTCCCGTGTTTAAGATATTCCATATCCATTAATTAGTTTAAGCTAGTGACAGCTTTTAATTAATTAATATATTATACATGAGTGTACCACTCGACCTTTATTATCATATCGGAAAATTAATTCCACCTGCAGGGTTTAATATAATAATCCTTTCGAGTGCCTCAAGAGACATGATCAACCTGACTAGTCGGGACACGATTTCTAGCCATAATATTAATTATTATATAAATAATAATATTGCCCAAAATATCGAGCATATTAAGTCCATCATTGTGGCTCTCACCCATGATAAATCAAAGCAATAAATATTGAATATATAATTAAATATTAATCACTAGAATTAAGAAATAATAATTGTCCGAGATGTACGTTCTTCTTATAGTCATTACAAAAGAATCTATCTCACCTCGATCCTGTTCAACGTATACCGAATATGCTAATATATAATAATGGTCAAGACCAACCAATCTCAAGCATATACTACAACCTCTCACATAACGGTCTAATGTTATATAGGTTGTGAACAAATTATTACTATATAAGGAACCGATAATGTGATCTTCTGTGTGACACGACACACCACATTATCTATAATATAAAGTAATTTAGACTACATTTGCATAACCATAGCGTGAATAAATATGCAAAACATTTGATAAATGAATTAAATATTCTCATAGATAAAGACCAGGAAATTAGGTAATACAAGCATAAAGTATGCTTTAACATTTACAACCCTAACAATCTCCCACTTATACTCAAAGCATGCTTTTGAAGTATACTATCTAGACTATGTCTATCTATCTCCCACTTATACTCGAAGTAATGCTGCCATACATCTCAACACCATTCCTTCCACATGCCCTTCAAATGACTTTGAGGGCAAACCTTTCGTGAAAGGATCAGCTAGGTTGTCTTCAGATGCTATCTTGGAGACAATGATATTTCTTCTCTTCACAAAATCTCGAATGATATGATATTTGCGCTTGATATGTTTGCTTGCCTTGTGGGCCCGTGGTTCCTTCGAATTTGCAACAGCACCGGTATTATCACAATAAAGTGTAATACTCCTAGGCAAATTAGGAATCACACCCAAATCCTTTAGGAAGTACTTGAGCCGTACTGCCTCTTTAGCTGCCTCTGAGGCTGCTACATACTCGGCTTCCATGGTAGAGTCCGCTATGCATTTATGCTTCACACTCCTCCTGATGGCTCCACCTCCCAAAGTGAAAACATATCCGGAAGTTGATTTCGAATTTTCTTTGCCCGCACTGAAATCCGAGTCAGTGTAACCCAAAGGACAAAGTATATCTGATTGATATATAAGCATATGCTCCCTAGTCCTTCTGAGGTACTTGAGTATATGCTTGATAGCAATCCAATGTCCCGGTCCAGGGTTCAACTGATATCTCGCCACCATGCCTACATCATGACAGATATCAGGTCTAGTGCAAAACATAGCATACATGAGGCTTCCCACTGCCGAAGCATAAGGGACCAGCTTCATGTCATCTATCTCCTTCTGTGTCTTAGGACACATAGCCTTAAATATCTGAATTCCATGTCTGTAAGGTAAGAAACCTTTCTTGGAATTCTCCATGCTGAACCACTTTAGCACCGTATCGATATAGGATGCCTGAGATAAGCACAACATCCTTTTCTTACGATCTCGAAAGATCTTAATACCAAGGATGTGCCCAGCTTCTCCCAAATCCTTCATATCGAACTGCTCAGACAGCCATACCCTTACGTCTGATAATACCTTCACATTGTTTCCAATTAGAAGTATATCATCTACGTACAATATAAGAAACACCAGCATGTTTCCATCGCACTTTTTGTATACACAAACCTCACTAGGACACTGTTCAAAACCATATGATTGAATGACCTCATCAAATCACATGTTCCAAGACCTTGATGATTGCTTGAGACCATAAATGGCTCTCTTAAGCTTGCACACTAAGTGCTCCTCTCCTTCAGCAATTAATCCTTCAAGTTGGCACATGTAGATTTCCTTATCAAGACTCCCGTTCAAGAATGCAGTCTTGACATCCATCTGCCAAATCTCCATATCCAAATGCGCAGCTATAGCCAAGAGAATCCGGATCGATTTAAGCATGGCTACTGGCGAAAAGGTCTCATCATAGTCGATGCCCTCCTTCTGAGTGTAACCTTTCGCAACAAGCCTTGCTTTGAAGGTTTCAACCTTCCCTTTCGATCCTCTCTTACGCTTGTAGACCCACTTACTTCCAATGGGTTTTACCCCTATTGGGTAGCTCTACTAGCTCCCACACTTGATTAAAATCCATAGATCCCATTTCGGATTCCGTTGCTGTTTTCCAGGATTCAGCATCCTTGTCTTGAACTGCCTGTTTGTACGTACATGGATCCGTTTCATCATGGTCCGGGGAGTGGTCCGAAGACGCTCCCACGCCGATGAAACATTCAGGTTGATGAACAACCCTCCCACTACGACGAGGTGTGTCCTTGGTTTGCGTATCCACAATAGTGTCGATACGTGGTACACTAGGTGTTTGCACAATTGGTATTGTCGAAATCTCGCCCCTAAGTTCTTCTAGAATGACCTCACTCCTAGGCTTGTGGCTTATCACATAGTTCCTCCTCTAAGAACCGGGCCTTGGTGCTAACAATGACCTTCTGGTCTTTAAGACTGTATAATAAGCCACCCTTCGTTTCCTTTGGATATCCTACAAACACTCGTACTTCAGTACGAGATGCCAACTTATCAGCTTTTTTATTCAGCACGTGTGCTGGTGAACCCCAAATCCGAACATGTCCTAGACTGGGCTTGCGCACATTCCACAGTTCTGTGGGTGTTTTTGGAACTGATTTCGAAGGCACCAAGTTTAGAATGTATGCCGCTGTTTCTAAGACGTATTTCCAAAACGAAATAGGCAAATCAGAATAACTGATCATTGACCTAACCATCTCTAATAAAGTACGATTCTTTCGTTCAGCAACACCATTTTGTTGTGGTGTACGGTATTGTGGTAGGAAGTAATCCCCTCATGTGCCAAGAAATCCAAAAACTCTCCACTAAGGTATTCGCCACCACGATCAGATCGTAGTGACTTGATACTCTGCCCATGACGTTTCTCCGTTTCAGACTTGAATTCTTTGAACTTATCAAAAGATTCAGACTTACGTCGCATCAAATAGATGTATCCATATCTCGAATAATCATCTATAAATGTGATGAAGTATTCGAAACCACCCTTAGCCTGGATGTTCATTGGACCACATACATCGATATGAACCATTTCCAACACATTTTGTGCACGATTTCCTTTGCTTTGAAAAGCCTTTTTAGTCATTTTACCTTCTAGACAAGATTCGCAGGTTGGAAATGACTCAACATGGAGCGAATCCAATGGGCCATCACTCACCAATCTTTGAATCTTTCTAAGGTTAATATGACCCAATCGTAAATTCCACAAATATGTTGAATTTATGCTCGAAGTTTCTTTTCTTTTATTAGGATTAGTCAAAGAATTAAGTGATTTATAATTATGCAAGGGAGCTGGTGCAGTATTGATGATATAAAGTTCTTCATTATAAGTACTCCCGCAAATATATTCACCATTTCTTTTAATAATTGCATTATCTTCAAAAGAAACTGAATATCCATCACGACGCAATTTAGAAACTGAAATCAAATTCATTCTAAAATCGGGTACCAATAATACATTATTAAGAACTAAAATCATACCATCAACTTTTAACTGCACGACTCCCACTGCAACAGCCTTCGGCCTGGAATAGTCGCCCCTGCTTATTGTAATCTCATTCGCACTAAGTACCTTGGTTACTTGGAACCCCTGCGAGTCATAACAAACATGATCAGTAGAGCCCGAATCCACTATCCACAAAGTGATGGAACAGGCAGCCAAACATGTTTTGACTACTAGTGCATGAGACGTACCTTTCTTAGGGCAGTCACTCTTGAAATGCCCTTTCAGACCGCAATTGAAGTACTTGCCCTTCGCCTTTTTGTTCGCCTCGGACTGAGGAGCCTTTGACTGAGGAGCCTTGACCTTAGCTTTGAAGGTTGCCACTTGCTTCTGGCCAACCTGCTTTTTCTTCTTTCCCCATTTGGGTTTTGAAGAAGCAGCACCGATTGCCGCAAGAATTTGATGATAACCTTGTTTGAAGAGGCCTTCGGCAGACTGAAGCTCTGTCAGAAGTTCCGCCAATGTGTAAGTCCTACGATTCATATTGTAGTTGAGGCGGAACTGCTCAAAGCTTCTTGGTAAGCGCGAGATAATATCGACCTGCGACTCCGCATCGATAGTGGCCCCCAGTATGCTCAATTCGTTCAAATGAGACATCATTTTAAGAACGTGATCCCTTACTGGGGTCCCTTCAGACATTTGGGTTGTCATCAAAACCCTCATTGCATTTTGCCTAGCCGCCCGGTTCTGATGACCAAACATCTCAGTGAGATTTTTCATCATTTCTGAGGCCGAGCCCATCGTTTGATGCTGATGCTGCAATACATTTGTCAATGAAGCCAAAATGTAACAGCGAGCCATCTCATCAGACTTTTTCCATTTGCGGAATTCAGCCAACTCTTCTGGAGTGGCATCGGTTTCTGGTTCCAAAGGGCTCTCCTCAGTTAAAACAAATTTATGCCCCTCGACAGTCAAGACAATATCAATATTTTTTTCCAGTCGGCAAAGTTAGTGCCATCAAGTTTATTTTCTTTGAGAATAATAGCTAGTGGATTGAAAGACATCTGAGAATAAAATTAAAAACACCATTCATCACATAATTCGACACATAATATATTGAAAAACCTTAAAACAAAATATATATATGCAATCAACCAACACCTTGAAAAACCGCACATGCAAGCCACGATAGTGTGGACGTTTACACATACATTTTCAAGTAGATTTTAACGTCTTTAATTTTACTATCTAGCCAAGATGCGTTTTGACAAGTAAAATTAATAGTTGGTTCCTCTTGGCCATGTATTTAATTAACATAGACTCTGATGGGGAGCTTATTAATCAATACACCTAAGTGAACACCATAATTTAACAAACCTTAGAATATCATTTAATGATAATAGTCCTACAGATGGAGATGTCCTATCATAAAAAATAATATTCACCTTTTTGTTATCAAATTTGAAGTTTAAAACTAGTGAGCCAATAATTAGCACATCCGATGTGGAGGAAGACTCTAATGTCAACGCGCATGCTAATTATTTCATATTTTAAACTAATTATGGAGGCCAATTTGATTTTGAAAAAAAAATCAATTTAAAATCACTTAGTTATTTTAAAAAATTAAGGTTTTTAATTTTCTCGTCCTAACATGCAAGGAAACATATCATGCATACATCCATACATGCCATACATCAAAACAATAAAAACCAACAGATAATAAAAATTAGATAATTAAATCCAATTATCATGGCTTTTATTCCTCGTTTTGAATAACGAGAAAATCTTCGGCTCGTTTGCTTCCACTAGGTCTGGGACCGGTTCGGTTCTTGGTAAAAAAATAAAGAACCGGAACTGATTTTTAAATACATAAATCGGTTCAGTTTTTGACCACTTTTTTTCTGGAACCGAATTAGGAACCGAAACCAAAAAAATCGGTTTTTCTTTAGGAACCGAATTAGGAACGGAAACCGAATTTAATGTGTAAAAAACGGATTTTTCGGTTCTTTTAAGAACCGAATTGTGCAAAAAAGCCGAATTTTGTAAAAAAAAAACCCCGAATTTTGAGTAGAAACCGAATTTAATGTGTAATATTTTGAACAAAATACATTTAATTTGCTTTATTTAATACCTATATTATGTAAAAATTTATATATAATATTATTTTTATTATTATATATATATAATATATATATAGAACCGGTTTCAAACCGGTTTTTTTTTAACATCATAAAACAGGAACCGTAACTGGAACCGAATTATTAAAAAGGAACCGAATTAAGAACCGGAACCGGTTAATAATAAAAAACCAGAACCGGAACCGAATTTTTCGGTTCGGTTCTTATTAAAATTCGGTTCTTCGGGTAAAAATCCCTGCCCTAGCTCCCACTGATTCAAGCATCTTGTGGAAAAACGAATCGAACGACCCGAATCGGACAACTTGACCCGTGGCATTGGCCGACTCGCTTTACTGTTGCGACCATTGCCCGCCAGGCCTTTTCTTTGTTGCCCAGTGAAGCCGCCATTGCCCGATTGGTTCTTTGGCCGTCTTGATCGGCTCCCTGCTGGTCTCGGTGGGTTCGTCCGATCGGGACTCCTCTTCGCGCTGGACTCTTTCTCTTTCGTACTTTGTGTGTTTCAATTCGATTACAATTTTATTCGAAATAAAATACATCGAATTTACATCAAATTACAAGAAAAATAAATCCTATTCTACCGTGGATTTTCTCACGGGAAAAACTTATACATGCCATAAAACGGGCCAAATTACCAAAACGTGTAAATAAATAAAAAAAACATCACATAGCCATGATAATTGGATCATATTTTCCTGCAAGACAAATTCTAGCAAAATATTCCAAAACACATACTACATGAATATTTAATTGCTAGCATATTAATCACCAAATTAATTAAATTGAACAGAACCTAAAGACCGGCTCTGATACCAATTGTTGGAATATAAAACGCAGCGGAAGCTAGTTGGTGGAAATTATTTAATGGAAGGTTTTATAAACTAACCAACATAACAACCGGATCAATTTAGGCTTGTCAATTAATTATCTAAACAGATTAACAAACAATTAAATACACATATTTACGCATGGGAGTCGGTAATTTATACCTTTGATGCGAAGTGGTAGGAAATCCCTTTTTGTCGATTTATCTCCTCTTCGTACTCCTCTCCGATCTTCTTGTATTTTTACCTCAAGATAATCTAGATTATATCCCCCCTATGTCCGGATGTCATGTGGGCAACAATCTACCGGACTAAACTTGGACTGCAAGGAGAATCGGCCGAAACACTTTTCTTCAAAATTTACCTTACAAATTTTTCTCTCTATTTTTCTTAATATTTATGTATTTTAGAAAAATATTGTGTTAACTAAATTGTGGAATCCAAGACACAAGTCATGATCCATAAACACAAGTAGAGAAAACCGAAAATTTTGAGCCAAAATTAGTGTAAAAATCGGCCTCCCTTGTAGTTGTATTTATAGGTGTTTTAGGCTACTCTAGAGACCTTAAGGAGGATATGGTAAGGACTCTCAATAGATATCTTCTTTCCAATATTAGTACTCTTCCTAATATTAAGACTCTATTAATATCAACTTAGTCCACTAAAAGGTTGATATTGCACTTCCTACCAAAATCTCAAATTACGAAATTGGGCTCCTTTTTGAATTAATTATTTCCCGTGTGATATTCCATGTCCATTAATTAATTTAAGCTATTGACACCTTTTAATTAATTAATATATTATACATGAGTATACCACTCGGCCTTTATTATTATATCAGAAAATTAATTCCACCTCCAGGATTTAATATAATAATCCTTTCGAGTGCCTCAAAGGACATGATCAACCCGATTGGTCGGGACACGATTTCTAGCTATAATATTAATTATCATATAAATAATAATATTGCCCAAAATATCGAGCATATTGAGTCAATCATTGTGGCTCTCATATAAATAAAAGCAATAAATATTAAATATATATAATTAAATATTAATCACTAGAATTAAGAAATCATAATTGTCCGAGATGTACGTTCTTCTTATAGTCAGTATAGAAGAATCTATTTCACCTCGATCCTGTTCAACGTATACCGAATATGCTAATATATGCTAATGGTCAAGACCAACCAATCTCAAGCATATACTACAACCTCTCACATAACGGTCTAATGTTATATAGGTTGTGAACTAATTATTACTATATAAGTAACCGATAATGTGATCTTCTGTGTGACACGACACACCATATTATCTACAATATAAAGTAATTTAGACTACATTTGCATAATCATAGCGTGAATAAATATGCAAAACAACTGATAAATGAATTAAATATTCTCACAGATAAAGACCGGGAAATTAGGTAATACAACCATAAAGTATGCTTTGACGTATACAACCCTAAAAACAAGCTCGTTTCTATCGGTCCGAGTAAACCGTTCTCTTACTTGTCTTTATATCGGTTCAAGTTAAACCGTTTTCCTTTTCTATTGGACAAGGAATCAACCACTCTAGATTTCTATTGGTACTAGATAAACCTCACTTAGATATCGATTGCGATTAACACCGAATCTAATCGTATCTTTTCCTTTTCTCTCTCTTGTATGATTTCATTTATAACGCTCAATCACTCTCAATTTAAGATCAAGAACAACAACTATAATGTTTTACAATGATATCTCAAGAGTATATGAATTGCTCAATGTTGTTGTATGGTTTAATACCATTAGAAGTGATATTTAAAGGCATTTCTCTTCCAACTAGCCTTTAGCCTGTTTTGACTCGTTAGCGTGCGCTAGTCTTCTTTGTAGCGTGCGCTAGCTTCATTAGCGTACGTGTAGCGTGTGCTAGCCTGTTTCTAGTTTCAGTCCAGTAGCTTCGTTTCTCTGTTTATGTGCGTTAACTTTTTCCTCTTGCGTACGTTAAGTACACACATTAGCGTACGTTAACCATTCATTGTAGCGTGCGCTAATCATATATTCGTTGCATGATTTTGTCAAACTGACCGTTTCACTTTATAACTTTGGTTCAGCATCTCCAACGGATTGATTGACTTGAACTCAAACTACTTAGCGTGCGCTAAATACCACCAGTAGCGTGCGCTATGTCTTGTGTCACTGCATATGTCATTCTGTGTTTGAATGTCTCCACAACGGTAATTAGCCTTCGATAACGTGCGTTATACTCCTTTCGTAGCGTGCGCTATCTTCATCAGGTAGGTTGTCTTCAGGCAACTTCGAACTTATCTGATCTGCAGGCAGGACCCATTAGCGTGCGCTAACTTATATGTCTAGCGTGCGCTAGCTTTGCATTTTATCCAGCTTTTTGCGTCTTCGTCTGTTTCGTTGATTTGCTTCGCCTCTTTGTTGTTTTGTTTTGTTTAGCAACTTTAATCATCAAAACACTATTTATGAATATGTGGAATAAATATTCCAACATCTCCCTCTTTTTGATGATTACAAAACAACCCTTGAATTGGATAAAACATGTAAAAATAAAATATATATATATATATATATATTATACGAATCAAAGTTTTCGGCTTTGATCGTTTCGTTAGTTTCTCCAAATTTTTTTCTGTCATTTTCGGCTTCTCCTTTTCATTTTTTCAACTACTTCGTTTCTCCCCCTTTTTGTATACTTTTCTTTTCTCCTTTTCGACTTCTTCGATTTTTATTTTTCTCTCCTCCTTTTAACTTTTTATTTTTCTCGTCATTTCTTTCATGAAGCTTTTTATCCGATTCTACTCCTTTCTCTACTCCAATTTTTCTCCTTTTTGTATTCAGCAAAAAGTGTAAAACAAAATATATCAATTGAATAGAAGATACCAATTATAAAATATGCATGAATACCAATTGATGAATATATGATAAAATATGCATGAATAGGGTATAATTCCCCCTGAAAATAATATCTCCCCTTTTAAAAAATATTACTCCCCCTGAGTAAAATATCGAAAGTTAAAAATTAATTTTTGGGAACCCAACCAATAGTTGGTTTTTCTTTCAACACATAGACGATATTCGGAATAGAAGTTCCTTTGGGAATCCAAAATTTCTTAGTTTTTATCGTCCGTCTTGGGCTTTTACAGTACGAAATGTGGTGCCCAATTTGTTGTGTCAAGAATTAACACCTTCCGACCGGCGATCGCCTAGGAGGACGAGCGACCGACTTACTGCCGAGCGGCCAAGGCAGATCTGTCGATCAGCGACCAGGCGACCTAGCCTTAGCCCGGCAGACAAGCATGAATCGCCCAGCCGAAGGTCCCAGGACAAGTCCCGGTGCCGAGCGATCGACCTCAGATACGATCGCCTCTCGGTACTCGGCGACCGACTTCTGGCGACCGACTTATGGACGATCATCTCTCAGCGCTTTGCCGACCGACCCTTGGTGACCGACCATTGCCGACCTTCAGTGACTGGCCGAGAACGATCCTCGGTGTCCAGCAAGAGACGACCGCTTCATGCCGATCAGGGCCAATGGCCATCCAGTCGGCTACGACCGAGCCACAGGACAGCACCCACGTGCAGATCCACAAAAGGCGCTGACAGACCTGTCACCTACCTCACCTACCAACAGGGCCGCAGACCTGCAAAAGGAGCTGGCAGACAAGACATGTGACCACAGCCTGGAACCTACTGCACCTACTGACAAGTCCGCCGAAAGTAACGATGTGGGACCGCCGGTGACAGTACTTCCGGACGCGTGCTGGCTCCTCATTGGGCACACAGCTGGCTGCCGGCTGGATTTCTGGACTTTTGGCAGGCTGCCCATGTGACCTTTAGGACGATCGCCCCATTATATTAATGGCAAAAAGACGATCGCCCGCTAAGAGACAAGGCACCTCATCCCCTATATATACAAGGCACCCTGCACTTGTATTCTCTCTCGGCATTCCCGCATTTCACACCATACAGAAGCAAAATACTTACACTTGGCAAACATCCAACTCTTGGCAACAGTTATCTTTCGGTCTTACTTCTCCCGGCCTATCTCATCCAGCAGATTATCGGCGGGGACGAAGAACACCGAGCTTCGCTCAAGAGCTGGATTAACAGAGTCTTTTTACACTCATTGTATTTAGATTTCTCTCGTTAATACTTGTATCCACGAATATTCGTATTAATAACATCTCGCGAGAGCATTCAAGCCCGGGCCTAACAAACCCGGCAAATCTTGTATTATTTATCTTTCTCACGGAAGTGCTCCCGCAATTGTTGTTTGTTGTCCGACTTCCAGCAGTATTAATCTTCGGATAAATATTTTGGGCGACAACACAATTTTTACACATTTTTCACACTGGGGTATTTTTAAATTCAAGGATTCATTTTTAAAACGTGGCTTGAATCCCAACTCCTGTTTATTCAAAGTATATTTTTGAACACAAAGCATTTGTTCAAATTTATCATTTCCCAATGAAAATTTCTTCGGCAAAGTTTTAAGTTCATCTTGAACTTTTAAAAGATCATTCTTTAAAATATTTTCATTTTCAATACATTTTGAATGATCGGTCTCGACAAATTTTCCCTTTTCAAGAATTTTATTTTTCGATTGAAGGGATTTAATTTCTATTAAAGTATTTTGATAATTTGTATATAATAATTCAAATGCTTAAAATAATTCATCGTAAGAATTACTTACTTCGCTTTCGACGTCGCTATCGTCAAATGAACTCTGGGCCATAAATGCAAGGTTATTTTGATCAATTAAATCATCATCAATATCTGCGTCACTCCATGTTGCAACGAGTACCTTCTTCGGATTTGCTGCTTGGCAGTTCTTTGCGAAATAGCCTGGTTTACCACATACTCGACAGTTGTCAAATTTCTTGTATTTGCCCGATTTGATGTCTTTCTTTCTCCGGTTTAATAATTGTTGGAACTTATTAATATTTTTGGCATAGTATGCCGATTCTTCGTCGCCTTCATCAACCCGAATTTCTTCTCTCTTGGACATAGCCTTCATGGCTATTGATCTTTCCTTCGGCTTCGGTTTGGCATTCCGAGATTTAAGTACTATCTCGTAGTTTATAAGAGAACCAACGAGAGCACTAAAATCAAGATTATTTAAATCTTTAGATTCCATTATTGTCGTTACCGTGCCGTGCTATTCTCGTGGTAGTGATTGTAAGATCTTTTTAACTTTTTCACAACTCGAAAGTGGTTTTCCAAACATGCCAATTCATTTGTGATGACCGAAAATCGGTCGAGCATGATCGTGATGGATTCATCGTCCTTCATTTGAAATAGCTCGTACTCGTGAAGGAGCATGTTTATTTTCGTCTCCTTGACTTGAGACGTTCCTTCGTGGTTTACCTCAAGCATTTTACAAATTTCTTTGGCACTATCACACGATGATATCCGGTTGTGTTCTTCCGGATTTAAGGTACAATATAGGAGTTGAGTTGCCTTACAAATATAATGATCATTTTTTCAATCCGCATCATCATATTCTTCGAAAGATTTAAGCGTACCGTCGGATTTGAGAGGAATTTTTGGACCAAGACATATTACTTTCCAAAGCTCGATGTCATACGCTCGGATGAATATTGACATCTTTTTCTTCCACGTCATGAAGTTCGAGCCATCAAAAAATGATGGTCGATTTAGAGCAAGGCCTTCGACTGGAGCCATTTGAAATGCCATTTGGATCGACTCCTCGGATGTTAAGCCGCTTATTGGAGGTACCTCTCCGATACCAATTGTTGGTGGAATTTCGGTATTAGTACCGTTATGCGGAATCGAAATTTAAATAAATGTGCGGAAAATAAATCGACACAGGATTTATAGAGGTTCGGCCAAACGTGCCTACGTCCTATATCGGTATCTTTTTCTATAGGATAAATATCAACCTCTGCATCTCTCTTCTATCGGTCGAGGGATAACCATTACAAGCTCGTCTTCTATCGGTCCGAGTAAACCGTTCTCTTACTTATCTTTATGTAGGTCCAAGTTAAACCGTTTTTCTTTTCTATTGGACAAGGAATCAACCACTCTAGCTTTCTATCGGTACTAGATAAACCTCACTTAGATATCGATTGCGATTCTAACAATTCCGGATCCTTGATCTTGATAACATCGAATCCAATCGTATCTTTTTTTTTCTCTCTTGTATGATTTCGTGTATAACACTCAATCACTCTCAATTTAAGCTCAAGAGCAACAACTATAATGTTTTACAATGATATCTCAAGAGTATATGAATTGCTCAATGTTGTTGTGTGGTTTAATACCACTAGAAGTGGTATTTATAGGCATTTCTCTTCCAACTAGCCGTTAGCCTGTTTTGACTTGTTAGCGTGCGGTAGTATTATTTGTAGCGTGCGCTAGCTTCATTAGCGTACGTGTAGCGTGCGCTAGCCTGTTTCCAGTTTCAGTCCAGTAGATTCATTTCTCTGTTTACGTGCGTTAGCTTCTTCCTCTTGCGTACGTTAGGTACACACATTAGCGTACATTAACCATTCATTGTAGCGTGCGCTAATCATATATCCGTTGCATGATTTTGTCAAACTGACCGTTCCACTTTATGAATTTGGTTCAGCTTCTCCAATGGATTGATTGACTTGAATTCAAACTACTTAGCATGCGCTAAATACCATCAGTAGCGTGCGTTATGTCTTGTATCACCGCATATGTCATTCTGTGTTTGAATGTCTTCACAACAGTAATTAGCCTCCATAGCGTGCGTTATACTCCTTTCGTAGCGTACGCTATCTTCATCAGGTAGGTTGTGTTCAGGTAACTTTGAACTTATCTGATCTGAAAGCAGGACCCGTTAGCGTGCGCTAACTTATATTTCTAGCGTGTGCTAGCTTTGCATTTTGTCCAGCTTTTTGTGTCTTCGTCTGTTTCGTTGATTTGCTTCGCCTCTTTGTTGTTATGTTTTGTTTAGCAACTTTAATCATCAAAACACTATTTATGAATATGTGGAATAAATATTCCAACATACTGTACAGAATCTACATTGTGAAATATAACTCAGACAGAATAACTGAAACAACTATAGTAAAAAGTCAGGATATTACATTTGACCCCGGGAAAAACCACCTAAGAGTGACCCTCGTAAAAGACGCACATGGGTACTTTGTAATACCCGGTTATAATTCAGTCATTATCATTCAGTAATTTCATTCGGTGATTGTCACTCAGTGGACTTTCACTCATTTATAATCATTCATCAATCATGTTCATTCACCCGTGTTCACCGTTCGGAGAAACTTCGAGTTGTGTATCGTTATTGTTCATTGTTTCAACTTTCCTCATATGAATTCGACTTTGTTAGATCACCATTAATTTTTAGTAACTCCAAAAATTCTAAATCTTTGCAATATTATAGAGCATCGAGTTATCTTTCCAATGGTTCAAACGGTGAGTCAATCGGAGTCCGAACGAGAGAGTTATGGTCGTTTCAGCTCACCCGCTCATTTTTCAGTTATTGGCCGATCACTGCCGACCGAACTCGGCCGTGTCGTCCGACACGGACTGTGCTGTACTCGTCCGGAAATGCCGAAGTCTCTGCCCACAGGACTCGACCGTGTCGTCTGGCATGGCCGAGTCAAACTCTTCCGGATAAGCGTAACCGGCGCGGGCCTTGGCCGTGTTCGGGACACGGTCGAGTCATGCCGAGTCGGCGTCGGACGGGTCACTATCGGAAGGCCCCTCGCGCTGCGGCCGTGTCAAGCGGACACGGTCGAGTCCTGCCGGCCGATTGCGCGCGGCCGTGCCCGATCGGCACGGGCCGTGTCCGACAGAGGCGATCAACCCCTTTAAATTCGTTTTTGAGCATTTCGGCCCATTCCTTCCATTTCTTCCACCTTCATACGAGAGAGAGGGGCTTGAGGAGAAAATTCTCTTCACCTATCACTTGAGTGTGGTTTTAATCATTTTCATTCGGTTGTGAAGCTTGGATACTCGATTAAACTCGTGTTCTTGGATCGAAGTGGTTGGATCTTCAAGAGGTAATTTCTTCAACACCTTGGACTTGATTCTATGTTGAGATATGATGTTTTGGACGTTATAATCATGTTATATGAAGGGATATGTATATGATTATGAGTTTATATAAGGATTCATTGGATTATTGAGGGATTATTCAAGAACACTTTGAATATCGAGTTGAAATTGGGGGTTTTCGTTTAATTGTCGTTATAATCACGTTTTCGGATATTCATTTTGGATTATTGATCATTTGGAAGATGTTTGTTGGTTTGAAACACTTCTTGGAGGATTTGATATTGGTATATTGAGATTTGATTGTAAACAATCGCAGTTTGGCCACAACGTATTCGATATAATGCCCCAATGAACTTAGTTTAATCGTATCGACGTTTTGAGTTCGTTATATTCATGTTTGATTCGTATATTGAACGGGTTGTTGGATATTGTATAATTCAAGGTTGTTCGAGCGATCGATATCTCAATTAGGACGTCGTTTGTGGAAGGATAATTATCACCGGTGTTGAGTAAGTTAATTCTTACTCGGTTAAAAGGATATTCATCCCTTTTGTTGTTGTTCATTCATAATCATAACTCATTCATTATTGTATTAACCGTATTAAAACTTGTTATTGTCAATTAATCACTTGATCATAAGGAGCAGCGGTTCGATCTTTTCGTTGAGCTATCATTCATTTCATTATTACTCTCATCTCGGTGAGTCATTCTTGACTTTGTCAGATTATTATTTATTCATTGATATTCATTACGGTCATTCTCGTTCATATGACCTTCTGGGTTCATATTGTGTGGCCGGGTGCGGATGTGTGGAATTTTTAGTCGGGCACGTTATGGCCATGTATTGGGAGTGATACATTGGACTGTGCACACGGTAACAGATTACCTCCGTGAGACTAATTAGGTACAAGGACGGGTGTGCTCGGTCATTCGTCTTGTACACTTGCACAGACACTACGGGCGTACTATGATACCCCTCTTCAGCGTAATTCATAACTAAGGATATTTCATAACTTCAGTTAAATCATGATTGTGTATTTTTCAACCCTTGAGGATTGTTGTTACGTATGGCGGCCCATTTGGTAGGGTGTTCAAAGCGGATATCCGGACTTTCGGATATCCGAAATTTCGGATATCCGAAAATTCGGATAGTAGATTTTGGTATCCGATATCCGTATCCGAAATTTCGGATATCCGGTTTTCGGATATCCGAAATTTCGGATACGTATATCGGATATCCGAATATCCGGAAAAAAAATAAAAAAATTATTCGGATATCCTTATATTCGAAAAAAATATTCGGCTTTGGATATCGGATATCCGAATATCCGAAAAAAACTTCGGATATGGATATCGGATATCCGAATATCCGAATACTTTTTATTATTTAAAATATAAAAAAATAAAAATTTTAGGATTTTTCGGATATTTCGGATATCCGAATATCCGATTTTTCTGAAAACTACTATCCGATATCCGAATCCGAAGTTCCGAATATCCGAACTTGGATATCGAATATCGGATATCCGAATTTTCGGATATCGGAACTTGGTTTTCGGATATTTCGGATCGGATATCGAATATCGGATATTTTTGAACACCCCTACCATTTGGGATTTTGTTTTTCGGTCATGGCAAAGCAAGCGCGCAGAATAGCATGTTGATGTCGAGGAGTCAGTGATACTAGTAGGGGCCCCGATCTTTCGATTATTCATGTTATTGTCCTTTATTTTCATGAGACTTTCATTTGGATACTCCGTTTCATTCGGTGTTGTGTATTTTATCTTATATAAAATACACTAGTATTGATATTGTCTGGTGTGTTGTAACTAAACTCCTCATCGGAGTAATTATTGTTGTAATGTGGTTCGGTACTACATTTATCTTGTGTAATTCATTCATTTTCATTTGCACAGTGGGTCCCGGTTGGGGATCTACGGCCTTTGTAATATCCGCCTAGTTTGGGGTGTTCTGAGTTGGTATCGAGCCGTGGTTTTGAATACTACCTTCCGAGTCATGTCTCATTTGAAATCATCGTCATCGACTAGTATCATTGGATTTTCGCGTCACGTGTGACTGTGCAAATGCCGAGCCAATCAATTGGAAGAACTGTAAGATTTCTAACGCCATGGTATAATTTCTGGCAATAGTCATTCATTCATCATTCATCATTTAACAATCCTCAAACAGCATCATTCATTGTGATTAGGACGATCATGTTAACTCATTAATCACTTAATTCATTTCATTACTCAGTTATTGATCAGGACGATCATGTTAATTCATTAATTACTCAATTCATTTCATTACTCAGTTGTCGATCTGGATGATCATATTATTAATCTTGTTAAGTTATTAAAAATAATCATTTTAAGAATTTCATCAGATAATCATGTCACTTCAGTAAATCATTCATATAATCACTAAGTAGAGCATGTATACTCATTTTCATCATCTCATGATATAATCATAACGTGATAATCATGCGGGAAATATGATCATTATGCGACCTTCCTACTTCAGTATGGGGAGAGCTGTCAGGGGATGCACGGGGAGAGGCCGCGGTGCGGACCGAAACCCGAGAAATAATCACTCGCTGTCGGGAAATCGTGCCCAGGACTTGGCTCGATCAGAAGATGTTCGGGTTGATCCACTCACTTTCATGCAGGCCATGATGACCCATGTGCAGTTGCTCAATCATCATTGCACCACTTTGACCGGATTAATCGAGAGAACTCTCCCGTATGGGCCAGCTGCTAAGGAAAGTGCTGAACAACAACCTTCATTTGTCAGCAAGAAATCAACGAAGCGTAATCAATCCGAAGGCGGTCAGTCAACCTTCAAGAAGCCTCGTGTGAGTCCTATCGTTTACGGCGACCTCTACGGTGCATAGTTGTGCGGGATCTCAATCCCGGCGGCGATTCGGCCGTCACCTGTTTCAACCGTGAAGAACAGGGTCATTTCAGCACCAAATGTCCGAAGCGGAATGTCACGTGCCATAAATGTGGAATTGCTGGGCATATGGCCAGTTTTTGCGAAGGGACTCCAAGTCGGCTCCGGCATCTCGAGCCCGAAGCAACCAACGTTTGAATCGTTGCTTTGTCATCGTCGTTTAAGACAATGGAAGCAAATAGAGTTGGAGCTCGTATTTATCAGACGGGAGCGTCCGGTTCGGGGGCCGTCAAGTACCAGATTCATATGATGAGGAGGATCGACGATCCGGTGGCCCGAATGATTTCAGGTATACTCGTAATTTTATTTCAACTTGTGTGTACCTTTTGATGCTGGTACACCGCATTCATTCATTTTCGAATCATGCTTGAATAGACTTATTTCGGGATAGTGCTATTGCTTGTGGACCTCATACCATCGGTATACCTGACGATGGAAGAATTTTCGGAATCATAAGCTTGATGACCGCGATTGGTTGATGGATCTAATCGTGGTGAATTTATCTTAGGACGATGTAATTTTCGGTATTAGTTGGTTTGATCGTCTTGATACTATCCTCAGTGTTTGTTAGCGTTTGGTCGCTATCTTTCCGTCGTTGGTTGTCGAATGTGTGCTTCAGGGAAGTAATCCCCGTTGTTCCAGAAGAAGTATTATTATGACGAAAGCAGAGAAATTCCGCAATCGAACTATCCAATCATTCATTGTATCATTTTCATCGATTGGCCTTTCTAAGGCGATCGAGTTATTCAATCATTCCTTGTATCATTTTCATCGATTGGCCTTTCTAAGGCAATCGAGTTATTCAATCATTCCTTGTATCATTTCCATCGATTGGCTTTTCTAAGACAATCGAGTCATTCAATCATTCATTGTATCATTTTCATCGATTGGCTTTTCTAAGGCAATCGAGTTATTCAATCATTCCTTGTATCATTTCCATCGATTGGCTTTTCTAAGACAATCGAGTCATTCAATCATTCATTGTATCATTTTCATCGATTGGCCTTTCTAAGGCAATCGAGTTATTCAATCATTCATTGTATCATTTTCATCGATTGGCCTTTCAAAGGCAATCGAGTTATTCAAACATCCATTGTATCATCTTCATCGATTGGCCTTTCTAAGGCAATCGAGTTGTTCAATCATTATTGGTATCTCTTTTTATCGACTGACCATTCGAGGGCAATCGAAATGTTCAATCATTCGTGGTATCATTGTCATCGATTGATGATGTATTTCCAGACGAGTTATCTGGTTGCCTTCACATAGAGTAGGGGAATTCAGGTGTGAGTTGGAGCCGGTACGTCCCCTTTATCGAAGGCACCGTATCGGATGGCCCCGACCAGAATGTAGGAGTTGAAGATTCAACTTGAGGAGTAGTTTGAGGAAGGTTATCTCCGACCGATTGCGTCGCCGTGAGAAACACCAGTGTGATCTGTCAAGGAGAAGGATGGCTCGTCTCGTGTGTGTATTAATTACCAGGAGTTGAACAGGGTGATGATCAAGAGTAGTATCCCTTACCCCGTATTGATGATCTTTTAGATCAACTTCAGGGAGCCTCAGTATTTTCCAGGATCGACTTAAGATCTGGATATCACCAGTTGCGGATTCGAGAGTCGGATATCGCGAGAACATCGTTTCGTACACGCTATGGTCATTATGAGTTCGTAGTTATGCCGTTCGGGCTGACTATTGCACCTCGGTATTCATGGAGTTAATGAATCGGGTTTTCATCGACTTTTTGGATCAGTTTGTTGTTGTCTTCATCGACGACATTTTGATTTATTCTCGTAGCCGAGAGGAACACGAGGTTCATCTTCATCAGGTTCTCGACGTGTTGAGACGAGAGCAACTTTATGGAAAGTTTTCCAAATGTGAGTTACGGAGGTCAGTGACTTTCTCGGGCATGTAATTTCATCGACGAGTTCGTGTCGACCCTCGAAGTCGGAGACTATCCGAGATTGGCAACCTCAGAAAGATATTAAGTAAATCCGATGTTTCCTCGGATTAGGTGGTTAATTATCCAACCCACGGCCGGAGCTAGCAACCGTGGTTTTCGCGTTGGAAATTTGGCGTCGTTACCTTTTGGCATCACTGTCGAGATCTTCACCAATCACAAGAGTTGAAGTATATATTTACTCACAAGGAGTTAAATATGCGACGAGGCGGTGGTTGGAACTAATCAAAGATTTTGATATCGAGATCCTTTACCACCGGGCAAGTGACGTTGTCGCCGGCGCCTTGAGTCGTAAGTCCGTTCGGGAGCGGATGATTGCTCGTTTAACGGCTCGAAGGAGCTTCAAGAATTCCTTAGACCCGAGATCGAGTGCAGCTTCACCGAGTTCGAGACGACTTTGTATGTTAGAGATTTCATCGTCACTTGAGGAGGTAATCAGAGAGAATCGGAGTTCGGACCCTTCATTGTTGCGCATCCGTAAAGATGTGGCTCGGGAAAGCCCACGGATTCGTGGTCCACGAGGATGGACTTTTGAGGTTTAAGAACTGTTGTGCGTGCGTGAATGACGAGTTGAAAAACTCTATTTTGAGAGAAGCTCATGCTACCCCTTATTGTTCATCCAGGGGTCCACAAGATGTACAAGGACTTGAAACAAAATTCTTGGTGGAGTAATATGAGGCGAGAAGTCGCAGAATTTGTTTCGAGATGCTTAACTGTCAACAAGTTAAGATTGAACATCGGCGGCGGCGGGTATCTGAAACCTCTCCCTATTAGGAGTGGAAGTGGGAAGACCTTTCTATGGATTTCATCACGAGTTTGCCGACGAGTCGTCGTGGCATGAATGCGATCTGGGTGATTGTGGACCGCTTAACTAAATCAACTCATTTCCTTGAGATCAAGGATACGTGGGGTCTGAGAGACTAGCTCGATTGTTCATCAAGGAGATAGTGAGACTGCACGGTACTCCTAAGAGTATCGTTTCCGATCGTGACGGACGATTTGTTTCCCATTTTGGAAATCAGTTCATCGTGCTATGGGAACTCAGCTTAATCTCAGTATTGCCTTTCATCCTCAGTCCGACGGACAATCGAGAGAACTATTCAGACATTAGAGGACATATTGAGGGCATGCGTCCTCGATTAGTAGACGATTGGGAAGCCCGATTCTTGTTTTTGAGTCCACGTACGGTTTAGTTGGCATCTTTGCGATGAGGATAGCACCTTACGAGGCTGAATGCGGTCATCGTTGTCGATCTCCCTTGTGTTGGGACGACCCATCGAGTCAATCGACCGAGCCCGATATACTTATAGTCGCCGGGAGAAGGTAGCTTTGATCGAGTCGTCTGTTGATGCTTTCAGTCGTGAAATTATATGCAGATAATCGTCGACCACTAGAGTTCGAGATGGGTGACCACGTTTTGTTCAAGGTATCCCCGAGTCGAGGTATCTTCCGTTTCGGAAAACGGGGGAAATTGAGTCCGAGATTCATTAGATCGTTTGAGATTCTGGATCGAATAGGCGAGTTAGCTTACCGTTTGGCTTCACCTCTGGCGTTGAGCCAAATTCATAATGTATTGCACATCTCGCAATTGCGGAAGTATGTTGCCGATCCGGGTCACATACTTCAGTTCGACGAAATCGAGATCGCAGATGATCATTGTATGAGGAGCGTCCCATACGAGTGTTCGAGAGACAAATCAAACAGTTGAGGAATAAGGCGATTCCTTTGGTCAAGATTCAGTGGTCTAGACACGGAGTCGAAGAGGCTACTTGGGAAACCGAGGATGGTATGCGGGAGAGTTATCCCGAGTTGTTTGACCCTTAGTTTCGGGGACGAAACTCTTTTAAGGGTGTATGTAATACCGGTTGTAATTCAGTCATTATCATTCAGTAATTTCATTCGGTGATTGTCACTCAGTGGATTTTCACTCATTTATAATCATTCATCAATCATGTTCATTCACCCGTGTTCACCGTTCGGAGAAACTTCGAGTTGTGTATCGTTATTGTTCATTGTTTCAACTTTCCTCATATGAATTCGACTTTGTTAGATCACCATTAATTTTTGGTAACTCCAAAAATTCTAAATCTTTGCAATATTATAGAGCATCGAGTTATCTTTCCAATGGTTCAAACGGTGAGTCAATCGGAGTCCGAACGAGAGAGTTATGGTCGTTTTAGCTCACCCGCTCATTTTGATTATTGGCGATCGCTGCCGTCGAACTTCGGCCGTGTCGTCCGACACGGCCCGTCTTGTACTCGTCCGGAAATGCGAAGTCTCGCCCACGAGGACTCGGCCGTGTCGTGCAGCACGGCCAGTCAAACTCTTCCGGATAAGCGCGAGCCCCGGGCGCTTGGCCGTGTTCGGGACACGGTCGAGTCATCTTAGTCATTGTCGGACGGGTCAATATCGGAAGGCCCCTCGCGCGCCGCGACCGTGTCAAGCGGACACGGTCGAGTCCTGCCGGCGATGCGCGCCGCGGCCGTGCCGATCGGCACGGGCCGTGTCCGACAGGCGATCGACCCCTTTAAATTCGTTTTTTGAGCATTTCAGCCCATTCCTTCCATTTCTTCCACCTTCATACGAGAGAGAGGGGCTTGAGGGAGAAAATTCTCTTCACCTATCACTTGAGTGTGGTTTTTAATCATTTTCATTCGGTTGTGAAGCTTGGATACTCGATTAAACTCGTGTTCTTCAGATCGAAGTGGTTGGATCTTCAAGAGGTAATTTCTTCAACACCTTGGACTTCGATTCTATGTTGAGATATGATGTTTTGGACGTTATAATCATGTTATATGAAGGGATATGTATATGATTATGAGTTTATATAAGGATTCATTGGATTATTGAGGGATTATTCAAGAACACTTTGAATATCGAGTTGAAATTGGGGGTTTTCGTTTAATTGTCGTTATAATCACGTTTTCGGATATTCATTTTGGATTATTGATCATTTGGAAGATGTTTGTTGGTTTGAAACACTTCTTGGAGGATTTGATATTGGTATATTGAGATTTGATTGTAAACAATCGCAGTTTGGCCACAACGTATTCGATATAATGCCCCAATGAACTTAGTTTAATCGTATCGACGTTTTGAGTTCGTTATATTCGTGTTTGATTCGTATATTGAACGGGTTGTTGGATATTGTATAATTCAAGGTTGTTCGAGCGATCGATATCTCAATTAGGACGTCGTTCGTGGAAGGATAATTATCACCGGTGTTGAGTAAGTTAATTCTTACTCGGTTAAAAGGATATTCATCCCTTTTGTTGTTGTTCATTCATAATCATAACTCATTCATTATTGTATTAACCGTATTAAAACTTGTTATTGTCAATTAATCACTTGATCATAAGAGCAGCGGTTCCAATCTTTTCGTTGAGCTATCATTCATTTCATTATTACTCTCATCTCGGTGAGTCATTCTTGACTTTGTCAGATTATTATTTGTTCATTGATATTCATTACGGTCATTCTCGTTCATATGACCTTCTGGGTTCATATTGCGTGGCCGGGTGCGGATGTGTGGAATTTTTAGTCGGGCACGTTATGGCCATGTATTGGGAGTGATACATTGGGTGTGCACACGGTAGCAGTTACCTCCGTGAGACTAATTAGGTACAAGGACGGGTGTGTCAGGTCATTCGTCTTGTACACTTGCACGAGAACACTACGGGCGTACTATGATACCCCTCTTGGCGTAATTTATAACTAAGGATATTTCATAACTTGATTAAATCATGATTGTGTATTTTTCAACCCTTGAGGATTGTGTTCTGTGGCCGGCCCATTTGAGGATTTTGTTTTTAGTCATGGCAAGGCAAACGCACGGGAATAGCATGTTGATGTCGAGAGTCAGTGTTACTAGTAGGGGCCCCGATCTTTCGATTATTCATGTTATTGTCCTTTATTTTCAGCTGAGACTTTCATTTGGATACTCGTTTCATTCGGTGTTGTGTATTTTATCTTCATATAAAATACACTAGTATTGATATTGTCTGGTGTGTTGTAACTAAACTCCTCATCGGAGTAATTATTGTTGTAATGTGGTTCGGTACTACATTTATCCTGTGTAATTCATTCATTTTCATTTGCCTGGTGGGTCCCAGTTGGGGATCTACGGCACTGTAATATCCGCCTAGTTTGGGGTGTTACATACTTGACCCTAGAAAAGGTATTTTGGTAGAAACACTATGGAGTCGCTGAGGAAGCAATTCATGCTTAAGACAATCAACGACTAACTAACCCTCGAAGATCTCGTTATAAATTCTTGGTCAGTTAGTCATTGATTTTCTTACTGATACCAATATTTTTAAAAGTGTTTGAAAAAGATTCAAAAGACACAAATTTATTTGGTATCAGGGTCTTAGCTATCACACAAGTATCATCCGATCTAAAGCCTGCCATGGGCCGCACTAATTGAACATATGTGCATTAACATTCACTGCATTGTGGGGGCCGCCCCCTTGTACATGTCACCGCGCCGACGTCACTCCCACATGAGCCGCCCCTTGAATTCACGCCTTAGGCAACACCGCCGTTCGTCAACCACATGAGCCGCTCAATGCAACATAGACAGACCGATGTCACGTCCCTGCCCTCAGCGGCTTCATATATAACAAAAGCAAATATTCACGTTGACAAGCCACACAAGAGTCGATCAGTCAAAGATACAAATCTCAGTCATTTAAATTCAAGTCAACAGACAAGCTTCACAATTCCCGACAAATATTCATATCCATATAACAACTTACATAAACAGTACTCAACAAATCAGGTAAAGTTGAAATCATCAAAGAATAACATCACAATCATTATGCCTTAGCATTAATAACAACACAAGGTCTCACGACCTTCATATCCATACAACTCAAGTTCACCACACAATTAATGAGAGAGCCTAATATTCAAAACATGAAGGTAACAACAAATATATATACATATACAAATATATATATAACATACATATATTGATATAAAACTATATATGAACTTCATATAATTATGAAATTGCATGGATATAATTCGTATAACAAGGTACTTGCCTCGAATAATCGCAAAAAAAAAAGATCGATTGAACAAGGTTGGCACGAACCGACCACAAACTCTCCGACTTTGCTGAACACCACAACGTGATAAATACAACGAAATTATGATAAAGAACAATTAGGATAAACTCAATAACGCAATATAAATCTGTTTAACCAAACACGACCCGGACGATGCAAAACACGAAGGTTAACAACAATCAATGAAGTGCTTACGTAGAGTTCTCAACGAAGAATTTAAACACTAAACAAATATGCAAGGTTTACCATCCGAAGGTACGAAAAGACGAATACAAAATCAAATGTCCAATACTTTGGGAAATTACAAAACGACCCAAGTTTATGGAAATCACGATTCGAGATCGAGCAACAACAACCAAGCTCACAACATGTCTGAATATGTTAAATGAACTTGCAGAAATAATAAAACGTCAGTTTCGAAAGATTTACATGAATCAAATACAAATAAAAAAGCCGCAACAATTTACGGATTCTAATAAAACAGCTGCGAGACTTGTTTGGATGGTAACATGTGTCGAACAAAATAGTTTCGCAATGTCGAAATGATTACAAGTAAATCATAAATAATAAAAAATACCAAAAACCAAAACTACTACAAATAGAAGATACAGATATTACACCTACAGACAATTGATGATACCTTGAAAATTGTGATGTCCTTCCCCTTCTAAAAAAATATATAAGACTCATACAACAACTTACTAGCTATCAGAAAATGCTATTCCAACCCATTTTGTATTGCACAAAATCTTGTGTCAAATTATCTGTGTAATTGTATCATGCGGTACTACAACGATATTAAAATAGAAATATAAAGTATCTTATATATTAAAAGATTCAGTCCTCATTATTTATTGTTAAGTATTAAAGCTTCAAGTAGTCTATGAAAATTGATGAGGGCTGTGTAATAAATATCGAGTCTTAAAGATTGAAGTCATAGGCGTCATTTATTTGCAGGAAACTAATGTAAGGAGGAAGATGAATATGAACTAGCCCTGCAGTTTCATCTTCGAAGCATTTACAACACCAAACGATTCCAGTTCTATAATATCAATTGTTGTTGCAGTTTTAGGTATAGAAAGCATTATGCAGTTACAGCCCAAAAGAATTTGAACCATTTACATCAATAAATCTTTAAATGTGACTTTTCACTTGGATTTTTGAAGATTATAAATAACCAAACAAATCCACATCTATCATAATTCCTTCCACCACCTAACAAAAACAACAAACAACTGAAACAAATACCAAACCCATCTCCCCAGCAGATCGAAAAATAAAGAAAAAGGAAAAATATCTCAGTGAGGTTTTCGTTCATAAGATATTATGACTTGTACAGATGCGTACAAATCGAAAACCCACTCATCATAGATCTGTGAGAAGTTTCAACTTCTTTTAAATTTCCGAAACAGATCTTAAACACACGAAAAGAAAAAAAACATCATAGATATGTGAAATGTTAAACTTCTCTTTCATATCCGAAAATATAGAAAGGAATTATAACAAATCTGTTATATCCTATCTTTGTTTCGTCCAAAGAAACACATAACGAAAAACATAAACCAATACCTACCCGAGACCTTGGTTGTTACAAGATCTTGAAGCTGAAATTTCTTGAGTCCTTCGTAGGCTATAAGATTCGAGCAAAATCTTGATGTCGTTTTTCTTGGTGTTCGGTCCTTAAGCAAAAACGTAGAAAAGGTATGAAGGGTTTGTTGATTCGTGTAAGAATAAAAATGAGAAGAGTAGTGTTTGTGTTTGTGGGAGCTGTCGTATGTATTCGAGAAGAAGAAAGATGTGGGCGGCGGTTTATTGTGTGGGGTGGAGACTGGAGAGGAGAAGTGGCAGCACACATATGAGTGCTTAGGGTTTGAAATGATAATGAATCTAGGGTTATTTTTTTAATACCCAAAAGGTTAGGATATGTATGATTTTGGACCCGGTTTGGATTGTCCTTGGGCCTAAACGATTTTCTTTTAGGCTGTGATGGGCTATTCGAATTTGTTACTAATGTTGGGCTGATTTTGATTTTGGATTTGATGGGCCGTACAAAGTGCAATACCAGGTTGTAGGGGTGAGCACAAATGGTCCGGACCCGGACTGGATCTGTTAATTAGGTCCGGGTCCCCGGTCTGCATTTTGTCTAAATCTGGGTTCCGGGCCGGACCGGGTCAAAACCCGGAAAATTCGGGTCCAGCCCGGAACGACCTGGTAAAAATAAAAATACATAAAAAAATATTTTTTTATTGTAATTTATCCTCGGTGATGATGAAATAATGATGATTAATGGGTCGATTATGATTGCACATTATTCTAATTAAGTTTATTTATACTAAAATATTGTTGAACTTGGGAGTTTGGTGACTAAATGAAGATATTAAGATTGATAATTGTATTTTATGAGAGTATATAAAGAAGAAAACATTTTATATGTAATAAAAGGACACTTAATATGCAAAAAAAAAATTACAAAATCGGGCTAGAATCGGGCCAGCCCGGACCGACCAGATTTTCGTGTCGGACCGGTTGGCCCGATTCAACAGTCCGACTTGGTCGATAAAGTCCGACCATTTATAATCCGGTCCATTCCGGACCGGTCGGTCCGGGCTTGGTCAGACCGGATGCTCAGCCCTACCAGGCTGTTTGGGGCTTAAACGTGAATTGTGGTCATAAATGAATTTTTTAGGCTTAATTTTTGTTAGTTAAAATTATTGTTTTGGCTATTTAGCATATTGATTTATATTGTTTTATGTAAATTTCACGTGTGTTTTGTGTGTGTAATAATGTAGGACATAAAGATGGTGCTTATGAGGTTTGGTAGTAACATCATCTTCTCTAATGGTTTAAGAGATCCTACACATCGTTGTATTATCAATTATGTGGTACATGCACGGACATTTTTATTTTGATCAAAAATGCAATATATTGATTAACTGTATTTAAGTTACTAACGATCAACTATATCTAATTGTTTTTTGTAGCGCGTCAAGAAGCATTAAAGAAAGATATCGAGAAGTCACAAAAATTGTATCAAGAACAAAACATGAAAAAGGCCAATGAACAACAACGACAAAGACAACAACAACAAGAACAACAACAAAAACAAGAACGACGCCATGGCCATCGGTGGGATGAATACTTAGCATTCATATTAATATATGTTACAAATTAAACATGCAATATTTTGCTTCATGTAATACCGATAAATGGGCTAATACTATTGATTCGTTAGCAAGTAAGTTAATTGAAAATAATGTGACGAGTTCAATTTTTAGTCAATAATTATTACTACACTTTGTTAGTGCATTTTCATATTTTTGCTCTTAATTTAGTTTTTTTTCTTGCGGTGTGTTAATGTCACTTTCTTAATTAAACGTCTTGAAATATTGCGTGACTTTGATACTTGATATGATTGTGTAAGTTATGTCGATGTTACATATTGAAAATGGTAGTATATAATAAAAATATCTTCACACTATCATCTTTATCCATAAATGGTGCAAAGCAATAGACTATAGATAAAACAAATACGTATTAATGATTCGGGTAATCATATCCACAATTAGTATCGGCAATTAAGCGATTATGTTATTTTGAGAATTTATCATTTATATAATTTTACTGTAGTTTAAATCTTACATAATAAATAATATCATTTTGACGATTTATGTAGTTTAAACAATATAGATATACCATTTATATAATCTATTATAAATTACATTTAAATCTTACTCAATAAGTAATATCACTATGGAGATTAATTAATTGATTATCTTAATATAATTTTAGTTTCATTTGTAGAATGACAAACAAATTTGGCAAAATGAAATTGTTATATTAGTTATTAAGAGTAGAAAAATTATATGTTGAGATTGATGTCTTCAAATATATTTATATATGCAACCTGGTACAAATTAAATATACTAACAATATTGGACCGATTTTCACAACAATAAAAAATATTGAAACTTAAATGGTTTTTTTGCATAAAATAAAGTTCGATTAATTAAGCGTAGTAATGTGGAACTACCGTATTTGATATGATAAACCAAAAGGATAATTAATTGTCACAAGCTAGATCTCAAAATATAGCGAATATCCACTTTGTTATGATTTTATATAAGGGTTACATTTATTTTGAAGAACCGTATGCGTTTAACCTCCCTTTGACATTTAGTACGTAACTTATACATATTAAAAAGTTACATGTGAAGAGACTCTTTTAAATGTAGCATCTTGAAAAAAGTCTCTTCACATATACTCTTTTAATGTCAATAAATTATTTTAAATGTGTGTCATGCTTAGAAAAGGTGTGATACCATCACAACTTAGATATATAATGACGAAAATAAGTGTCAAAGATTACGCTATGAACACTTATATACAGCCCATGTAATGACGAAAATTAGTGTTGAACAATACACTATGAACATTTAGATTAAGCCCGTGTGCATCGCACGAGTCTAAATGACTCGGTCTAAATATAAAAGTCACCAAACAACTAATTAAACTCATTCATCTTAAACTCATGCGATGCTTACAAAAGTTGTGATACCATCACAACTTACAAACTTAATGACGAAAATAAATACCACACATTACACTATGACCAATTAGATAGAGTCCGTGTGCAACGCACGAGTCTGAATAACTAGTTAGGCTTAATTTTTGTTAGTTAAAATTATTGTTTTGGCTTAAATTTACGCTAATGGTTATTTTTGAGTTAGGCGAGAGCGGCGGACCTTTCAAGAGTGTGTGTTTAGGATTGTGAAAATGAATGAGATTAGGTCAAATGAGATGCAAACAATTAGGATCACAGGTTTATCATATGAGTTTAAGATTAGAATTGTTGTGTGTTTTTGGGCTATACCCGGTTGAATTGGATTTTTGGTTTATATCCGTCTCGATCATATCTATAAACTCAAAAAAAATAGTTACATCTACCAAAACATTAACAAAATTCGAGTTTGGATACGTTAAAATGGGAAAAAAATAATGGTGTAAGGTTCTATATATATCTCATGTTGTATCTTGATTTTAATTATCTCGAAACACAAAAATTTGGAACTAACTATGTCAAATAACGTAAAGAAATGTTCAATTCTAGACTATTATTTGGTTTAAGGTGGTATATTATTACTGTTTTTCCTGTGAGTTTTTCTAGAATGCCAATTTTTTGTTAAACCTTATTTTGATAGAGCCGTATGCGTTTAAGCTTCATTTAACTCAACTTATTTTATAACTATGTAGTTAAACATTACGCAACACGTCTCAATTAGATGCACCATCTTACTTTCACTTCAACAATTTACACAAACATTACACAACAAACAATTATATACAGCTCGTATACATCGCACGGGTCTGAATGACTCGTATTTATAATACCAAAACATATCAGTCCTCATACTAAAAGGTATTAGGCTCTGAGATTAATGTGTCTCTTTGTATTGTCAAGAAGGTAAAAATTGCGTCATACCTCTTTTCATTGTGCATTATAGGCGTCAGACCTCCTAAATTGTAAATTGCATGAGACCCCCTAAATTCTTTAGGATGATTAAATAAAACCCGTACCATCAATAAGGGTACAAATGTGTAATACACTCTCTACGTATGAAAGTGAGCAATATTTTGCTACAAAAAAATGCATATAAAAATCCAATTTAATCTTCAATTTTATATATATATATATATATATATATACACACACACACACACACACGAACAAACTATTTTTACCACAAAAATAAAAGTAAAAGACTTCCAAAAAAATAAAGAAAAATTTCAAAAATGAAGGGGAGAATAAAAAAATAAAAAAAGATAAAAAAAACATTAGTTTTTATTATAAAATTTTTGCCCTTTTTTCAATTGCTTATAATCTTTTTAATCCCTTTCGACTTTTTATATATTTTCTGATCTTTGACAATTCATTATTATTTTAATTTTTATACTTATTCTTGGCTTTTTTTTCAGATGCATATAATTATTTTAAGCTCTTTGACTATTTTATATATTTTATGATTTTATGTCCTATTATTTATAATTTTAGATGTTCTTAATATTTTGTATTATTTTTAATATTGAAATGCTTAAATTGTGGTAATTAAAGGGTAACTAAGATTTAATTGAGGTCGAACTAACGTTGTTAGTTGTAAATGGATGGAAAATGAGCTAGGGGCAATGTGCAATTCAAATGTGATTTTAAGGAGGTATTATGCAATTTAAGGGATTAAAGTGGTCTAACGTCTATAGAGCATAATTGAAGGGGATATGATGCAATTTCGTCCAACAAAAATATGTTGAAATAGTCCACCACATGTGGCTTCTCCAAACCACCTTTTTTTAACAAAAAGAAATGATGGCCGCAAACCAACTGGCTGTTAGGTTAGCCACACAATGGGTAAAACTCGTGTGGATGGACGGAGTGCTCTATCACTTCGCTTACTTTAAAATCTTTCTTGTGTGGGTTCGATTCAGGGGAGGACTTCATGTTCTCTTTACCTGTGAGGATCTGATTGTACGTCGGCAGAACTCGACAAGACACTGGTCAGTTCGTGCACATCCCGCGATTTAAATTGGTAGCGATGATGAGAAAACGGAGTTGTTACCTTCAAACAAAATTAGGTGTAAGTTTAAAAACTGAGTTATGAAAAAATTTATGTCTACCAAATTCTTTGAAATGTGGGCAGCCGATATAAATAAAAAAAAGAAGCAAAATTTTTAAAAGGAAAAAAGTTTTGGCAAGGCTGCATCAAAAAGGAATAAAAAGGGAAAGGAAAAATGACTACGCAACTTTGCATGGCAACCCATTTTCATCTATAAAAGGATGATATGCGGAAGCATTCCTCAGCCCATTCCTCAAGTTCTATGCGGAAGCATTCCTCAGCATATTCCTCGAGTTCTCAGTGAGATTTGGGAGAAAAATAGAGAGAAAGTGGGGAAAAATAGAGAGAAAGGACGCCCTGTTTAATTTTTTTTTAAGAAAACAGAAAAAAATAAAATACGTTCAAATTAGATATTCTAAAAAGAAAACTAGAAAATTAAAAAACACATTTTCCCAAATTATAACTGGACTTTAGAAAATTATAGAAAACAGTTCTGGCTTGTTTTCTAAATTTAGAAAATTAGAAAACACGCTAGAGTTGTGCTACAAACAAGTTAGCGCTGTTTTTCAGACTTATTTTTGATTTTGATTCGATTCGATTGATTCCATTCAGTCGGGCCAGTTCATTCGATTCAGTTCGATTGATTCATTTCGATTCTTCTTATTATTATTATTATTATTATTAATCTTAATTATTATTATTGTTATTATTACTAATAATATTACTATTATCGTTGTTGTTGTTGATTACTATTATTATTATTTACCATTATTATTATTATTATTATTATTTATCCTTAATATATATTTCGATTCGATTCGATTCCATTCGATTAGTTGATTCGATTGGGATCCATTGATTCGATTCGATTCGATTCAATTGAGATTCATTCAGTCCAAAAGAACAGAGCCTTAGACACTCTTCGAACAATCGAACCTCAACAAATACACATATTTTAACATTTGTTTTAAATCTATAAGCCATATTTGTGTTTATAAATCCGTTACATAATTAATATTTTTAAATGATAAAAAAATCTACAAACAAAATGAAACATCAAATAGTATAAATATTATTTATTTGTTAATTATTATTTTACTGTGTTCATGTGACAGTGGTCTCCATTATTTTAAATTAAATAAAAAATAAAAATCTTGTTCCTATATTTAATAATCTAACTTTATGAACTAGTGATCACTTAAAAAAAATAAGAGGAACAATAGTGTATAAACATGATTATAAAATATTAAAATGTAATGTATAATAATTAATTATATGTTAATGTAAAAATATGTATATAATTTTTTGAGAGGATACCACAAAACTATTTTTTGAGAGTCAAGAACAACAAAGAGAAAATGCTATTCAGTGGCGAACAACTATATCTACTGAATTGTGGAGGGATATATGAATATATTGATTAGTCAGATTCATTTTTAGATGAAAAAGACCATCTTTTGAGTATATATATATATATATATATATATATATATGATCATATGAGAATGGTTTTTATGTTGTAAATTGAGAATAAATCTGAATCATTTATCTGTGTGTATGGTGGGGTTATTCTAAAAAGGGTCTTATAATAAAAAGTGTAGCAAGGATTGTGGGAGTGACATGTGTCACCTTGCCACATCATCATGCCACATCATATGACATGTGGCACCCCCACCCCCCACCCCCCCCCCACCCCCGACCCTCACGAAAAAAAAAAATTCCCGCCAAAAAAAAAAAAAAAAATTGGGCGCCAATTTTTTTTTTCCCGCCAAAAACTTATAAGTGTGATGCACCATTTTTTTGGTGCATCATAGTTATAAGTTTTGGTACATCACACTAATACGTTTTACTACATCACAGTTATAAGTTACTGCATCATAGTTAACAGTTAAGTGCATCAACTATGATGCAGTAACTTATAAGCTTACTGCACCATATCATAATTGTGATGCATTAACTTTATAAGCGTGATACGGTAATAATAAGTTTTACTGCATCTAGAGGTGGCCAAAAAAGCGAATCGAACCGAACCGTGAAACCGTATCAGATAGAGTTTGCAGGAACCGAACTGTTAGGCGGTTCGAATCGAACCAAAACCGTGGTGTCAGACGGTTCGGTTCCGAAAAATGTGGCCGGCGGTTCCTTCGAATCAGAATCAAGGTGGAACCGCGAACTGCTCGAATCACGGTTCACAGTTGCCGAACCGGAACCTTTGAAATGGCCTGTGTTTGCGAGCGATTCGCAATGAGAAGTTCATTGTGAATGTCATCGGGGACCGGAGTGAGGGTAGGAGTTGAGGTGCTGGCTGCTTTCGGGAGAGGAAGAAAAAGTGGGAGTTCAGGTGAAGAGCGATGATATTAAAATGGTTATTTAGAAGTTGATGGATGGAGGAGGAGAGGGAGAGGAGAGGAGAGAGAGAGCTCGGAAGCTCGGAGAAATGGCGAAACGTGCGTCGGAGAAAGTGAAAAAAAATAATAATAATAGGTTCGAACCGAAACCGTGGAACCGGCGGTTCGGTTCCAGTTCGAACCGAAACCGGAACCGTGGCCACCTCTAACTGCATCGCAGTTATAAGTTACTGCATCATAGTTAACAGTTAAGTGCATCAACTATGATGCAGTAACTTATAACCTTAATGTACTAAATCATAATTGTGATGCAATAGCTTTATAACTGTGATGCAGTAACTTTATAAATGTGATGTACTTATAAATTTTGGCGGGAAAAAAAAAAATTTTTTGCCCCGAAAAAAAAAATTTTGGCAGGAAAAAAAAACTTTGGCGGGGGGGAGGGGTGGGTGGGGGTGGGGTGGGTGGGGGGGTGACACATGTCATATGATGTGGAATGGGGGATGACACATGTCACTCCCACAATCCTTCCTACACTTTTTATTATAAGACCCTTTTTAGAATAACCAAAACATATATATATATATATAGGAAATAGATCATATGAAAACTAATTACCTTGTGAAATCTAGAAACTTTTGTATGCCATTGATATTAGTGATCTAACGGCTGTAGATGAGTAGAATTTTATGCATTTATGTATTTTTCTTATTGCATTATTTGTTGCATATACTAGCGACCAGTTTGATGCAACAAATAATAACAAATATGCGATGAAATTACTTAATAATGCAATTGGTTTCTAGATTTCACGGTGTTTCCACCATAGTCAATCCCTATATATATATATATAAAGATAGAGTATTGAGTAGATTTATAGAGGTATATTAAAATGTAATGTATAACAATTAGTTATATATTAATGTAAAAAGTATGTATATAATTTATGAAACTAAAAAGGTAGAAAACTGATAAATCCTATTTACAAATTTGGACATATTTTCCTAGTTTTCAACAGTTTTCTTAGAAATTGAAAACTCTGAAAATTTTAGAAAATTTTGGAGAAGAAAAGTGAGAAAATTTTCCCCAAGTAAACAGCCCCGTAGTGTCTTTGAGTGATGAAAAATGAGAAAAGAGTGTGTTCCTATTTTTCCTAGTTATTCCAAGTTTAGACACTTGAGATATTTGTATTACGAGAGATATCCTCTTGAGAGATTGTGTATCTCCTTATTTAGTTTAGGGGAAATTTTGTAAGCCTACTATAGTCATAATGGAAGTTTTTTGGACTAAGATCCACCCGTGATTTTTCCCGATTTGGGTTTTCCACGTAAAAATTCTCGTGTCTTATTTTTTTCTTTATCCCATTTTTAAATCTAGTTAGTGATAAAATATTTACCCTGATTCGGCTGTGCAACTATCACTTATTTTGAGACTATTTTTCTAAACAAGTGTAATTTTTTCAACAAGTGGTATCGGAGCTGTTTGGTTGAGAAGACGGGTTAAAAATGGAGGAATTATCGTCTCTTCGTGGTATGTTCAAATTGAATGGAACAAATTACTCAATTTGGAAATCAAGCATGTTCGGTATTCTCTACTGTAAGGATCCCTATTTACCCTTACATGGTGATGATGACAAACAAAAAGATACGAATGATGTTGAATGGAAAAGCATGCACAGAATAACTGTTGGCGACATCCGGCGCTTTATTGAACACAATATTTTTCATCATTTTTCTAATGAAGAAAAAACTGATGTTCTTTGAAAGAAAATCAAATCTATGTTTGAGAGGAAAAATGCCTTAAACAAAGCTTCAATAATCATAAGAATTGTTCGATTGGGATATGCAGAGGGTGCTAATATGACAGAGCATCTAAATGCATATCAGGGTCTTATCAATCAATCCATCAATATGAAGATTTCCATTGATGATGAAGTTGTTGTTGGGATTCGGTGCCTAAAACGAAGGCCCATCGGAAGTGGTAAAACGAAAATTAATTCGATCCGAATCCCTACGAGGATCGATCGAGCTACGTATATACGAATATTAAAAACGAATTCACAAGAGATATAGAAACTCACCCTTGTAGTCCGTTGATTAGATGGATAACCTTCTCTTGAGCTATTCCCCAAGCTTTGCTTGATCTCTAAGAATCTATTCCGCTTCAAGCCCTTGAACGATCCAACGCCGAAAGCACCGCGTCTCTATTTGCCACGCACCGGAGAAACGACCGGAACGACGATCACCTTGCTATCCTCCGAGGATGCGGCTAGAGCTAAGTGATGAAGCTATATATGTAAAGATTACTACACTCTAAGTGTTTTAATCTTACTCTCTCTATATGTCTTGATATTTTTCTCTATGAAAAATAAGAACAAAGTTGAAGAAGAAGATGACTTGGAGAAAAAACTTTTTCTCTCTCTTTTCTCTCACAACTCACGTAGGAATCAAGTGAGTGAAAGTGATTGTCATCATCTTGATTTATTCAACTCCCCACCACTACCAACAACTCATACATGTGGGAATCTAACCCCACCATATATCATAATCCCATTAAAGAATGGAACAAGAGTCCACAAGGAAGGTGGGTGGAATGTGGGGGGGGGGGGGGGGCATGCTAGAAATCGGACGAGTTCGGTTCGTTTCGAACTCTCGAGGGTCTAAACAGATAAACTCCGATTCCGTATCGATGTATTATATCGATTAATTAATCCAATTAATTAAATATATCAAATACAAAATAATATAATTAATTTCTCCAAGAAATAATTATATACATGAATTAAATTAATCACCCAGTAATTTATTTAATTCATTAGGCCGTAAATCAATTTATCCAATAAATCGATTTAAACATCCAATGTTCCAAAATTAGATATCCAATATCTAATATTCATAATGAGAGAATTAGCTTTATTCATTCCGTCGTCAATCCTATTGCGCGACTCGGTAGGTCCGTCTCAGTCAGCAATGGGAGGAACCAAAGAGTAGTAGCACCACCTAGCCAGCCTGGCGGCCTACACTGTACTTAACCGAGAACGAATGATTGGGATCATTCAAGAACCATTCTCGTGAATACCAAGATACGTATAAACCCTTCTTTCAAATGTCCCGATCAAGTTATGGGGTCACGGTCACCAAACCCCATCCGTACTTGACGCTATGCATGCGTTAATGCAAATCGAGATCATCGAGCTCGTGTATCTAATACGACTAGCTCCAATGCTTTGGCCAAAGACTTATGATCTCATCTCGCTAATAACCGCATAGGACATATAACCCGTTCACTAACAGGAGAAAGAATTCTATCTTGGTATTGAGAGACTCGCTACTTGCCCATCAAGATGCACGTCGAGGTTGACCCCCGCCTTTCGGTTTATAGGGTCGAACTATTCTAATGAAAATCTTGACGTCACAAGCACATCCCTACTAAATCCTCAAGTCGAAGGTTCACGAATACTTATCACAACCTTTCGATTCCATCATTGACTGTCCCGGAGTAAAATCCGTGTGACGAATCGAGGGTGAGTCGGTTCGAGTATACTAATCTAATTAGCATACCTATAACGTGTGCTCCCACTAACCATTAGTGTTCGACAGGCACTCTCCTTGTCAAAGAACACGTCATACAAGTCTTTACATAAACTTAACGCTACCAAGTTTCATCGACTTGCGAACGATTAAGTATTTGAGCTATAAACCTTTCCAAGGCGACCCCTTATCCAATAAGGAGTGGAACATTTTGCTCTCAAATACACGGACTAGTTTCTACATGTATATTTACGAGTTAGGAATGCCAGTAACTACCAGTAAATAAAGAAACATTCATTGCCTTATATTGATGATTTACATAATAACAAATACAATGCCCTCACTCAACATCCTCTGAGTGGCATTCGAGGGCATACTCCTAAAAATCTCCCACTTGCACTCAATGCCACACACTATGGTATCTAATACCCATGTTCTCCAGATGACGCTCCAAGCTAGTCTGAGAAATTAGCTTGGTCAGTGGATCGGCAACGTTGTCGGCCGAGTCTACTCTGTGCAGTACAATGTATCCCTTGCGAACAAATTCTCTTACGAGATGATACTTCCTCTCAATATGCTTGGTGCTGTTGTGAAACCTCGGCTCCTTGGCCTGCGCTACAGCTCCGTCGTTGTCGCGATCACAGTGACAGTGACTCGGCACATGGTATCACTTGAAGTTCTCCCAGAAACTTCTTAATCCAGAAACCTTCCTTGGAAGCCTCCGAGGCTGCTTGATACTCAACCTGACAGGTGGAATCAGCAGTCGCGCTTTGCTTGGCGTTACGCCAAGATACTGCTCCTCCATTAAGGTAAATATGTAGCCAGAAGTAGACATTGAATCGTCCTTCAGTCCTTGGAAGTCCGAATCAGTGAATCCCACCACATCCAATTTTCCACCGCCATACATAAGAACCGTATATCTAGTCCTTCTTAAGTACTTGAGAACGTTCTTTACAGCAGTCCAATGTGTTGTTGCCCAAAATATTACCCAAAGATAATATTGCTGGAATGATCGAGCAACAGAAAATTGCGAGAGCACATCTGTGGGGGGTGTAAATAACACAAGATTTGCCGGGTTTGTTAGGCCCGGGCTTGAATGCTCTCGCGAGATGTTATTAATACAAATATTCGTGGATACAAGTATTAATGTAAGAATGCGATTACAATGAGTGTAAAAGATCTTATTTATCTAACTCTTGAGCGAAGCTTTGCATGATTCGTCTCTGTCGACCGTCTTTCGTGTAAGAGGTGCTGAGAGAGAAGAAAGAACCGAGAGATAGCTGTTGCCAAGAGTAAGAAAGCCAAGTTGTGAGTTGAACTTGTGAACTGGACGTGAAGGAGCAAAGAGACCGAGAGTTTATAGCGATAAGCAGCGTTGGAGCCGAGAGATTTTCCAAGTGTAGGCAGCCTTCTATTTATAGGGGCTGAGATGCCCTGTTTACTGGCGGACGATTGTTAGGCGTATTTTTATACGCTTATTTGTCATTATTTTGTATTATTTTGGAGAGTGAATTTCATAAAATGAGCCTTTAATGCCTTAATTTTGTATATTTGTCAGGAAATTGAAGTCCGGAAGCTAAAACGAGGCAAAACGGGCGAAAACGGCAAATCTGGACTATGAGCCGCGGCACAAGGAAGCAGGGCCGCGGCACAGGAAGACACCCAGCCAAAGGCAGAGTAAACTGTACTCTGTGCCGCGGCACAACCCAGGTGAGCCGCGGCACAGAAGAAATTAAGGACGCACAGGCATCCAGCTGAAGGCCTTGTGCCGCGGCACAGATTTAGTGCGTCGCGGCACACTTGGCGGTTTTTGGTTGTCCGCGCGGATTAGGGCCGTTTCGAAGCCAGTTTTCGACCTACTGATACGGACGCGATTTGGAGGATGTGCTGAGCTATAAATAGGGTTTAAGACCCTAATTAATTTTATCTTTGGATCTTTTATCTTTTGGAGCTTAAGCTTGGAGACGGAGAAGAAGAGGGAAGCAGAAGACTTCAAGGGCAGAGGGCGGAAGCTGAAGAACGGAGGCATCCGAGCTTCATCTGCGTTTGATTTTTATGCTTTCATTTATCTATTCTGTATTTTCAATTATTAGTATGTCAGGCTAAAGCCCTAATCTAGGGTTTTGATGAAACCTATATTTTGACGAATTGATTGAGATTATCCAATTAATTACCTTTTTGTTGAGTTTTCCCAATTGTGTTTACTGCTTGCAATTATCTGGCCAATAGTTTTATTGATTTAATCATTCAATTTGAATCGGGAGAGGAGATTTGGTGAGGAACTATTGGTGAGGACCGTTTTATTCTGTGAGATAGGAATATACTCATAGGAACTACGTGGCCTTTGGGAGATTTTATGCTTTTCGCCTATTGACGAATTAATTCACCTAGGGATAGAGTGCGTTATTCGCCTTTAGATAAATCTATTGACCTCGGGAGAGGCGGTAGAATATATTAGCAATCTCCGCCTTCAATAAATTGGGAAAATTATTTATTACAGATAATCGAGAGTAAATTCGGATATACCAAGGTGGATTCAGAATCCTAGACTTATTCATCATTTGATTTCTTTTATTCAAGCTATCGTTTTCTAATGTTTAGTCGCTTAGTAATTCTTTTAGTTATTAATTGCAAAAACTCAAATTCGATTGTTCAAATAAAATTGGAATACACAAAAATCGGTAGTTAGAGATTCAGTCCTCGTGGGAACGATACTCTACTTATCACTTTATTACTTGTAAACGATGACGTGCACTTGCGTGTAAGAAATATCGCAACAAGTTTTTGGCGTCGTTGCCGGGGATTGAAATATTCTAATATCGATTTAAGTATTTCTAGTCTTAATTTGAACATTTTATTTTTATTTTTTGTGTATTTAATTTCGTTTATTTGTTTTTCCTTTCAGGACCTTTCGTGTAGTGTATGAGAAAACTCGGTAACGAAGGCCTACTACCTTTGGATACCGAGCTCGAGCGCACTCTAAGAAGGAACAAAAATGAGAAAAGAGAGTTGCAGACGACGGTCAACATGGCCGAGAATATCGAAGTCCAAGGAGGAGATAACCATGTGCGGCAAGTTCAACCGGAACTAGCTCTTCGAGATTATGCCATGCCGCAGATCAATGCTAATTTTTCGGGAATTCGGCATCCCACTATCCAAGCCAATAATTTTGAGATCAAGCCCGCTATTATTCAGATGGTGCAGGTGAGCCAATTCTGCGGACTGCCGAATGACGACCCGAATGCCCATATTGCTTCTTTCCTTGAGATATGCGACACGTTCAAGACTAATGGTGTCACCGACGATGCCATCCGATTGAGGCTTTTCCCTTTCTCTTTGAGGGATAAAGCGAAATTTTGGTTAAATTCCTTACCAGGGTCGATTACAACATGGGGAGAGTTAGCACAAGCCTTCCTTGCCAAATTCTTCCCACTGCTAAGACGGCGAGGTTGAGAAACGAAATAACCACCTTTGGTCGATCGATATGGAATCGCTCCACGAGGCGTGGGAGCGATATAAAGATTTGTTACGAAGATGCCCTCATCACGACCTTCCTGATTGGCTTCAGATTCAGACGTTCTATACTGGTTTGAGTGCTTCTACACGCACTCTCGTGGATGCGGCCGCTGGTGGGGCCTTGATGGGAAAGACCATGGCCGAGGCACACTCGCTTTTGGAAGCTATGGCCGCAAATGCATATCAATGGCCATCGGAAAGATTGACACCGAAGAGAGTTATGGAAGTTTCAAGTAATGATCCGATTTCCACCTTGTCAGCTCAAGTCGCCGCTTTGACCCAACAGCTCCAAGCATTTTCGCACGCACCTTCCCCCGCTACCATAGAGACATGCAATTGGTGTAACAGATCACACCCAAGTGCGGAGTGTCAAGTTGGAAACCCGTTCGAGCAACATCAGATGGAACAGGCTCAATTCGTGGGAAATGGAAATCGGCAGAATAACCCGTACTCCAACACTTATAATCCGGGGTGGCGCAATCATCCCAACTTTTCGTGGAGAAACGGACAGAACTCAAACCAGCCCCCATTCGCTCAGAATCAACAGCATCCCCCTCCCGCTCCCAAAGTTTCTCTCGAGGAAGCACTTGCAAAATTGGCGGCAAATACGAGTCAATTTATGACCCGTACTGAAGCGACATTGCAAAATCATTCCGCTTCCATTCGGAACTTGGAGGTCCAGCTGGGCCAAATTGCTAATGTGTTGACAAATCGCTGAGGAGCATTGCCGAGTACAACAGAGACAAATCCTAGAGAGAGTCTAAACGCAATCAGCTTGAGAAGCGGGAAAGAGGTGCTGGATCAGCCCGAGCGGTGTGAAAAGAAGAAGGAAATTGAGGAAAAGAATGATTTAGAGCCAGAGGAGTCGCAAGATTTGAAACCTTCAATAACGTTGCCGGATAACCCGAAGACATGTGTGCCCTCCGTCCCGTTTCAGCAGAGATTACAACAGAAAAAGGCGGACAAACAATTCTCTAAGTTCCTTGACGTGTTCAAAAATCTTCACATTAACATTCCGTTCGCCGACGCGTTGGAACAGATGCCGAGTTACGTTAAGTTCATGAAAGAGATATTGTCGAAGAAAAGAAAACTCGAGGAGTTTGAAACTGTAACCTTGACGGAGGTGTAACACCCCCAAACCATTCGGGAATATTACAGCGCCACAGACCCTCTCCGTGAGGATCTACTAGGCTAAATACAGAAAACACATTAACACTATACATGCCGATATGGCTAAATAACGAACCATTAGACCGATTTGGTCTTTTACCACAACATACACATCAACCATACATTACTCTTTCTCGCAGCTCACGCCCACGCAGGGGCTAACATAAATCAACATTCCCATAAAATGGAAATAATAGACACAATGGAAGGACAAAACAACAAGACATCGCCAAAATACTCAACACCGGTCTTCATGTGATTAGTATCGTCGTCTTCCATCATCCTTCATAACGATCCTGCGAATTGCTCCCCAGCAACCTGCAAATACCTGGACGCAATACAGACATCCACCCCCCGAATACTCGGGGGTTAGCAAAACTCCATTGTTTTGCTAGTGCAAGTATAAATACAAAGACAAGCCATACATATCATACTCCAAGAACATAGAAATCATGAATGTACTTCGAGATAATTCACTTGATCAAAACAATTTAGATTACGAAAGATAAGAATATAACCATTTTACAATTTACAAAACATTTTACGATCTCGGGAGTTTTGAAAACGCTTGGGGTTTAAGAATTTTCAAGCCTTTCGAAATGCTTAGGGACATAGCCCAACAATCGTTTATTTCAAAATACAATTCCGATAGCGGATAACGGGGTCCACGACCCAATCATAACATTCCAATTACAACACAGGTCCACGACCCAAATCATCCACATCACATACTCGCAAGAATAACCGTGGAAACTACACCGTGTCAAACATTACCATGACAACAATCTCCTTGAACATACCACAGAGCTACAATGCATGAGCAACCACAGGACTCACGTACCCGACCAAATTATCACGGTCAAGGACAAATCACACACAACACATTTATCGATGCCATTTCGGCCAAAGTACGATACCATTTGGACTGCCATTCTAATCAGACGAAATATGCGCCAAAAATCACAATTCTCCAACAAAACATTTCAAAGTTAACCGTTGGTACGAGACTCACGGCCTCCGTACCCCGCAGAGCCCCGTCGGACATCCCTGGGCGGTTAACCACAGTTCGTGATACGCACACTCACGGCAATACGTATCCCTAGAGGCCCCGTCAGACCGTCCCTAGGTGAACATACACATATCATCCACAACGCCACGGGAAGTCATAATTCGAATACTAGAATATGCATACAATTGCTAGGTACTTCGTTAGAATGGCCACTTTAACTGACATATACTCACAATTTATGTCACACCACAACAAACAAGTACCAATGCCAAGCAACACAAAGTGTCTCAACCTCCTTACGAAGGAGTAACAACTAATATCACACGTCACATATTCACCGTATAATTACACATCTCAATACACAATCATCGGCAAATAATTACGGTCTACTAAATTCACTAAATATGTTTAACATCTTCCAATATACGAAACTAACGCACATATTCCGAAAGAACATTAATCCCCGAAGCATACGAGTTATCTTTTGAGAGACAACAATTATCGAGAACATACCGATCTTTTTAAAAGTTCATTAAAACATTCGGATTGCACATAAAATCATTTATCAATGATTAGTCTACGAAACATGAAAAGTATGGGCAAGATACTTGCCTCGATAGTCACCCGAATATTCCTACGAATCTTGCACAACCGGAAAACCCCGAACACCTACAATCCTCCGTGAAATCCAGCGGAAACACGGTTATTATGAGGATAACAATTGAAAACAAAGGAAAACACGGTCAAGAATTGAAGGGAACCCCTTTGAGACATTTAATCGGATACTAAATGTTCAAGGTTCCTTAGAAAACCAAAAATCCCGATTGGATTCCAACGAACTCGAAATACGGATATACAATCCGTAGAACACGTCCAAAACAACGTTTATACAATAACTAATTGATTAGAAACGGATTGGAATCGAAATCAAAAGGAAAATCCCTAAAATCTTCAAAAACAAGGGTTCAAGCCAAAATACCTCGATTTGGACGAAGAACACGGATTAGATGATGATATAATCAACACAAGCCTTCCAAAAATGATGTTCCATGATGTTCCCGATCAAAAACCCTCAAATTCCGTCGAAGGGTCGCGAAAAACGAAGGAAAAATGGAAAATGGCCGAGAGACCCACGTCCAGGCCTTTAAATAGCCGACCCTGGCCGATCACTTACGGCCGTAACTCGGCACTTACGGCCGTACCCGGGAGGTTCTTACGGCCGTAACCGGCATTCGTCCGGAAGTTGCCTGGCACCTTACGGCCGTAACTCTCCCACTACGGCCAGAATTAAAGATTCGTCCGGAAGTTGCACGCACCTTACGGCCGTAACTCTCGGCCCTTACGGCCGTAACCGGCATTCGTCGAGCCATGCTCGCCGATCATTTACGGCCGAATCGGCACCTTACGGCCGTAACTCGCCAAAGCAAGACTGGCCGCGGGCTGTCTCTCGTGTAGCCACTTTCGACGGCCCCGACGACCCCGAAACCCGAACCTGAATAAAAACCGGAGATACGGTTACGAAGTACTCGCAAAGACGAATCCAAGCGCTAAGAGAACGCACGATTCCGACCACCCGAAGTGTCAGAATTCGACGACGGAAGTAATTACCCCAAACTTTGGGAAATTACAAAAATGGCCCAAAACGCTCGGAAATCACGATACGTGATCGAAACACCGAACCAAAGCTCGCAACATGAATAATAACATTAAATGAGCTTACGCGAAACTCGAAACAACAGTTTCGGACGAGATTCGCAAGAATCAAGCTCAAGTGCGGAAAAGTCGCTAAAAAGCTCGGAACTCAACAAAACGATACCGAAACGAACTCGGATGACAAAAAGTGCAGAATTAATCATTCTCGGAATGACGAAACGGTCATGAGCGAGTCGTCAAAACGGACTTCCGCCGAAAAAAGAAAATTACGAAATTAAATTGCGATATTACATTCTACCCTCCTTAAAAGAAGTTTCGTCCGAAACTTAAAACAAGTAGGAGAAGCAATATCCCCACTGTAAACTCGACGAGATACACGAAAACCGAGAACTCGCGCCCAACGGCGAAATGCTGCAAGAAACGCAAAGACACATACGGCGTGAAAACACGCTCCACGACGACCAACACAACGCCACCGATAGAGACATAATAAAACCAACAAGTGACAAGCGTCATCAAACTGATAATATGGTCAAGTCAATTATCCGAACAATCATAAAACACAACGAACGAAAATCGATATGATTGACCAACCCAATGGTACATCAATCAAAACGCGAGCCAGTCGCTGAACAAATACGGAATTCCACCGCCCAAGGGTTGGAAGATTGTAAACGAGACTAATTTCCCGAACTTAAGGGAATTACGACGGAGTCTGAACATTCAACAATCACGGAGCAAGATCAACAGAAACCGAACCATCAAACAATTGAATTGCAACGATCGAGATAATGACAGTCGATCAATCATGTATGAATCATAACGAATAACGAAAATCGAATAGCATCCCCATAGTTCACAGCTCGACTCAAGACAATATATACGATATGGTGAAAACGACAAGATATGAATTCATATAAAATTCACAAGAGCGGAACCGAATTCGGAAAAAGTCACAACGACAATTGGATTAACCCAAAACAACACCGCAACTTGTTCAAACAACAAAAGTGAAGAGTAGAAAAAGTCCAGAAAATATCGACGAACGCAAACGAGTCGATAGAGTCGAATAAAATGAAAGCAAAAAATATGGGTATTACACCATATCACCTTTAAAAGAGGTTTCGTCCCCGAAACCTAAACAACGAGAACGAAGTGCTAGAATAGCAACCTTCCCAAAAATCTTCTCTTGGTCCCGCATCTAATCTCCATGACTGCATGTACCGTGGTCACGACCGCGCCCTTTGCCCTCGGCATATTAGCGGATACTCTCTCAATACAATGGTACAAAGATCACAAAATAATATACCAAATTGCCATCTCGGCTTTACATATCACATAAGACAACTAATAGCAACTCGATAAGAAGATCCACGAGGTATCCTTTTACATGATATCATTTGAAAATCCTTGGATTTGCATGTTTATTTAAAATATTACTTTGAAAGTGTTTATGGTACCTCGGGCTTTTTGTCAAAAATTTTAAACAACGGACTTTAAGCTGTCTCATTTGAAATTATTTGCAAAACAATATTTCCTTACAACCGCACTATCAAAATCACTATGCCACCACACGTCATCATTTTGGAGTGATTCAAGGTCACGCACAATAATCGACTAAGATGAAAACTTTTTAAATCCGAGTTTAAAGTTTAAATCGAGTAAGATTCTTTATCTTTCACAATATAATTTTGAAGATAAAAATTGTATTGGTTTTTGAAAATAGAAATTTTTATGGTGTGAAAGATTTACGAAATCATGTACTCGAATTATTTGAAAATACAACAATACGTCAAAAATCCTTTTTATAAATCTTCTCAACACTACACAATAATCAACGACGGTAACATTTTACAAAATGTTCAGAGGTACTTTAAAACGACTCTTTCAATACCGTCGGGGTTCCTTTAGAAAATTCAAGGCCGGCTCGCCAATTTTAAACGATTTTCAAAGTCCACACGAAGCTGTCGATTAAGCGAACTGTTAAAACTTTATGAAATTTAATTTTTTCCACAACTTGCTCAAGTTTATAAAATTTTCAGAAAAGCGTTTTCGAACACACATAGAAAAGACATAATTTACCACTTTATCAAAATACGATCCATTATCATCAAATCCACTCACACGTAAACATTATCTGTCCACATAATTACATTATCACCCAAGCGGCCGTTAAAAGATAATTAACATTTAAAACTGAAATCCTTCCTCTCAGTAATGAGGATCCCCACAACAAGTGCATTCAGGACGACTTAACGTTCACACCACCAACTTAGTCACAATTTTGAGCATTATTGACCAAACAATAATGCCAACATCAATACATACCTCCGAACCGACGATCATGAAATCAAAAAGTCGAAAGCAAGAGCCATGTTTCGAGTAAATTTTTGGTAGACCTCATTTGGGTTCTTAAAATCAAATTTTGAAAACTTACAAAGCAAGAGGAAAAATATCACATTGAGAAACTTTCCTTGCGGGATCACACCAAGTCATTACTTCAATAAAACGATTCACACAATATATACACACATTTATACACCGGTATCACTTTTCATTCTAGTACAATACAAGAATCAAACAAGTATGGAGTACATATTCACCAGGCACATTTAAACTCCACATAATAACGTATAATCACACAAGCTCGTATAACACGGGACGCAACAAAGTAGGGAGACTTACATCCACAGATCGCACGAAGATGATGGCTGCACCTCGATACTAATCACGACCGACACCTCAGACGACGCGTCGCGACACGACTCAGTCAGACAAAATCTGACAAGACAAGACAAGACAAGACCCGGCAACACAAAACTCGACCCGACAGCCTAGGATTCCGCAACCTAAGCTCTGATACCATATTCTGTAACACCCCCAAACCATTCGGGAATATTACAGCGCCGCAGACCCTCTCCGTGAGGATCTACCAGGCTAAATACAGAAAACACATTAACACTATACATGCCGATATGGCTAAATAACGAACCATTAGACCGTTTCGGTCTTTTACCACAACATACACATCAACCATACATTACTCTTTCTCGCAGCTCACGCCCACGCAGGGGCTAACATAAATCAACATTCCCATAAAATGGAAATAATAGACACAATGGAAGGACAAAACAACAAGACATCGCCAAAATACTCAACACCGGTCTTCATGTGATTAGTATCGCCGCCTTCCATCATCCTTCGTAACGATCCTGTGAATTGCTCCCCAGCAACCTGCGAATACCTGGACGCAATACAGACATCCACCCCCCGAATACTCGGGGGTTAGCAAAACTCCACTGTTTTGCTAGTGCAAGTATAAATACAAAGACAAGCCATACATATCATACTCCAAGAACATAGAAATCATGAATATACTTCCCGAGATAATTCACTTGATCAAAACAATTTAGATTACGAAAGATAAGAATATAACCATTTTACAATTTACAAAACATTTTACGATCTCGGGAGTTTTTGAAAACGTTTGGGGTTTAAGAATTTTCAAGCCTTTCGAAATGCTTAGGGACATAGCCCAACAATCGTTTATTTCAAAATACAATTCCGATAGCAGATAACAGGGTCCACGACCCAATCATAACATTCCAATTACAACACAGGGGTCCACGACCCAAATCATCCACATCACATACTCGCAAGAATAACCCGGCGGAAACTACACCGTGTCAAACATTACCATGACGACAATCTCACTGAACATACCACAGAGCTACAATGCACAGAGCAACCACAGGACTCACGTACCCTGACCAAATTATCACAGTCAAGGGACAAATCACACACAACACATTTATCGATGCCATTTCAGCCAAGTACGATACCATTTGGACTGCCATTCTAATCAGACGAAATATGCGCTAAAAATCACAATTCTCCAACAAAACATTTCAAAGTTAACCGTTGGTACGAGACTCACGGCCTCCGTACCCCGCAGAGCCCCGTCGGACATCCCTGGGCGGTTAACCACAGTTCGTGATACGCACACTCACGGCAATACGTATCCCTAGAGGCCCCGTCAGACCGTCCCTAGGTGAACATACACATATCATCCACAACGCCACGGGAAGTCATAATTCGAATACTAGAATATGCATACAATTGCTAGGTACTTCGTTAGAATGGCCACTTTAACTGACATATACTCACAATTTATGTCACACCACAACAAACAAGTACCAATGCCAAACAACACAAAGTGTCTCAACCTCCTTACGAAGGAGTAACAGCTAATATCACACGTCACATATTCACCGTATAATTACACATCTCAATACACAATCATCGGCAAATAATTACGGTCTACTAAATTCACTAAATATGTTTAACATCTTCCAATATACGAAACTAACGCACATATTCCGAAAGAACATTAATCCCGAAGCATACGAGTTATCTTTTGAGAGACAACAATTATCGAGAACATACCGATCTTTTAAAAGTTCATTAAAACATTCGGATTGCACATAAAATCATTTATCAATGATTAGTCTACGAAACATGAAAAGTATGGGCAAGATACTTGCCTCGATAGTCGGCACCCGAATATTCCTACGAATCTTGCACAACCGGAAAACCCCGAACACCTACAATCCTCCGTGAAATCCAGCGGAAACACGGTTATTATGAGGATAACAATTGAAAACAAAGGAAAACACGGTCAAGAATTGAAGGGAACCCCTTTGAGACATTTAATCGGATACTAAATGTTCAAGGTTCCTTAGAAAACCAAAAATCCCGATTGGATTCCAACGAACTCGAAATACGGATATACAATCCGTAGAACACGTCCAAAACAACGTTTATACAATAACTAATTGATTAGAAGCGGTTGGAATCGAAATCAAAAGGAAAATCCCTAAAATCTTCAAAAACAAGGGTTCAAGCCAAAATACCTCGATTTGGACGAAGAACACGGATTAGATGATGATATAATCAACACAAGCCTTCCAAAAATGATGTTCCATGATGTTCCCGATCAAAAACACTCAAATTCCGTCGAAGGGTCGCGAAAAACGAAGGAAAAATGGAAAATGGCCGAGAGACCCACGTCCAGGCCTTTAAATAGCCGACCCTGGCCGATCACTTACGGCCGTAACTCGGCACTTACGGCCGTGCAGGGAGGTTCTTACGGCCGTAACCGGCATTCGTCCGGAAGTTGCACGGCACCTTACGGCCAGAATCTTCGCTTACGGCCGTAACCGGATTCGTCCGGAAGTTGCTGGCACCTTACGGCCAGAATCTCGCCCTTACGGCCAGTAACCAGCATTCGTCGTGCCATGCTCGCCGATCACTTACGGCCGTAATCGCACCTTACGGCCGTAACTCGCCAAAGCAAGACTGCTGCGTTCCTCGGCCGTGGCCACTTTCGACGGCCCCGACGACCCCGAAACCCGAACCTGAATAAAAACCGGAGATACGGTTACGAAGTACTCGCAAAGACGAATCCAAGCGCTAAGAGAACGCACGATTCCGACCACCCGAAGTGTCAGAATTCGACGACGGAAGTAATTACCCCAAACTTTGGGAAATTACAAAAATGGCCCAAAACGCTCGGAAATCACGATACGTGATCGAAACACCGAACCAAAGCTCGCAACATGAATAATAACATTAAATGAGCTTACGCGAAACTCGAAACAACAGATTTGACGAGATTCGCAAGAATCAAGCTCAAGCGGAAAAGTCGCTAAAAGCTCGGAACTCAACAAAACGATACCGAAACGAACTCGGATGACAAAAAGTGCAGAATTAATCATTCTCGGAATGACGAAACGGTCATGAGCGAGTCGTCAAAACGGACTTCCGCCGAAAAAAGAAAATTACCGAAATTCGAAATTGCGGATATTACAGGAGGAATGCAGCGCAATTCTTCAAAAGAAGCTCCCACCAAAATTGAAAGATACGGGAAGCTTCAACATACCTTGCACCATGGGGAATCGCTCTTTTAATAAGGCACTGTGCGATCTCGGTGCTAGTATTAACCTCATGCCTTTGTCCATTTTTAAGAAGCTGGATATTGGGGAAGCCAGGCCGACAACAATCTCCTTACAATTGGCGGATCGATCGATTAAGTATCCGAGGGGAGTGATTGAGGATGTATTAGTCAAAGTTGATAAGTTCATCTTTCCGGCCGATTTCATTGTACTCGACATGGAGGAAGATGAAGATATTCCAATCATCTTGGGACGACCATTTTTAGCGACGGGCCGAACCCTTATAGACGTGGAAAAGGGGGAGTTAACTCTGAGGGTCCAAGACGAGCAAGTTACTTTTCAAGTATTCAAATCGTTTCCATGTCCCGGAAGTGTTGATAAAAGGTCAAAAATTGAAAGTGTAGATGTCGTTGAAAGAGGAAAGCACCAAAAAAAATCGTCGGTTGGAAAATTCAGATGTTGTGTTAAATGGTCCAATTTTTAAGAAGGATGTAGAACAAGTGGCATTTCTCGAGCATGCGGACAAATCTGCTGCAGTCTTGGGTACGTTCGTGAAGGAGGAGAGTAAGCCGGAAGCCCAGCGGACATATAGTCATGGAAAAAACGGGTGTTTCGGGAAGTTGTTCACGTCGAAACCTTTCCGCAAACAACATTTGATGACCGAACCGAAAGTCGAATCGCTAACGACCAATGGTCATAATTTTAACAAATATATGAACGGTTCGATGAACGGGGCGGAAACCAAATGGAGTTTGCGAAAAGCGAACTAATGTTTTCCAATAGGTCCGGCTGAAGACTATAAACTTAGCGCTTCTCGGGAGGCAACCCGAGTTCGTAGTTGTAGATTTTTGCGTTTCTTTATTTTTCTTGCATCCTTGATTTTTATTTTTCTTCATTTTTGTGCTTCAATTTGCTTCTGTCTCTCGCTTTTAACGTGTTCTTCTCAAAACTCTGTGCAGAAAAGTCCCAGGGAAGAAACTGAAGTGTGAGCCGCGGCACAAGTATTGTGAGCCGTGGCACACACAAATCGAAGGAGATGAGCTAAACCCACTGTACCTTGTGCCGCGGCACGGCATAAATGAGCCGCGGCACACTTGAGCACTGAGCCGCGGCACACGAAATCTGTGCCGCGACACACGACGAAATGAGCAAATAGGTAAAGGGACTGTACCCTGTGCCGCGGCTCACTTGAGCTGTGCCACGGCACACAATACGGAATTCGAAGGGGCCAGGTACCTTATAACTCTCAATCGGCCGAACACCCAGGTACGTTTTCTTCTCCTGTTCATTTCCCTCCCCAGCGCGCGAATCGGCCGGAACAATCTTCCAATTTTTTTTCTTGCGATTTCTTCTTGCACTCTTCACAAAACCAAAAGGTATGTTCCAATCTTTAATCTCTACTTGTTTATGGTTTAGATTTGAAGTTGTTTATGCTTTGGATGGATTGAACATGTTATTTTCCTTCAAAAAGTCTAGGATGGTTTAGGGGATAACATAGTAGTGTTAATCGAATTTTCATGGTTAAATCGGAATATGAATGAATTAAGTGCGTTGTGTTGATGATGAATGAATTGTGTTTCTGTTTTTGGGGGTTGAATCGAGCTATAGCCATGTTTATTCTTCAAGTAAACTCGTGCCCTTAAGGTGTTTGATAAAATGTCTAAGTGAAAAATTTTCTTTGTTAAAGCAATCTTTTGAATCTTCGTGCAACGTGTTCGTTCTGAATTTACAGCAAGCCCAACCCTTACATCATGTTAAACTTGAGAGCTCGTACTTAACTTCCTTTTTGATGATGCAAGCTCATTTATTCACACTCCGCATGATGTAGTTAAGAAGCGTGCAAGCTCACCGGATGATGCCGGCACCAGCTCGTGAGCGGACTGGAGGGGAGTACTTGACCTTTTACTTTTATTGCATATCATTTTTTTTGTCCATTGAGGTCAATGTAAATCCTAAGTTTGGGGGATTTACTTTTCGTCGATACATTCATTGCTGTACTGATTTTGTTGCACTTTTCATTGCTTTGCGTTATTTTTTTCTTTTCGATAGCCTTGCTTGTCTTAATTTTTCTCTATTCGTGAATTTTTCGTGCTTCTATTTATGTGATACTGATGTTACGATACTGTTTTTCTCTCTGAAGAAACGGTCGAGTTCTAGTCGCGTTGTAGTCCGTAATTTCTGTGCTGCTTAGTATTCATTTAGGTCCGAAAATTTTTTTGTGATTGTAGAGGTCTTGGCGGATAAGAGAGGATACATACTTGTTTTAAAATCACCGTCAATACGTTTGGTTACATTTTTCGGTTATTTAGTCGTCCAGTTATATTAGTCGTGTTGGCACTTAGGTTGAGTTTAGAGTCGGTCAGTTTTTCCCAAAAGTCGAGATAATGTTGTTCTATGAGGGGAAGTCTAGTAGCCGGGGGTATTCGCGTGACCCATTGTTTACTTTCGCGTAAAACGACGACCCTGATTAGACTAGTGATTTAGATATTTCACATGTGCCAATGATAGGGAGCCTAGTAACCGGGGGTATTCGCGTGACCCGTTGTTTACTCTCGCGTAAAATGGCGACCTTGATTCGGACATGCGGAAATTATATATTCGAGTTGTTTCTCCGCTGTAGACGGGAACTTAGTAACTAGAAGCATCCATGTGCCCCATGAGTGTCTTTTACGTCAAACGGTTTCCCAATACATGAGAATGGAAGTTCCACCCTAGGATTATCCCGATGAAACATCCCGAGATCCTAACCTAGTGGTCAACTCGAATCAAATTCTTGAACATATATATAAGGGGATACTGTTCGAGGTTTATTTGTTATTGACGAATTAATTCACCTAGGGATAGAGTGCGTTATTCACCTTTAGATAAATCTATTGACCTCGGGAGAGGCGGTAGAATATATTAGCAATCTTCGCCTTCAATAAATTGGGAAAATTATTTATTACGGATAATCGAGAGTAAATTCGGATAAACCAAGGTGGATTCAGAATCTTAGACTTATTCATCATTTGATTTCTTTTATTCAAGCTATCGTTTTCTACTGTTTAGTCGCTTAGTAATTCTTTTAGTTATTAATTTCAAAAACCCAAATTCGATTGTTCAAATAAAATTGGAATACACAAAAATCGGTAGTTAGAGATTCAGTCCTCGTGGGAACGATACTCTACTTATCACTTTATTACTTGTAAACGATGACGTGCACTTGCGTGTAAGAAATATCGCAACAGCGATCGCCTTTTATGCAATATAATAAGGGGCGATCGTCTTTATGTCACATGGGCTATCTGCCTTAAAGCCTGCGGCTGCTGCTGGCAGCCAGCTGTGCGGTCCAATGAGGAGCTTGCACGCGTCCTGAGTTGCTGCCACGGGCGGTCCCACTGTACACCTTTCGGTGGGTCTGTCGGTAGGTGAAGCCGTCTTTGTCAGAGACAGCTGTTGGTGGTCAATGATCCATGAAATACGGATCTTGTCTTGGAACTGCACGTGGGTGCTGTTTTTAGGTTCGGCTTTCGCCGACTGGACGTGCGACGGCTTAGCCTGGCATGAGGCGGTCGTCATTCGGTTGGTCACCAGGGGTCGATCGCCAAGTACCGAGAGACGGTCGCCTTAGATGTCTATCGCTCGGCACCGGGACTTGTTCTGGGACCTTCGGTCGGCCAATCTGCCTTGGCTGCTGGGCTCTGGCTCGGTCGCCCGGTCTCTGAGGCGATCGCCTGCTGAGACATATAATTCTCGACACAACAATTGCCCCCAGCTTGCTCCGATGTTGAAGACACGGGGTGAGGTGGTTCTTGCTGGCGATCGTGTAGGATGAATACGGGCGACCCGGTGAGCGGACTTCGGATTCGGACTTGGGCGTTCTGGTCGATTGGCAATCTATCTTCGGTCTTGTACCTGCAATAAACAATTTTGCCGATCCCTCATAGAAACGTGGCAGTTTCGTCATTGAAAAATCGTGCACAGTCGCGGAGTTCGATGGATCGACTTCATGACCATGTCTTGTGCGCGAACAACATTGTCTGTCTCGTGACTCATTTTATTGTGAGGGTCCTCTGTTAGGATGCGCCTTGCCTCGTATTTAAACGAAGGGCATGCGGTCTTGGTCTAGAGGAGTCCTTGCGCGGGGCGTCGTCGGATTAATCAACTCCACTTCCGCGGCTTGTTAGATATGCTTCCACCTCGTCCCGCCATGAAGATGGCGACCCTCGACGGTGTACGTTGAGACGGGGGTAGTGGCACGTCGCATTGTCTGGGTTCAACATGTTAGATGATGAACCTTTGAGGGCGGGCGATCGTGTCCACTGATTAGTTTTGGAGGGCCCTCAGACTACGCCGGCCTCGTATTTAAACGAAGGGCGGGCGATCTTGGCCCAAAGGGACCTTGCATGGCCTAAGCAGCCGGTTCCATCGACTACCAGGACCATGACTGCACTCTTCTACCTCGGATCGTCATGTAGATGCCGCCCTTCGACGGTGTACGTTGTGCGGGGAAGGCGATCTCGTGCCTTAGTCCAACATGTTAGATGATGAACTGTAGGTGGCGAGCGAGTCCTCCAGTTTTGGTGATGTTGCTTGATAATGGCGATCGGGATGGAAGACTGGAGATCGTCCTTCGGGCGCCGATCGCGCTGCTCATAGGCTAAGAAGAAACCTTTGCCTGGCCAGAAAGTTTGCGGCTTTAGCGCGGAAGATCGCGTAGGTCGGGGGATGGTCCTTCGTAAGATGCCTGAACATAGGCGAAAGACCATGGAATCCCCCTAGGACCGAGTACAGGGCGATCTCATCGCTTACGGGCTTGCCGTTGAGGATGATCTCGTCTACCCGGTAGATGTAGTCCGCATCGGACTCTTCTTCTCCTTGCCTAATTTGCATCATGCGATGGGGACCTTCCGGCCGAGCGACCTTGGCGGCGAAATAAGCTGCGAAGCTGTTCGCCAGTTGATCAAAGGAATTGATGGATCGCGGCGGCAATGAGGTGTACCACCTGTGGGCCAGGTCGTCCAGCGTCAGTGGGAACATTTGGCACCTGGTTGCGTCTGATGCCCCACACCCGGTCATATAGATTCGAAACTTGCTCAGGTGAGCTTCGGGGTCCGACCTCCCCTCATACAAAGGTGTTTTCGGAGGAGCGACCCTACGCTGCACGGGGGCGAGCTCGATGTGGACGCGATCTTGCTCTTGGCGCCTGCCCCAGATTCCAGGAGCGCCTTCATGTCGTCGAGCTGGCATTGCATCGCGGCCATCGCTGTATCATGGTCGCTCGTGGTTCGGCTTCCAGAGCGGGAGCCGAGGCGATCGTGTACCGATCTCCTGACTCCGCGGTCGCCGACCTCGGTTCCTCGGCGAGGAGGAGCCAGATGGCTGTCCTACCTTCTGGGAGTCGGATATGCCGAACTCCTGGTGACGGACTCGAGCTCCGTCGTCTCGTGGCTGGGGCCGGACTGCCCCGGTCGCCATGACGGGTCGCTGCTTAGGCGATCGAAAACAGAGGTGCCCCGGCTAGCGAGCGCCTCTTCTTACGAATGGGAGCCTCCTGGCGATCGCTCGGTCAGTAATGCCTTGAACTTCCATTTGGTCATGCGGCGTATGGCCGAGGGGGTTAAAGCAGACAGCGCGTCGAAAGCTCTCCGTCGCTCCCGTAGGATGGCCAGGGCTCCTTCGATCTGTTCCGCGGTTTGGAACTGATCGAGCAAGAGGCTTGGGCCGTCCCTCGGGGGCGGGATCGAGAGTCTCGGACCGCGGCGGCTACCCTCCGCCATAGGCTGCGGCTCGGATTGAGACGGAACGAGGCGTCTGGCGGATCGGTCAGCGGCTTTCTTCGACATGGAGGCAGAAGTCATAATTCTGGAAGCTTTTCTCTGAAGAACAGTGAGTGTTTCTTCAGGTATATGCCCCGGAGAACAGTGAGTGTTCTTCGAGATGGTAGGAATAAAAATGAGGGTTAGATGCCCTCCTTCTAGCGCCAATTGTTGTTGCCCAAAATATTACCCGAAGATAATATTGCTGGAATGATCGAGCAACAGCAAATTGCGAGAGCACGTTCCTGGGGGTGTAAATAGCACAAGATTTGCCGGGTTTGTTAGGCCCGGGCTTGAATGCTCTCGCGAGATGTTATTAATACAAATATTCGGGGACACAAGTATTAATGTAAGAATACGATTACAATGAGTGTAAAAGATCCTATTTATCTAACTCTTGAGCGAAGCTTTGCATGATTCGTCTCTGCCGACCGTCTTTCGTGTAAGAGGTGCTGAGAGAGAAGAAAGAACCGAGAGATAATTGTTGCCAAGAGTAAGAAAGCCAAGTTGTGAGTTGAACTTGTGAACTGGACGTGAACCAGCAAAGAGACCGAGAGTTTATAGTGATAAGCAGCGTTGGAACCGAGAGATTTTCCAAGTGTAGGCAGCCTTCTATTTATAGGGGCTGAGATGCCCTGTTTACTGGCGGGCGATCGCCTTTTATGCAATATAATAAGGGATGATCGTCTTTATGTCACATGGGCTGTCTGCCTTAAAGCATGCGGCTGCTGCTGGCAGCCAGCTGTGCGGTCCAATGAGGAGCTTGCACGCGTCTTGAGTTGCTATCACGGGCGGTCCCACTGTACATCTTTCGGTGGGTCTGTCGGTAGGTGAAGCCGTCTTTGTCAGAGACAGCTGTTGGTGGTCAATGATCCATGAAATGCGGATCTTGTCTCGGAACTGCACGTGGGTGCTGTTTTGAGGTTCGGCTTTCGCTGATTGGACGTGCGACGGCTTAGCGTGGCATGAGGCGGTCGTCATTCGGTCGGTCACCAGGGGTCGATCGCCAAGTACCGAGAGACGATCGCCTTAGATGTCGATCGGTCGGCACCGGGACTTGTCCTGGGACCTTCGGTCGGCCAATCTTCCTTGGCTGCTGGGCTCTGGCTCGGTCGCCCGGTCTCTGAGGCGATCGCCTGTTGAGACGTATAATTCTCGACACAACACAATGTTCCCTACCTGGGTTTGCCTGAAACCGACTCACCACGCTTACAGCATGCACGATGTCAGGTCTTGTACACAACATAGCATACATAAGGCTACCCACGGACGAAGCATATGGTATATTACTCATTTCCTTTCGTTGTTCCTCATTTTGAGGACACATCTTCAAGGTGAGTTTTATTCCACGTCGCATCGGTAGGAACCCTCTTTTAGAATCATCCATCTTAAATCGCTTTAAGATTTTATCTATATAGAGGGCTTGGGAAAGACCTATTGTTCTCTTCGCTCTATCCCGGTAGAGTCTAATACCAAGAATATATGTAGCTTCTCCCAAGTCTTTCATGGAGAAATTACTCGAAAGCCAAGCTTTCACAGAACTGAGCATTCCCACATCATTTCTTATTAGTAGAATGTCATCTACATATAGTACTAAGAATGCGATCTTGCTCCCACTAACCCTCTTGTATACACAAGGTTCCTCTTCATTTTGCACGAAGTCAAACTCTTTGACCGCCTCGTCAAAACGAAGGTTCCAACTACGCGACACTTGCTTCAGTCCATAAATGGAACGCTGAAGCTTGCACACTTTCTGAATATCGACTTCGGACAAAAAGCCTTTAGGCTGTTCCATATAGATTTCTTCCTCGAGGAATCCATTAAGGAAAGCCATATTTACGTCCATTTGCCATATCTCATAATCGTGGTAGGCAGCTATAGCAAGCATCATGCGAATAGACTTGATCATGGCTACGGGCGAGAAGGTATCGTGGTAATCAATCCCTTCCTTCTGGGTATAACCCTTTGCCACAAGCCTGGCCTTATAGGCGTCAACCTTGCCATCACCATCAGTCTTTCTCTTGTAGATCCACTTGTTCCCAATAGGCACTATGCCCTTGGGGCGGTCTACTAGAGTCCAGACCTGATTTACATGCATCGAGTCTATCTCAGCTTCCATATCTTCACGCCATTTCGCGGAGTCTACATCCACCATCGCTTGGTCATAGGTCGTCGGGTCGGTCTCTTGGCTATCACTTGGAACCTCATGGAGACCCAGCTCCTCCAAGTGCACAAGCCCATACCTCTCAGGTAAATGAGACACCCTACTAGACCTACGAGGTGGTTGTACTTGTGTTTCAGAAGGTTCGGTTCCAGTTTCTTGCACAGGTGTATCCCGAGGAATTTCATTGTATTCTTCTAAACAAATACTTCTACCTGCTCCGCCTTCCTGAATGAACTCATCTTCCAGGAAGTGTGCTTGTAAAGCAACAACCATCTTTCGATCTTCGGGCATGTAGAATAGATATCCCATCGTCCCAGATGGGAATCCAATGAAACGTCCCTTCGTGGACCTAGCTTCCAACTTCTCCACCTTAGTCTTCTTGACATAAGCGGGACATCCCCAAATCCTAATGTGATTAAGACTTGGTTTCCTGCCCTCCCACATCTCATGTGGAGTTTTAGGAACGGATTTGGAAGGATATTTGTTCAAGATCTAAGCGGCGGTCAGGAGTGCATATCCCCCACAGGTAAATCGGCAAGTCAGTATAGCCCAGCATGGAACAGACCATGTTCAACAAGGTTCGGTTCCTTCTTTCTGACACACCATTTAACTGAGGTGTACCTGGAGGTGTTAGTTGTGAAACTATTCCATGTTCCTTAAGGAACTCGTCAAACTCCGTACTCATATACTCGCCACCTCGGTCCGACCGAAGTGCTTTTATATGATTACCAGTTTGTTTCTCGACTAGGGCCTTGAATTCCTGGAATTTCTCAAAGGCCTCGGATTTATGTTTCATTAAGTATACATAACCATACCTAGTATGATCATTTGTAAACGTAATGAAATATTGATATCCATCACGTGCTGCTTCCAAAGAACCACAAACGTCAGTATGGATTAATTCCAGTTTATCAGCGGCTCTTTCAAAAGTCCCTGTGAAGGGGGACTTAGTCATTTTGCCTTTAAGGCAAGATTCACAAGTAGGAAAGGGATCCGATCCCAATGGACCCATATGTCCATCCTTTTTCCATCTTGTAAACCTTGGTCTGACCAACATGACCAAGTCTAAGATGCCATTTCAAAACTTGATTGGTTTCATCCCTATCACATTTTCTAGTCATAGTATTCACAACTACTTTGTTGCTGAGATTTAGATGATACAATCCATTCAACAATGTAGCAGTACCCACTAGTTTATTTCTAAAATAAATTTTGCAGGAACCATCATCAATGAAAAATGAAAAGCCTTTTCGGTCCATGACCGGAATAGATACAATGTTTTTGTGCCCCTTGGGCAAAACAAGTACATCTTCTAAAGTCAAAACAAAGCCGGATTCTAAACCCAAAAGAAGTGATCCTATGTCGGTCGCCTCGACACTATGCCCGCTTCCGACTGTGATCATAACTTCTCCAGCTCCAAGCTTCCTACTTTGTTCTAGATCCTGATTCACGGTACAAATATGAGAACTAGCACCAGAATCCAGTATCCAGGAAGTAGAAAATACAGTAGCAGAACAATTTGTTTCCAAAACTAAAAGTTACATGCAGAAGTGCCATGAAGAATCGGACAGTCTCTAGCCCAGTGGCCCAGCTCACCGCACTTGAGACAAGCATCCTTCTTCTTCTTGTTCTTTGGAACCATCGGGGCCTTGCCCTTTCCCTTAAGGTCCTTAGCTTGCAGTCCAATCCGCTTCTTGGTCTTTTTCTTCTTATTCTTAGACCTCCGCGGTCCAGAAGAAATCACAAGAGCAGACTCCTTCATCCGCGGAGTCTTTATCTGAGACTGAGCGGTCACAAGTTTGTTCATTAGCCCAGCTAAATTACATGCAATCTCATTGTAGTTGAAGTTCATAACAAACTGTGAGAAGGAATCAGGGAGAGACTGTAGGATAAGGTCGGTTTGGAGAGAAGTATCCATTTTAAAATCAAGAGCCTCCAATCTCTCGATCAGGGATATCATTTTGAGGATGTGTTCCCCAACCTTATCACCTTCCTTCATCCTTGCACCGAACAGTTTCTTGGATATCTCATATCTAGCAGTTCTGCTGTGCTCACCATAAAGTTCGGTTAAGTGAGATAGAATCTGCCTAGCAGAAGTCATTTTCTCATGAGCTCTCTGAAGCTCATTAGACATGGAAGCCATCATATAAGCACGGACTTTCACGTCACCCTTAACCCACTTTTCATTATTTTCAATCTCTTCCTAATTGGCTCGGGTCCGCACAGGAGGCGCCGGAATATCCGTCTCCAAGACATATCTCAGTGCCTCTATACTGAGGACAATCATCAGATTGCGGAGCCAATCCACAAAGTTAGGTCCCATTAAGGTGTTCTTTTCGAGCAGAATTGCGAGTGAATTCATTGTCATATTGAGATTTGAGTCTGCATTAAGTACGATAGATTAATTAGTGACTCATTCAATTATGTTCTGAGTATAGAATTAAGGTCTTTTCTATTCTTGTTACCCAGCTCCCACTATTTTTATCGGAATAACGCACTCCCATGTGAAATCCGGAAGTATCTTCGCTCTACTTCATAGTGGTGATCGAGTTCTTTATAAATCTTAATAGAGGGCAACCGAACAGGTTTCTAATCTATTAATTTTCATAAAGTGGTGTCCAACACCAACCCATCTAATGGATGATTCGATCTTCTTTCTCCCCTTGTTCACTCCCCTCAACCTATACGGTTTCTATGGTTCGTGAACAAGTTAAGTTTATACCATCGACGCAAATCAGTTTCACAATTGAATCTTATCCGGCAACCTATCAGGTTTCTAGGGATAAAATTTGCTCCAATCGAAGGCATCCAAATGCGCTCCCAGTAATTTATCCGTCCTCCCCGAACGACTACCCCGATAACTCGGAAGCATAGCACATCCGGTTTAGATTTCAATTTCCCGAAAACTCGATGGAGGGAAGGAAAACCTTGAAACCTTATAAACTTAATAATTTGTCGTGGGAGAATTTTCGCGATTAACGTTACACTTTGCACATTAATCAGTTAAGCGCGTTTGTGGAATTCATACAATATGAAACAACCATTTACAACCTAGTTGCTACCAACATGTGGTTCATGGACCGTTCCTAGAAAACAAAAACTCCGTAATCTAATTACAAGTCTTCATCTTGAATCTTCGTCTTCTCGAAATGGATCTTCCTCCGGTCTTCGTCATTACATATAAATTTTACATTGAAAATTTCATCCTAGATACAAATTTTTCTAGTAAAATAAATAGGCTCAAAACGGCCTTTACAACCCAATCGAATAAAACGAACGATTCAAAAACTAAGTCCACGAACCACATCACCATTCAAAATCATTCATCTAATAAATACTAAATAAATGGAAAGCGTAGAGATACATTGATCCAATCAACAATACGAACCGATCAAATCGATTCACACAATCGGTAATATGAAGACGTTCAAAATAATTCGGTCGATCACAAGTATTCCAATAAATCAATTTTTCCTTATAAAATGAAATACCATAAATCATTTTAATCATATTAAATCCAATTAAAAATGAGGGAAATCATTTTTAGGAATACACGAAGCAAACAAGCCCAAAATGGGTCCGAAATAGGCCGAAAACGCCACGGCAGCAAAGCGGCATGCGTGGCTGCTCGGCCCCGGGCCGCGGCCCTCAAGATGGCTCGCCTGTGCCGGCTGCAGCAGCCCTGGGCCGCGGCCCCCTGCTCCCGGACCCCTCCCGGACCGTCCAACGGCATTTCTGGTCTAGTTTTTCGACCGGATATCCAATATCTATATTCTCCAACATTCATATCTTCAATATAAATCATATTTCCAAGAAATAGAAGATTTATATTTAGACATAAACTTACGAAAAATACAACTATAATGAACGAAAAATATATACCACGATTATGACTAAAATGATTCCAAATCATTCACCATCTAATCGAGCATTCCAAATGCCAATATCGTATATACGATCGCAAGACCTACGCTCCGATACCACTGTTGGGATTCGGTGCCTAAAACAAAGGCCCAACGGAAGCGGTAAAATGAAAATTAATTCGATCCGAATCCCTACGAGGAACGATCGAGCTACGTATATACGAATATCAAAAACGAATTCACAAGAGATATAGAAACTCACCCTTGTAGTCCGTTGATTATATGGATAACCTTCTCTTGAGCTATTCCCCAAGCTTTGCTTGATCTCTACGAATCTATTCCGCTTCAAGCCCTTGAACGATCCAACGCCGAAAGCACCGCGTCTCTACTTGCCACACACCGGAGAAACGACCGGAACGACGATCACCTTGCTATCCTCCGAGAATACGGCTAGAGCTAAGTGATGAAGCTATATATGTAAAGATTACTACACTCTAAGTGTTTTAATCTTACTCTCTCTATATGTCTTGATATTTTTCTCTAAGAAAAACAAGAACAAAGTTGAAGAAAAAGATGACTTGGAGAAAAAACTTTCTCTCTCTTTTCTCTCACAACTCACGTAGGAATCAAGTGAGTGAAAGTGATTGTCATCATCTTCATTTATTCAACTCCCCACCACTACCAACAACTCATATATGTGGGAATCTAACCCCACCATATATCATAATCCATTAAAGAATGGAACAAGAGTCCACAAGGAAGGTGGGTGGAATGTGGGGGGGCGGCCCATGCTAGAAATCGGACGAGTTCGGTTCGTTTCGGACTCCCGAGGGTCTACACAGATAAACTCTGATTCTGTATCGATGTATTTATATCGATTAATTAATCCAATTAATTAAACATATCAAATACAAAATAATATAATTAATTTCTCCAAGAAATAATTATATACATGAATTAAATTAATCACCCAGTAATTTATTTAATTCATTAGACCGTAAGTCAATTTATCCAATAAATCGATTTAAACATCCAATGTTCCAAAATTAGATATCCAATATCTAATATTCATAATGAGAGAATTAGCTTTATTCATTCCGTCGTCAATCCTATTGCGCGACTCGGTAGGTCCGTCTCAGTCAGCAATGGGAGGAACCAAAGAGTAGTAGCACCACCTAGCCAGCCTGGCGGCCTACACTGTACCCCAACTGAGAACGAATGATTGGGATCATTCAAGAACCATTCTGTAGTGAATACCAGTATACGTATAAACCCTTCTTTCAAATGTCCCGATCAAGTTATGGGGTCACGGTCAGTCAAACCCCATCTGTACTTGACGTTATGCATGCATTAATGCAAATCGAGATCATCTAGCTCTCGTGTATCTAATACAGCTAGCTCCAATGCTTTGGCCAAAGACTTATGATCTCATCTTCTAATAACCGCATAGGACATATAACCCGTTCACTAAAAGGAGAAAGAATTCTATCTTGGTATTCAGTAGGACCTGCTACTTGCCCATCAAGATGCACGTCGAGGTTGACCCCCGCCTTCCGGTTTATAGGGTCGAACTACTCTAATGAAAATCTTGACGTCACAAGCACATCCCTACTAAATCCTCAAGTCGAAGGTTCACGAATACCTATCACAACCTTTCGATTCCATCATTGATCGTCCTGAGTGGAACTGTGTGACGAATCGAGGGTGAGTCGGTTCGAGTATACTAATCTAATTAGCATACCTATAACGTGTGCTCCCACTAACCATTAGTGTTCGATGTGCACTCTCCTTGTCAAAGAACACGTCATACAAGTCTTTACATAAACTTAACGCCTATCAAGTTTCATCGACTTGCGAACGATTAAGTATTTGAGCTATAAACCTTTAGGTGCGACCCCTTATACAATAAGGAGTGGAACGTTTTGCTCTCAAATACACGGACTAGTTTCTACATGTATATTTACGAGTTAGGAATGCCAGTAACTACCAGTAAATAAAGAAACATTCATTGCCTTATATTGATGATTTACATAATAACAAGTACAATGCCCTCACTCAACATCCTCTGAGTGGCATTCGAGGGCATACTCCTAACAGTTGTAGCTTTATTGCTACTCAGTTCGTTGCCATATAGTTGGGACAATATTGTGGTGTCAACAACTCGGCTCCAGAAGGAGCATTTTTTTGAAAAAAATGTCCATTATGGACGGAGGTTTGAGGCGGGACCCACCAACCTATGAGATAAATAAAATATCGAGAGTACAAGCAATCAGACCCGAATTATGACCAAAAATGGGCCATAATCCAGACCCTAAATCTAAAAAAAAAACGAAATGCCTACGGCCCGCTAAAGAAATACAAGCTGTACCACTAAAGACGTGGGCTAATGTGTGGACCGATAGGTAAAAAATCGCATCCGAATTATGACCAAAAGTGGGCCATAAACCGGATCCTAGCAACTAAAATGCCATCATTCTGCTAGAGAAATACAAGGTGCACCACTAAGAAAAGGTGGGCTAATGAGCGGGCTCATAGCAATAAATCAAGTGATAAAATACTACCTAAATCTAAAGAAGGGTAACCAAGCTGGTCCATCCGTATAAGAGAGAGGAGAAACGGAGGAGCAGTAACATATGTATAAGTATGAATACCGAGGGACGACATGCCGAGCTCAGAGCGATAATCAGCCGGCCTGTTGCCCTCCCGGAAAATGTGAGTGACTCTGTACTGAATGTCTCGGAGAATGTGTCGGATACGCATAAGGGTGTGACGAACCTGCCAAGAGCCCCTACGGCCAGATAAAAGCAGTGTCACCACAGCATCAGCATCAAGCTCAATCCAAACATGTCTCAATCTTTGGGAAGCCAAAATCAGTCCAACAGCAAGCGCCTGGATCTCTGCATCAAAGCTCAAATAGGCCTGAAAAGAGGAGTGGAAATCAAGGAGTAGCTCTCCGTGATGATCTATAATCAGACCCCCACCACCAGCAACTTGAGTATCTCTATCAAAGGAGCCATCCGTGTTCAGCTTGCTCCAAGGGGACTCGGGTCGAAGCCAAACCACCGGAACGGAGCGATGAGTCTGGGCAGGAGAGAAGTAGCTCGTTGGAAACGGTCAGGAGGCGAGCACCCCGCCCAAAACTCTGAAGAAATAATCCTCGCAGCAGCTAGTAAAGAAACATGGCGCTCCATCTGCACAATAACATGAGAAGCAAGAAAAGTAACCGCCCTATGCTTTACATTATTCCTCTCCGTCCAGATGAACCAAAGGATCAGACAAGGAATAATGAAAGCTGTGTGTCTAAAGTGTGTGCCATGTGAGAAAAAACTCTGGAGCTCAAAGATATGATCTGTATGGGGTAAGGATAAAAGAGTCTAAGCACCAAAAGATTGATGTGACAACAATTGCAGCTGATGGGGATATCATCATGATTTGTGATGACACCCTTTTCAGTATCTCATGCCGAAAAACAGACTGGATTGTAGATTCATGTGCGTCTTATCACATTACATCATATCGTGGTATGTTTGTATCCTATACTAGTGAAAGCTTTGGCAAAGTCAGAATGGCTAGTCAAGGTGTGGCTGAAGTTGCTGGTATAGGAGACATTGCCCTGCTTACTGATACTGGATGTAAGATTATCTTAAAATATGTACGAGATGTTCATGATATCAGACTTAATATTGTTTCCGTTGGCAAGCTCGACGATTATAGGTACATCAACCACTTCGGAAAAGGAAAATAGAAACTCATCATAGGTAGAGTTGTCAAAAATCCCTCAATTAAGTTTTGGCATAAAAGGATCGAACACTTGAGCCCGAAAGGTTTAGAAATTTTGGCAAGAAGGAATCTTCTCCCTGAGGTAAAAGGCATGCACTTAGAAACCTGTATTGATTGTTTGGCCGGGAAACAATACAGAGTTGCATTCAAAAGCTCCTCTCCCCTCAAGAAGAGCTCACTCTCTTGATTTGGTGCAAACTGACTTGTGCTATATGAAAGATAGGACCCTTGGTGGTGCATTGTACTTCATCACTTGCATTGACGATTTTTCGAAAAAAGTATGGTGCTTTGTTTGAAAACAATAGACCAAATATTAGAGGTCTTTAAGCATTTTCAATCAAAAAAGTTGAGAGAGAAACGGTAAGGACACTGAAGTGTGTTCGTGCAGACAATGGTGGTGATACCGAGGACCGTTTGAACAATACTGTAAGAACCATGGTATCAAGCTTGAGAACAGCAACCCAAAGACCCCTCAACACAATGGCGTTAGCGAAAATATGAACATGACAATTTGTGAAAGAATTATATGTATGTTATCCCATTCAAAATTGCCAAATCATTTCGGGGTGAAGCTATGAGGACTGCAGTTGACTTAATAAACCTTTCTCTCTGAACTCTTATGGGTAGTGACATTCCAGATAGAGTTTGGTCAGGGAAATACGTTTCTTACAAACACTTGAGAGTGTTTGGTTGTAGGGCTTTCGTACATATCCCGAAAGACGAAAGATCCAAGCTTGGTGACAAAATCAAACCATATATCTTCATAGGATATGGCCATGACAAGTTTGGTTACAGATTATGGGATACAATTAACAGGAAGGTTATTAGAAGCAAAGATGTTGTATTCTTTGAAGATCAAGTTCATGATGAAGTTTAATAAAAACCTGAATATAATTCAGAAGTTCCCGTCAACTTAGATCCAATTCCTTCACCGACGACTCATAATTACGGGGGAAATACCCAACTAGAGTATGATGATGCGGTTGATGATAAAGCATGTGACAATCAAAATCCACCTGCACAAGATGATGTCCCTCCGGTCAGAAGGTCTACCAGAGAAACACAACCTTGTATCAGATATAGTCCACATGAGTATATATTGCTCACTGATGGAGGAGAGCCACAATGTTTCAGAGAGGCCATGAAAAATAATCAAAATAAAAAGTGGTCAAAAGCCATGCAAGAGGAAATGCAATGGTTGGATGATAATCACACTTACGACCTAGTGAGTTGCCAGTTGGAAAGAGATCACTGAGGAATAAATGGGTCTACAATCTAAAGAATGAGGAACATAGCTCACAACTTAGGTACAATGCGGGACTGGTTGTGAAGGGCTTTAGTCAAAATAAGGGTGTCGATTTTGAAGAGATTTTCTCACTAGTTGTGAAAATATCTTCAATCAGATTCGTTCTCGCAATTGCTGCCAGTTTAGATCTGGAGATTGAACTACTTGATGCGAAGATCGTATTGCTGCATGGAGATTTTGACAAGTAAATGTACATGGACCAACCTGAAGGTTTCAAAGTTCAAGGAAAAGAGAACCTGGTATGCAGATTAAAGAATAGCTTGTGTGGCTTGAAACAATCTCCTAGACAGTGGTATATGAAGTTTGAGTCCTTCATGACTAACCATGGCTACAACAGAACCACCTCAGATCATTGTGTTTTCATCAAATAGTTCAAAGGAGGTGAATTTTTCATGCTGTTACTCTACGTCGATGATATGATGATTGCAGGCCATGATGCCAACAAAATTGGCAAACTCGAGAAAGAGCTAAGTAAGTCTTTTGCGATGAAAGACTTGGGCGCAGCAAAACAAATCCTTGGAATGAAGGTATTCAGTGATAGGAAAGCAAGAAATTATGTTTATCTTAAGAACAATACATTGAGAAAGTTCTTGAAAGAATCAATATGAGCAAGTCGAAGCCATTCAATACTCCACTTGCAGGTCACATGAAACTCAGCCCAGTACAGTGCCCCACAAGTGAGATAAAGAAGAAGGAGATGCAAAAGATACCATATGCTTCTGCAATAGATAGTTTCCTGTATGTTATGGTATGCACTAGGCCATATATAGCTCATGCAGTTGGTGTTGTTAGCCTTTTTTCTTCCAATCTAGGAAAGGAACATTGGGCAGCAGCAGGGCCGGCCCTGGTACTGGGCGAGGTGGGCGACGGCCCATGGCAGCAAAATTTTGGGGGCATCAAATTTTAGATTCATGTTCGAATTAATAGATAGAAAAATATGAAGGAGCAGACAGATCCGGAGATGGCATATGAAGCTTTGGGGAGAAGAAGAAGTTTGGTGGAGAGAGAATGTGAAATTAAAAAAAAATATTAAAATGGTGGGGTGATGCACGTGAGTGATTGGCTGGAAACTTTTAGGTTGTTGACTAATTTTTTTTGAACTATTGTCTTACTCTTTTAATATGGGTAGTTTATTTTTTAGTTCTTTTATTTGTTTAATTTATTAATAAGAATTTGTAGAATGTTGATTGTTCTCTTTTTAACATGTCTCCACTGTAAAGCAGAAAGTTAATTGTTCACTTTTTAAAAAAATATTAATTGTATGTTTTCTTACAAGTTCAAAAAATTTATTTTTTGTTGTTATTTGGGTAATTTGAAGTATTGTCGTAATGTAATATTTTGTTTACTAAATGAAATTAAGTATGAGGATGAGCCGCATAGAGCATTTTCAATGATGATACAGTAAACAATTTTTTCTTCTTCAAAAAGCTAATTCAATATCCTATACTCTCGACTATGGTAATAAATTTAATTGAGCAACGATGATTTTTTTCGCTCACACTAAACTTTTATATACTCAAAATTATACTCTAAAATCAGTAAATTTTTTGCCTTCTTTGACTTTGAACTTTTGTGATACATTATATCATAAAAAACAGATTTTGTTGTATTGGGATGCCCTTAGTTTAACTAGATTTCAAACAAGGGTGGAGCTATTAAGGGACCGGGAAGGGTCCCGGCCCCCTAGGCCTAATCCTGTTAGTGTATTTTTTCACGATTTCATGTGTATTTCCGGAAAAAAATTATTTCGGCCCTCCCATTTAATGTATTTCCCGAAAAAATTTTGTTTCGGCCCTCCCACAGAAATTTTTCTAGCTCCGCCATTGATTTCAAACCTCTAAAACATAATTTGTTATTTTTTTTATAAAGGCCATCTTTTAGCCAGCTCGCCCAAGGCACCAGAAAACTCAGGACCGGCCCTGGGCAGCAGTGAAATGGATATTACGATATCTTAGAGACACTTCTAAATCTTGTCCGAAGTTTGGCGAAAACCATGTCCAACTAGATGGATATACAGATGCAGATATGGCTGGTGATGTTGACTCTAGGAAATCCACATCAGGGTACCTGATGAGACTTGCAGGAGGAGCTATCTCGTGGCAATCGCCGAGGCTGAGACCCCTCGCGGGAAACCATACTTTGGTCGCGACTCCGAGAGATCCGAGAGGTAAATTTTGTTTGTTTGTTGAATTTCGTTACTTGCGTGGGAGATGTGCTAACTTTTTATTGTTTGATGCAGGATCCGTAGCACTAACCCATCTTTCCCGCCGATGGTGCTGGACTTCCTCGCGAGCCGATCTCCTCACGCAGCCTGCGATGTCCCACTGTACGTCAACCGGGCCGTTTCTGCTTTGCCAAAGGCCTGGACGACGGATTTAGATGCGATCGCTTGCCAGCGATCCGGGAATGCAATGCAAGCTGCTTTCGCTCTCTCTCTCTCTCTCTCCAGGCGGCGACGATGGCTGCCCAGGCTGTGCAGGAATTCGAGGGGCGTCCTTCTACTACTCGTCTGCAGGCGGACCTCGAGGCCGCTCGGAAAGAGAATGCCGAGTTTGCCGACAGGATTGTGGCAATGGAGAAGGACTCCCTGGATGCAGCTAAGCGGGCGAGTCATGACCTTGAGCTGATGAGAGAGAATTATGAGCGAGATCGGGCGACGGTCGATCGATTTCAGGACCAGATGACAGATGCCCGACGGTTGCACGCGGCCGCTGAGAAGGAGGCCGATCAACTGAGGGTGACTGTCGCTCGGCTGACCAGCGAGCTGGCGGCGGCGAGGGGAGAGACGGCTGCTAAGGAGACCGAGCTTCAAGGCGCGCAACAGGCGGTCTCGGAGTTGAAAGGGAAGTTGGAGGCGACCGAGGCCGATCCCTTTCTCAACGTGGAGTTTGTTAGTGAGTTTGCCTATTATATGGCATTCGCTGACTCACTCCGAGCTGCTAAGAAGGGAGGGCTGGAGGTCGGCCCTCTAGCTGAAAACTTCAAGGCATATGCGTTGGAGCACCCTCTTCATCCTGCCTTCTCTGTGCCGATCTTGGATCTCTCGAAAATTAGCGTGGACCTGAGCTGGTACCCGACTCCAGCGAACCTTGTTCATCCTGACGCTCCGGAGGACGGGGAGGCCGCTCCGGAAGATGGCTAAGGGTCGCGGGCCGATCCAGAGGTTGAAGGCGAAGGCCAGGCGGGGGCCTGAGGCTCTTCGTCCTTAATGTTTTTAGCTTTTTGCCTTGTGATTTTGTAGCTTTCCTTTGTAGTACTTAGGTCTTCGGGCGACCGTGTATGTACTCCGATATTTCAAGTAATGAAATGAATGTTTGTTTCTTCGATTTATTACTTGAATGATTGCTTTTATGAGTCTTTGCATGACTTTGTACAAATGTGTGAGGAGAGATTGTTGCGTGTATAGCTCCAAGTGAATTGATAAACTCATATAGATAACTTTTACAACAAGTCCGATTGCTGCACAAACATCTGAAAAATGCCGATCTCCGTATGTAATTGAATAAGGACGATTGCCGTATATATCGCTCCGCACTTCCCCCTTGTTTTTGTTCACTTAGTGAAAATAAGGGGACGAAAATAAATCGTTGAGTGAGCGGTCTTCAATTTTACCGATTCCTCGAGGAAGGCCGTCCATCTCGGTCTTGAGGAACCGTGCACGACCGCGGAGTTCGATGGACCGATCTCCACGACTGTGTCTTGTGCGCGAGCAACATTCCGTCTGATGGCTAAGTTCTCGCGACTCACTTAATTGGGATGGTCCTCCGTAGGCTGCGCCTCGCCTCGTATTTAAACGAGGGGCGTGCGGTCTTGGTATGGAGGATTCCTTGCACGGGGCGTCGTAGGATTAATCGACTCCATGTCCGCGGCTTGTTAGCTCTTTTCTACCTCGGGCCGCCATTAAGATGGCGACCCTCGACGGTATACGTTGAGACGGGGGGAGGGACGCGTCGCATTGTCTGTGAAGGACCCACCTGTTAAGTGATGGACCTTCGAGGGCGGGCGATCGTGTCCACAGATCTGTTTTGGAGGGCCCTCAGACTACACCAGCCTCGTATTTAAACGAAGGGCGGACGATCTTGGCCCAAAGGGACCTTGCACGGGCACAGAGAACAGTTCCATCGTCCTCCACGACCATGTCGACACTCTTCTACCTCGGACCATTAAGTCAGATGACGATCCTCGACGGTATACGTTGTGTAAGTGGAGGAGATCGCCTGCCTAGGTTCTTCATGTTGATGACGAACTTTAGAGGGCAAGCGAGTAATCCTCTGATTTGTTTTAGAGAGTCCTTTGGCTACGCCCGCCTCGTATTTAAACGAAGGGCAAGCGATCGGAGCCCAAAGGAACCTTGCATGGACGGATCGTCAGTTTAATCGATTTTCGCGACCATGCGGCACTTTTCTACCTCGGACCATCATGTCAGATGACGATCCTCGACGGTATACGTTGTGCTAGGGGAGGCGATCGTTGCTTAGGTCCATCATGTTGATGACGAACTTTAGAGGGAGAGCGAGTCATCCTCTTTTTTGAAGCGTTTGCTCAGGCAGTAGCCTTTTGTTTAATGAGGTGGGAAATCGAGGAGAGACTTCCAAAGTTCCCTTCTCTTGATTGAAGCATGTAGATACGGTCGCCGAGGTTGATCGAGGGGTCGGCTCGTATGAGCTTTCCGTCCTGTTCCTGTTTGACTCGGGCGACCGTGTTGGGAGATTGGTGGGGATCCGGCTAAGCCAATAAGCTGTCCAACTTGCCTTCTTCGAACAATCTACAGAGTTGTCTGAGGAGATCGCGGCATTGGTTGGTGTTTTGGCCGGGACTTTTGTGGTAGGCACAATATTGATTGTGGTCCAGATGACCGTGGTCCCTTATTGCCTTTGGCCTGTTCAGCGGTTCGCGCCCCTTGATGGCGTAGAAAATGTGGGCCGGAGTTCGGTTGAACTTGTGGAGGAGATGGGTTTCCACATCCTCGAAGGCCTTGAGATCGCCGGATGGCTTGGCGACCGTCTTTTTGGTTTTAACGATTGCCGTCTTCCGGACAGGAGGTGGCGTTCCCTCGCCTAGGCGAAGGGTGAGTAGCCTTTGCCTGGCCAGAAACTCGGTAGCTTTAGCGCGGAAGATCGCGTAGGTTGGGGGAATATCCTTCGCGAGATATCTAAACATGGGCGAATGGCCATAGAATCCCCCCAGGACCGAATAGAGAGCGAGTTCGTCGCTAATGGGCTCGCCGGTGAGGATGATTTCATCCACCTGGTCGATGTAATCTGCGTCGGATTCGTCTTCCCCCTGCCTGATTCTCATCATGCGGTGGGGGCCTTCTGGTCTGACGACCTTGGCGGCGAAGTATGACGTGAAGTCACTCACCAGTTTCTCAAAGGAGATGATCGATCGTGGTGGTAGTGAGACGTACCACCTATGGGCCAGCTCGCCCAATGTTAATGGGAAGATTCGGCACTTGGTCGCATCTGATGCCCCACACCCGGTCATGTAAATCTGGAACTTGCTTAGGTGGGTTTCGGGGTCCGATCTCCCTTCGTATAGAGGTGTTTTGGGAGGAGTGATCATTGGTTGCACGGGGGCGAGCTCGATGTGGACCGCGAGTGGCTCAGTCGGTCCGATGATTTTTTTACTGGTGCTTGCCCCAGTATCTAAGAGTGCTTTCATCTCGTCGAGCTGGTGTTGCATAGCGGCCATCGCCGCGGCCTGGCTGCTCGCGGCTAGGCGCTCAGAGCGGGAGCCGAGGCAATCAAGTACTGACCCCCTGCCGTTCGGAGCGGGAGCCAGACGACTGACCCGTATTCGGAGGTGGCGTTCCCTCGCCTAGGCGAAGGGTGAGTAGCCTTTGCCTGGCCAGAAAGTCGGCAGCTTTAGCGCGGAAGATCGCGTACGTTGGGGGAATGTCCTTCGTGAGATGTCTAAACATGGGCGAATGGCCGTAGAATCCCCCCATGACCGAATTGAGAGAGAGCTCGTCTCTAATGGGCTCGCCGGTGAGTACGATTTCATCTACCCGGTCGATGTAATCCGCGTCGGATTCGTCTTCCCCCTGCCTGATTCTCATCATGCGGTGGGGGCCTTCTGGCCTGACGACCTTGGCGGCGAAGTATGACGTGAAGTCACTCGCCAGTTTCTCAAAGGAGATGATCGATCATGGTGGTAGTGAGATGTACCACCTATGGGCCAGCTCGCCCAATGTTAACAGGAAGATTCGGCACTTGGTCGCATCTAGTGCCCCACACCCGGTCATGTAAATCCGGAACTTGCTTAGGTGGGTTTTGGGGTCCGGTCTCCCTTCGTATAGAGGTGTTTTGGGAGGAGTGATCCTTGGTTGCACGGGGGCGAGCTCGATGTGGACCGCGAGTGGCTCGGTCGGTCCGATGATTTTTCTACTGGTGCTTGCCTATACCTGGCAAACGGGCTGGGCCAAAAAGGCCCAGGATTTTTTGGGCCTAAATATTGAGGCCCGTGGCCCATGCTGGGCGGGCCTAGCTCAGCCCATGGGCTACAGATTTTTTCTTGCTTCCAACTTAATTAGCCAAAATATATTAAAAGTATCAATAATATGATAGAAATATATTTTCAACTATTTTAAAAAGTTCAAACATCCATTTCAATACTATTAAAACCGTTAGATTCTTGCAGTACAACCAGCGGTACGGAAAGTAGCTCATCACTTGGTCCATTATCTGTATTCGATAGCAAAATATCAATACAAAAATCTAAACAAAATCAACTTTAAATTGAAATAAGTTACGGTGTAAGGTTATACCCATTAACCTTAGCCTAATTAATTAATATTTATTAGTTATTAAATTTTTCATGGGCCTCTGGGCGCCCGTGGGCTGGGCCTTCCTGGGCTAGGCCAAAAAGGCCCAAGTTTCTATGGGCTAAAAAAGTAAAGCCCAAAGCCCATTTATTCATGGATGGCCTGGGCCGGGCCGTGGGCCTGGGCCACTTTTGCCAGGTCTATGCTTGCCCCAGTATCTAAGAGTGCTTTCATCTCGTCGAGCTGGCGTTGCATAGCGGCCATCGCCGCGGCCTGGCTGCTCGCGGCTAGGCGCTCGGAGCGGGAGCCGAGGCGATCAAGTACTGACCCCCTGGCGTTCGGAGCGGGAGCCAGACGGCTCACCCGTATTCGGTTGGGAGTTGGGTAAGCCGAACTCCTGGTGACGGACTCGGATTCCGTTGTCTCGTGGTTGGGGCCAGAATGCCTCGGTCGCCATGATGGATCGCTTCCCAAGCGACTGAATACGGAACCGTCCGACCTTGCGAGAGCCTTTTCTCGCGAATCGGGGCTTTCTGACGATCGCTCACCCAGTAGCCCCTTGAACTTCCGTTTGCCCACACGGCGGATGGCCGAGGGAGTTATAGCGGGCGGCGCGCATGCTCTCCGTCACTCCTTTAGGATGGCCATAGCCTCCTCGATCTGTTCCGCGGTTTGGAACTGGTCAAGCGAGAGGCTGGGGCCACCCCTCAGGTGCGGGATCGAGAGTCTCGCGTCGCCGCGACTTCCCTCTGCCGTCGGCTGGGGCTCGGATCGAGCCGGGATATGATGTTCGGCGGTTCGGAGAGTGGCTCTCTTCGATGTAGTGGCGGACGTCATGATTCTGAAGACTTTCTTTGAAGAGCAGTGAGTGTCACTTCAAGTATATTCCCCGAGAACAGTGAGTGTTCTTCGGGACGGTAGGAAGAAAAATGAAGGTTAGATTTTGCCGCCCTCCTTCTAGCGCCAATTGTTGTTACCCAAAATATTATCCGGAGATAGATATTGCTGGAATGGATTGATAGCAAACAAAGTGCGAGAGCACTTCCGTGGGGAAAGTAAATAACACAAGATTTGCTCGGGTTGTTAGTCCCGGGCTTGAATACTCTCGCGAGATATTATTAATACAAATACTTTGGAGTACAAATATTAATGTTAGAGTACTATTACAATGAGCATAAAGACCCTAGTTATCTTAGCTATGGAGCGTGAAGATTGCCGGAAGAACCAGATATGATGCTCTGTGAGTTCTTGTAACAACGTTGACGTGCTGTGACGACTGTGGGAGATCGACGGTCTCTCACATTGTGTATTAGCTGGGTGTCTGGGCCCCTGGGCTTGCGAGTCTCCTCGAATCTGTACTGCAGGGAGATCTTGCCTCTGCCGACTGTCTTCTAGATGAGAGGTGCTGAGAGAGAAATCCTGAGGTAGATTCAAGAGAGGAAGCCGAGAGCCTGAGAGAGTGTATGTATTCTTCGGAGATGAACATATGTGTATGTTTTCTGAATATCTTTTCAAACTTAGAAGCGAAACGAATTGCGAACCTTTTCCCAGTTGCTGGAGGTTCTCTATTTATAGGATTGGGAGATGCTGGGCGATCGCCTCTGCTATATTATAATAAGCGGGCGATCGTCTTTAGCACATGGGCTGGTCTCCTTAAAGTCCGCAGGAGTTGCTGGCAGCCAGCTGTGCGGTCCAATGAGAAGTATGCACGCGTCTGAGTCGCTGTCACGGGCGGTCCCACCTTGTACCTTTTGGCGGGTCTGTCGGTAGGTGAGAAGGTGGTGACAGGCTGTGGTCAACGATCCATGTTATGCGGCGTCTTTTGCGGATCTGCACATGGGTGCTGTTTTGAGATCCAGTCTTCGTAGACTTTGACGGACGAAGGTCTTGCTCGTGGAACAGGACGGTCGTCCTAGGTTGGGCACCAGAGTCGATCACTAGGTGCCGGAAGGCGATCGCCTCGGGGGTCGATCGCTAGATACTCGAAGGCGGGCCGCTACCTTTGTTCTGACCAGTTCGCCGTAGCTTGTTTGGTTGTGGACTCGGTCGCTCGGCCCTTAATCCGATCGTCGTTGAGGCGTGTAAATCGCCGCACAACAATTGCCCCCCAGCTCGTCCTGATGTTGGAAACGTGGGGTGAGGTGGTTCTGCTGGCGATCGCTGAATTTTGACGAGTGACTCTGTCATTTTACGGAACTGGCGATCGTCTTTGAGTGGTTTGGTTTTGAACTTGGACGACCTGGTCGGTCGCTGAAATGAGCGGGAAATGATAGCGGTCATGGAAAAGTCTCCGGGGCACGTGTCGGGTTCCTGTTGGGGGAGACTGACGGTTAGTTATGACTCCTCGTCTGGCGTGTCCTCGAAATGATGCGTCGCGGGTTTCAAGGGAGGCATTAATTGCGACGGTTGCACTCCGACCACTGAGATTATCCATAATTGCATAGAAGTCCTTGCCATATCCTATAAAAAGGTGCCGGGTTTCAGGGTTAAGACCCTTACGCGCTTTTATCGGAGAAGAAGGATAATATCGCCGAAGAATTTTTCTGAAGATCTGTCTGCCGATCGTTGATCGATTCACTCCTTGGTAAGAAAACACTCCTTTTCTCCTTTTCTTGTTTCGAGAATGTCTGGAACATCTTATTCGTATGGAATGGGCACCACCTCCGCCGCCGGGGCTTCGACTGCCCGGGGAGGATCATCCACAGAATTCCATTTGGAGACGGCCGCCGAGGCTATCCGGCCGGTATTGACCCCGCGGAAGTCGAGGCGCTGTTCAATGAAGCCGACGTTGCCAGAGAGGTGGCGGTTGAGCAAAGACGCTCGCAGATGGAGAGAGACTTGGCGGTGAAGGCCTACTGGGAGCAGCATAGTGCCTTTGGCCCGGCCTATTCGGCATTTGCTGAAATTATGGAGAGGTTGGCCTGTCCGTCTCCTAAATTTGATTATCGGGAGTACTCGATCGCTCATCCTTATCAACCTGCTAAACGATCGCTGTTTCAGGCTGCGAAGCGATCTCCATAGTCCCTTGGCCAGATAAGGAGCTCGGCGACCAGGAAGGACCTGGCCGTCTGGAGGACGAGGTATCTATCCCTTCAGATGTGGATCTTTTTGTGCCGACTGAGAATGAACAAGCCGATCAGCCTCCGGAGGGTATGATCGCCGTGAACGAAGCAATCATGGAGGCTGGACTGCGGTTCCCTATGTCTTTTTCTGTCTCCCATTTGCTGGCGGCTTGGAACGTGGCGCCGCTCCAGTTGATGCCGAATGCCTGGCTCCAGATCATTTGTGCTCTCACCTTGTTCGGCGGTCACCGACTGTACCGCCTTCCTTCGCCGTTGGAGATGAACCACCTGTTCAAGCTGACGGCTCAGAAAGGGTCGGTCGGAGGCTATCACATTCAAGGCCGATCCGGTCGGGTGATCCTCGGAGTCCCGAACAAGGTGCGGGGTGACCCGACGAAGTGGTTCTGGGTCGGCGGCTCATGGAAGGCATTAGCGAGCGACAATCCCACGGACGAGCTGAATATTCCCACTAGCTTTCGGGAGAGGAATCCGGGTAAGGGTTCTGACTCTCCCTTTGTTCGGATATGTTCTGAACTGATCTAATTTGGTTTTCCTTTTGCAGGTTTCCAAATTTCGACGGTTGACGAGCTTCCTTTCGACTTTTTGGTCGTCTGGGAGCGGATACAAAGTTTGCCGGACGACGACTTAGATGCTCGCCGGATCAACAAGGAGAGTCATTGGCTGTCTGCTCGGCTATTCTGTTTCCCACGACATCTCTCGGTCCTAGGTATGCATTTCTGCAATCTCCAATTTCTTGGAGATCATCCTGCTTGGAGAGTGTGTCTGACCGTGGTTTGATTGTTCTTTATTGCAGAAGTCCGCTTTCCTCGTTTCTTGGAGCCTCCAGCAGAGATATCCATGTCGAACCCCGGAGTTCTGAGCCGCCTTCGCCAGAAGAAGTCATCTCGAGCTCCTCCGGTGGCGTTACCTCTCATTCCGGAGGTGAGGCCCAATGTGGAGCCGATCATAGCGGAGGAGGGGCTCCGGATGAACCGCAAACGGAATAGGTCGGGATAACCTCCAATTTCTGCCCACGCCAGTGAGGTGCCGATCGTCGCGCCTCCGATCACCGCAGTCCCCCTGGTGGATGAGCCTACGCCCTCAGCGGCTTTCTTGCGAGAGATGGCGATCGCCGAGGCTGAGACCCCTCGTGGGAAACCATACTTTGGTCGCAACCCCGAGAGAGCCGAGAGGTAGACTTTGTTTGTTTGTTGAATTTCGTCACTTGCGTGGGAGATGTGCTAACTTTTTTTTGTTTGATGCAGGATCCGTAGCACTAACCCATCTTGCCCGCCGATGGTGCTGGATTTCCTCGCAAGCCGATCTTCTCGCGTGGCCTGCGATGTCCCACTGTACGTCAATCGGGCTATTTCTGCTTTTCCGAAGGCCTGGACGACGGATTTAGATGCGATCGCTCGCCAGCGATCCGGGAATGCAATGCAAGCTGCTTTCGCTCTCTCTCTCTCCAGGCGGCGACGATGGCTTCCCAGGCTGTGCAGGAATTCGAGGGGCGTCCTTCTACTACTCTTCTGCAGGCGGACCTCGAGGCCGCTCGGAAAGAGAATGCCGAGTTTGCCGACAGGATTGTGGCAATGGATAAGGACTCCCTGCATGCAGCTAAGCGGGCGAGTCATGACCTTGAGCTGTTGAGAGAGAATTATGAGCGAGCTCGGGCGACGGTCGACCGATTTCGGGACCAGATGACAGATGCCCGACGGTTGCACGCGGCCGCTGAGAAAGAGGCCGATCAATTGAGGGTGACTGTCGCTCGGCTGACCAGCGAGCTGGCGGCATCAAGGGGAGATACGGCCGCTAAGGAGACCGAGCTTCAAGGCGCGCAACAGGCGGTCGCGGAGTTGAAAGGGAAGTTGGAGGCGACCGAGGCCGATTCCTTTCTCAACGTGGAGTTTGTCAGTGAGTTGCCTATTATATGGCGTTCGCTGACTCACTCCGAGCTGCTAAGAAGGGAGGGCTGGAGGTCGGCCCTCTAGCTGAAAACTTCAAGGCATATGCGTTGGAGCACCCTCTTCATCCTGCCTTCTCTGTGCCGATCTTGGATCTCCCGGAAATCGGCGTGGACTTGAGCTGGTACCCGAGTCCGGAGAACCTTGTTCATCCTGACACTCCGGAGGACGGGGAGGCCGCTCCGGAAGCTGGCGAAGGGTCGCGGGCCGATCGAGAGGTTGAAAGCGAAGGCCAGGCGGGGGCCCGAGGCTCTTCATCCTTAATGTTTTTAGCTTTTTGCCTTGTGATTTTGTAGCTTTCCTTTGTAGTACTTAGGTCTTCGGGCGACCGTGTATGTACTCCGATATTTCAAGTAATGAAATGAATGTTTGTTTCTTCGATTTATTACTTGAATGATTGCTTTTATGAGTCTTTGCATGACTTTGTACAAATGTGTGAGGAGAGATTGTTGCGTGTATAGCTCCAAGTGAATTGATAAACTCATATAGATAACTTTTACAACAAGTTCGATCGCTGCACAAACATCTGAAAAATGCCGATCTCCGTATGTAATTGAATAAGGACGATCGCCGTATATATAGCTCCGCACTTCCCCCTTGTTTTTGTTCACTTAGTAAAAATAAGGGGACGAAAATAAATCGTTGATTGAGCAGTCTTCAATTTTACCGATTCCTCGAGGAAGGCTGTCCATCTCGGTCTTGAGGAACCGTGCACGATCGCGGAGTTCGATGGACCGATCTCCACGATCGTGTCTTGTGCGCGAGCGACATTCCGTCTAATAGCGAAGTTCTCGCGACTCACTTAATTGGGAGGGTCCTCCGTAGGCTGCGCCTCGCCTCGTATTTAAACGAAGGGCGTGCGGTCTTGGTCTGGAGGATTCCTTGCACGGGGCGTCGCCGGATTAATCGACTCCACGTCCGCAGCTTGTTATCTCTTTTCTACCTCGGTCCGCCATTAAGATGGCGACCCTCGACGGTATACGTTGAGATGGGGGGAGGGACGCGTCGCATTGTCCGTGAAGGACCCACCATGTTAAGTGATGGACCTTCGAGGTCGGGCGATTGTGTCCACAGGTCTGTTTTGGAGGGCCCTCAGACTACGCCGGCCTCGTATTTAAATGAAGGGCGGGCGATATTGGCCCAAAGGGACCTTGCATGGGCACAGAGAACAGTTCCATCGTCCTCCACGACCATGTCGACACTCTTCTACCTTGGACCATTAAGTCAGATGACGATCCTCGACGGTATACGTTGTGTAAGGGGAGGAGATCGCCTACCTAGGTTCTTTATATTGATGACGAACTTTAGAGGGCGAGCGAGTAATCCTCTTATTTGTTTTGGAGAGTCCTTCAGCTACGCCCGCCTCGTATTTAAACGAAGGGCGAGCGATCGGAGCCCAAAGGAACCTTGCATGGATGGATCGTCACTTTAATCGATTTTCGCGACCATGGCGGCACTTTTCTACCTCGGACCATCATGTCAGATGACGATCCTCGATGGTATACATTGTGCTAGGGGAGGCGATCGTTGCCTAGGTCCATTATGTTGATGACGAACTTTAGAGGGCGAGCGAGTCATCCTCTTTTTTGAAGCGTTTGCTCAGGCTCTCGGCTTCTAAGTGGGCCGAAGAAAATGTGGGCCGGAGTTCGGTTGAACTTGTGGAGGAGATGGGTTTCCACATCCTCGAAGGCCTTGAGATCGCCGGATAGCTTGGCGACCGTCTTTTTGGTTTTAGCGATCGCCGTCTTCCGGACAGGAGGTGGCGTTCCCTCGTCTAGGCGAAGGGTGAGTAGCCTTTGCCTGGCCAGAAACTCGGTAGCTTTAGCGCAGAAGATCGCGTAGGTTGGGGAAATGTCCTTCACGAGATATCTAAACATGGGCGAATGGCCATAGAATCCCCCCAGGACCGAATAGAGAGCGAGTTCGTCGCTAATGGGCTCGCCGGTGAGGATGATTTCATCCACCCGGTCGATGTAATCTGCGTCGGATTCGTCTTCCCCCTGTCTGATTCTCATCATGCGGTGGGGGCCTTCTGGTCTGACGACCTTGGCGGCGAAGTATGACGTGAAGTCACTCACCAGTTTCTCAAAGGAGATGATCGATCGTGGTGGTAGTGAGACGTACCACCTATGGGCCAGCTCGCCCAATGTTAATGGGAAGATTCGGCACTTGGTCGCATCTGATGCCCCACACCCGGTCATGTAAATCTGGAACTTGCTTAGGTGGGTTTCGGGGTCCGATCTCCCTTCGTATAGAGGTGTTTTGGGAGGAGTGATCATTGGTTGCACGGGGGCGAGCTCGATGTGGACCGCGAGTGGCTCAGTCGGTCCGATGATTTTTTTACTGGTGCTTGCCCCAGTATCTAAGAGTGCTTTCATCTCGTCGAGCTGGTGTTGCATAGCGGCCATCGCCGCGGCCTGGCTGCTCGCGGCTAGGCGCTCGGAGCGGGAGCCGAGGCAATCAAGTATTGATCCCCTGCCGTTCGGAGCGGGAGCCAGACGACTGACCCGTATTCGGCTGGGAGTTGGGTAGGCCGAACTCCTGGTGACGGACTCGGATTCCGTTGTCTTGTGGTTGCGGCCAGAATGTCCCGATCGCCATGATGGATCGATTCCCAAGCGACCGAATACGCAACCGTCCGACCTTGCGAGAGCCTTTTCTCGCTTCCCAGTAGCCCCTTGAACTTCCGTTTGCCCATGCGGTGGATGGCCGAGGGAGTTATAGCGGGCGGCGCGCATGCTCTCCGTCGCTCCTTTACGATGGCCATAGCCTCCTCGATCTGTTTCGTGGTTTGGAACTGGTCGAGCGAGAGGCTGGGGCCACCCCTCAGGTGCGGGATCGAGAGTCTCGCGTCGCCGCGACTTCCCTCTGCCGTCGGCTGGGGCTCGGATCGAGCCGGGATATGATGTCCGACGGTTCGGAGAGTGGCTCTCTTCGATGTAGTGGCGGACGTCATGATTCTGAAGGCTTTCTTTGAAGAACAGTGAGTGTCACTTCAAGTATATGCCCCGAGAACAGTGAGTGTTCTTCGGGATGGTAGGAACAAAAATGAAGGTTAGATTTTTCCGCCCTCCTTCTAGCGCCAATTGTTGCAACCCAAAATATTATCCGGAGATAGATATTGCTGGAATGGATGGATAGCAAACAAAGTGCGAGAGCACTTCCGGGGGGAAAGTAAATAACACAAGATTTGCCGGGGTTGTTAGTCCCGGGCTTGAATGCTCTCGCGAGATATTATTAATACAAATACTTTGGAGTACAAATATTAATGTTAGAGTACTATTACAATGAGTGTAAAGACCCTAGTTATCTTAGCTATGGAGCGTGAAGATTGCCGGAAGAACCAGATATGATGCTCTGTGAGTTCTTGTAACAACGTTGACGTGCTGTGACGACTGTGGGAGATCGACGGTCTCTCACAGTGTGTATTAGCTAGGTGTCTGGGCCCCTGGGCTTGCGAGTCTCTCCGAATCTATACTGCAGGGAGATCTTTCCTCTGCCGACCGTTTTCTGGATGAGAGGTGCTGAGAGAGAAATCCTGAGGTAGATTCAAGAGAGGAAGCCGAGAGCCTGAGAGAGTATATGTATTCTTCGGAGATGAACATATGTGTACGTTTTCTGAATATCTTTTCGAACTTAGAAGCGGAACGAATTGCGAACCTTTTTCCAGTTGCTGGAGGTTCTCTATTTATAGGACTGGGAGATGCTGGGCGATCGCCTCTGCTGTATTAAAATAAGCGGACGATCGTCTTTAGCACATGGGTTGGTCTTCTTAAAGTCCGCAGGAGTTGCTGGCAGCCAGCTGTGCGGTCCAATTTGAAGTCTGCATGCGTCTGAGTCGCTGTTACGGGCGGTCCCACCTTGTACCTTTCGGCGGGTCTGTCGGTAGGTGAGAAGGTGATGACAGGCTGTGGTCAACGATCCATGTTATGCGGCGTCTTTCGCGGATCTGCACATGGGCGCTGTTTTGAGATCCAGTCTTCGTAGACTTTGACGGACAAAGGTCTTGCTCGTGGCACAGGACGGTCGTCCTAGGTCGGGCACCAGAGTCGATCACTAGGTGCCGGAAGGCGATCGCCTTGGGAGTCGATCGCTAGATACTCGAAGGCGGGCCGCTACCTTTGTTCTGACCAGTTCGCCGTAGCTTGTTTGGTTGTGGACTCAGTCGCTCGGCCCTTGATCCGATCGCCGTTGAGGCGTGTAAATCGCCGCACAACACATGGCAACACATTTTCACCTGTAAAATGATGATCTGCAGAAGCATTCCTCAGTTTATTGCTCAAGTTCTCAGTGAGATTTGAAAGAAAAATACAAAGAGAATAATAGTGTCTTTGAGTGAAGAAAATGTGAGAAAAATGAAGAGTATTATTCCATATCCTCAAAAGAGTGTGTTCGTGTTTTCCTAGTTATTCCAAGTTTAAATACTTGAGATATTTGTATTCGGGGAGATATCATTTTTGAAAGATTGTGTATCTCCTTATTTAGTTTAGGGAGAATTTTGTAAGCCTACTATAGTCATAGTGGAAGTTTTTCGGACTAAGGTCCACCCATGGTTTTTCTAGATTTGGTTTTCCACGTAAAATTTATCGTGTCTTATTTTTTTTCTTTATCCCAATTTTAAATCCATCTAGTGTGAAAATATTTATCCTAATTCCGTTGTGCAATTATCATTTATTTTGAAACTATTTTTCTAAACAAATGTAGTTTTTTCCCAACAAAATAAATAAATATCCAAAGTGTTTCCTCACACTTAGCACACAAATCGGTAACCCAATTACCTAAACTCATGAAGCAATCACTTGGGACGACTCTTTGTGCACGGTAGTTAAGAATATTTAAGAACCATTGAGCTAGATACATATCTCCTGATTGAACTGATAGCAGCTCTGAGGGACCGGGGTTGTTGTCCCTGATGACTAGTCAAGTGTAAGATTGGAAGCTCGGTGTAAAAAGAGAAAAAAAGCCTAAACTCTATATCATCTCCCATGATTCTCTCTAATTGGTCTGTTGTTGTTCACACAATAAAGTAGGGGCTTTAAACAGATTCAAAAGCAACCCATTCCCACGCGTTTTCTCCCAATATTATTTCAAAAAACTTGAGCAGTTGGTCGAAGATTGGCCCCTTTTTCTGTTTCTCTGAAGAAACCTTTTCTGATCCTTGGTTGAATTCCCCGAAATGAATGGAGCCCATGTGGAAAATTGTGTTCCAGAACCCGAAGACATCGAGTTGCGGTGCACAAGCTGGAGGGTTGCTGTGGAGGCTAATAATTTGAGCCCATGGAAAACAGTCCCGGAGGAGTGTGCTGAACATGTGCAGGAATACATGACTGGAAAGGGTTATGAACTTGATCTTCAGAGAGTCTCGAATGAGGCTGTAGTGTATGCCAGAAGTGTTGATCTGAGCGGAGATGGAAAAGATGCTTGGGTTTTTGATGTGGATGACACTTTGATTTCCAACCTTCCCTATTATGCTAAACATGGTTATGGGTATGTCATTATTGTTAATTATATTTTTTTTTTCTTCAAGAGATTTGGTGTGTTATAAGTGTGTTACTGTTTATTTCAGGTGGTGTCATTGATCTTTTAGAGAGAGGAAAAATCTGATTTAATTTGTTTAGAAGTTTCAATTTTTGTTTGGCAGTTTTTTTTTTGGTAATTTTAGAATTTTGTTTCATGGGGATTATTCATTGGAACATGCATGTTGATATATATTCGATATAAAACAACTACTCCCTCAGTCCTCCAATTCGAAGAGTCTAGATCGATAAAATGTACGATTTTTTATTCATCATAATATACAATACACAAACAAAATTAGAGGTCTAAATGAGCTGAATTGACTCGCAAGCTGTTCGAAACTCGGATGGAAGAAACTCAATAAAGCTTGACTTCTGTGCTCGTGAGCACATATCAATCCTAATGATACTCGACTAGCAAGTTCTTGAGCTACTAGATAGAGCTCATGCGTCAATTTGTAAATATATACTGATAATCTTAAATTCATTTATGCTATCTATATATTTGTTATTACTTATATTTTTTAAAAGGTAAAATCTAATAAATTTACTTGATATTATAATATTTTTATATCAATATTACATATTTAATTAATTGAATATTTGTATTTATTGGGTTTTAGGACTTGAATATTAAGCTCGTCGAGACTCGTGGGACAATCTTGACTTTGCTAAAACTCGATTCAAGTTCGGCTTAGTAGAAAACGAGTCAATCTTGAGCTTGTCGATATTCGACTCATTTGCACCCCTATATAGAAAACAAGCTTTTGGTACTACTTTCTTTTTTTAATTATATTTTCACTAATTAACTGAAAAATAATTTTGAACCACATAAATCCATATGAATAAGAACATGAGATGTACTAAGCAGAAATAAAGTTATTCTATTGGAATAAAATCATGTTATGAAAGTATTTGATATAATATTGCGCCAATCATGGGCTGAACCTGATATATTACTTTACCTATATATACTTCATAGCTCGGAGGTTTTTAATGGTACAAGATTCAGTGAATGGATTGGGTCAGGGAAGGCACAAGCTATAAAGCCCAGTTTGAAGCTTTATGAAGAGGTTTTAAACTTGGGATTAAAAGTTATCTTGTTGACTGGTAGAAGCGAAAGGCACAGAACTGTTACTGCGGAAAATCTGTCGAGAGCTGGATTTCGTGGATGGGAAAAGCTCATACTGAGGTGAGTAGTATAGTAGTAGTAGTACTGTTGAAAATGCGAGCATGTTTAGCCTATTTTCATGACAGTATATTTCCAATATTTATATTCTTTGTTATATATGTAGCAAATGATTTTTATCATGAATTTAATGGTAAATATACATACATGTATGGTACGGATCATGTGGGTACCTTAAAACTTTCTTGAAATTAATTAGGTGGTGTGTGTGAGCTTTGATCATTATCAACATCATCAACTGTACCTTAATCCCAATTATGTTGGGGTCGGTGACATGAAAATTATAGTGTCAATTAATTATCGAAAATTAGTAACACTACAATCCAATCAAAAGACAAAGTGGCAAAGTTTTACACCGGATGTCCTTCCTGTCACAACCTTCATATGAAGGAGAAATGAGATGAAATTCCAAAACCATCAAAATCGTATACTTTTCCAGTTACATGGAAAATATCATGAGATGATGACGAGTCGAGATAATTGCTATAATCATGTCGCATTACGTGATTGATATTATAAAATCGTCAGGCACATCATAGAACATGACTCTGTGTGCAGGGGCGGGTCCACCCTTTGCCTGTGAACCGCCAAAATTTTACCAAAACGTCGTTTTGATTAAAACGACGTCGTTCTTCAACCAAACGACGTCGTTTTGATTAAAACGACAAAAACGACGTCGTTTTGATTAAAACGACAAAAACGACGTCGTTTTGGTTATAACGACTATCGTTTGGGTTAAAGCGTCGTCGTTTTTTATTGAAAAAAGTGGAGAGTTAATTTTTTTTACCGTCCTTTTGTGTGTTACGTCGGTGCACCAGTAGTTTTCGGACGCCGGGTCCGCCTAATTCTGTGTGTAAGCTTTGGTGTTTTTTTTTAGGTTTTATCATATGTATTTATACTAGCTTGCTTGTAAATATGAACACACTGGACAACATCTTCCATCTAACTTGATAGTTGAGGTGACAGTAGTCCGACGATCGTGAAAAGTAAGGAGAGCTTAGGCACACTGTAGTCGCACGGCAGAAACTCGTGAAAGTCGTACCATTCGGTTGCAAGAGATACAATCGTCCAAGACATTTTTTCTCATCATTCCATTATCATAATTTGTAGAGTTCTTTCACGTTGTGGCATTGTGTGAATTTTTTTTGAAAATTTTGGTGGTGGTGCGCGTGCACTGATGTGTTGTGTGTGGATCAACCTGTACTATCAAGAACCTTGTATGACCACTCAAATTCTTGCAGATCATCGGAGGATCGTGGAAAGACTGCGACAAAGTACAAATCTGACAAGAGGGATGAGCTCGTTGGGGAGGGTTATCGAATAGTAGGTAATTCTGGGGACCAATGGAGTGATTTATTGGGTTCATCCATGTCTGAACGTTAGTTCAAGCTTCCGAATCCCATGTATCACATCCGTTGACCACATGGGCACGTGCGTTATTATGTACTCCCTCCATTTTTCTTTAGATGTCGTTTGACTTTTTAACACATATTTTTAAGTGTTTTGACCGTATAGTTAAAATTATTACCTTTAAATAATTTTTTTTGTGAATTAAAATTTAGATTGTATATTTTTATTCAAAAAAATAAAATTTAAAAAATAATAAATTTAACTACCCGGTCAAAGCACCTAAAAATGTGTGCAAAAAAGTCAAACGACATCTAAAGAAGAATGGATGGGGTATTATTTTCTAATTGAATGTTACTAAGATAAAAGTGCCTACACCAGATATGGACAATCATGTCTTCTTATATAGAAACTACGGAAATTAGTCATATCTCTTCATGAGAGAGTTCGAACTTAAATTGATGTCAGTGGCGGAACTAGGATTTCATAAGAGACGAGGCTAAAAAAATTTATAACTAACATTTGGAGATTAGTCGGGGCTTAAAAAAAAATTTCTACTGATTTTTAAACAAAAGTCGGGACTTGAAAAAAAAATTCTCCATTGATTTTTGAAAGGGGCTTCAGTCTATGCTGACCTCCCGTTATGCTCCAATTGAAAAAACGGCAATAATAACAAATTCTCTTCATCATATCAGAAGAAGAAATAAACCTACGTATAATCTACAATTGGAAGATCAAACGATCTTATTAAGAACTTATTTTTAATAAAAAAAATTAATGGATTTCTAGATACACTTTCACATTAATGAATTCTTGATTCTTGATAATTCAATATGAACGATCTTGAAATTGAAACGATGAAGTTATTTTCTAACAAGTGGCACACATTCATAGGCGGATCTATGCATAACCTGCACCACCGGATTTTTTTCAGAATAAGACCCTCTTCCCCGATAATATCTAGTATTATCTTCCCCGTTATTTTATTTTGGCAATAGTTGAATTATCGAGGAGTTTAATTATTTTTTACTCTCGAAGTTTAATAGGTAAAGTCATATATACCTATCAAATATATTTTTGATTTGACGTAATCTGTTTGATCAAGGCGATATTAATTAAAGAGTTTAAAATTGTTTATTCAACCTTGAAGTATTTCGCAAACATTTGCTTCTTTTGAAGAATATTTATGTAATATGATAAAAAATTAAGATGCACCCTTAATACAAAACTAGCTGAAGGGTTTCAGTTAACCAAATATTAGAAATTACTTTTGAAAGAAATGTTGATTTTGCTCGTAGCAACTGCAAGTGTTGAACGAGTCTTCTCAGCTATGAAGTATGTGAAGAGTGAGTTATGTAGTAAGATGAGTGATCAATGGTTAAATAATCGTCTTGTAATATTTATAGAAAAATATGTACATAAAACTATTAGTAATGATGTTATTTTAGCACATTTCCAGGAAATGGACAGTAAATGTAGGCGATTTTCTTTGTAAATGTACGGATCCTTTGTTTTTCTTTTTGTTTTTTTTTCCACACACGCACACGAGGGGGATCGTCCCCTGTCCTGAGTACCCCAAGAGGCTCGATCTCACCCCGATCTAGAGGTAAGTTTTCCAGCATGACATGTTCGCCTCATTGTCCCCCGCTTTGTTATTACTGACTTTCTTTATGTATTATTTGTTATCTTTAATGTAATTTTAATATATATTTTATCGTTCGACATTATTTTTTGTGGGATGATCGGTGCACCAGTGGTTTTTCGGTCCTGGATCCGCCTGTGCACACATTCATATTAAGTGATGGAAGATTGTATTAATATTCAATGCAAAGTTATATTTACTCGCGTGCTAAATGTAATACCCGTAATTTCGATTTCTGGTAATTTCTATTTTTCGGCGAAAGTCCGTTTTGACGACTCGCTCATGACCGTTTCGTCATTTCGAGAATGATTAATTCTGCACTTTTTGTCATCCGAGTTCGTTTCGGTGTCGTTTTGTTGAGCTCCGTGCTTTTAGGCGACTTTTCCGCACTTGAGTTCGATTCTTGTGAATCTCGTCTGAAACTGTTGTTTCGAGTTTCTTGTAAGTTCATTTAATGTTATTATTCATGTTGCGAGCTTTGGTTCGGTGTTTCGATCATGTATCGTATATTTCGGACATTTTGGGCTATTTTTGTAATTTCCCAAAGTTTGGGGTAATTACTTCCGTTGTCGAATTACGACACTTCGGGTGGTCGGAATCGTGTGTTCTCTTAGCGCTTGGATTCGTCTTTGCGAGTACTTCGTAACCGTATCTCCAATTTTTACTCAGGTTCGGGTTTCGGGGTCGTCCGGGCCGTCGGAGTGGCCACGGCCGAGTCACGGCCGGAGCAGGGCCTCGCCTGGCCGAGTTACGGCCGTAATGTGTGCCAGTTACGGCTGTAAGGCGTGATCGGCACGGCCGTCTGGCCCAGGCATCTTAGGACGAAGGCGATTCGGCCGTAATGTGCGATTCTGGTCGTAAGTGTCCGACGATTCTTTGGCGGATTTTTGACGAATGCGATTACGGCCGTAAGAACTGCCGAAATCTGGCCGTATGGGCCAAGTTACGGCCGTAAGGCCTTTGCCGATTCTGGCCGTAAGTGTCCGACAGTGTCCGGCTATATAAGGCCTGGCAGCCCGTTTTTGTTCATTTCTTCACTTTTCTTGCGGCTATCGGACGGGTGCGACGGGAAATAGGGTTCTTGGTTGATTCTAATCGATTCCAAGGCGTTTTGGAAGATTCTTGTTGATTATATCAACATCTAATCCGTGTGTTTCGTCGAATCAAGGTATATTTCTCGATTTTCCTTCAAGTTGACTTTTTGGAGAATTTGTTCTTGATTTCGATTCTAGTCCGATTTTGATACATCAGTTGGTGTAGTATGATGTTATTAATCGTGTTCTACGGATTGTATATCCATATATCGAGTTTGTTTAACTCGATTGACGATTCGAGTGTTCTTGGGAATTATTGAACATTTAATGTTCGATTAAATGTCCCATTGAGTTTTCCTTCAATAGATTGATTGGTTTTTCGTTGTTCCTGGTCTTGGTTCTCGTGATAGTGTTTTCGTTGTGTCTTCCTGAAGTTGTAGGTTTTCGAAGTGTCCCGATCGAGCCGTGTTCGTCGGAGTACTTGCTCATGGTATCGAGGCAAGTATCTTGCCCATACTTTTCATGTTTCGTAGACGGAATCATTGATAAATGATTTTATGTGCAATTTGAATGTTTCAATGAACTTTTAAAATGATCGGTATGTTCTCGATAATTGTTGTCTTTCAAAAGATTACTCGTATGCTTCGTAGATTAATGTACTTTCGGAATATTTGCGTTAGTTTCATATGTTGAAAGATTTTGATCATGTTTAGTGATGTTAGTAGGCCGAAATTAATTGCCGAGGATTGTGTACTGATATGTGTAAATGTTCGGTGAATATGGGATGTTTTGTGATATTTGTTGTTATTCCTTCGTAAGGAGGTTGTGGCGCTTGGTGTTGTTTGGTATTGGTAATTGCTTGTGATTGTGTGACATTAATTGTGAGTATACGTCGACTAAAGTGGCCATTCTAGCGAAGTACCTAGCATTTGTATGCGTATTCTAGTATTCGAATTATGGCTTCCTGTGGCGTTGTGGATGATATGTGTATGTTCACCTAGGGATGGTCTGACGGGACCTCTAGGGATACGTATTGCCGTGAGTGTGCGTATTACGAACTAGGGTTAACCACCCAGGAATGTCCGACGGGGCTCTGCGGGGTACGGCGGCCGTGAGTCTCGTACCAACGGTTAACTTTGAAATGTGTTGTTGGAGAACTGTGATTTTTGGCGCATATTTCATCTGATTAGAATGGCAGTCCAAATGGTATCGTACTTAGCTGGAATGGCATCAGTAAATGTGTTGTGTGTGATTTGTCCCTTGACTGTGATAATTTGATAAGGGTACGTGAGCCCTGTGGTTGCTCTGTGTATTGTAGCTCTGTGGTGTGTTGAGTTCGACCGTACGGTCAAGTTGCAAAGTTGTGTTCTCTGTTGTCGTTCTGTGAGACCGTCATCATGGTAATGCTTAACACGGTGTAGTTTATGTCGGGTTATTCTTGTGAGTATGTGATGTGAATAAGTTGATTCACGGACCCCGTGTTTGAGGTTGGAATGTTATGATTGGGTCGTGGACCCCGTATTTTGTTATCGGAATCGTATTTTGAAGTAAATGATTTTGGGTTGTGTCCCTAAGTGTTCAAAGGCTTGAGACTTCTTAAACCCCAAACGTTTTCAAAACCTCTCGAGATCGTAAAATGTTTTGTAAGTTGTAAAATGGTTTTATTCTTATCTTTGGTAATTTAAATTGTTTTGATCAAGTGAATTATCTCGGGAAGTACATTCACGATTTCTATGTTCTTGGAGTATGATATGTATGGCTCGTCCTTGTATTTATACTTGCACTAGCAAAACAGTGGAGTTTTGCTAACCCCCGAGTATTCGGGGGGTGGATGTCTGTTTTGCATCCAGGTACTTGCAGGTTGCGGGGGGAGCAATTCACAGGATCGTTACGAAGGATAATGGACGACGGCGATACTAATCACATGAAGACCGGTGTTGAGTATTTGGTGATGTCTTGTTTTGTCCTTCCGTTGTGTTTATTTTCCCTTATGCGGGAGCATTGATTTATGTTAACCCCTGTGTGGGTATGAGTTACGAGAAAGAGTAATGTAGGGTTGATGTGTATGTTGTGGTAAAGACCAAATCGGTCTAATGGTCCGTTAATTACCCATGTCGGTATGTATTGTATCATATTGTATTGTGGTGTTTCTGTATTTAGCCTGGTAGATCCTCACGGAGAGGGTCACGTCCCTGTAATATTCCCGAGTGGTTTGGGGGTGTTATAGAATATGGTATCAGAGCTTAGGTTGCGGAAACCTAGGCTGTCGGGTCGAGTATTGTGTTGTCGGGTCTTGTCTTGTCTTGTCTTGTCAGATTTTGTCTGATCGAGTCGTGTCGCGATGCATCGTCTGAGGTGTCGGTCGTGATTAGTATCGAGGTACAGCCATCATCTTCGTGCGACCTATGGATGTAAGTCTCCCTTCTTTGTGTTTGTGCCTCGTCTGATGCGAGTTACTTGTATGATTATTCGTTAAGTGATTGAATCCTTCTGTGGACTTTGATTTCGTGATGTGTGGGTATTTGACTCTCATCTTTTATTTGTATGAGGGGTGGTGTCGCTGTTAATGTATTCTGACCGTATTTTATCCATTGCGTGAGTCCTTTAAAAATGACTTTCGGTATTTTGCAACCGAGCTCTAATTAAATAAGCTGATTCCCTAAATCGAGTTTTGGCAGTTTGGCCTTGAATGTTTTATGACGGCTTGATAAAGAATTTTTGTGAGTTTTGGGCATTCTGGCCTATTGAATTTTTGAAAACCTTGAGTATCTTAGAAAATTAAATTTCGAGACGTACCTTTAAAACAAATTATTTTCTTGCGATGTTTTCAAAGTGCTTTCTAATGCCGCAATATATTTCAAAAAAATTCCAATTGAGGATCAAAAATATTTTGAAATATTTTCAAATGCATTCTGAAAGTTTTCGCTAAAAGAAAGTGTCCTCATTTTTTTTAAACGCATGATGGTTTTCAAAGTCTCGACAATAATGTTTGTTCAACTTTTTGAAAGGTGATACTCAAGATCAACTAGTGTTTCCAAAATCATTTTTTTTCAAAGGTGGTTTTCATTTTTAAAACCTTTCGTTCCTGTTTGCGGTGCGGGAATATATGTATAATGTTCGCACTTTCGTTAGGGTGTTAACCCCCGAGTTGTGACTGAATTGGTGGTGTGAGCGCTGAGTCGTTCGCCACGTAATCGTTGTATTAGCCCTCGGTGATAGGGGTGAGGTTGATCTTTAACGTTGTCATTTCGTGGTGATTTGCGTGCTATCGCACATGTGCGAGCTGTTAAAGCTTGGGTTTGTACGTTTGTGTAAATGTGTGATTGTTCATGATGTTTTGTGATTATGTGCTGGTTATCGTTCGGGCTGTTGAGATCGTCGAACGATGCCGTGGTTGTTGTGATCTTAGTATGTGTTGATATGTTATGCCAAGTTGGCATCTCCGGTTTGTTGTTTTGTGATGTTATGTTCCATTGTATCTAGCATAGTATATTCGGTATGCCGAGCCGAGGCGTTTCAACCGTGATGTGCCGGGGCATGCACGTGTAAATTGTCCTTCTCGTCGGTAACACATTTCAAGGGTGAATTCGAGGGACACCGAATTCAGTTTTGCGAATTGGCTACCGAGACTTTCGGAGTTTGCGCTTCAGCACAGTTATCAGAATCGGCTTTGAGAGGCCTTCGAAGGATGTTTCTATCGGTTGCTTGTTGTGTCGTCACCTTGATTTCGTTGTTGTGAGTATCGGGGACGACGCTTCTTTTAAAAGAGGTCGGATATAATATCCGTATTATTTTTGGCTTCTGCATTTTCTCTTTCTCAAGTCTATTGATTCGCTCGTGTTCGTTGATACTGTCTGAACTTGTTCTGTATTTCGGTTTCATCATTTGAACGAGCTGTGATCTTGTTTTGAGTCGATCTGGTTATCGCTGTGACTTTTCTGAGTTCGATTCTTGTAAACCTTGTTCGGAAGTAACACCTCTTGGTTCTACTAGTTCTTTTATTCGAAGTGGATCGAATTTTGAACTTCTGTATTTTCGACTCTGTCGACTCGTTTATGTTCGTTGATATTTTCTGAGCTTGTCCTGCCCTTTGTTTTTGTTGATCGAACGAGTGCGGTATTGTTTCGTAATAACTCGTTTGTCGTTGTGATTTTTCAATTGCTATTCCCTTTCCTGTGGATCTTATGTGAATGCACATCTTGTTGCTTTCACCGGATCATATATTGTCTCGAGTCGAGATGTGAACCTTGGAGTTGTTTAAATTTTATTGTTCTTCGTGATTCGAACATGATTGTTCGATTTTTGTTGTCTCGATCGTTGTGTTCGATCATTTGATTGTTCGGTATTTGTTGATCTCGTTTCGTGATTGTTGAACATTCAGACTCCTTCGTAATTCCCTTAAGTTCGGGAAATTAGTCTCGTTTTCGATCTTCCAACCCTTGGGTGGTGGAATTCCGTATTTGTTCAGCGATTGGCTCGCGTTTTGATTGATGTACCGTTGGGTTGGTCAATCATATTGATTTTTGTTCGTTGTGTTTTGTGATTGTTCGGATAATCGACTTGATTGTATTATCTATTTGTTGACGATTGTCACTTGTTGGTTTTATTATTTCCCTGACGGCGACGTTGTGTTGGTCGTCGTGGAGCGTATTTTCACGCCGTATATTCCTTTGTGTTGCTTGTAATGTTTCGCCGTTGGGCGTAAGTTATGCATTTCTTGTGTATCTCGTTGAGTTTTCCTGGCGGGATATTGCTTCTCCCTACTTGTTTTAAGTTTCGGGACGAAACTTCTTTTAAGGAGGGTAGTGTGTAATACCCGTAATTTCGATTTCTGGTAATTTCTTTTTTTCGGCGAAAGTCCATTTTGACGACTCGCTCATGACCGTTTCGTTATTTCGAGAATGATTAATTCTGCACTTTTTGTCATTCGAGTTCGTTTCAGTGTCGTTTTGTTGAGCTCCGTGCTTTTAGACAACTTTTCCGCACTTGAGTTCGATTCTTGTGAATCTCGTCTGAAACTGTTGTTTCGAGTTTATTGTAAGTTCATTTAATGTTATTATTCATGTTGCGAGCTTTGGTTCGGTGTTTCGATCATGTATCGTGTATTTCGGACGTTTTGGGCCATTTTTGTAATTTCCCAAAGTTTGGGGCAATTACTTCCGTTGTCGAATTACGACACTTCGGGTGGTCGGAATCGTGTGTTCTCTTAGCGCTTGGATTCGTCTTTGCGAGTACTTCGTAACCGTATCTCCGATTTTTACTCAAGTTCGGGTTTCGGGGTCGTCCGGGCCGTCGGAGTGGCCACGGCCGAGTCACGGCCGGGCGAGGCTGGCGAGTTCTGGCCGTAATGTGTGCGATTACTGTAAGGCGTGATCGGGTGCAGACGGGCGCTGGGCATCTTAGGACGAAGGCGGTTCTGGCCGTAATGTGTGCGATTACGGCGTAAGTGTCCGGCGATTGTTGGGCGATTTTTGACGAATGCGATTCTGGCCGTAAGAACTGCCGTCACGGCCGTATGGGCGAGTTACGGCCGTAAGGCACCGCTGTCACGGCCATAAGTGTCCGATGTCAAGCTATATAAGGCCCGCGGCCGTTTTATTCATTTCTTCACTTTTCTTGCGGCTATCGGGAGTGCGACGAAATAGGGTTCTTGGTCGATTCTAATCGATTCCAAGGCGTTTTGGAAGATTCTTGTTGATTATATCAACATCTAATCCGTGTGTTTCGTCGTATCAAGGTATATTTCTTGATTTTCCTTCAAGTTGACTTTTTGGAGAATTTGTTCTTGATTTCGATTCTAGTCCGATTTTGATACATCGGTTGGTGTAGTATGATGTTATTAATCGTGTTCTACGGATTGTATATCCATATATCGAGTTTGTTTAACTCGATTGACGATTCGAGTGTTCTTGGGAATTATTGAACATTTAATGTTCGATTAAATGTCCCATTGAGTTTTCCTTCAATAGATTGATGGGTTTTTCGTTGTTCCTGGTCTTGGTTCTCGTGATAGTGTTTTCGTTGTGTCTTCCGGAAGTTGTAGGTTTTCGAAGTGTCCCGGTCGAGCCGTGTTCGTCGGAGTACTTGCTCATGGTATCGAGGCAAGTATCTTGCCCATACTTTTCATGTTTCGTAGACGGAATCATTGATAAATGATTTTATGTGCAATTTGAATGTTTCAATGAACTTTTAAAAGGATCGGTATGTTCTCGATAATTGTTGTCTTTCAAAATATAACTCGTATGCTTCGTAGATTAATGTACTTTCGGAATATTTGCGTTAGTTTCATATGTTGAAAGATTTTGATCATGTTTAGTGATGTTAGTAGGCCGAAATTAATTGCCGAGGATTGTGTACTGATATGTGTAAATGTTCGGCGAATATGGGATGTTTTGTGATATTTGTTGTTATTCCTTCGTAAGGAGGTTGTGGCGCTTGGTGTTGTTTGGTATTGGTAATTGTTTGTGATTGTGTGACATTATTTGTGAGTATACGTCGACTAGAGTGGCCATTCTAGCGAAGTACCTAGCATTTGTATGCGTATTCTAGTATTCGAATTATGGCTTCCTGTGGCGTTGTGGATGATATGTGTATGTTCACCTAGGGACGGTCTGACGGGACCTCTAGGGATACGTATTGCCGTGAGTGTGCGTATAACGAACTAGGGTTAACCACCCAGGGATGTCCGACGGGGCTCTACCGGGTACGACGGCCGTGAGTCTCGTACCAACGGTTAACTTTGAAATGTGTTGTTGGAGAACTGTGATTTTTGGCGCATATTTCATCTGATTAGAATGGCAGTCCAAATGGTATCGTACTTAGCTGGAATGGCACCAGTAAATGTGTTGTGTGTGATTTGTCCCTTGACTGTGATAATTTGGTAAGGGTACGTGAGCCCTGTGGTTGCTCTGTGTATTGTATCTCTGTGGTGTGTTGAGTTCGACCGTATGGTCAAGTTCTAAACTTGTGTTCTCTGTTGTCGTTCTGTGAGACCGTCGTCATGGTAATGCTTGACACGGTGTAGTTTATGTCGGGTTATTCTTGTGAGTATGTGATGTGAATAAGTTGATTCACGGACCTCGTGTTTGAGGTTGGAATGTTATGATTGGGTCGTGGACCCCGTATTTTATTATCGGAATCGTATTTTGAAGTAAATGATTTTGGGTTGTGTCCCTAAGTGTTCAAAGGCTTGAGACTTCTTAAACCCAAACGTTTTCAAAAACTCCCGAGATCGTAAAATGTTTTGTAAGTTGTAAAATGGTTTTATTCTTATATTTCGTAATTTAAATTGTTTTGATCAAGTGAATTATCTCGGGAAGTACATTCACGATTTCTATGTTCTTAGAGTATGATATGTATGGCTCGTCCTTGTATTTATACTTGCACTAGCAAAACAGTGGAGTTTTGCTAACCCCCGAGTATTCGGGGGGTGGATGTCTGTTTTGCATCCAGGTACTTGCAGGTTGCGGGGGAGCAATTCACAGGATCGTTACGAAGGATGATGGACGACGGCGATACTAATCACATGAAGACCGGTGTTGAGTATTTGGTGATGTCTTGTTTTGTCCTTCCGTTGTGTTTATTTTCCCTTATGCGGGAGCATTGATTTATGTTAACCCATGTGTGGGTATGAGTTACGAGAAAGAGTAATGTGGGGTTGATGTGTATGTTGTGGTAAAGACCAAATCGGTCTAATGGTCCGTTAATTACCCATGTCGGTATGTATTGTATCATATTGTATTGTGGTGTTTCTGTATTTAGCCTGGTAGATCCTCACGGAAAGGGTCTACGGCGCTGTAATATTCCCGAGTGGTTTGGGGGTGTTACACTAAAGTACTCCCTTCCATTCATTAAAAAAAGATACATTGTTTTGGATTTTTAATATTTTTTACTATGACTCTTAATTCTCTTTTTCCTCCAATTAATATACGATGGTAAGTAGGGGTAATTAGCATTAACTAAGGCTACTTTTTGCATAAAAAATTATTCTTAAGAGAAATCGACAAATATAGTTTAATATTTGGCTAAGGGTGGTGGCAACGGGGGGCGGGTAGCCTCGGGTTGCCTGAACCCGGGCGGTGAACACCGCCGCCACCCACCCGGGTAGAGTGCGGCTAGGAGGGGCTCGGGTAGATATGCCGCGTGAAGAGGAGTGAGGGTAAGAGAGCCGTTAGTATAACATCTTTTTTGTTTATTTTCTTGTTTAAATAGAAGAAAAAATAAAGAAACAGATCAGCAAGAAGAAGGAAGAAAAAAAAAAAGTTTGAAGGTGTTCTTCTTTTTGCAGGCGACGAGCTTCAAGGAAGAAGAAGAATCTTATTCTTTTTTGTATTATTTTAATATTAAAATTAATTAGGAATTTTCGTTTTAAACCCTCAACTATTTCATTCTTTACATATAAAATTTATAGTTTCTATTAACTACAATTTATACCCTATTTTAATAACTACAAATTATATTTATTAATATTTAGTTGTATTAATAAAATATTATGTGTTTTTATTAAATTGTTTGATATAATTTTAAATATAAAAAGGTAAAAAAAAAATAAATTAAAAGTGGTGAGGGTAGATGAGGCACCATTGCCACTAAAAAATGGTGAGTGGGGGTAGAGTGGGGGTAGATTGGGGGTTGGATGAGTTGGAAGAATGTTATTGGTGGGGAGTGGGGGTAGATGGGGGTAGATGGGTGACCATTGCCACCACCCTAAGGCCCAACCACCTAGAGTCGATCATCATGGTGGAACACGAAGATGAACCGAAATTATGAGGCCAAGATTCATCCGTCGGATATACTTACACTTTATATATCCATACACGTCCTAAACACGATTGTGATGTCACTTACTACTTGTTCTTGTTCCAAAATCGCATGGTAGTACCTAACATGATGAGGATATAGTTTAGCCGGCCGACCCGTTTAAAAAATATAGACGTGTACCCATCCTAAACTCGATTAAAATATGATTTTATACGTGTTTCTAAAATTGTATAATAATTCCTGCCAATTACTCGAACCTATTAAAATTTATAATATTTACACAATCAAATGTAAATTGTTGCAACTATCGATTACCCGTCTCCATAAAATCCAAAGATTACAAAGTAAACATTAAGAATGAATAGTATAAATATTACTCCCTCCGTCCCATACTTAACTGCTACCTTTCCATTTTGGTTCGTCCCATACTTAACTGCTACTTACTATAAAAGAAAATAAACCAATCATTCTCTCTAAATATACACCTCAATGATCATCTATTTTTCATAAAATGCCATTATGAGCCCACCTAATTAAACACACAATACTAATAAACAATACTAACATGATTTCAGATTTCCATTATTACCCCTCTTAAAATATCACTTTATTACATACAATACTAATAAACAACCCTAACATTAATACCCGTGCCCAGAAAAAGGTAGCAATTAAGTCTGGGACGGAGGAAGTACAAGATTAAAAAGTAAATTCCATGTATATATTTAGAAATTATATAATCTAAGAAACTCGTTTAGAATTTATATATTATTACTCGAATGTGGGATTCATTATTTCAGATAAATAGGAATTAAAAAGCGAGAAAATATTAAGTTACTGTGGTGCTCCAAATCCATAATATTATTAGATACTTTAGATATTTATTTGAGAATTCATAAAACCCACTTAAATAAAAAAACTACATTTATTTGGTAAATACGTTTGAAAGTACACCCATATGGTAAATATGTTTTAAAACTACACCCATTTGGTATTACTCATATGCTCAACCAAATACATAATACTATTCATATAGTATGCATACTATTTTGAGAAAAGACATGATTTAGCCATATAGCTTAATAGATATCAATATTTGTCATGCAATTTAGTTTATACAAATTGCAGCAAAAAAGGACAAATCTAGATCAATTTAGCCTTACGCTTTGTTCCTGAGTCTTATTTAAGGAGAGAAAGGAACGGAATTGGAGAGAAACGGAAAGAAAAAAAATTAAAATGTGTTCCCTAGTTTTTCTTTTGGAAGGAAGTGGGAAGAAAAGAAAAGATTTTGGGGGATGATCATCCTTCCAAATTTTCCTTTCAAATTGGAGAGTTTTGGACAGAAAAGAATCACGTTGTTATACATATCTTTTGTTTTGACAGATTTGCCCTTCCCTTCAGTCCTATTATATCACATATCCCATCTTCTTCTTCTTCTTGGCTCTTCTCTCAGCAAGATAAAAAAAATTGGGAACGTGTGGTAGCAGCCCGACCAAAGTAGTTGTCTCCCTCCCGCTATTCCTGCTTTTTGCACAGGTACTTCTTCTTCTTGAGAAAAAACTTTTTTTTCTCGATTATTATCACGATTTTATAAATATGAATGGATCGGACTCGTCATATTTGTTTGTCATCATGGAGATCTTGAGAGAAAACTTTACCAGGAAGATTGAGACTTCCATAAAAAAATTCTGTATTCTTTGAAAATTCTGTATTCTTTAAAAACTTTACCAGGAAGATTGAGACTTCCATAAAAACTTTACCAGAAAGATTTAGAATTCATGTCTTAGACACTACTGCTGATCCTTACTGAAATTGAGCACACCTGCACACTGAAGGGTTTATTCTCATGTTTCACCTATTATTCATGTTATCCTTCAATAATTCTATTTTAAAATGCATATTAGGTACTGTCAATCGAATAGACAATTACTAGAAAATAGAAAAGATAAAAAAGTCAGATAGAGCAGCAGTATGGTTGTTGCTTGGGACAGAGAAGATGCATAATGGTGAATATCTGATCATTACTTATTCTAATCCGTAACTGCAAGGATCAAAGTTCAACTATTCACTATCTAACTGTAAAGATACACCACATCTTGGATAAAGATTTTTTCTTTCCAACATTAGATAAAGATCTTTAACATATATTATCACTAAAAAAATGATTTTAGTAGCATATTTTAAGAGTTCAATTACCTTCATACTCTATTAACTCCTGCAACCTAGGTAGTATCTCATAGCGAAGAAGTTCTGGAGACTCCAGCCTTTTCATCCCCATACACTTTGAAGCCAAATTAGCAAACCTGAAGGGTGTAAAAGTGTGGAATGCATTGTCAAGTTTTGATGATTTAAAGAATCCTTATGATACTTGTTTGATCCTTAAACACTGCATATGGGCATATAAATGGTATTTTTTTCATTCCTGTAAGATATTTTGATTTTTTGCTGTCTCAGATTAGTTTCGAATTGAGAAACCAACATCTTCTTTTGATTCTCTCCAGGTTAATCCATTCATTCCCTTCAATCTTCCATGACTAATTTGGACTTTTTCATCATTTTCTGATTCTTAGACAAAATCTTATATTTCACTTCAATGGATAAAGAGCTGCCCCCACCCGCTCATGTTCTTAAAGCCAGGCAAATGCAAGTGGTTCATCTTATTTGCTTGTTGATGGCCATTCTGACACAACGTAGACTTTCGAATAAAAATCATCCTAATTTACCTACTAATAAAGTTATTTTACATCGTCGACGTGTGCGAGAAGAGCTTTTAGACGACCTTTTAAATGGTGGTAAATGTCGTGAGCTTATCCGTATAAGTGAGCAATCTTTTAAGAAGTTGTGCACTATCTTACAGCGTGATGGTGGTCTTCGACCTACTCAACGCATGTCCGTTGAAGAGCATGTTTGATGAGTCGATTGTTGATCAACTCATTCTGTTCTATCTAGTCGTGTTTTTGTTTGCTTTTTAGTATTTTTGTTCTCTTTTATGCGTGGTATGTTGTGTTTTTAATTTATAGGTAACCAAGCGAAGATTGTGGTGAAATATGCGTTTTCATAGCTAATATTGGAGTTTATGACGATCAAGAGCTAAAACGGGGCCTAAAACGACGAAAGATTGAAGCAGTATCGGTCGAATCTTCTAAATTCCAGAATCACCACTCCGAATTGAGATGTGTTCTCCTTTGATATAAATTCCTCGTTAAATTAGCTTCGAGACGGTATATCATATGCTAAAATCCGAGGTGTATTGATACAAGAACGAAGGATCAAGCCGAAAAAAACCAAAAACCGGAACAGAAGAAGGCAACTCGGCCGTGTCACATGACACGGCCGGGTCCGTGGACAGAACACTTTTTCTTCTTTTCAGGGTAGTACGACACGGTCGTGTCCCAGGACACGGGCCGTGTCACTTTTCGGTGCAAGTCATTTTCTTTGATATTTTTGCACAACTTTGAGCCATTTTCTTGATCTTTTGGCTATAAAATAAGGGGTAGAGACCATTTCTGAGATAATCTTATCTTGTGGGAGATATTTTGAGGTGGAAAAACACAAGATTGAGGGAGAAAACACCAAAAAGTGAGGAAAAAGTGAGATTGTTTCATCATCTTCCTTGTATGTTCTTGGAGTGAAAAATACATTTGTGAGATATTATATTTCCTTGTATCAATTGTCATGAGTTTTTGAAGGAAGATCATCAAACCTTCATCAGGAATTCAATTTCGGCATTTATAAGGGAAGTTTCTACCATGTTTTGTTTTACAATTTCCATTATTGTTGTTGAAATAATCATGTGTAGCTAAACATTTGATATGGGTTTTTAGATATAGCCACACACATGTTATCGATTGTTAGTTTCTATTTATTTTCCGGGTAAAAGTTTGGGATTGTTCCTCTTGTTCGTTCTTCGTATAAGAACTTTTGATTTAGATCATCAAACCTTTTTCATTGTTGTTATTATTATTCAAATCGAGGGTTTTTGTCGGTGTTCGCCATCAAACGACCCGATAGAAATGATTGTGAATGTTCTCGAGCTTTTTCGCGCCATCTTTTAACGATTTACCTCATCAAAAGTAGTCGGTTAATTGATTGTTAGTTAGAGATTCATCCCCATCAAAAGAGTATCTCTTAATTTCGAAAAGGACAATCGTGATTTTTAGAATTACCGCCATCAAACGGATTTCTTTTAATCGTGAGCAATCGATAATTCAAAACCTTATTTATTTGAGTATCGGAACTAATAATTGATTACACGTGTGTCGGTGATTCTAAACTCCCATATTATTCTCATAATTGTAATCTCTCTACTATCCAACCATTAAATTCGGTGTTTGTAACGCTTAGTTTATTTTAATTTTATGCATTAGTAATTGTAATCCTATCAAACCAATGATGTATTTTAATTTATTTTACTTTTGTTCATTCGACTATTTGCCGAACAATATCGAACTTTAAACCGTTTCCAATTCCTCGAGAGATCGACCTCGGATTTACTTGCTGCTTCCTACAAAAGTGATTCGTACACTTGCGAGTATATAATTTGTCCATCAAGTTTTTGGCGCCGTTGCCGGGGAATTGGCGTTTAATTTTTAATTTTGTTTTAATAATAGTTGAATTTTTATTATTGATCAATTTTATTTCGATAAAATTCGCTCTTACTTCCTTTGTTTATGCTTGGTAGGAGATCGTTGGGTAACTCGATTCTTCCGCCCATAGACGAAGTTCAAAGGATTAGAGCACTAAAAATAATGGCCACATCATCAATGGCAAATGACGAGGTGAATCCGGATCTTGAAGAGCGACTTTTGATCCAAGAAGAAAACACTCGTCAACCGAGGGTTGAGAATGTAGCACAAAATATAGATGAGGAAGACATTCGTCAACCAAGGTTTCCGAGATATGAGAATGATGGGTGCAATCAAGGGATACCAAAAGCTCAACAAGGGAGATACTTCTATCCGAGACAACCACCCGTTGGAGTGCAATATGGAGCGAATTATTATCCCGGACCTCAATATGGGATGGAAGCAAACTACAACATTCCGCAACAACCTCAGGTCGAACATCTAATGCGGGACTATGCAAAGCCCGTGGTGAACACCACCATTTCATGCATCCAATTAGCACCGGCCGCAAGGAACTACCACATAAGCGGATTTCACATCGAGCAATTGCCCTCATTTCATGGATTAGCACGAGAGGATCCGTTATCATTCATCCGAGAATTCTATGTGGCGATTGACAACTTCCCATTAAATGGGTTGAGCGAGGATCAACTAAGGATGAAGTGCTTCCCTTATACACTCAAGGATGGGGCGAAACAATGGTTGATGACTTTGGCGCCCGGCTCACTAAGAACATGAGATGAAGTTTACGATAAATTCATTACCAAGTACTTCTCCCATTCAAAGACTACGCAATTGAGAACTAAAATCTCAACTTTCGGAGAACAAGACGGAGAGGCATTTCATGAAGCATGGGACCGATTCAAAATGCTCCTCATTCAATGCCCACACCATCACTATCCACTTCAACTACTTAATCAATTCTTCTATGACGGATTGACTCAATATTTCCAATGAGCGGTAGATAATGCAGCCGGTGGTTCGTTTTGGGGTTTGACGGAGAGACAAGCGTATGATGTGTATGAAACATTGGGAGCAAATTCTCAACAAAAAAGTGTACGTGTTCGTAGGGGAGCCGTGCACCAAGTAAGCGAGAAGGACGAGATGCAATCTAAAATCGATGAGTTGACAAAAGAACTAAGACAACTCAAGACTCAAAATAAATCTTCTAGCTCACGAGTTTGCGAGATTTGCGGAGCACCCGGACATGATGCCAATTCATGCCCTCATACTTTTCTGGGAGAACAAACCGAACAAGTTAATTGGGTTATGGAACAAAGCACGGGAAGGCCCGAATGGGAAGAGAGGAGAAATAATTATGGCGGAAACGCAAGAAATGCACCTCTCCCAAATACTTATCATCCTGGGCTAAGAAACCATCCGAATTTCTCATGGAGAAACAACAACCCGATTCCATACGACACAAACGCCCAAGCTCAATACAATGGAGGAAACCGAGCCCAACAACCAATGCAAAGTGAACCACCTCCACAACAAAGGAACTCTCTTGAGGAGAGTATTGCGGCATTCATTAAGGAGAGCAAGGAAAATCGAGCAGAGAACAATAAAAGGTTCGAATCTTTAGAAGCTTCGATGAAGAAAATGGAGATTTAAATTGGGCAACTTGCTATCGAGGCACGTAGACAAGAAAGGGGTAAACTACCAAGTCAACCCGAGCAAGCTCAAGCTATTACCACTCTCCTAAGTGGTAAAGTGATTAATAAAGAAGCTAATTCCGAAGTAAAAGAAAGGGGCGATGAGAAAGAAGACGAGTCGGGAAATCAAGAAGCGAAAATAGACGAGGCAACTTCGACTTCCAAGCTTCACAAATCTTCTCAACCATATAAGCCACCAATTCCTTTTCTGAGCCGACTTAGAAAAGCAAAGCAAGATGAGCAATTTTCCGAAATCTACGACATGCTTTTGAAGGTTCATGTCAACTTACCTCTTTTGGATGTTGTGAAGAACATTCCCGCTTATACAAAATTTTTCAAAGAGTTGACCTCAAACAAAAGAAGATACAATGGGAACGAGAAAGTGGTGCTCTACGAGGTAGAAGCAAGGGGTCAAAAGAAAGGCAATCCCGGAAGTTTTATGATCGACATCACTATGGGGGATAAGAAAGTTGCTCGTGGGATGTTAGATTTGGGGGCAAGTGTGAATCTCATGCCATACTCGACCTATTTGAGGCTTGGACTCGGGGGAATCAAACCAACAAGAATGACTCTTAAAATGGCGGATAGGTCGGTGAAATACCCCAAAGGAGTCATTTAAGACCTATTAGTGCAAGTGGACAAGTTAGTGATTCCAGCCGATTTTGTTATCTTGGAGATGAGCGATTTCGGAACAAGCGAAAATGAAGGGACAATACTTCTAGGACGGCCATTCATGGGTACAACAAAAACAATCGTCGATGTTGATGAAGAAAAGGTCACCATGACCGTCTTGGGCGAAACCGTGGAAATCAACGTGTTCGGTTCATTTCCTATCCCTTCTCATATTTATGCTGCCCATGATGTGAATTTTATTGATTGCATTGATTCTTTGGTTAATGATACATATTTTCATGATGATGTAGGGGACACGTTGCATGATGCTCTAACCGTTGAGCATGATATGGGGCTGAATATTTTAGAAATTGAAGAATATGTTGCATTGTTAGATAATTCCAAAACAATTGATGAAGTTGACGGTTTTAAGATACCATTGGAATTAAAATTTGAGGAGCCCGTTGAAATCACCCCACCCCAACTTGAATTGAAAGAACTTCCGGCACATCTTAAATATGTTTTCTTAGGCAAAAGTGACACTTACCCTGTAATTGTCTCTTCCGAATTAACTCCCTTGCAAGAAAACAAATTAGTAGAAGTTCTGACTAAGTTAAAGGAAGCAATTGGGTGGAGTATTTCCGATATCAAGGGAATAAGTCCTGTTAGGTGCATGCATAAAATAATTCTTGAGGATAATGTTAAACCGGTTAGGCAACCTCAAAGGCGTTTGAATCCGAACATGCAGGAAGTTGTGAAAAAAGAAGTTTTGAAATTGCTAGATGTCGGAGTCATCTACCCGATATCCGACAGTAAGTGGGTGAGTCCTGTGCATGTAGTGCCTAAGAAATCTGGAATAACGGTGGTTCGTAATGATAAAAATGAATTGGTGCCCACTAGAACAAGATAGGTTGGAGGATGTGCATTGATTATCGGAAATTAAATGCCGTAACAAAAAAGGATCATTTTCCCCTTCCTTTCATTGATCAAATGTTGGAACGTTTAGCTGGGCATGATTATTACTGTTTTCTAGATGGTCTTTCAGGTTTCTATCAGATTCCTATTGCTCCGGAGGATCAAGAAAAGACCACTTTCACTTGCCCTTTTGGCATTTTTGCCTTTAGAAGGATGCCGTTTGGCCTTTGCAATGCTCCCGCTACTTTTCAAAAGTGCATGCTATCTATATTCTCCGACTTATTAGAAAAATCTATCGAGGTATTCATGGACGACTTTTCTGTGTTTGGAACCACTTTCGATGATTGTTTAAATAATTTGACTATTGTGCTAGAACGATGTATTGAGTGTAATCTTACACTTAAAGAGTCATTTTATGGTAAAACAAGGTCTTGTTCTAGGTCATGTGGTCTCCAATAAAGGAATGGAGGTTGATAAGGCTAAAGTTGATTTAATTGTTAAATTACCTCCGCCTTCATGTGTCAAAGAAGTTCGAAACTTTTTAGGGCATACCGGGTTTTATAGGCGTTTCATTAGAGATTTTTCGAAAATTGCCCGCCCTTTGAGTAACTTTTTGTGCAAAGATGCCAAATTTGATTTTACCGAGGAATGTTTAGTCGGTTTTAATGCTTTGAAAGAAAAGTTAACTTCCACACCTATTGTTGTTGCTCCCGATTGGTCTCTCCCGTTTGAAATTATGTGCGATGCGTCCGACTTTGCTATAGGTGCTGATTTGGGGCAAAGAGTGAATAAATTTTTCCACGTGATTTACTATGCTAGCAAAACGCTTGATGAAGCTCAGGCTAATTACACCACCACCGAAAAAGAATTTTTAGCCGTTGTGTTTTCTTTAGACAAATTTCGATCCTAGTTGGTTGGCTCAAAAGTAATTGTGCATACGGATCACGCCGCATTGAAATATTTATTAAAAAAATCCGATGCAAAACCAAGATTAATTCGGTGGGTTCTTCTGCTGCAAGAATTTGATTTGGAGTTTAAAGATAAAAAGGGGTCGGAAAATGTAGTTGCCGACCATCTATCTAGGCTAACCGAGGGAGATAATTTTAAGCTCGATAATCCTTTGCCAATTGTTGAAACTTTCCCTGACGAGCAATTATTCGATGTAACAAGGACACCTTGGTATGCTGATATTGTCAATTACATTGTTAGTGGTGTTTTGCAGCCCGACTTGACCTATCAAGGGAAGAAGAGGTTTGTTTCCATGTGTAGGCATTACTTTTGGGACGAGCCCTACTTATTCAAGTTGGGGCCTGATCAGATATTCCGACGTTGCGTCCCGGAGGAAGAGCACGAGAGCATATTGTTATTTTGCCATGAGTTGCACTGTGGGGGACATTTTAGCGCAAAGAAAACGGCTCACAAGGTCCTTCAATTGGGATTCTACTGGCCAACATTATTTAAGGATGCCTATTCCCATTGCAAGAGTTGCGATCGTTGTCAACGAATGGGGAATATAAGCAAAAGGAATGAGATGCCATTGACAAACAATCTTGTTGTGGAACTTTTCGATCTTTGGGGAGTTGATTTTATGGGTCCTTTTCCACTTTCCCATGACTTTGAGTATATTTTAGTTGATGTGTACTACGTCTCTAGGTGGGTGGAAGCAATTCCAACCCGAACTAACGATGCTAACGTGGTTTTCAATTTTTTTAGGGATGTGATTTTCTGCAGGTTCGGGACGCCTAGAGCTGTAATCAGCGATAGAGGCACACATTTTTGCAATAAACAACTTGCAGGCTTGGTCAAGAAGTATAATGTGATGCATAAGGTCGCAACGGCATACCATCCACAAACTTCCGGGCAAGTCGAAGTGAGCAATAGACAAATAAAGGCAGTACTCGAAAAGACGGTGAAACCGACAAGAAAGGACTGGGCATTGAAGTTGAATGATGCTTTATGGGCATACCGCACGACCTACAAAACTCCAATTGGAATGAGCCCGTATCGCCTAGTATTTGGGAAAGCATGTCACCTACCCGTTGAGTTGGAACACAAGGCGTATTGGGCAATCAAATCGCTCAATTTAGATCAAGAAAAGGCAGGCGAGGAACGACTTTTACATTTAAATGAACTTGATGAGATGCGATATGAGGCGTACGAAAATGCTAAACTCTACAAAGAACGGACGAAACGGTATCATGATAAGCGTATCGTTCGTAAATCTCTCGAACCCGGGATGGATGTTTTGTTACATAACTCCCGTCTTAAGCTCATGCCCGGAAAATTGGTGTCGCGATGGGGCAGACCGTTCAAAGTCGTTAAAGTATGGCCACACGGAGTAGTAGAACTTCTTGATACGCGGAAGAACGAGCACTTTAAGGTAAACGGGCATAGAGTGAAGCCGTATTTCGGACGAAACGAAGAAATCAATGCGTTTGAGTGCATAGAGGTGCACGATGTTGAAGCTAGAGCAAAACGGGAAAAAGTCGAGCTAATGACTATAAAAAAGCGCTACTTGGGAGGCAACCCAACGGTTTAGTTAGATTTTTCATCTTTTGTTTTTCGAATTTATTTTCCTTATTTGTTTTTACTCGATTCAAAACTGGCCGGTTCAACTGTGGGTGTTAAAATTGCAGGAAACGAGTTCGTTTTCAGAAACTAATAATCTAGGCAGGTTGGACACGACCGAGTCTCAAAACAGGGGGAATTTTAATATTTTGAACAGCACGACTCGACCGTGTCACAGGACACGGCCGAGTGTCTAAACAGTCGATTTGTGCTTATTTTGAACAGCACGACACGACCGTGTCATGGAACACGGTCGGGTGTCAATACAGTGAAAGTTTGTTTTCTGGGAGAGTACGACACGACCGTGTCATAGGACACGGCTGAGTCGATGAGGCAATGAGATTGGCTTATTCCGAACAGTTCGACACGACTGTGTCATATGAAACACGGCCGTGTCAGTCGGTCCTTTATAAAGGGAAACACGGTCGAATCGCCATTTTCATCTTCTCCAGATTTTTATTTTTCTTCCCTCCGAACCCTAGCATCTTTACTATCGATTTTTCTCTTCGTTTTTAAAGAAATTTTGTGCAAAATCAAGGGGATATACAAGAATCTACTACGTAATCATCATTTTTCAACCAATTTCACTCTTTAAGGGGGCAAATCGGACGGATTGGGACCGTTTTAATTTTTTTTTTCTCTCTTCAATATCTCCGAAATCAAGGTATGTTTCTCATGTTTTTGATGATTATTCTTGGTTATGAACATGCTATGATGATTTGAATCGCTAGTCCTTAATTATCTAGGGTTCTTGAATAAATTGAAGGTGATGAAATTTGGGGATTTTCGATAATTCTTCATGCTTGATGATTAAATTTCTCGATTGGAAATTCTTGTAATTAAGGGATGTTTTCCATGATGAAGATGATGAATTCAAACGATAGATTTTGCTTGGGAGTTGTTTTGATCAATAATGTTTATATTGGGGGTATTTCATTGTTTTCTATAAGTTTGGGAGAGGAATACCTTATCAAGTCCTTAGATAATTGATAAATTGAAATTTTTGCAGAAAATGGCACGAGGAAGAGGACGAGGAAATTCTCAGCGCGAAAGGGGTAGGAACGGCGGGGAACAAGTGCAGCCGGCAAGAATGGCTATTCAAAGGGCTGTGGAAACTCCGGATTCTTATGGAATCAATCTCCCTGAAACACAATATGAAAGGTGGGAGTACAGAAAAAGATGCTCCCTACGAGGTGGCCCGATGACGAATGCATGAACGCAATGGGGATAGAAGAAGACGTGATGAAATTCCTTGAAAGAGTGAATTGTGCGTGGATGATGACGCAACAATGGCCGACTTATAGGTTTCTGACGATGGAGTTTCTCAGCACTCTTACTGTCAGAAAAGATCCGGTAACTCGAGAACCAACCGAAATGACATTCCGGCTCAACAACAATGTAGAGAGACTAACCATCGTCCAGCTGGAGGAAATTTATCATGCAAGACACAACGGCCATTACCCGATAAACAGGTTCGCATGTGAAACTTATTGGAGAGCCATTGTGGAATACCCGGGGAGCGAGGCGCGATATTATATTGCAAGATCGGCTAAAGGATCAAACATTCGCAATCCAATACTCCGTTATCTACACAAGGTGATTGCGAATACTATATATGGCCGAAAGGAAACCGAGACCATTTCACTGCGGGAGTTATACATCCTAACTCACATGCTCGACAACTCAATTCCAGCAACCGGGGCTATGGTAGCAGAACATTTTGAGGATGTCGCGACAAAGCCAAAGGGGGAGATATGGATAGGGGGTTTGATTACCCCTATCGCACTTCACTTCGAGATTTCCTTAGCTCAGAGGACTCCCCTTCCAGGAAATAAGCTACTCTCGATCTCAGTGATGAAGGTAATGAACATCATGGACTATGAACAGCGCACAGTCTTCCTCCAGACCGACAATGACCACTTCCTTCTCCCTAATCTGCCTTTGACAACCATAAATAATATTCGGGACATGGGAAATCTGCAAATGGCTACGGAGGCATATCGACGAGCATGGATATCAGCTGGATTGGCTCCCTCGAGTCACAACCCTCTCGACCGAAATGTTCGACCTCGGCGCATTATGGATGAAGATAGAGCCGAGAGGATGGAAGAGGAGGAGGCTTATGAAAGAGGCCCGGATGAAGAGGAAGAAGAAGAGAGCGAAGAAGAAGAAAGCACGAGAGATAGGCCCGAGACGTCAAGGCGGGCCGAAATTGGACGTGCCCCCTCGCGCCCATCATTAAGGGAGGATTTCGTAGCCTTCCGAGAGGAGGCTAGACGGGAGCGACGCGAGATATTGTCTCTTGTGAGACAAATGCACGAGTGGCATGTCCAGCAAGGCCACTTCCCTCCGCCCCACCAGTAAACCGGTCGTAAGTATTTCTTGACCAATGAAATTCTTTTGTTTAAATACTATACCCCCTTCGTTCGTATATTCTTTAATTCAAGTTTGGGGGGGTTGGTCAAGAAATACTTCATTACTCTTGTTTTTATTTGTTTTCGGATACTATTTTGCTTGTTTGTTTATTTTTGGTTGTTTTTGTCAGTAGAATTATTTGTGGTGTGTTTTTATTTGGTTTGTTCTGAGCATTTTGCAAACTTGATAAAAACTTCGTAGTATGAATTTTTTGGGAATGCCTCGGGATTTATTTCGTTGTTTTGATATACAAATCGAGGGTAATTTGCAGAGGAAAAATTGTTGATAATCGAAACGGGTGTGAAATTCAATAAGTAGTTTTAATATCTTGGAGGTATGAACAAACCTACTTGTGAGCTATCGAGCCTTCGTGCATTTTCTAAAATGCAAGTTTCATTGTCGAGTGTTTCATTCTTGATTTAAGACTCTAGAACTTGCCTTGGTATCTTGTTCAAAACTACTAGCGTGTGTGTGCAATTGAGTGAAAATGATTTTTGGCGCCTTTGATCTTAACCTTTGAATTTTGGCCAACTCGACATTTGATCATTCCTTAAATAAACCCAATTGAGGTCATTGTCTATTTCATTGTTAAACCACAAGACGAGCTTTCCATTACTATAATCCTTCGATCCCTACTTGAGCAATTAGAAAATATTTTTGACGAGGATACAAAGATTGTGGTGACATTGGGTGATATACTTATTGTTGGGAGTGTTGAATTGGTGAAAATAATTACTCCGCTATTTTTGGGAACTTAGTAACCGGGTGTATTCATGTGACCCATGTTTATATTCGCGTAAAACGGTTACCTTAGATATGAGTATGCTTGGAAGCAGTTGTTTATGTTTTGATCCTAGTAACCGGGTGTATTCATGTGACCCATCGTTTACATTCGCGTAAAACGGATCCTAAAACAACCCAAGCCAAAAAAAAAAAAATCGGAGCAATAAGGAGGGTTTGACGCTGCGCTTTTCACTTTCGATAGTGCTTGTTGTAAGTGGTTCATAATTAAGGGGATGAAAGAAGGAAACTTCAAAAATATTGAGCTTCTAAAGCGAATACGGTGATATAGTTCTAAAAATTGCTCAAGTCAAGTCACTTTAGCCATATTTATCCCACCTCGACCCAAGCCTACATTACAAGCCGAGTAAAGCCCTTTTTGATTCACGAAAATGTTGCATGCACAAAACAGTGGTAGAGATGAAGACGATTGGCAAGCCTATGGGGTTCCTTATTTCATTGAATGAGTTCCGAGCATATACTTATCCCTATCACTTTGAGAGTGTGTGAATACACTTGACCGGTGAGGTTTATATTGCCAAGTATTGACTATGATGTTAAGGAAACACCCCGGAGGTTTGAAAACTTTGTAGAACTCGACTTATTTTACTTGTGAGTATTGATGAAATTTTCGAAGAGGTCCTTTGAGGTATTTTGACAGTTGAGTTCCCCTTTTGAGAGTGGTCATTTTAAAGTGCATTTCTCGGGACGATCAAAGTTCAAGTTTGGGGGGATTCGATGAGTCGATTGTTGATCAACTCATTCTGTTCTATCTAGTCGTGTTTTTGTTTGCTTTTTAGTATTTTTGTTCTCTTTTATGCGTGGTATGTTGTGTTTTTAATTTATAGGTAACCAAGCGAAGATTGTGGTGAAATATGCATTTTCATAGCTCATATTGGTGTTTATGACGATCAAGAGCTAAAACGGGGCCTAAAACGACGAAAGATTGAAGCAGTATCGGTCGAATCTTCTAAATTCCAGAATCACCACTCCGAAATGAGATGTGTTCTCCTTTGATATAAATTCCTCATGAAATTAGCTTCGAAACGGTATATCATATGCTAAAATTCGAGGTGTATTGATACAAGAACGAAGGATCAAGCCGAAAAAGACCAAAAACCGGAACAGAAGAAGGCAACTCGGCCGTGTCACATGACACGGCTGGGTCTCATTCCAGCGTGAATTACATTTTGCAGAAGAGTACAACACGGCCGTGTCATGGGACACGGCCGAGTCACGATCCAGCCGGTTTTGCATTTCTAGCATATTACAACACGGCCGTGTCATGGGACACGGCCGGGTCCGTGGACAGAACACTTTTTCTTCTTTTCAGGGTAGTACGACACGGCCGTGTCCCAGGACACGGGCCGTGTCACTTTTCGGTGCAAGTCATTTTCTTTGACATTTTTGCACAACTTTGAGCCCTTTTCTTGATCATTTGGCTATAAAAGAAGGGGTAGAGACCATTTGTGAGATAATCTTATCTTGTGGGAGATATTTTGAGGTGGAAAAACACAAGATTGAGGGAGAAAACACCAAAAAGTGAGGAAAAAGTGAGATTGTTTCATCATCTTCCTTGTATATTCTTGGAATGAAAAATACATTTGTGAGATATTACATTTCCTTGTATCAATTGTCATGAGTTTTTGAAGGAAGATCATCAAACCTTCATGAGGAATTCAATTTCGGCATTTATAAGGGAAGTTTCTACCATATTTTATTTTACAATTTCCATTATTGTTGTTGAAATAATCATGCGTAGCTAAACATTTGATATGGGTTTTTAGATATAGCCACACACATGTTATCAATTGTTAGTTTCTATTGATTTTCCGGGTAAAAATTTGGGATTGTTCCTCTTGTTCGTTCTTCGTATAAGAACTTTTGATTTAGATCATCAAACCTTTTTCATTGTTGTTATTATTATTCAAATCGAGGGTTTTTGTCGGTGTTCGCCATCAAACGACCCGATAAAAACGATTGTGAATGTTCTCGAGCTTTTTCGTGCGATCTTTTAACGATTTACCTCATCAAAAATAGTCGGTTAATTGATTGTTAGTTAGGGATTCATCCCCATCAAAAGAGTATCTCTTAATTTCGAAAAGGACAATCGTGATTTTTAGAATTACCGCCATCAAACGGATTTCTTTTAATCGTGAGCAATCGATAATTCCAAATCTTATTTATTTGAGTATCGGAACTAATAATTGATTACGTGTGTGTCGGTGATTCTAAACTCCCATATTATTCTCATGATTGTAATCTCTCTACTATCCAACCATTAAATTCGGTGTTTGTAACGCTTAGTTTATTTTAATTTTATGCATTAGTAATTGTAATCCTATCAAACCAATGATGTATTTTAATTTATTTTACTTTTGTTCATTCGAATATTTGCCGAACAATATCGAACTTTAAACCATTTCCAATTCCTCGAGAGATCGACCTCGGAGTTACTTGCCGCTTCATACAAAAGTGATTCGTACACTTGCGAGTATATAATTTGTCCATCAATGTTGCAAGATTTTTGCACATTGTAGGTAATGATTTGAAAAATAGATTGGTCTCTTGGATATATCGGCGCTCTAAATCCACAACAAGTAGGTGCTTCCATAGAGTTCTGCGTGCGGCTATATCATTAGAAAGTCGTTATATTCAACAACCACAAGGTGATGTTGTCCCGAAAGAAATTCAAGAGAAAAAGAGATTTTATTCTTACTTCAAGAATTGCGTAGGGGCAATTGAAGGGACACATGTTCATGTCAAGGTACCTAATAAAGATGCCCCAATATATCGTGGTCGGAAGGGATGCCCGACGATAAATGTCTTAGCTGCTTGTTCATTTGATTTAAAGTTTACGTATGTTTTAACTGGTTGGGAGGGAACTGCATCAGACTCAAGGATCCTGAAGAATGCACCCAGTAGAGATGACAAACTAGTAATTCCAACGGGTAATTTTAATTACCAACTTTCATTATGCGTGTAATTTATTATTATAAAACTAATTACACCTTATTTATAGGCCGATATTGCTTAGTAGACGCGGGTTTGCCTCATACGAGTACACTAATGACGCCATATAGAGGTGTCAGGTATCATTTGAAAGAGTATTCCGCTCGGGCCCCAGAGAATCCAAGAGAGTTGTTCAATCTTCGCCATGCTTCATTACGTAACGCTATAGAACGGGCATTTGATGTTCTAAAAAAAAGGTTTTCTATCATTAGAAGTGCACAGGAACCTTTTTATTCTTGTGAAACACAATCAGACATTTTTTTGGCATGCTGTATTTTACATAACTTTTTGCTCGAGGAAGATCGTGACAAAGATCTTGAAGATGAGGTACTACAAGAGGTGTTAAATGGACCAACAAAGGAAGTGCAACATAATTTAAGCATTGCATGTGAGGGTAGTACCACGATAGAACAACTAAGGAACTCAATTGCAAATCAAATGTGGACAAATTACTTGTTGAATCCGAACAATGAAATAAATATGTCAAAGTAGTTCAATAGTAGTTCGTTATAGTATTTCAATTTGAATTTATTTGTGTTATTTAGTTTTTGTGAATGTTATTTATTTGTAACTTGTAGACTTTCTAAGTATGTACTTTTTTTAACAATGTATGGTTCGTTTATTTTTGTTGCTATGTAGAAACTGATAATGAGTAAGCAAGAACCCGTCGGTAAGAAACATAGCGTGAACTAGATAGATAGGATGGATTCTGCTTTTATTGATGCAATGGTAACACAACAAGAAAAAGGCAATAGGATTAATGGGACCTTTACTACACAAGCATACACCAATATGGTGGAGGAGCTGAATACAAAACTTCAAATGAATTTAACAAAAAATAATCTTAAAAATCGTTTGAAAAGTTTGAATTTCGCAATGGTATGATATGTTTCGTGGAAGTTCATTGAGTGGGTTCGCATGGAATTCTGATACCCAACTAATTGAAGCAGATGATGAAGTGTGGGAAAACTTGATTAATGTAAGTGTTTGTTTTACGTTTTACTTAGTTTCTTATATATTTATATGTTATTATTCATAATATTAATTGTATTTGGGTTTGTTAAACAGTCAAAGCCTGAGGCAGTCTCCTTGAAGACAAAAAAGTGGCAAACTATGATCAAATGTTGGTCTTATTTGCGAGAGATAGAGCTTCGGGAGCGCATGCTGAAACAGCGAAAGAGAAAAATGCCCGATTGAGCAAGACTGTGGACATCAAATTAGAAACTATTGCAGAAGTTGATGACTTATTGAGAAGTAATGACATTACACTGGAGAACCAACGCACATATGATGATGACGATGACATTAAGTGATATCTCCTACGTGTTTTTCACATGAGCAAAATTCAATTACGAAGAAGTGCAAAAGTAAAAAAACAAAAGTTGTAGAAGAAGATAAAGATGAACCATTTGAAACAAAGATTGTGAATGTTGTTGCAGATGTGGCTATGTTATGAGGGAAGGTAACAAGATTTTTGAAAGAGTTTACCATCACGAGTATACCGGTGATGAAATTTATAAAGAATTGCAGCCGATGGATTTGGAACCCCATGAAATACCAGGTGCTCTCATTTATTTGGCGCGTAATCAAGCAGATCCAAGGACATTGTTTAGTTGTCCACTCAACATACGAAAGGATCTACTAAAAACAATGATGGATGCGGGTAATTGAGTCACATGGGATGATAGTTGCTGATTTCTTGTTTCTTTGACTTTATATGTTTGGTTTTTGATTTTGGCTTCACGAATTGAATTCTGGTTTTAGGAGTCCTGTTCTAATTAAATTATATTGTTTGGGATAATCACAACGTTTAGGACAATTTCAAATGCATTTATTTCGTTGCAATTTTGAGTCTTCCGCCAAAAGTGTAATATTATTATTGGTGTTGAAAATAGATGAAGAGTAGAATTGTAAAGTTGTTAGTTTTATTGACCAAGATCTGATTTCAAAAGATTAGCATGTTTGGTCAAAAAAAAATTAGGGGTAAAATTATAAAGTTGTTGTTTTCCTTTCTCTTCCTTTCAACTCGGGAACACATTTATTTTTAATTTCCCTTTCATTTCCTACGAACCCGTGAACACGAAAGTAGTTATTCCTTTCCTTCCCCTCCCTTTTTTTTCTCTCCATATTTTCTTTCTTTTTCTTTTATTTCCTTTACTAAAACTGGGGACTAAAGGAGAGATATCCCAACCACCCACCATTTATTATAGAGGAATGATACGTCAACACCTCACCATCCACACCCCATCAACACCTGCTTTGCAGAGTTGTACCGTGTGCTTTATAGGTAATACAACATTAAATAATATTATAATAAAATATTTATAAAGCACATGGTACAACTCCTGCAAAGCAGAATTTTGACGGGTGTTGATGGTTGAGGTGTTTGATGTATCATTTCTCTTTATTATATTCTGAATTTTTACATTTTCTCTCTTCTGTTCTCTCGTCCCAGATCCGGTCCTAGATCATCACATTCCAGTGATGTTTTTCCAAAACCACATCCGCGCTTCACATATATAACAAATCTCGTTTTATTCTTCTTCAGGATCTTATCCACCACATCTTTCAGAGTCCTTACGTCTCCAGTGCCGTCCTTCGCGACCGGCACGTCTGGATTCGGCGCGGTCTTCTGGATGAGCCGCATCTCCGCCGTCGCTACCCACGCCGGAAAATCATCCGATTCCGAAGCCAGTAGCCGCCGGTGGATCGGGATTTTTCGTAGGTCTCAGTCAGAGGCGTCGCAGGTCGGAGGTGCAAGGCGATGAATTTCGGATAGAGGCGACGAAGCGGGCGGCGATGGTGTCCACGGCGGCTTCAGGGGTTGTCGTTGGCGGTCGAAGGTCGGGATCCGGGTTTGGAATCTAGAGAGGTGCGAGTGACAATACCGTTTCCAGATCTGGATGGTGTCACCGGCGGACGCATGGCTAGGGTTTTCTGTGTCTGATTTTTCCGACACCACTACGAGTTTCTCCGATGAAATCCGATGCTGCCCGTCCGGATCTCACAACCCTGCTGGAACCCTATCTTTTTCCCCTTGACTTGACAGATTCATCCAATTGAATCCACACTCCGGCGCCGACCTCGCCGGAGCTCCCGATCTCGCCGGAACCCTATCTATTTCCGGCCCGAACTCAAGGCAATGTTCCACTTTATTTCCGTAAAATTTAGGGTTTTGATTTGAAATATTTGAATTTGTGAAATCTCAGGCTGGATACAATTTCTTGTCTTCTTGCTCCAATTCTGCGGTGTATATCATGTTTCTTGATAATTTATGGTTGAATGGATTGGTTTGAATTTCCGGGTTACTCTATCGTGTGGTGGTAACTCGTTACGAAATGATCATTTTTTTATTGTGTTACGAAATAAATTTGTGAAATCCCAGATTGGATACGATTTGTTTGTGGAAAAAAACAATTCTCAAAGCCTTATTGATGGTGATAGTTTAGTCCCTTTCAAATCCGCTCAAAACAATTTTTCTGGGCCATTTATTTCCATTTAATTACTACTGTAGTTTAATTTCCCTTGGCCTTTTCTTCTTCAAATACCCAAACACACTTCCCCTCAAATCAGTTGACCTCAATTTCTGCACCATATTTTTTTTTCTAGGGTTTATTTTTTTATCAGAAATGGGCACTCAGAATCTCTCCCATTTTTTAAAGAATCCGAGTTGACCGATGACATTTTCAGCATTCTCGAAGTTTTCGAAAATGCTTCGGATTGTTTCGAGTTCCAAAAATCTCCTTTTCTAGAATCCGAGGTGGAGGCCGAAGCCCACTTCCCCCAAAAGCAAGCGGCAGAAGCTGAGCGCCGCCGCCGCCGCCGCCGAAGATGTCCAGCCGAGACTGCTCTCACATTTCGGTAGAGAGGAATCGAAGAAAGCAAATGAATGAGCATATCTCCTCGCTCTTTGATGACTTGCTTTTATGTCAAAAGAGTAATATTTCGAATTTGGACTTTTCCTAAAATATATTCAATTTCATGATATGTCACACGTGAAATCGTCTTATCAACTGAGCTACATTTCAGTGTTACATATAAAATGTTTTAATTTTACTTCGAATTTGTGGATGCATAATTAAAATTAAAACATATGTATATTAATGTAAAAATCTTGAATTTTTTTAGGGCGACCAAGCATCGATAATAGGGGGAGTTGTGAACTACATCAAAGAGCTACAACAAATTCTCCAATCAATGGAAGGGAAGAAGCAAAGGAAAGCCTACGCGGACGTGCTAAGCCCGATGCGGCCTCCATTAAGCCCTATGTTGAGCCCGAGGACCCCCCAGCCGAGCAGCCCATACAAGCCGAGGCTGCACAATCTGCAAACGGGCTTCATCAATTCGCCTTCTCTCCCAAGCCCGCCGAGCTCTCCCCGTGCAATTCCTCGACCCTTCAAATGATCAATGTCAACAAGCTTGAGGAGAAAATGCTTAATTGTTTCACTATTAAGGTAAGATTTTTCAAAAATTCCATGCAATTTTAAGTGTGTGTGTCTTTGTTAATTTGGTAAGCGCTTATCACTATCTTATAGCATATGCAATTAATTTTTTCAAATTAAGGATGTTGAGAAATAAAAGTAGACATAGTTTTAATTATTACCAAAGGACTCTTTAATTTGTACTTCCCCATCTTATTTATTTTATGGGTCTAAGTTTTGCTCAAACTCCTAGAATCTGTACACCAGCCAGCTCAGATTTATGACCCAAGATATGTTTCATCACCTTTTTTTTTTTTTTTTTTTTTTTTTTTTTTTAGTGTTGTATATGCAGTCTACTATATCCACACCCTCACTTTGATTTTTTTTATCTTCCAAACACATGATTTTTTTTGCTTTGTTGCTGACAAATATGGTTTCTAAATTTAATTAGGGATATATCTTTAATTGTAAAAGTTCTTTTTCGTCATTGGGTTAATTGGGGCTACGAATTCAACTAAAATTTTGGAATTAATTATTAGATCCAGTTAATGACCGTTCGTGTTTCTTTTTCTTCGAACGCACTACTAAAAATGTTCCCTGTTAGCTTTAGCTTCACCATAATAGCTCATATGTAAATGTGAAGTTAAAGAAAAAACCGTCGAATAATTAAACAAAAAGGCGTCACATAAGTGACGCCAATGTAGAGAGAAAAATAAGGTCAAACTTGAAGACCATTAGCGTCACAGGGATGACGCCATTGTGTAAAATTTATTTTTTTTACTTTTATTCCACTAATTGCGTCACATATGCGACGCCAAAGAGTAAAGCTTTAGCGTCACATATGTGACGACAATATGTAATAGTCGATTTTTTTAAAAAAAAATATTTTTACTCAAACAGCAGAGGCAGAAAGCCAGAAGCCCCTAAACAACACAAACCAGCAAACAACATTGTAACCATCAATACATCATCATAAACAACATTGTAATATACAACACACAACATTATAACCAAACTATCATAAACAATACACCATCAATACAGCAACAAACAACATTGTAACCATCAATACACCATCATAAACAATACACTATCAATACATCACAAAAAAAAACGCATAAGAATAATAAACACAACACACCATCAACCGAACCAATAAACCAACACAACAAACAACATTGTAACCAAACCAACAAAGCAATATATTAAACACCATGCAACAATAACATTCTATACAAATCAAAATCACAATATATGCGAAATATAACAATTACGATCATCACAACATATATCTAACATGCTACTCGTCAGATATTGAACGCATCAACTCATCCTCATCAAAGTCGTTGGAGTCATCATCCTCACCGTTCGCCCGAGATGATGAGGTATCTACCTTCTTCTTTCTTTTGAGTAATCTCAACTTGAGTTTACTCATTTTTGAAAATTTGGACTCCATTTTCTCTCTTGACTTCTTCATCTCATCTATATCCTTCTTCATCTCCTTGTTATCTTTTTTTAGCGCCTCGATGGTAGCCTCCAAAGACCGATCGACCTCGACAGGTCGTAATGATGCTCGTGAGTCAACAAGACGACGACTTGTGGGTTGGTCGATGACTTCATTTATGATGATCCCCTTTGAAATTCCCCTCACCCTTCCACCTTGTCTAACTCCGCCAGCCGCCTGAGCCCACAAGTTCGGGTGAAATTCGTCTTCCGGACGGGGGTTTGGCGAATGCAATGCCTCAACGAGCTTATAGTATCGGTCATGTTTCAAGTAATATTTACACAAAAAGTGAACAAGCTACACAATTTACAAATTAGGGACGTAATCGTAATACAAGTGAACAAATATAAAGCTAAACTTACGTATTGTTCTGCACTTCGGGCATCTATCAATTTGGGAGTAAAGACTCCCGACTCGGGCATCTATCAATTTGGGAGTAAAGACTCCCGACTCAGCTTCTCCCTCCTCCGGTTGAGCCTCGCTGCTGCCCTCACCAGTTTTCTTTTTTTTTTTCTTTTGATGTTTTTCCATTTCTTTCACATTGGTGATGCGAGTCTTCATGAAGGCCAAAGGATTAAACACCGGGTCTCTACCGATCTCTCCCTCTCACATGCCGGTCTTTGGTACATCTCCGACGCAGCATCACTCGTCTATTCGTTAACATAAAACATTAATAATATTGATGATGACACATAATTGAAGACAACATATATTATATAATAAAACGTTGACAGAATTTATATGTACCATGGAATGAGAATGATCGTACATGCTCATACTGCCTCCAGTATATGTACCCGGTGCCTTATGCGTAATCACACCGGTACTCTCATCGTAAAGAGTGCCCCTGTTTTTAGATTTCTGAAAGGCCTCATTCTTCTTCTCTTCGGTCTCCCAACGCTTCCACAAGATCTTGAACTCTTTTTCCTTCAACCACTTCTCCCGCTGACCGAGTGGTTTTTGATATGCTTTATTTTTAGAGTGCGTAAGCATATCAATAAACCGTCCGTGGCTCTATCTGTCCCAATACCACGCAATTTTCTCCTCATCCGATATCTCCCACCTATAACGCATCTGGACAAATATAATAATAACTGTCAGAAAATCGAAAAACAATCAAATGTTTTTGGCACAACAACAGAACATAACGGTTTGAGTAAAATGAATGCAGTTTTACCATAAATTGTAAATAAATAGCAACTGTAATAATATACCCCAAATTCCCACCACAACTCGTTCCTTGTCCGTCGAGAGACCTGGCCCCAATGCTCTTCACCGGAGTAGTGCCTCTTAAGTAAGCCGACTATATCGCTCTCGGCCATTTTCGAACTAAACCCAACTATTTTTGGCAAAGGACGAATTAGTTTTCGATCATCATACTTCTCTTTCGCCCTGGAGATCTCAGTCGGACCTCTCCCTGGTGGCTGTGCTAAAACCTCTTGATCCTCGTCGTAATCAAACTCCATCGACTCCTTTGGAATAGAAATGTGATGCACTAATGGACCACCTGATGGGGATCAGTAGTAGGTGGCTGCAACGGTGGCTGATCGTGTGACACGGTCCTCGACATCCCCGCATATGGTCCATGGCCAATCAGTGTGTGCTGCTGTGACGCCTCTGGACTGTCAATATGTCCATCAAAAAGATTGCCTCCACCAATAAATGGAATATGCTGGCTCCCATGAGATAACAATGAACCATAACTCATGTACCGTGTAAATTCGGCATCACTAAACGGATGCCAATGCTGGAGTCCCGAGCTGGTACGCAAATGCTGTTGTTGTAGCTGCTGTCCAAAGGGTATGTGTCTGTTCAGATCTTCTATCGCTGGTCGTCTGACAAACTCACTTCTATGTGACGACAAAGACTCGGGTATACTACGAGAAGACGAGGGGCTCGAACTAATACTCATCCGGCGAGGTGCCCTGGTATGAGAAGGAACATCAGCACGCTGGTCGGTACTACGTCTCGACATCTGAAATCCAAAGTACAATAAAATCGAATACCAAAATCATTCCATGAATACCTTCTGATTAAACGAATTAACAAACTCAATAGGAAACAGCATACATACAGTACAGTAAGAATGATTTTTCAGTACAGAAATAATACCAAAATAAGTAAAAAAAACCGGCATACTGTATGCAGTAAAAAACCAAAATCAGTACAGAAACTGCATACGTACGTACGACATACATACAGTACAATACGACCGGCATACTGTATACATACGTCATACTGCAAACATACGGCATAAATGGTGGAGAATTATGCAGTAAAAAACGAATTATGCAAAAAAATATTGAAAATAAGTACAGTAAAAAATAAGATAAATACCTTTTGATTTGGTTTAATATGTCCTTGATATGGTGGAGAATAAATTTATAATTAATAATTTGGATGAGATTGAAGAGTGTTTTGGACCAAAACATTGTTATTTTCATGTTTGGACCAACATACGAATCTAGGGTTTCATTCAAGTTTTTTTCTCTTCTTTTTAGACACGAAGATTTTCTCCCTAATTCCCAAATCCCAAATCCCTAATTCCCAAATCCAAAATACTCTTCAATCTCATCCAAATTATTAATTAAATTTATTGTCCACCATATCAAGGACATATTGAATCAAATCAGAAGGTATTTATCTTATGTTTTACTGTATTTATTTTCTGTATTTTTTGCATAATTCATTTTTTATTGCATAATTCTCCACCATTTATGCCGTATGTTTGCAGTATGCCGTATGTATATAGTATGCCGGTCGTATTGTACTGTATGTATGTCATACGTACGTATGCAGTTTCTGTACTGATTTTGGTTTTTTACTGCATACAGTATGCCGGTTTTTTACTTATTTTGGTATTTTTTCTGTACTGATTTTGGCATTCTTATTGTACTGTATGTATGCTGTTTCCTATTGAGTTTGTTAATTCATTTAATCAAAAGATATTCATGGGCTGATTTTGGTGTTCGTGGATAGTAGGGCTGAGAATTTAGGATTGAGAAATCTCGAGTCCCGGTCCCATCCCGAGTCCCGACGGGAAACGGGACCCCGAGTCTCGAATTTTACGGGACCGGGACCTGAGATTTCGGGAATCGGGACTATCCCGAAGTCCCGATTGAAATTTCTAATTTCAATTATTTTTTTTCCTTTTTTGATTTCGGGTATTTTGTCCCAATCGGGACATTCCGGAAAATTATCCTCTGGATCGGGACTTACATTTATCACATTTCGGGAATCGGGACTCCCGTAATCCCGAACGGGACCGGGACCACCAAGTTGGTGATTTTCGGGACCGGGACAATCGGGACTCGGGACAGGGACCTCGGGATGTCCCGATTCTCAGCCCTAGTGGACTGATTTTGGTGTTCGATTTAATTGTACTTTGCGTTTCAGATGTCGAGACATAGTACCGACCAGCGTGCTGATGTTCCTTCTCATACCAGGACACCTCGCCGGATGAGTATTAGTTCGAGCCCCTCGTCTTCTCGTAGTATACCCGAGTCTTTGTCGTCACACAGGAGTGAGTTTGTCAGACGACCAGAGATAGAAGATCTGACCCGACACATATCCTTTGGGCAGCAGCTACAATAATAGCATTTGCGTACCAACTCGGGACTCCAGCATTGGCATCCGTTTAGTGATGCCGAATTTACACGGTACATGAGTTATGGTTCATTGTTATCTCATGGGAGCCAGCATATTCCATTTATTGGTGGAGGCAATCTTTTTGATGGACATATTGACAGTCCAGAGGCGTCACAGCAGCACACACTGATTGGCCATGGACCATATGCGGGGATGTCGAGGACCGTGTCACACGATCAGCCATCGTTGCAGCCACCTACTACTGATCCCCACCAGGTGGTCCATTAGTGCATCACATTTCTATTCCAAAGGAGCCGATGGAGTTTGAGTACGACGAGGATCAAGAGGTTTTAGCACAGCCACCAGGGAGAGGTCCGACTGAGATCTCCAGGGCGAAAGAGAAGTATGATGATCGAAAACTATTTCGTCCTTTGCCAAGAATAGTTGGGTTTAGTTCGAAAAAGGTCGAGAGCGATATAGTCGGCTTACTTAAGAGGTACTACTCCGGTGAAGAGCATTGGGGCCAGATCTCTCGACGGACAAGGAACGAGTTGTGGCGGGAGTTTGGGGTATATTATTACAGTTGCTATTTAATTACAATTTATGGTAAAACTGCGTTCATTTTACTCAAACTGTTATGTTCTGTTGTTGTGCCAAAAACATTTGATTGTTTTTCGATTTTCTGACAGTTGTTATTATATTTGTCCAGATGCGTTGTAGGTGGGAGAAATTTGATGAGGAGAAAATTGCGTGGTATTGGGACAGATAGAGCCACAGACGGTTTATTGATATGCTTACGCACGCTAAAAATAAAGCATATCAAAAAACAGTCGGTCAGCGGGAGAAGTGGTTGAAGGAAAAAGAGTTCAAGATCTTGTTGAAGCGTTGGGAGTATGGGTGTGATTACGCAAAAGGCACCGGGTACATATACTGGAGGCAGTATGAGCATGTACGATCATGCTCATTCCATGGTACGTATAAATTTTGTCAACGTTTTATTATATAATACATGCTGTCTTCAATTATGTGTCGTCATCAATATTGTTAATGTTTTATGTTAACACATAGGCGAGTGATGCTGCGTCGGAGATGTACCAAAAACCGGCATGTGAGAGGGAGAGACTGGTAGAGGATCCAGTGTTTAATCCTTTGGCCTTCATGAAGACTCACATCACCAATGTGAAAGAAATGGAAAAACATCAAAAGAAATTTGGTGAGGGCAGCAGTGAGGCTCAACCGGAGGAGGGAGAAGCTGAGTCGGGAGTCTTTACTCCCAAATGGATAGATGCCCGAAGTGCAGAACAATACGTAAGTTTAGATTTATATTTGTTCACTTGTATTACGATTACGTCCCTAATTTGTAAACTGTGTAGCTTGTTCATTTTCTGTGTAAATATTACTTGAAACAGGACCGATACTATAAGCTCGTTGAGGCATTACATTCGCCAAACCCCCCTCCGGAAGACGAATTTTACCCGAAATTGTGGGCTCAGGCGGCTGGCGGAGTTAGGCAGGGTGGAAGGGTGGGGAATTTCAAATGGGATCATCATAAATAAAGTCATCGACCAACCTACAAGTCGTCGTCTTGTTGACTCACGGGCATCATTACGACCTGTCGAGGTCGATCGGTCTTTGGAGGCTACCATCGAGGCGCTAAAAAAAGACAAGGAGATGAAGAAGATGGAGTCCAAATTTTCAAAGATGAGTAAATTCATGTTGAGATTACTCAAAGGAAAGAAGAAGGTAGATACCTCATCATCTCGGGCGAACGGTGAGGATGATGACTCCGACGACTTTGATGAGGATGAGTTGATGCGTTCAATATCTGACGAGTAGCATGTTATATGTTTTGATGATCGTACTTGTTATATTTCGCATATATTGTGATTTTGATTTGTATAGAATGTTATTGTTGCATGGTGTTTAATATATTGCTTTGTTGGTTTGGTTACAATGTTGTTTGTTGTGTTGGTTTATTGGTTCGGTTGATGGTGTGTTGTGTTTATTATTCTTATGTTTTTTTTTGTGATGTATTGATAGTGTATTGTTTATGATGGTGTATTGATGGTTACAATGTTGTTTGTTGCTGTATTGTTTATGATGGTTTGGTTACAATGTTGTTTGTTGTATATTACAATGTTGTTTATGATGGTGTATTGATGGTTACAATGTTGTTTGCTGGTTTGTGTTGTTTAGGGGCTTCTGGCTTTCTGCTTCTGCTGTCAAAAAAAAAGGGAAAGAGCATTAGCGTTACATATGTGATGTTGATAGGAAGTTAAGGTGTCACATATGTGACGCTAAAGGACCTTAATATTATTAAAACATAGCTCAGGCGTGAGAATCGAACCCACGCCTAATGGCATTTAAAAAGTCACCTTCCATGTTTTATCTTCATTTTCGTTCACTGATTTCTTCTGTATCTTCTTCTTATTATTCTTTTATCGTATATCTTTTTATTTTATTTTTTATTTTTTATAAAAAAAGAAAAAAAAAGTATTGATTCTGAAAATGGCTACAAGTACTCCAAGTAAGGGTGGATAAATTTATAATACCTTTTGATCTTGATTTGCCGTAAGTGGCTGTAGCTATATTGAAATGGAGAAGTTATCTGGCCGGTTGTTGTTTTTTCTTTTGGGATTTTCTGAATCTCAAACCGTCGACATATCTGCTTACCGAACTTCTCATATTTTTTTTGAATATTTTATAAAAATAGTTATAACGATTTATGAAATTTTATTGCTATAAAAACAGTTATAATGATTTATTAAATTTTAATAGAATATTTTATTTTTTTGAATATTTTATAAAAAATAGTTATAATGATTCATGAAATTAAATTGCTATATTTCCATTAAAAAGATTTCTATATGTACGTATATATTTTCATTATAATTTGACAGTAAACGTTTAACTTAATATGTTATTATTTTAGAAATTTCCTATTTATTTCGAAAGAAAGTAAATGCAGTTTCATTTTTTTTATTATTTATCATATTTCTTTATTTGTTGATTTGGCTTATTTTTTATGATTTTTTTCGTTATTATTTGAATTTTTGGTCTTTGATTGTTTTGAATTGTTGGTAGTCCATTGGCATCCACCTAAACGCTTCGGGCAGCCGAACGGCCGAGCAGATCCTGGAGCCGAACCGGTCATAGACCCGATCGCCTAACCACTGAGCTATGTTTTGTTTCAGTATATATATTACATTTTATTTATTTATTTATCTTTATACTATATTTCCTACTTATATTTAATTTATCTTTCAAATTAAATCAATTTCCAAAATATTTAAGCATAAATAAATATACTGTAATTTAAGTTCTTAATGTTAAGAAATTTCTTACTTTAAATATTAAATACTATAAATAATAAATTTTAAATTAGATTACTATGCAGAAATACATGTAATTTTATAACAGCGTCATGTATGTGACGCCATTACTTATTTTTTGGTTGTTTAATGGCGTCACATATGTGACACCGTTTAATGCGTCTTTAAGTTTGATCTTATTTTTCGCTCTAGTGACGCCTTTTTGTTTAATTATTCGACGGCTTTTTTCTTTAGCTTCACATTTATATGTGAAGCTATTTGCTTGTAGGTTTAAGATGTAAACTTAATATAAAATACGAAAATGTAAAAGGCTCAGTTCTCACCAGTAAAAATTAATGTCTTACTCAATGACAGAGTAGTTCCATCACATATTTAACTAATTAATTACTAAAGAAAGTGTAAGGACTCGATTACTTATAAAACGACGAATAAACATTTAAAAGAAAATGAGAGAGAGAGAGAGAGAGCATGTAGAGGAACCATTTCTTTCTTTCCTTCTCTCTCTTTCTTTCTTTATTTATACTTATTTAGTTTTTTACTTCTGGAACCTAACATATATGAGGAATGCTACAACGAAGGGAGTGTGATATAACCAATAATTATTTAACTAGTAAAATAACATTTTTTATAGGACATGTATGCAACTAAAATGAAGGAAAAGAAAAGATGAGAATAGAAAGAGGAAAAACAAGTTATAATCATAATTATATGCTCATATATATATGCTCATCTTACAATCAAATTATAAAACGTTCATGCAATACATCATATATAATGTAGGATAGCTTTTATGCTTTGGCATAATAATGAAATACTATAAAATAAACCCAATTAAAAAAGGATAAAGAAATACGAACCAGGACAAGGGGAGCCAATACATGTTGACACTACACCAACACTTAAATTGGAAAATAAATTCGAATTGCAATTTATGACTAAGCTGAACGTCATACATTTGCTGGCTCTGTACTTAACAATTAATTGGTGTGTTATAGACTGCCAATTGATGAAGTTTAGAGGCTTCTTATTTAGTTACTGCTGCGCAATTTTGTCCTGATTATACTATTATATCAATATTCAATACAGTGTGGCGATGATTTATCGTAATGAGTTATACTTGTATATATGTCGAATACTAACAAAAAGAGGTACATAATTAATTTGTTTAGCTGATCAGGTGAGCACTTTGGCCATGGTTAATTATAGTGAAGGAGCTCCGTCCCAGTTTCAATTTATTGCTAGCTAATTCAGTTCAATCAATTCAATTGAATAGGACTTCTAAATATATACAAGGAGCATTCACGTTGTTGCCATCGAGATGTTGTGGATTATTAGCTGATCATTCCACGAACCAAAAGTTTGTTTTGAGATTTTAGGTTTGACGCATTCGTTTATTGAGTTGCGTTGTTATCTCAGTATAAAAAAAGGTAAAAAACAATGGTGCGTGTGAGTTAGCTTAGTGGTAGAGTGATTATAGTTGCCTAAATGTATTTTGTTTTATTTATTTTAAAAAAATAATTATAGAAATCTAGAAAATGTTTGTGTGATTGTAACTAGACCAACCATGGATCTAGACTGTAATAGAAAGGAGTTTCAATTGACATCAAAGACAGTTAGATTTATGTTCCAAATATAATATAATTTTGTTGGGCCGGACGAATTACCATCGAAAAGAAACACTCGTTCGAAAATTAAGTTTGTATTTTTTATGTTATTCTTCTTTTTGAATATGTTTGAATAAACATGGAGAAACTCAACATTAATGCACGTAACAGCCTTGGGTGGTGTGAAGATCCCAAGAGTATGAATGAGTTAATGTAGTGGAAGCATGGAATTCATACTCATAAATGTCATTTCTGCACTGTCCGTTTCCACGTTTATTTTTGAATCTTTGAATTATGTCAGAGTTTTCTCTCTATAATTTGTCATCTGGATTACTAAACACCGCCCAAAATTACTAGCCACCGCCCTAGAAAATTACCTTTTTGCCCTTACTACAGTTTAATTAGATTTTGGATCCTAGTTTAGTAATAGTTTTCTCTCTAAACAACTCATACGACGCAGCCGAACCGACACAACAGTGCCGCCGTCCGCCGCCATCGTACCGCCGCGTAGCCGCCGTCTGCCGCCGTCTGCCGCCGCACCGCCGCCATGTCCGGAAAAGGAAAAGCGCCGGTAATCTTATTTTTTCATCCGTCTATTGTTTTGATGGCGCGCCGTGCCGGGAGTGCACGGCGAGGCGCGGCGAGTATTTTATTCTGGCGTCGCCGTGGACGCCTTTAACCATGCTGAAGCGTCCGACGATTCCGCTTTGTCCATGGCTCAGCGTCCACGGCGGGCCGACTATGGTACAAACGTCCACGGCGGACGTCCAGACCATAACAGCGCCCAATCGGATACTGGCCGGCTGAATAAGCGTCGCCTCGGACGCTTCGACCACGAAATGGCGTCGGACGAGCGCTTTGCGTAGTTCTAGCGTCCGTTCGGACGCCCTACCATATTTTGGAAAAAAATAAAATTTTGAATTAATAATTAATAATGTGTATTCTTTTTATGATTATTACTTATTAGTTGTATTGTTTGCTAAATGCGAGATGAGAGGAGGAGCGGGCAAATCTATGCCGCTAGTCACGAGTTGATGGGTTCTGGAGCGCGTCACACCGAGCTCGTGGCGTTGATGCTTGGTCGTAGGCGGGAGGCGGGCGTAGGGGATTCGAGGACGTACCTTATCGATTTTGGTGCGAGGATTCGGCGAGTATTATTCGCACGATGAGGCCGACGATCGGGAGGGCGGTGATGATTCTTCTTCATTTTCGTGTGGGTTCGGAAGGGAGAGGGGGAGGTTTGTTACTTACGGGTCTACCAAGAGTAAACGGCGTAGGGGGAGGATGAGACATCTTGGATGGTTTCGAGGAGATGCTGGTGGCCCTATCGACGGCAGCGTTATCCCGAGTTTTGGTGGGCATGTCGCCGCGCGTATCTGGACTGGAGATATGAGAGGTTTTGAAGTGTCACACCAGATCGCTTGTCGAGCTTGAGCCGGTGGCGCTCGATTATGTCACCCTCTTTAGTGAGTCGGATCGGTGGGACCGGGTTATCCCACAGACCGGACGCCATGTTCGTACATATTGACTCCGTTGATTTACTGCGTTCGTTGAGCGGTGGCGGCCCGTACGAACTCTTTTCACATGCCGTCGGAGAGATGACCATCATGTTACATGATGTGTGGCGAATCCTTCGCATTCTGTCGAGGCGATTGGTTGATGCCGATAGCACATCTACACGATTGCAGTGGATGTGATGGAGGTTCTTGGAGTATCGCGGTTGGAGCTATTGAGTACTCACCGGGGTGGCGGCGTACTTATGGACTCGATTTTCGGTCATGTCGTGATGGGGGTCGAGTGGAGGCACCTGTGCCGTAGCTTGGATGTGGTTGTTATTTGGATCCACCTCGTTTGTTGACAAGAGTGGTAACCGGATTAGGCCTTCCCGCATATTGGAGGTGAGGGACGGTATGGATACTACCGGCCGGTATTCATGGGGTTCGCCGCATTGGCTTTCATGTACCGTCGGCTCGGTATCGCTAGTCGCGCGACTCCATGGGGATTTGTGGATGCCTACCCTCGTTCGGGCATGGATTTATGAGTATTTTCCACGCTTTTGACCTCATCGAGAGCGTATGATTGTTGACTCCACGGCCTCGAGCTTCGACATGGAGTGTCGGCCCAGGGTAGGGACGAGCACCGCCTCCGATCTTTACGTCGCGCATTGATCGATTGTGACGCAGAGGTATAACGATTCCTTCTAACAATATCACAATTCATTTAAAAATAGCTTGTCTAACTTGTTGATTACATGTACGCAGATACGGTGGTTGCCTTATGGCCCCGATCCGGTGAGGATGTCCCGAGGACCACATTCATTGGATGGCTACGATATCGGGATATTATCGAGCCATACATGCACAGTCGGGCATTACTGGCGGCTCGGTTATGTGCGACCATCCCTTTCCGATCACCGAGCCGAGAAAGCGGTTCGGGCGTGGTCGAGCAGATTGTACCGAGTTGACTATCCCATCCGGATGTCATCCGATGCTTGGATGATGTTTCCGGTGCATACATGCTTCCTCTCGCCGACTATGAGGCGGCTACTCATGATCAGGCCGCTTGCACCGATGATTACATTGAGTGGTATTATCGGTATTCGCACCCTCGCCATCGAACGACGGCGGACTGGATCGCTGATCCCTTCTCGTTCGAGCACCGATTACGTATGTTCTTTAACTTTGTACTTTGTTTGATTTCATCATACATTACTCATTGTATTATATTGTCTCTATTTTTACGGTGGGTGAGTCGATCCGTCGGTATTACCCAAAGATCTTGTATACACCTTCCCCGACAGAGACGGAGGCGACGACGATGCTCGAGGAGTTCATGAGGGTTTGGCATTTGGCCAACTGATTTTGTATTTTATATTTTGTTTGTGACGGTATTTTGTGTTGCGTTTTCGTTTTTTTGTATTTTGTATATGGATTGACACTTTCGTTTTGCATTTGGCACTTTACTTTTGTTTGTTTTTTCTATTCTCGCTTAGATAAACGAAAATTTTTCTCAACTATCAAGATCAACATAAAAGAAAATCAACTATCAACTATAAAGATCAACAAAAACGAAAATTTTATTAATTAAGGAACATACAACAAATAAAGTTTTACATCATACCGACTAATCTATTCCATTTTTCTCTCCCGCCGTATACAAATTCTCCCACCACCAACACTACTATCATGAATTCTAAACCAGCTTACTCGCTATGGCAGACAGGAAATTAGGCATTAAATCTGCATTTAATAAAATGTTTGTACGTATCTCCTAAATGACAAATGACAATCTTGGCTAGAGCCGTGTTGCCGCTGAGGGTGCTTTCAACGGCAAAGACAGTGAGACATGCAAATAAAGATCTACTGCTTAGAATCCGAATAGTATGACAAATGCATTGAAAATAGTAGCAATAGGGAATAAATCTTCAGCAATAGCCATCCAATGATCCGATCCACACGCACCACCATCCCATGTAATACGGCGAACCTCAGCTTCAATCCCATCATAGTAGATTGAACAGTTAGCCATTATTTCATTTGCAATGCATACACGTACAATACGCCATTTATCTTGGTCGCCAAATATGTAGTCGGCGATAACACGAAATCCGCAATTACCGTCTCCGGGGACATCGAGATAACCTTCAACAAACGGCAAAATAATTCCCGGTATCTTGTCGATATGGTGATAGTTACCAATCTCCACTCGGTGGTGTCCATCTGCAAATACATATAAATATAAAAAATTAGTCAAGAAGACTATTTTTATTTTTATTCCTAACGTTTTTTATTTAACTTGTAACATATAAATATAAAAAATTAGTCAAGAAGACTATTTTTATTTTTATTCCTAACGTTTTTTATTTAACTTGTAACATATAAATATAAAAAATTAGTCAAGAAGACTATTTTTATTTTTATTCCCAACGTTTTTTATTTAACTTGTAACATATAAATATAAAAAAATTAGTCAAGAAGACTATTTTTATTTTTATTCCTAACGTTTTTTATTTAACTTGTAGCATATAAATATAAAAAATTAGTCAAAATTACGATGAAGACGCATTGTGGTGATGCGTAAGAGTCTGCCACGACCAGCGGACGGCGAGGAACGACCACGACCCCTTTGGCTATACTCCCAACCACTAGGATCGCGTCTAGTCGATGAACTTCCTCTTCGACTCCTTAATCGCCGTATTCACTTGTGGTTCAACGTAACGCGTTTGATCGGGGTGAAGATGATCGTGGATCATAAGTGATACGTTACGGACAAGCCGCAGATCGCCTGTCTCGACCTCATCGACAAGGGCCTCGAAAGTACACTGGTCCTCCGATTCAAGACCAGAGAAGGATCGACAAATTTGGCCGTGTCACCACCATCACTAATAATAAGTGTTTGCCAAAATATGTGAAGACGACTAACACCGCATGGGGTCCGCGATTCCATATGTCTCTTGAGCTCACACGCACAAGGAATCGATGGGTGGTTTGGAGTGAACAACCGCAACGATCGTACACTTGATCACTTAATTCTCTCATACGTGTCAATTCATTCGACAAGAATCGCAGATAATAATGGGAAACACGACAGCAAGTAGTTGAACGGAAAACCGAATACACCACGCCCGCATTTACACCTAGACTGCTCAAGTGTGTATCCGATCTGCGTAAGTTGTGATTCAATCTCTGGTTCACTTTAGTGCGACGGTATCGAGGGCTCCAGGTGGAAGAATTAAGCCATTGCTTTAACTCGGCATGTGCACTCTCAACTCTACAAGTGGTTGTGTTTCCAAAATGAAGCACTTTATTCGTCCACGCAACAACGAACATCTCCTTGTATTTTAGCCATGTACCCTCAACGTATGATATCACCTTAGATTCCATCTCCGTATCCTTCATGAGTTGCACCGCTTGATCATATTCCTCTTCTACGCCGCTTCCATGATTTTCTTCCATTTCCCATTTTTAAACCTTTGGCCCATTTCTTTATCTTTTCCACAAATTCTGTAGACCTTGTCTTCAACATCCTTATTAATATGCCATGTGCAAAGTAAGTGGGCACTCTCTGGAAATATCTCTTCAATAGGACGCATCAATCCCAACTCACGATCCGTAACAATAGCCGTCGGATGAACATCAAACCCAAGCAAAATTTTCAACTTCTGTAACACCCACGCGTAGCTCGATTCGGTCTCATCTTTCATAATTGCATTGGCTATTAGGAAGTTCTTGTTACATGGAGTCATCCCGACTATCTCGAGAAATGGCATCTTGTACTTATTCGTTTTGTAGGTGGAATCCATGCCAATGAACCATCTGTAGGTCCGGATTAAGTTGATTGATGTTGGATGTGCCATGAACACGTGGGTAACAGCATTTGTATCCGGGTCGGCCTGCGTCCAATGTACGTAGTTATTCGTCACAGCCAAGTGGTGAAACTGACCGACGACATCTCTTTCTTCAAAATCATGCTTCCTCAAGTGGTCTCTATAATTATAGATATGTCGTCTAGTCGGTTTGTCCTCGGGAAATTTATTCTGAATGGCCGCCAAGATGGCACACGGCTTGGCTTGAGCAGCACTCATCTCACGAACAACTTGTTTGGCCGATTTACTCGACCCACTCATTTGACGATGCCCATCCTTATAAACAATAAATGAGTTATTGTGCATACCCTTACTCCCAGAGATCGGTCCGATTATCCAACCACTCAAGTCATGCAATTGTTCGGCCTTTATCCAAAATGTACACTTGCATGCTTTCGTCTTTGTGTCCTTTCGAACAATGACATCCAAATCTCGTAATACCCCCTCCGCACTGCTCACCACTACATCTCAATAGCTTTGTCTTTCCTTTATTCTTGTACGATGAAATGATCAACTCGAAACCAATTTGAAGAGCAATTTTTTCGCCCAAGCAATCGCATCACAATCACTAGCGAATATTTCGTCATTAACGAAATAACCACTATAATCAACGCCGTCGCCTTCAAATTCTTCCAATATAACTCAAATTTTTAATTGACACAATGTTAATAATAATACCAATAATATTATTATTAATATTTAAAATCGACAAAAAAGGGTCCAAAGGTCAAAAATTGCGCTGACCATGGCCGAGGCGTCGGCGTGACGCTGGCACCCAGACAGCGTCAATCGACGCTCGCCATGGCACAGCGTCAATCGGACGCCCGACCATGGTTCAAAGGTCCGTTTAGACGCCTAGACCATGGACAGAGCGCCCGTACCATGGTCCAGGCGGACTGGGACGCTGTACCATGGAACAAAGGAATATTCAGACGCCTGCGTCATTTTGTACGAAAAATTACCTCCAGATGCGAATTCCCGTCCATTTTCGTAGTTGTCGATAATATTGACGATATATATTTGATTGTGTGTTATATTCGAAAAAATTGAGCTTGAAAGATTTTGATGTGGTGTGGTGTTTAGAAATAATGAAAGACTTGAAATGGATAAAAAGGTAATCTTATAGGGCGGTGGCTAGTAATTTTGGGCGGTGTTTAGTAATACCCTTTGTCATTCACCACTGGAATAAATTTCCACATATACATATAAAAAACTTATCTTGTCCCATCCATCTCCGAAATCCAACAATTATTGTTCGAGATGAAATAACTGTACTTGAATATTCCTTGGATGCCAAAAATAAAATATCTCTCTCTGTCTGAAAATTACATAATGCCATAATGGAATTGAGTTGTACTCTGATGAGAAAGAGAAGAGTTAACACATTATAATGAAATTGGGAGTATTAAACAAAGCAAAGTTGGCACGGAGAAGGCGTGTCTGCGCATTCAAGCCATCTTCTCCAACCCTCCAACTTGCTACCTCCTCATTTACTTCCCATCTCTCTCTCTCTCTCTCTCTCTCTCTCTCTCTCTCTCTCTCTCTCTCTCTCTCTCTCTCTCTCTCTCTCTCTCTCTCTCTCTCTGCCCGGCCCAATAGGTGAGGCAAATGAAACCTCAGGCCCCCAATTTTGTAAAAAAATACGGCCCCAATTTTTTATAGTTTCTTTTAATATATATATATATATATATATTAAATCGAGAGATGAGTCCTTTCCTTAAGGCATGCTTGGTAGCTGCGCTCAATACCAGTTGTTGGGATGAGGCGATATATATAAGGGAAGAGATATACCAATTGCTTGGTAGCTTCGCTCCATCCAGGTATTTGAATTAAATTTGCCTACATATTGCCCTAAAACATGTGATTATAAGCAATTTTAATTCAAAACCACCTATAATTTTCATTGGCTTGTAGTTTGATTTGCTCTGCTCAGTTTCTCGGGTAAGAAATTATCCTTTTTTTAATTCTTGTATAGATTAAATTATTGAAACTTTAATTCTTTGATAGTTTGATTATAGTTACATCAACATGAATATTATTTTGTTAGGATTAATTAATATGATGTTGAAACGAATGGTGAATGCTACACTATGTATTTTAATTAGTTTATTATGCTTATTCTTTTATATTTTTATTATTGCAATATGGAGTCGTCAAAGCGAAAAACAAAGTATGCCTCTGGAGCTTCGAAAAGAAGAAAGAACAAAAACCACGAAAAATATGTGAAAGAACAAAAGAGTGTTCTTGAGAAAATGTTTATGAAGAAAGCCAATGGAGAAGAAGGTACAAGTAATAATGATGAAGTTGTAGTTAATGATGGTCAAGTTGATGTGGATGTTTGTAATGTTGAAGAACAAGTTGAACAAGATGTTATAGAAGAAGATGAAATTGTAGAGGAAGTCCGTGTTATTGAACAAGATGCTATTGATGGCGAGATGAATGGTGATGATGTTGAGGTACAAATTGCAATAGATGATGAGAAACAAGTGGAAGATGAAAGTACAAACATTTATGATCCCGGGAATTGGAGTACCATTTCTCAAACATTAAGAGATCATATGGTAAAGAAAGGCCCGCAAAGAGAAGTAGCCAAGTTCAGGTATCCAAAATGTGGTGGTAGACATTTTGCTCGCTCTTACTACACCCGTATTTTGAGTAATGGGGAAACACAAGAGAGGAGATAACTAGTTTATTCAATAAAAAAGAATATGGTGTTTTGCTTTTGTTGTAAATTGTTCAAGGGAAGAGACAATCATACTCAATTGGCAAATGATGGATTCAAGGATTGGAAAAATATAGGAAGGTCACTCAAGCTTCATGAAAGTAGTGATGTTCATATAAAGTGCATGACAAGTTGGATTGAATTGGAGAAAAGGTTTCGAACAAGTACAACTATTGATCATGATTTACAAGAGAGAATCATCAAAGAGAAAGAGCGATGGAGTGAAGTGTTGAAAAGAATTTTGGCGGTTGTGGAAACGCTTGCAAAATGTAACTTGGCATTCCGTGGAAGTAGTGAGAAGATTGATGAAGATAACAATGGAAACTTTTTAAGCATCATTGAAATGATTGCCAAATTTGATCCAATAATGAGGGAGCATCTTCGTCGCATTCGGGAGAAAGAAACAAGGAAGCATTATCTTAGCCATAAAATTCAAAATGAAATGATTCTTTTGTTAGCCAATGAAGTGAAGATGATGATTCTCAAGAAAATCAAGAAATCAAAGTACTATTCAATCATTCTTGATTGTACCCCGGACCTAAGCCACCAAGAGCAAATGTCACTTGTGATACGATGTGTAGATGTCTCGCCAACTTCTTCGAAGGTGGAAGAATTTTTTATTGACTTTTGAAGGTAGATGATACGACGAGGGAGGGATTTTTTGATACTCTTGTAAGTACTTTGACTAAACTTGACCTTGATGTTGATGATATAAAAGGCCAAGGATATGACAATGGGTCAAATATGAAGGGAAAAAACAAAGGTGTGCAAAAAAGATTGTTTGACATCAATCCTAGAGCCTTTTACACCCCTTGTGGTTGTCATTCTCTTAACCTTACTCTTTGTGATATGGCTCATTGTAGTACTCTTGCAATTTCTTTCTTTGAAGTTATACAACGAATTTATACGTTGTTTTCATCTTCAACCAAGAGGTGGGGTATTTTGAGGGGAGTTGTTAAAGGTCTTTCCCTTAAACCATTGTCACAAACTCGTTGGGAAAGTCATCTTGAAAGTGTGAGAGCCACAAGGTTTCAAGCTTCTCAAGTAAGGGATGCACTATTTTGCTTGGCCGATGATAGTGATGATCCAATGTCAAAAAGTGAAGCCGCGTCTCTTGCAAGCGAGAAAATGGAGAGTTTTGAGTTCTTACTCGCATTAGTTATTTGGCACAAGTTGTTGTCTCAAGTTAATGAGGTGAGTAAAACTTTGCAAACAGAGGACATGAACATTGAGAATGCGTTGACTCAATTGAAAGAACTTCTCTCTTTTTTCGAAAGGTATAGGGAAAATGGATATGAGGAAGCCTTGATTGAAGCTAATGTTCTTGCTATGGAGATGGGTATTGAACCGAAATTTCCTAATAAGCGTTCTCGTGTTAGGAAAAGACAATATGATGAAAGTAGTAGTGAAGATGTGATCATGTCCTGTGAAGAATCATTTAGAGTTTTTTACTTTAAAGATGTGATGGGTAATGCTTTGACTTCATTCCGAAGTAGGTTTGAGCAATTTGAAATATATCAAGAAACTTTTGGGTTCTTATTTGATTTGGAGAAATCGAAGATGTTGAGTGATGAATCGTTGAAGGCATCTTGCAATGGCTTGGAAATGCATCTAAAAAAGGTATGACGTCGGATATGGATGGGGGAGACTTGTTTGGGTTGAAATAATTGAGAGAGGTGTTGCCAAAAGGGAAAATTGGGGCAATTGAAATGTTGAACTATTTGAAGGACATGGATGGTTGTTATCCAAATGTCTTGATTGCTTATAGGATACTCCTCACGATACCCGTGACCGTTACTTCCGCCGAAAGAAGTTTCTCTAAGTTGAAGTTGATTAAGTTATACCTTCGGTCTACAATGTCACAAGATAGATTGAGTGGATTAACTATGTTATCAATTGAGAATGATTTGGTTAAAAAGCTTGATTAGTGAATTTACTTCTAAGAAAGCAAGTAGAGTTGTATCAATGAAGTAAAAATATTATATTCTTTAGAAAATTTATTGAATCTTATTATTTATAAAATGTAATTTTTTATATTTATTTTATTTATATTTGAGGGCTTTTTTTTCAAGTTTGTTTCAGGCCCCTAAAAACCTAGGGCCGACCCTGTCTCTCTCTCTACACGTATCTATTCTATTTCTCATACTCATACAGTCATACTGCAGTATGTATATTTATATAATTTATCAAAAGGAATGCCTAGTCATCACAACTCCAAGGGTCTGTTTAGTTGGGCTTAAAAGGATGGATATCAATATATATCCCTATGTTTAAGGTGTTTGGTTACTTTTTAAATGGCCCTGAAAAAAGATAAGGCCCGTTTCTCTTTTTACGGGCCTATATGATAATTCATTGGAGGGAGGAGGTGTGATATCATATCTTGTTTTATAGAGAGCATCTTATTATTATTCGAAATGTCAAAAATACCCCTCAGCCCTAAAAGAGGAGCATTCATCATCCTAATAAATAGCAGTGCCCTCTTTTTGTTTCTGTAGCCCTAAACGGTGACCTATTCGTCTTCTCTCTGTTCCTCTGAAGATTTAGCTATCGCGTATGAAACTTTTCAGGCGATGAAACATCTCCTCTTCGTCTTCTCTCCATTTCTCTGAAGAAAATTTTGTCTATCTCGTAAGAAACTTTTCAGGTGAAATCTTTTAGAATCTATGTTATTTGAAAGGGTTACATCTTTTACTTATTTATCTGCCCAGATGATTAATTTAAACTCCCCTTGATGCATGCGTCTTTTGTATCATTTGTTCTTCAGGTGGATCCGGCTTAAAACATTTAAGCTTGATATCTTGTATCTGAGTGTTGTCAACTGAGGGGAAAAAAAACTATATGTGCTTCGATTTCATCTGTGTCTTGAATGAAATGTAACTGCTAATCTTGTTGCAAGAAACATCTTCTGCAAATTTTTATGTACTTGTGTGGCAATACTGATAATTTAGTTCATACATATGGAGACTTGCTTGTCGAAAGGATTTAATTTGAATGTATGTTTGTGTATTTCCGAGATTTGTTTGGTCGTGATATTGTGGAAGTTGGAAAGAGCCAAGAGGGATTGTGAAATTTGAGGAAAAAGGCTACCATAACCAAAGACATTCCACATGGAAGATAGAAGTCTTGGTTTGGATATACAAACATCCTCCGTATTACTTATTTGAAAGGGTTACATCTTTTTTTAATCCATCTATTCTGGATCTTTTTTTCTTGTATTGGGATTGATTAATTGATCTCTTTATATGCTTATCATTATTCGTTTAGTTATTCAACTTTGAGAAAGCTGATTTAATCCTTTCAATATTACTTGCTCGATTAGTTACTGAATGCATAAATAATTTCTCACTAAGCACTACTACTTTGTTGCAGTAAAGATGGATCCATTAGCAAGGAAAAATGCAGAAATTGCGTTAGTAGTGGAGGAAAGTATGTTCCAATTTTTTATTTTGATGGTTGTTGTATTGAGTCGATATTGAGATATGTTTTTATTTTTTGTTTCATAGGGTTTCTTGGGATCCTTAGATGGTACATATATTGATGTCACGGTGTCTGAGTCTGATAAACCACGATATCGGACAAGAAAAGGAGATATTGCTACTAATGTGCTGGCTGTTTGTGATAGAAAGATGCGGTTTGTTTATATGCTATCAGGGTGGGAAGGATCTGCTGCTGACTGTAGAATCCTCCGGGATGCACTTGGTCGCCCTAATGGCTTTAAAGTTCCTCAAGGTGATATTATTTTTATTTTCATGGTAAATGCAGCAAATAAATGACTTACCAATTGAGAATTCTCAAACTATAATTATTTATTTTGAACTAGAATGTCATTCATAGTAATCACCTGATTTTAGAGTATCTTTACCAGGTCAATTTTATCTATGTGACACTGGATAAGCAAATGCGGAGGGTTTTTTGACACTGTATAAAGCTGTTAGATATCACCTTGATGAATGGGGGCAGGGAAGATCAGCACCACAAAACTATCAAGAGTTCTTCAACATGAATCATTCAAAGGCGAGAAATGTAATTGAACGTACATTTGGTCTGCTGAAAAAGCGATGGTCCATTCTTAGAAGCGCAACATTTTATCCCATCAAAATACAGAATAGAATGATACTAGCATCACCTTTGATCCACAATTTCATTAGGACCGAGATGCCTGTCGATCCATTGGAACAACACCTAAATGATGTACCACTGCATCATGATGAAGACAATGTGGGAGATTTCATTGATAGTGTACAACCATCACAAGCATGGTCCAATTGGAGGGACAACCTTGCTCGCTCGATGTTTAACGAATGGAGGGCCTAGCTTGAGTTCTTATAGATATTATGTCTTTTATATATAAATGTTGTTAAAAATGTTAGCTACACCTGTTACATTGTGTAGGTTCAATTGAAAACTTTTGGAAAATTCTATGGTGGTGTGGATATTTTCCTATTATTTGATATTATACATGTGTTTCTAGTAGTAAATTCTATGGTGGTGTAGAAACTTTTGGAAAATGATATGGTTGATATTGTGGTAATGATTTGACTAATTTGGCTTGCTAATCTAGTGGTTATGGAGGTTGTACCAAATCAACCACAACGCACTAGAAATGACAAAGGACGAAAGAGCTAGAGTTCTTGTGAAGAGGAAGTGCTACTTGGAGGGCTGAAGGAGTTCATAACCCAAGGATGGAAGTCTGGTAATGGTTTCCGAGGGGGCTATCTTAATCAATTGGAAAAGATCATGAAGATGACTTTTCCTAATACTGACCTCAAAGGGAGCCCACATATCAACTCACGTATCACTACGCCAGTTTATTCTCCATGCTTCATAGAACCGGTGTCGGACTCAACCTGGAAACAAATATGGTGGAGGCCCCCGATGAAATTTGGGCTGCCTGTATTAAGGTAATTTATGTATTATTTTTTTGGATACGTGGTCGAATACTTGTAGACTAATATAGTAGTTGCATGTGGTGTATATTAGTTACATGTTATAAATTATGATTTCAGATTGACCCAAACTTAAGACTGATGAGGTATAAGTCGTGACCACTATATGGAGATGGTGCGAGATATTTGGCAAGGACAGGGCAAATGGTACTGGTGCAGAGGACTTTGGTCAAGCATCAAATCCTCTTAATGAAGCTGCGGACCCTCCTCCATGAGGACTTAGGCTCTGTTCTTTTGGACTGAATGAATCTGAACTGAACTGAACTGAAATATATATTAAGGGTAAATAATAATAATAATAATAATAATGGTAAATAATAATAATAATAGTAATTAACAACAACAACGATAATAGTAATATTATTAGTAATAATAACAATAATAATAATTAAGATTAATAATAATAATAATAAGAAGAAGAAGAACTGAAATCGAATCGAATCAATCGAATCAACCGAATCGAATCGAATGGACCTAAATCGAATCGAATCGAATCAAAACTAAAAAATAAGTCCAAAAGAACAGGCCTTAATCAGCAATTTGAGACGCTTTTTGAGGATGCTGAGGAAGACACATACTCGATGTCTAGTTGTCCATCTGCCACTGCTTCGGGCAGCAAAAGTAGTTCGCGAAAAAGAAAGTTGCCTGCCCCTTCAGACCCATTGTGTGAGATCGTCAATAACTTTTGTTTGACAGCTTCTCAGCGATTGGGTGAGATTGCACAGCGTATCGGGCATGAAGTAGATGTATCCAACGCCCGAAAAGATTTACGATGTTGTCCAGACCATGGGTGGACTGACTTTGCAGCAAAAACTGCGTGCTACACATCTAATTGCTCGCAACACCGAAGACCTTGATATTTTCTTTTCACTGCCTCCAGAAGTTAGAGAGGAATGGACACAAATGTTGTTGGGTGGAAAGCTTTGAAGGAGGAATATGGATATATATATATATATATATATATATATAGCCTGTGTGTGAAATCATTTGTAAAAAGTCTGTTAATGAAATTTTTTAATTGATTGTTCTAGATAAATTTGCTCAAAAATATTTACCTAATTTTGTATTTTATTTCTTGCAAATTGAGGAGGGTTTTACTTTTTGTTTCGATTTAAAGTGAAAGTGAAAGTGTGTGTTTGTGTGTGTACGACTTTGTTATTGTTTTTAAATTTCAAACTTGGTGATGAAAGTGTGTGTGTTCATGTGTGTGTACATATATAAGGGCCAAGAACACAAGTATTCCATGGCAAAGATAGATAGAGAAAGAAAGTTAAGGACAATAAGGTAAATTGACTTTTTTAATATGGGTGATTACAGTTTTAACACAAGTGAACCAAATGCCATATTATATATTATGGATGTTCAATAGGAACTTGTGAATGCCCAAACCAAATGACATAATATTTATCATAAAATAACTCATCTATACTTAATAAATACCTATATCACTACCAATATCGGGGGTTTAGCCGACGACTTTTAAGTCGTCGGCTAAAGGTCAATGTCATCGGCTAATCCCCTCAGTCGTCGGCTAAAAAACCGTAGGTCGATATTCGTCGGCCAAGGTTTAGCCGACGACTTTTTGGGTAGTCGTTGGCTAAAGCTCGAAGTTTAGCCGACGACTTCACCCCGTCGGCTAAATAGTTAAGGTTTTAGCCGACGATCGTGAAAAATGTCGTCGGCTAAAGTGTTTTTAAAAAAAATATATATATACTTTAGCCAACGACATTTAACTACAGTCTTCGGCTAAAGTATTTTAAAAAAATATATATACTTTAGCAGACGACATATAGCAATGGTCGTCGGCTAAAACATTTTAAAAAAAAAATAATATACTTTAGCCGATGATTTTTGTAAAGATCGTCGGCTAAAACCTAATATAAAAAAAATCAATTCAGATTTTGGGATCCCAAAACCTGTTTTTTTGCACCTGCAATTTTTATACACCAGCTTCCATTATAAAAAACAATCAACGCACAACACATTCAACTAATACCATCAATAATATGCCCAACATTATATGCAACACAACGCACAACACATTCAAGAACATAAATTTCATCAACATACTAGTAGCGTCAATAAAATCACTAACACAATTCTAACACAAATATAAATATACAAGAGTCCTACAACAACACAACTACAATCCACTACCAAAATCATCTAAATGTCCAAATGTAGAAGTAGAAGGATTACCACCATCCCATAGATCCTCGTCACGAGGCTGTGAAGATGGGGTCTGACCGAAGAGAGAAGGCGGTGGAGCAGGTGCCTGCAGTCCAGCCTGAGTAATGGTCTGAGTCAGCGTCATCATATAGTCCATCATGGCCTGCTGCTGTCTCTGGAAACTCACTGCGACTCAGTCCTCTGCTCGCTCTCATGTAACCGTGTCTGAGTCCTCATTTCATTCTCAGCTCTGAGCTCCCTCTCCGCCCTCAACTGCTCCTCGAGATAGGCAGTCCGTGCATCCCGTCCGCGATGGCGCCGGAAGTCGGGGGTATCTTTCAATAGGCTGTGACCCTCGGTTCCCTTCATCTTAGTGCGGTACCGACTACCTATAGGAGGGTAGACAGTACCCCACACCCTAGCGTAAACATAAGGATCGGCCTGATCGATCTGTCCAATGACGGAATTGAGGTCGGTATCCGCTAAGTCTGGATACTGCTCCCGAGCAATCTCAGCAAGCATCCTCTGAGACTCCTCCCGCACACGCTCCTAAATTATTATGAAAATAAATATTTAAATATCAATAAAAGTATGATGCAAAAGCATTTAGTTTATTACCAAAATAAAATAAAAAAGACTTGCATGCTCTTTGGGACAATTCGGATATGCTTTCTGAGTCACGTAGGCAAATGTGTCCACCGAATCACAAGAAGTGGCCTCGTGCGCAACTCTCGCTAACAACCGCGAACCCAGACTGTGATGGTCAGTCAGACCAGCACGATTGGTCGTGTTGGTCAAGCTAGTCGCCTTCAAAAAAATATTGCAAGATTTACAAGATTTTACAGACAATTAAAAAATGACATATATATTAAAAATAATTTCATACCATGAACTCCGGGTCGTGAAAATGGGCGCGTAGCCACTTCCACTCGTACTCCCGGAACTTGAATTCTTTCGGGGTAGCCTCTCGGGTATCACCCCAGCCTGTCCAGAACATGTGCATCTCATTTTTCCAAGATTTGTACCCACAACACACGTTGCACAACATATACTATTCGTAAGAAAAAAAAATTACGCAAACAATGTAGATACAAAATAAATTAAAATGACTTACTTGGTAGACTGCACCTCGTCACACCAAGTACGTAGTAGAGAGTCGGGAATGACAAACCACACCTATGAACAACATAAATACGCAATATTTTAAAAGCATCACATATTGCATTTTGAAGAACTACGTGTTGATTGAAAAACACTTATTAAATTTTTAATAACTTACCGACATAGAATTGTTCAAAGCATCCTTCACGCACTGCGGCACGTCTCCCTAATCGGGCCACAAAATGGGGACTCTGTCCCGAATGACAAAGCCCACATTACGGCTATATGACGCCGTAGCGTCAGAAGACATCACCGGCCGTCCGTGTCTGTCTAGAGGAATCTCGTAACGGCCATGCTTACTGACGTACGAGTCGAGCGACAGACCCTTTGCCGGGCCACGAGTCTTCTTTTTTTCTTCTCCTCCTCAACTACATTTTTCCCCTTCTCATTCTCCCTCTCTATCTCCTCGTACAATTTCGTCTTTGAAACCCGACAACTCCGCCAACGCATGTTATCTGGCCAAGACTCGTAGACTTACGCCTCCTCAGGGCTAATCAATCGAACGGAAACTCGGACTCCCATCTCATCGACCTCCGGAATAGTCAGAACCATCGGAGGCATGAATAGACTCGGCGGCGGACCGTGGGGCACCGCCGATGAGGAACTCCGTACATCTCCTAATATATGAGGGCTAGACGTGGGTCGGTGGATGGGAGGCATGCGAGTCTCCGTCCGCGAGGGAGTCGACCGTGGTGTCTGAAAGGATAAACGCCGCGCTAGTGCAGCGGGCTCATCTGTCGCCCTCAGAAAATTGTCAGCGTTCATGACGGTAGCTTCTAGTATCTGGCGGGCACGAGCGCTACTCTGAGATATGTACTGAGTAGCGTGATCCGCCCTACTAGAGGCTTCCGAACTCCCCCCCGAATCAGGAGTGGTCGACTTTTTCGACTTCTTCCCCAACGCTTTCTTTATTCTATCCATCTTCAAAAATAAAGAAACATACAGATATTCAAAAATTCGACATAGTTTCCATAGTAAATTAACAATCACACAACAATAATTATCAATGCCATACCACGTTAATCTTTCGATTAACACCGCTATACAATCCCTTCCTCCTCAAACAAATTCATCAAATATTTCATAAATTCATAACTCATCAAACAGTTTACCTAATTCATCACAAAATTCATCATATTTCATCCAATTCCCAAATTCATCAAATATTTCATCCAATTCCCAAACTCATCAAACAATTTACCTAATTCATCACAAAATTCATCATATTTCATCCAACTAACAACTAACAAGACCAAAACTAAATTAAACACAAAATATGGGAAATACTAAATTCATCAAATAATCTAAACAAATTCATCAAACAAATAAAATAAATTCATCAAACAAGACAAAAAAAATGAAAATGGTTACCTAGCTGAACGAAACGGCGGGGCCGAGGGCGGACGGGGCGATAAGGGCGCTGGCGACGGCGGGCGAGGGCGCTGGCGGCGGCGGGATTGAGGCTGCCGTGACGGCAGCGGTCGGTGGGGCAAAGTGGCGGTGTGTTAAGTTACGGGCCGGGATGGGGTCGGGTCCTGGGACGGGGTCTGGGGTGGGGTTGGGGAAGAGAAAAGTAAGAAAAGAAGGAGAAAAAATGTATAAATATTTAGGGGTTTAGCCGACGACAAGATCTAAGTCGTCGGCTAAAGCTTTTTAAAAAAAACTAATATACTTTAGCCGACGACCCAATAGTCGTCAGCTAAACCCCAATTTTTTTTCCCCGATCGCGATCCCAAATCCAGACCGCGTGACAGCGCCCCCCCAAATCATCCAAACCGCGGTCCCAGCCCTCTGGATCGCGATCCAATATTTAGAGGTTTAGCAGACGACTTCCACCAAAGTCGTCGACTAAACTCCAATTTTAGTCGATGACTTCCCCTCAAACTTGCACAAGATATAGATGACTTCATCTTGCATTTGACGCAAATCAGATCTCTTCACTTCTCTCGTACATAATTTCTGTAAAAATCTTGACAATGCAACACACGGCTCGACCACCTGTTTTGGTAAGTACGGTCGAATAAATACCGGAAATAGGCGTTGGAGTAGGATATGACAATCATGACTCTTCAAACCAATTAACTTGTTCTCCCTGAAATTAATGAATCTTCCTATATTTCCAGCATACCCGGTAGGATACCTAGCAGTCTTTATCCACCAAAAAATCTCGGTTCCGCTTCTACAAGGATGATAAGCTGCCTTAGGCATTTTTTGTTTTCCCTTGACAGTCTTCAACCATAAATATTTTCTTATGCTCATTTCTTCCAAACCTTTGCGTGCTTTTGGCCCGTCTTTGGTCTTTCCCTCCCAACCTAAGATTGTCCCAACCACACTTTCGCAAACATTCTTTTCAATGTGCATGACATCTAAGAAGTTCCTTATCAGTAACTTGGACCAGTAAGGCAATTCCCAGAATATAATTTTGTGCGACCAATACTTATACCTGTCGGGCCTTTCAGGGGTTGCTGCAATCACATCAGGATGGTTGCTAAGATGACCAAAATCGTACTCATTAAGAATCGATAGTATTTCATCACCTGTCCATTGTCGTGGTGGCTCGCCCATTTCTACAGTGCCATCAAATGCTGCAGCATCCATACGCTACTCATGTTCCCTCTCAAGCCATATCCGATGACGCATTCAGATAACTTTCCTACAGTGGTACCTAGCACAATCTGCATTCAAACACACTAGACAACCTCTATATCCGCTAATAACCGATCCAGACAACATTCCATATGCAGAAAAATCACTAATAATGTCGATACACATGGCGTGCAAGTAGAACGTCTCGGACGAATAACTGTCGTACGTGGGATGACCTTGCTCCCACAATAATTTCAGCTCCTCTATCAAAGGTCTCATATACACATCGATACACTTTCACGGATATCCCGGCCCCGGGACTAACAAGGTCAACATATTATACTCCTTCCGCATACACATCCACGGAGGAAGATTGTAAGGAATCACTACAACAGGCCATATGGTATATGAAAGACTCATGTTATCAAAAGGATTGAAACCATCAGATGCAATCCCGAGCCTCACATTTCGGATATCTGAAGAAAAATTCGGATACTCCCTATCTATATACTTCCACGCCTCTCCATCCGAAGGGTGTATCATAGTATCCCTGTCATTAGTGCGCGGCTCGGCGTGCCTTCTCATTGCTTTTGCCGTGTGAGAAGACATAAAAAACCATTCCAACATGTCCTTCAGTGGAAAATACCAAAGTACCTTCACCGGTTTCTCTTTTCCAGAAGGAGTGATCCTATATCTCTCTGTATCACATACAGGACATCTCGTGAGGTCTTCATTAGGATGCCCCCAGAATAGAACACAATCATACATGCAGACGTGGATCTTAATGTAGGAAAGACCAAGATCTTTCAAAATTCGTCTCATTTTAGTATATGTGTTAGGAAGACGATGACCCTGTGGAAGCATATTACTCGTAAGCTCCAAGTAATCATCCACAGACTTGATAGATGATCTGTTTTCCACCTTTAATCTCATCGTTTCAATGACACAATCAAGAATAGTCATGTTACACCCTTGGTATAGAGGGGTCTGTTGGAGCTGAATTAGCTTGTTGTACCTGTCAAGCCCAGCAGTATTGCAAGGCATCGGTCTATGGGGTCGTGGGATTGGCTTAGTTGGTACACACGTCTCGGAATAACCAAACACATCATCAATCAATCTCCTCTTCGGATCGGTGAACCCGTCGTTACCACTGAATTGTCCGTGATCATACGGAATAACAGAATTCGGAGCTTCACCGTGGTATATCCAACATGTATATTTACTACAAAAATCATTCTTCTTTAGATGCTCCCAGACCTCATCAAATGGAAAATGATACATATCACTGCGACATCTACATTTATTACACGGACAGTAGTGCAACGTATTACCACTGTCGTGCTCTTTTACAAATCTCATAAATTGCTTCATCCCATCCATTACTCTTGGATCCCATTTTCGTAACCCAATCCAACTCTTGTCCATCCTGAAAATGTATAAATTTTCCAATATTAATCCAACTAACCAATATTGTTCAAATTATAAATGGAATCACAACAAACAATTAATCATAATGATTATCATCACAGAAATTAATCGTTATAAAGAAAAGCTTTCGAATCTACAACATGAGTAATACAAAGTTTCGAAATTATAATAAAAAATACAATAAAATACCTTAATTAATCGAAATGGTGATTATAGCAACTGCTAGAAACCTTCGTCACTCCAGCTAGCACAACTCAAAGTAGCAACACAAACTCAAAAAATACACAAAGGGGTTTCCAAGAACCAGGTCGATCTTTTTCGCAAGGTCACAATACTCAAAGCAACTCACAAGCTTTTTTCGGGAATAACTGACAGAGTCGGGAATAGAAAGGTGCTCTTTAGCGGGAGAGGGGCAAGATTGGGTTGGTGTTTCGTGGACTATATATAATTTTAAATTAGAGGTTTAGTCGACGACTTGATCTGGGTCATCGGCTAAATCCCATTTTTTTTTCGAAAAGGGTTTAGCCGACGACCTAGATCAAGTCCTTTAGCCGACGACCCAGATCAAGTCGTCGGCTAAAATTGTTTAGCCGACGGTAGTACGGGTCGTCGGCTAAAGTGTAAAGTTTAGCCGACGACACTTAAAAGTCGCTTTTTTTTTTTTTTTATTTACAAAAAGTGTGAATTTTGGTAGTGTATATAATACTAAAGTTTACCGACTTCAAACCAAACGGACCCCAACCGTAAGAAGTTGGATGATTCAATTTTTTCTTTCAAAAAAAGCTACCAATGGGACTACCCTTAGTGAAATCTCCCAAAACTCTTTTACGCCGGTATTTTTTTTATCATTTAAAAGAAAAACTATTTCTTTCACCCTCTTTTACAAATTAATTTGTTATACATAGTGTATATATGCAAAATTATATTAATTCTACCGCATATCTATCAATTTTATAGGTGCGATCGGTTAGTACTAAGGGCGGTGCCTCATTAAACATTAAATATAACTGAAATTTGTTGTGTGTTTAGGTGATATTTCTAATATATGTTGATGTCTTAAAAAACAAACAAATAACTAAGAACTTAAACAAACGAAGGAAAAATAGCCGACTCACAAATCTTATATGAGAATCCCACGGCGACATCCGTGGTTGAATCAATAACGATAAGTTGGCAGATTTTTCGTCCTTCAATCAAATGAAATAACAACAACAATATGGAAGAACTAAGAGCTATGTGTTGCTAAGAATCTAAGAAAACCTAAAAATATATAGTTTTTTTCTAAAAATCATTGCAGGGATTTAAATTGTTCAACTAAAAATTCGAACCGCGGTCGGTATCAGGAACTCATTGATTGTTAGGTTACCTTCTGTCTCTTCGCGCTCGATCGACCAAATCCAGGCGTGTGGAGCTTCACAGGTCGTCTTATTTCTTATTGTTCTTGCCCGAAAATTAAATAGGCCTCGATACTGAAAATATAATTAATATGAAAACTGACTACCACATCAAACGAAGTACTCCAAAATAGACAAAATTCTAACATTTACATCGTGAAAAAAATAATATGGAAAAGTGTTTTGCAGTTCTAGAAAAAAGAACTCGTTGAGAAGAAAGGTCAAACATGGAATGAGTTATGTAGTTAGTCCTCAATTGTTGATCTCCACTCACATCTTGAAACTACGTAGTCTCAATTTCAACGTTCATAGAAATCTTTAGGACCTGTTTAGTTGGAGGAAAAAAATTCCAATTTTTATTTTTTGGTTTTCAAGAGTTCTCCAAATTTTTCACTCCTTCGAAGAATATGAAAAATTGGGAAAATATGTTTAGATACGATTTGATGATTTTCTGGAAAACCAGGTATTCTATTTTTCCAAATTATAAAACTCACCCTTGTTTATAAAGGAAAATTATGGAAAACTATCCAAAATAGTTTTCCAATTTTGGTGATTTTCTGGAAAATTGGGAATTCTATTTTCCAGCACTTTTCTTGGAAATATCAACCCAATGAACATATTTTTTGAATTCCGTATATTCTTAGAAAAATTTTCTGGAAAACAGGGTTGTTTTCCACCAACTAAACACACCCTTAGCTATTCATTTTTCTCTTTTGTTTTCTATGGTAAATGAATCGTATTTTATGTGTGGAATGATTTTTAATTCTAGGAAATTTCATATATGAGAAACTAATGGGTCAAATCCTTGTTGAACTCATCTAAATTTAAAAAAGGTATATAAATTATGCATTACATGTACATAGAAAATGCCCCCGAATATTCGTAATGCAGAAATTTCAACCTGCTTCGAGTGGCAGATTGCTATACGACGGCGTTATGCTCCAAAGAACATGATGTGAGCTTTATCCCCAACGTGGACAATCATGGCCACCAGACATCGTTTCTCCCACCTAGCGCCATCGAAATACCATAATTTATTTCCTCCACCAATCTCTATCGGGTCGGGGGTGGGAGCCCTGGGAGCGAGAAATTTCGCTTTTACGCTACAAGAAAATGCCCCCCCCCTCGGTTCTTGTTTCGTCCTTCTCGAGCTTCAAAACTATCCAAACTTCGACTTCCAAATCTTGGTACCTAAATTTGCCGACAGTAATGAATTTGATCAATAAATTAGAATACACAAAGACAAATATAGTTAAAACAAAACATTAAAGAAAATGAGGAAAAAAGATTTTTTGCCCACTTTATAATAAAAAATTATTGTTGCCCACTTTCATAAGGAGCATGCACCATAAGTCTAATTGACGAAAATAAGTGTTAACCAACTGTCTTGGCGCAGTTGGCCACCTGATTTTCAATTTAGTTGGAAGTTAGGGGTTCAATTCTTAGTGGCAACATTTTGAAATTGAATTTCTCAAGGCTCAATGATCCTTTAGTCTTTGATTAAGGGTTAGGTCCTAGCCTCCCGGGGTAGCTGGCGGATAGTTACAATATCATGTGCTTCAAATGGCAGTGTGGGAGGCCTGACCTTGCTGGGAACATGCGGTTGGACTATGGAGACCCGACATGCCTATCTATCGGGATCCAGCATGGAGCAATCACTTGGGGGATAACTCATTGTGCGCAGAAGTGGAGTATATTTAATTGTTAATCAGGTACATTATCTCGCGGTTTAACTGAAAGCTGTTCTGAATGACCGAAAGTGTTTCTTATAGGATTAGTCATACGTTGTATGGATCACCTATGTATCAAAAAAAAAAATACTCCCTCTGTTCCAGCCAAAGGTTGACAGAGGGTGTATATTTGGTTATTTTAGGTAATGATTGGTATAAGTAATGATGATTAAATGTGTGGTGGAGATTAAAAAGTAAAAAGTATTGATGATGAATGAGTAGTGGAGATTAAAAAGTAAAAAGTGATTGTTTGATTTGATTGTAAAAAGTGATATATGTAAACTTACTAAAGGAATTATTTTTTGATAGAAATGTAAATTTTTGGGCGGGACGGAGGGAGTATATTAAGTGTTTATCTTGTTTTCCGCAAAAAGTCTTTATACTTATCAAAAAAATGTGTAGTGATTCAAGGTATCCGATCGTATTATACGACGGCTACGTCGAACTACCCGACCATATCCAATCGTACACGGTCGGATACCTTAAGCTAGCCGATTGTTTATACGGTCGGATATATCATATGACTGGATACATAAAGTCTTTACATTTTTCTAACAAGTGTATGTATTTGATATTACCCCAAAAAAGGTATATTTGTATTCATCAATGTTTATACTTGTTTTTGTATTTAACATCAAGGGGTCACGTTACATTGAAAATTGATTTTTGCGTGAGAATTGCGAATTAAGGATTGATATGAACAAAAGCATAAAACATATGGATGAGAACTACAGATATGACGAGCAAAGAGAGTGGAAATCCTCCAATTCACATATGCTTCAGTCAGATTTCAGTATGTGAACTCTACAGATCATCATATTTCAGTATGTGGAACTTCAGTATGCAAATCATCAGGAATTAAAACGAATTCTCGAACAAATCTTTATCAAAAATCATGTACAATTTAATGTTGCATTTAATCCAAGTCTTCACAAAGAATGTATGTATGCCGGAACATACTTAATTGCATATACCCCAAAACATTGGAAATCCGTATAAAATCTTTTTTCCCAGAAGATCTGTCTTTCCAAAATAGAGCATGATTTTAAAACCCCGGACGCCAAATAAATGCTTAAATAACCTAATTGATTGATCGGATAGGACGTGCATTAATTGCATCCTAGCGCGTGGCTGACATGGCAACCCTTTTTCTTGCCCACTCTTACACGATCACCAATAAGGGCATGTATATTTTTACTGGATTACTAAACACCGCCCAAAATTACTAGCCACCGCCCTAGAAGATTACCTTTTTGCCCTTAATTCAGTTTAATTAGATTTTGGATCCTAGTTTAGTAACACTTTTCTCTCTAAACAACTTATCCGACGCAGCCGAACCGCCACAACACTACCGCCGATAAGCCGTCGTCCGCCGCCATCTTACCGCCGCGTAGCCGCCGTCTGCCGCCGTCCGCCGCCGCCATGTCCGGAAAAGGAAAAGCGCCGGTAATTTTATTTTTTCATCCGTCTACTGTTTCATTGGCCGCGCCGCCGTGCCGGAGTGCACGACAGAGGCGCGGCGATTATTTTGTTGCAGGCGTCCGACGATGACGCCTGGCCATGGCACAGGCGTCCCTCGATTCCGCCCGCCCATGGCTCAGCGCCCACGGCGACGCCACTTATGGTACAAACGCCCACGACGGACGCCCGTACCATGGTACAGCGCCCAGACGGACGCTTAGCCGCTGGATAAGCGTCGCCTCGACGCTTCGACCACGAAATGGCGTCCGGACCGACGCCCGTATCAGTGGTTCTAGCTGCTCCTGGACGCCTTGACCATATTTTTGGAAAAATAAAATTTTCAATTAATAATTAATAATGTGTATTCTTTTATGATTATTACTTATTGGTTGTATTGTTTGCTAAATGCGAGATGAGAGGAGGAGCGGGCAAATCTATGCCGCTAGTCACAGAGTTGATGGGTTCTGAGCGCGTCACACCGCAGCTCGTGGTGTTGATGCTTCCGTCGTAGACAATGGGAGGCAGAGCGTAGGGGATTCGAGGACGAACCTAAAACAGATTTTGGTACTGATGATTAGAGCGAGTAAAAATCGCACGATGAGTCCGACGATCAGGAGGGCGGTGATGATTCTTCTTCATTTTCGTGCCGGGTTCGGAAGGGGAGAGGGGGGAGGTTTGTTACTTCTGGGTCTACCAGTAGTAAACGGCGTAGGGGGGAGGATGAGACATCTTGGATGGTTTTTGAGGAGATGCCTGGTGGCCCTATCGACGGCAGCGTTATCCCGAGTTTTGGTGGGCATGTCGCCGCGCGTATCTGGACTGGAGATATGAGAGGTTTGCTGAAGTGTCACACCAGGACTGCTGCTTGTCAGAGCTTGAGTCAGTGGCGCTCAGTTATGTCACCCTCTTTAGTGAGTCGGATCAGTGGGACTGGGTTATCCCACCTGACGGGTGGTCCTCTCAGACTGACCATCAATCTGAGGATGATAGGCCATACTAAAATTCAACGGCGTTCCTAAGGCTTCTTACAAACTTCCCCAAAAATGCGATGTGAAATGATTATCCCAGTCGGATACTATAAAGACTGGCACTCCATGCAACTTAATAAACTCATTCATGTAAAGTTGAGCATATTGATCCATTTGAAAGTTCATCTTGACTGGGATGAAATGAGCTGACTTTGTGAGTCGGTCCACAACAACCCAAATGGCGTGGTTTCCTCTTTCCGTTCGAGGCAAACCTACCACAAAGTCCATCGTAATATGTTTCCATTTCCATTCCGGAATAAGAAGTGATTTAAGTACTCTAAAGGGGCTTTGGTGTTCTGCCTTCACTTGTTGACAACTTATACACCTTTTAACAAAGTCTACCACATCTCTTTTCAATCCTTCCCACCAAAATGTCCCCTTAAGGTCTTGGTACATCTTTGTACTTCCAGGGTTTGCTGTATATGGAGTATTATGGGTCTCTTTCTGTAAAACCCCCAATCTACTCAGGGATATTACACGCCGTAGACCCTTTCCTCAAGGATCTACCAGGCTGGTAACTAAAATCAAATATCTCAACATCGCCTTTTAAGGATAAAATGACTCAGTAGACTGATTTGGTCTTTCAATTAATACATACAACTCAATCTCAATACATACCCATGTAGGGGTCAAAACACAACACACTGCCGTACGATGGGGAAAATACTGCAGCGGAAATAAAGTACAACTGAACCAACTGGAGTTCATGAGGGATTGGCATTTGGCCAACTGATTTTGTATTTTATATTTTGTTTGTGACAGTATTTTGTTTGGCGTTTTCGTTTTTTTTTTTTTGTATTTTGTATATTGATTGGCACTTTCGTTTTGCATTTGGCACTTTACTTTTGTTTGTTTTTTTCTGTTCTGCTTACAAGATCAACATAAAAGAAAATCAACTATCAACTATAAAGATCAACAAAAACGAAAATTTTATTAATTAAGGAACATACAACAAATAAAGTTTTACATCATACCGACTAATCTATTCCATTTTTCTCTCCTACTCGTATACAAATTCTCCCAGCCACCAACACTACTATCATGGATTCTAAACCAGTTACTCGCTATGGGCGGTACAGGAAAATTAGGCATTAAATCTAGACGAATAAAATGTTTGTACGTATCTCCTAAATGACAAATGACAATCTCTTGGCTAGGCCGTGTTGCCGTTGAGGGTGCTTTCAACGGCAGCACAGTGAGACATGCAAATAAAGATCTACCGTTTCCGAATCCGAATAGTATGACAGCGGCATTGAAAATAGTAGCAATAGGGAATAAATCTTCAGCAATAGCCATCCAATGATCCGATCCACACGCACCACCATCCCATGTAATACGTCGAACCTCAGATTCAATCCCATCATAGTAGATCGATCGGTAGAGTGTACAGTTAGCCATAATTTCATTTGCAATGCATACACGTACAATACGCCATTTATCTTGGTCGCCAAATATGTAGTCGGCGATAACACGAAATCCGCAATTACCGTCTCCGGGGACATCGAGATAACCTTCAACAAACGGCAAAATAATTCCCGGTATCTTGTCGATATGGTGATAGTTACCAATCTCCACTCGGTGGTGTCCATCTGCAAACACATATTTAATATATTACATATTATCGAACTTAAAAAGATACAACTCATTGAAAAACTTCAAAAATAATACATCTACAAAAAAATTTCTCATAACAATATAAATATAAAAATTAGTCAAGAAGACTATTTTTATTTTTATTCCTAACATTTTCATTTAACTTGTAACATATAAATATAAAAAATTAGTCAAGAAGACTATTTTTATTTTTGTTTCTAATAAAAATTATCTTTTTATTTAACATGTAATACATAAGTATCCTAGTCCAATATATAAAAAGACATAGTAATAATAAATTTGTTCATACCTGATGAAGACGCATTGTGGACTGATGCAGAAGAGCTGCGGCCACGACCACTGGGACGGGAACGACCACGACCCCTTTGGCTATACTCCCAACCACTAGGATCGCGTCTAGTCGATGAACTTCCTCTTGGTCGACCCTTAACTGCCGTATTCACTTGTGGTTCAACGTAACTTGTTTGATCAGGGTGATGATGATCGTGGATCATAAGTGATACGTTACGGACAACTGCAGGATCGCTCTGTCTGACCTCATCGACAAGGGCCTGAAAGTACCGCTGGTCCTCCGATTCAGCACCGATAGAAGGATCGACAAATTCGGTCGTTTCCCCACCATCACTAATAATAAGTGTTTGCCAAAATATGTGAAGACGACTAACACTGCATGGGGTCCGCGATTCCATATGTCTCTTGAGCTCACACGCACAAGGAATCTGATGGGTGGTTTGGAGTGAACAACCGCAACGATCGTACACTTGATCACTTAATTCTCTCATACGTGTCAATTCATTCGACGATGTCATGAGACAATAATGGGAAACACGGCAGTAAGTAGTTGAATGGAAAACCAGAATACACCACGCACATCGACACCTAGACTGTTCAAGTGTGTATCTGATCTGCGTAAGTTGTGATTCAATCTCCTGGTTCACTTTAGTCCAGACGGTATCGAGGGCTCCAGTGGAAGAATTAAGCCATTGCTTTAACTCGGCATGTGCACTCTCAACTCTACAAGTGGTTGTGTTTCCAAAATGAAGCACTTTATTCGTCCACGCAACAACGAACATCTCCTTGTATTTTAGCCATGTACCTTCAACGTATGATATCACCTTAGGATTCCATCTCCATGTATCCTTCATGAGTTGCACCGCTTGATCATATTCCTCTTCGGTCGCCGCTTCCATGATTTTCTTCCATTTCCCATTTTTAAACCTTTGGCCCATTTCTTTATCTTTTCCACAAATTCTGTAGACCTTGTCTTCAACATCCTTATTAATATGCCATGTGCAAAGTAAGTGGGCACTCTCTGGAAATATCTCTTCAATAGGACGCATCAATCCCAACTCGCGATCCGTAACAATAGCCGTCGGATGAACATCAAACCCAAGCAAAATTTTCAACTTCTGTAACACCCACGCGTAGCTCGATTCGGTCTCATCTTTCATAATTGCATAGGAGATTAGGAAGTTCTTGTTACATGGAGTCATCCCGACTATCTCGAGAAATGGCATCTTGTACTTATTCGTTTTGTAGGTGGAATCCATGCCAATGAACCATCTGTAGGTCCGGATTAAGTTGATTGATGTTGGATGTGCCATGAACACGTGGGTAACAACATTTGTATCCGGGTCGGCCTGCGTCCAATGTACGTAGTTATTCGTCACAGCCAAATGGTGAAACTGACCGACGACATCTCTTTCTTCAAAATCATGCTTCCTCAAGTGGTCTCTATAATTATAGATATGTCGTCTAGTCGGTTTGTCCTCGGGAAATTTATTCTGAATGGCCGCCAAGATGGCACACGGCTTGAGCAAAGACTCATCTCACGAACAACTTGTTTGGCCGATTTACTCAGTCCACTCATTTGACGATGCCCCTCCGGATAAACAATAAATGAGTGATTGTGCATACCCTTACTCCCAGAGATCGGTCTGATTATACAACCACTCAAGTCATGCAATTGTTCAGCCTTTATCTGAAATGTACACTTGCATGCTTTCGTCTTTGTGTCCTTTCGAACAGCGACATCCAAATCTCTTAATACCCCTCTGTACCGTTCACCACGGTTACACCTCACTAGCTTTGTTTTTCCTTTATTCTTGTACGATGAAATGATCAACTCGAAACCAATTTGAAGACCAATTTTTTTCGCCCAAGCAATCGCATCACAATCACTAGCGAATATTTCGTCATTAACGAAATAACCACTATAATCAACGCCGTCACCTTCAAATTCTTCCAATATAACCTGAAATTTTTAATTGACACAATGTTAATAATAATACCAATAATATTATTACTAATATTTAAAATCGAGCAAAAAAAGGGTCCAAAGCGTCCAAAATTGCGCTGGACCATGGTCGAGGCGTCGCTTGGGCCGGCCACGATACAGCGTCTGAATCGGACGCCTTTGGCCATGGCACAGGCGTCTGAATCGGACGCCCGACCATGGTTCGCATCCGGTTTAGACGCCTAGACCTAGGACAGAGCGTCCGCACCAGACGCCTGTACCATGGTCCAGCGGAACTGGGACGCCTGTACCATGGAACAAAGCGGAATATTCGACGCTGCGACATTTTCTACGAAAAATTACCTCCAGATGCGAATTCCCGTCCATTTTCGTAGTTGTCGATAATATTGACGATATATATTTGATTGTGTGTTATATTCGAAAAACTTGAGCTTGAAAGATTTTGGTGTGGTGTGGTGTTTAGAAATAATGAAAGACTTGAAATGGATAAAAAGGTAATCTTATAGGGCGGTGGCTAGTAATTTTGGGCGGTGTTTAGTAATACCCATATTTTTATCTTGGTTCCCACTAATTTTATCGGAATTATACACTCTCATGTTATAACTCGAAAGTCAAGGTTTGATCGACTTCTTAGTGGTGATCCAGTTCTTTATAAATTTTAACAAACGCAACCTTTCAGGTTTCTTGTCTATTAATTTATGTAAAGTGGTGTCCAATACCAACTCGTTCAACGGATGATTCGATCTTCTTTTACTCATAATCTTTATGCCCTCAACCTATTAGGTTTCTTGGCAATCTAGACTAAATAAGCTGTTGACCATCAACGTCTATCAGTCTGACTATTGAATCTCGCCCGACAACCTATCAGGTTTTTAGGGGCGAAATTTATCACCAACCGAAGGCATTTAATGCACTCAAGAATTTATCAACCTCTACCAAATGTACTACCCCGATAACTCGAAAGCATAGCACACCAGCTCGGGTATCAATTTTCTACGAGTTTGATGGAGGGTAGGAAAACTCGTAACCTTTTCAAACTTAGTCTGTTTGTTGTCGGGAGAATTTCGCGATTAATATTACACTTTGCACATTAATTCATTTACAAGCGCGCTAGTGTTTGTCAATCATTCAAAATGAAAAACAGTGAATAACAACCTAGTTACTACCAACATATAGCTCATGGACATTTTCCTAAGTACTGGGCCAAGCGAATGACCCAATAAAGAAAATAAAAAAAATACAGTCTCGATTCTTCGTCTTCTCGGTCGGTTGTCTTCGGTCTTCGTCAGCCAAATAAATAATTACATTATTGAAAAATGCATCCTATTATATAAATTTTTTAGTAAAAATAAATAGGCTCAAAACGGCTTTTACAACCCAATCGAATCGAACAAATCAGAAATTAATTCCATGAGCTATATCACCATCACATAAGGCATTCCATACAACATGTAACGACAATGAAATTAATCCAATCAATTTCTACAATATTAATCCAATTAATATTAAATTGGCATTAAAATTAAATAATCAATTAACATACTAATCCAATTAATATAACAATTAATCTATTCAATATCTAATAGTATTAATCCAATTAATACTTATAATCGTAATTCTAATTCATTCGAAGTAATCCGACCAAAATAATATTCTCGTTTCAAATTAAATCCAATTAAATTTAGGGAAATAATTACAAAGAAAAATAAACTCAAAACGGAGTCCCGGACAATCCCGTATCAGGCCCAGCCCACAACCCGATTGAAAATCGGGCCAAAAACCCGAGAGCCACATGGCTCGATCACTCTTGGTTGTCCGGCCGAGAGTCTCAGCAGCCTGGGCAGTAGGCCCAGGCCGTGCTGCCGGCAGCCCTGTTTTTCTCGTTTGTTGGCTCGTTTCCAAAATGTGATGTTACAACGAACAATTAAATATCTTCGATTATACCAATTATGATACTAAATCATAACCATCATCAAATAGCATTCAAAATGCACATATAATCGTATATACGGTATCATTGACCTCGCTCCGATACCACTATTGGGATCCCAGATACAAAATTTATTACGCAGCGGAATAATAAAATTCAATATAAAGAATCCCAAACAGGATCGATCAAGTAACGTATATACGAAAAATAAGACAAACGAAGATAAAAGGATCAAAGTCCCATACCTTTGAAGCCTTTGATAATATCTTCGTTAGTTGATGATGATTACGAACCCTAGCACGAGCATGAAATCCCTCTGTCCCAAACACCAAAGGTACGATGTCTCTACTTCACAAGCATCGGATACTTCCCGGAAAAATTCAACGAAACTCCATTCTTCAAGAACACGGCTAGGAAGTTATCGTAGGAATTTTCTCTCTAGTTTTTCTTACTTATTTCTTATCTCAAATATGAAGAACAAGATGAAAATTTTTTCTCTCCGTCTCACTAATAGATCTCGGCCGAACCAAGGTGTGTGTGTGGTGTTGTTATGTCTTCATATATATAAGACTAGCATGATGAAAGTAAAGATATGAGAATGATATGATAAGAACATATCACCTAATATTTTGGAAGCTAGTGAAGACAACATGCACATCAACATCATGACAAAACATCAGTCCTAGACAAAGTGAGAGGGGGGCGGCTTTTAAGGTGTCTTCTGTGAAACGGGCCGAGTCACTCGGCTCGTGTACTGGACATTCCTCAAACGACTTCGTTTAATACACTCTGTTTTATCACCAATGTATTTATATTAATTTAATTAATCCAGTTAATTAATTATATCAAATACAAATATATTTCTCTAAGAAATATCATTTATGAATTAAATTAATTACCTAGTAACTTAATTTCAACTCATAAGTCCGCCTTATGGTTTATCCAATAAATCATAATTAGATATTCAATATCCAATATTAATAGGGAGATAACAAATTCATATTTATCCATCAACGATCCTGATGCGTGACTCTGTAGGTCCGTCTCAACCGGCATTGGGAGGAACTACTAAGTGCGGGCAGCACTTAGTCAGCCTAGCGGGTCGCACTGTAAATCCCGACTGAGAACGAATAAAGGGATCATTCCAAAACCATTATGTCGTGAATACCATATATGTATAGACCCTTCATCAGATGTCCCAGTCAAGTCTTCGGGTCACGGTAAGTCAAACCCTACTGTTGACTAGACATTATACACGTGTTAATGCAAATCAAGACCAACTGATTATTAGTGTATCCAATACGACTAGATCAGAATGCTTTGGCCAAAGACTTATGATCTTATTTGCCATTAACAGTATAGGACATTTGCCTGCTCACTGACAGGAGATAGAATCCTTTCTTGGCGTACAGTAAAGACTGATACCTGTCCTTATAGTCCGCACTTCGAGGTTGACCCAACGATTAAGCAAATGAGGCTAACTACTCTAATGACAAACTAAACGTCACAGGCACATATCTTACTGAACCCTCAAGTCAAAGGTCCACGTATACTATCACAACTTTCCGATCCATCATCGACTCTCCAAGAGTGAATACCGTGTTACTGAATCAAGTATGAGTCGTGTTCGAGTAAACTGGTCCCACCAATATACTTATAACTATGCTATCAAGACATGCACATGTCCTAGCATCAGTTATACAAGTTTTACTCGAAACTTAATGCCCAATTAAGTTTATCGACTTGCGAATGGTTTACGTAAATAAGCTTTAAACACTTCCAGTGTATTTCCGCTTATCCGAAAAATAAAAATACAACATCCACGAGCCTTGCCCGGATAACACAAAATGACAACAACTGACAAACGGGAGAACACTCCAAACTGACTGTCCATCATGAACACCGAAACAACTCGGGACTAGTATCGCTCGAATGTCTCGTCGCCATCGTCATGCCCCTGTGTCTCAACATTATTCACCAAGTGTCATTTCGTATAACATAAAGTGCCAAAATGAAGAACATAGAGTGCCTATAACATCAAGTGCCATTTTCACATAACATAAGGTGCCAAAATGAAGAACATAAGGTGTCATTTTCATCAGTAAAAACGAAATTAAGAAAATAAGGAAATTAAAATTCTATGCATAAGGCGTGGTGCATTTTTTCACCAAGTGCCAAAACGTATAACATAAAGTGCCAAAATAAACTACATAGAGTGTCTATAACATCAAGTGCCAAAATGTAAAACATAAAGTGCCAAAATGAAGAATATAGAGTGATTATAACATCGAGTGACAAAACGTATAACATAAAGTTCCAAAATGAAGAATATAGAGTGCCTATAACATCAAGTGACAAAATGTATAACATATAGTGCCAAAATGAAGAACATAGAGTGCCTATAATATAAAGTGCCATTTTCGCATAACATAAAGTGCCAAAATGAAGAACATAAGGTTCAATTTTCATCAATAAAAACGAAATTAAAAAAATAAGGAAATTAAAATTCCATGCATAAGGCGTGGTGCATTTTTTATTCACCAAGTGCCAAAACGTATAACTAAAGTGCCAAAATGAAGAACATAGAGTGCCTATAACATCAAGTGCCAAAACGTATAACATATAGTGCCAAAATGAAGAACATAGAGTGCCTATAACATCAAGTACCATTTTCGCATAATATAAAGTGCCAAAATGAAGAACATAATGTTACGGGGTTATACTTGCGCCTCGCTAAGTTACCTTGCCGTGCGGCACTATCTTAGATTGTCACAAGTCCAAGTAGTAAGCCTATCAACAACTAACATTGCTAGGAAGGAAAGTAGGAGAATGCTTGGGGAAAGTTTTGCTTGTATTACTGTAGCAAATCAGATTTCTCAATATGTCTTACAAATGAGCCCCGATGGGGTATTTATACTAATCCTCCAAGCCTACAAATTACCAACATCACACTACTATTCCAAGTATTTACAAGAATGCTATCATCTAGAATGGTCTATACAATTCTAAGTGATTATAAGAAGACTCCTTGGAGTCCCCAGACCTCTCTGGAACGTCCGGCCCGACCCGGCCCGAAGTGTCCCGGACCGGCCCGGCCAAGGCCCGATTCGGCCCATAGCAATCCGACCCGATTTCTGAGCTTATGGAATCCCCTTTGACCTTCGGGAACTGATTGATCTCCATCTTGAAGCTTCTAAGGTCTTCTTTTGGAAGAGTGTACTCCTCGGCTTTTTAGTATCTAGTGCACTCACAAGGCTTTTTCCATCTAAGCCTATTATAGGGAGGGTAGTCCTCTGTGAGCTTGACACGGTCCATGCACGCACGCTGCCATGCCGCCTGTCCGTCCGCACGGCTTTGGCCGGATGCTGTTCGATGCTTGCTGCCTTAAGGTGGGGCATGACATTCTCCCCCACCAAATTCGTGACCGTCCTCGGCACGATGTTGTCCCGATATTCTTCGATCTTCTGCCGGAATTGCCATAGGTGATCCTCATGTTCCCAGCTATTTTCAGCGTCTGGGAGTCCCTTCCAATGCACAAAGTATTCGGTGTATGGGGCCACGCCCCTTCGTCGAACCTCCCGATGCGAAATGATCTCGGCTACTTCCTTGTCGAAGGAAGTAATCACGGCAGTAGGTGATCAATGTGACTGAGATCGGCCCGAATCCTCCATGTCCTGATGGTATGGCTTCAGTTGGCTAACATGAAAGACCAGGTGTATCTTCATCTTCGGCGGTAGTTCCACTCGATATGAAACTGTCCCAACACGCCGCTCGATTTTGTAAGGTCCCTCGTATCTCCGGATAAGTCCCTTATGCACAGCCCGAAATGCTTTAAATTGCTGTGGGATAAGTTTCACCATAACCAAGTCCCCTTCATTGAACTCAACCGCTCGTCGCTTGAGATCGGCCCATTTCTTCATCTTCTTGGCTGCCTTGTCCAATGATGTTCGGGCCAAGTCCGATTCTTCCTGTAATGACTTAGCAAAGGTATATGCTGCGGGACTCTGTCCCGTGTATCTGGTGTCAATGTTGTTCGTTGTCGCTGGTTGTCTCCCTGTGGGAAGCTCGAATGGACTTCGTCTGGTTGATTCACTCTTCTGCAAATTGTATGAGAATTGGGCCGTGTCTAAGAGTTTGGCCCAATCCCGCTGATTGGCACTCACATAGTGCCGCAGGTAGCACTCAAGCAGTGCATTAACTCATTCTGTATGCCCGTCCATCTGTGGGTCGAAACTTGTTGAGAATGCTAAATTCGAGCCCAATAGCTTGAAAGGTTCGGAGCAAAACTTTCCTGTGAAACGTGGGTCTCGGTCACTCACGATTGTCCTTGGAATGCCCCAATGTTTTACCACATGTTTCAAGAATAACTTGGCCGTCTCCAGAGCCGTTACGTCCGCTGGTGCTGGAATAAAGGTTGTGTATTTTGAGAACCTATCCACCACAACTATGATTGACCTGTACCCCTCCGATTGAAGTAAAGTCGTAATAAAGTCCATTGAAACGCTTTCAAAAGGATGTTCCGGTATGGGTAAGGGTTGAAGTAGTCCACCAGGTTGTTATTGCTCCACCTTGTCTTGTTGGCACACAAGACATGTCCGGACGTATGCCTCGACGTCCTCACGCATCCTGGGCCAAAAGTAAGAGTTGTCAATTAAAGCCATTGTACGGTGCATATGTGGATGTCCAACCCATAGTGAATCGTGGCATTCCTTCATGATGTCCCTCCGTAAGTTTCCCCATTTGGACACATACAAATGATTGCCTTTGGTAAAGAGTAGCCCGTCTCGTTCCCAGAACCGTCTTGTCTTGCCGCTCCTGGCAAGTTCCATGATGTTTCCTGCGAAAGGGTCTTGCCTCAGTCCCTCGCGTATGCAGTCCTTGATGCTTCCCTCAGCTTTGGTCAAGGATTCAAGCTCGGCCTTCCGGCTTAATGCATCGGCTACTTGGTTAAGCACTCCCGGCTTATACTCCAGGCTATAACCGAACTTGGCTAGGAATTCCTGCCATCTTGCTTGCTATGGCGTGAGCTTCTTCTGAGTTTGAAAATAACTTGTGGCTACGTTGTCTATTTGTACCACAAACTTGCTCCTAAGTAAATAATGCCTCCAGGCCCTGAGGCAATGTACCACAGCAGTCATCTCCTTCTCATGTACCGAGTACCGTCTCTCGGTGTCATTCAATTTTCTGCTATCGTAGGCAACGAGATTGTAACACTCCCAAACCACTCGGGAATATTACAGTGCCGTAAACCCTCTCCATGAGGATCTACCAGGCTAAATACAGAAACACCACGATGCAATACAATACAATACATACCGACATGGGTAATTAACGGACCATTAGACCGATTTGGTCTTTTACCACAACATACACATCAACCATACATTACTCTTTCTCGTAACGCATACCCACGCAGGGGTTAAAATAAATCAACGTTCCCGCATAAGGTAAAATAGACACAACGGAAGGACAAAACAAGACATCACCAAATACTCAACAATGGTCTTCATGTGATTAGTATCGCCGTCGTCCATCATCCTTCATAACGATCCTGTGAATTGCTCCCCAGTGTAATACCCAGTTGTAATTCAGTAATTATCACTCAGTAATTATCATTCAGTAATTATCACTCAGTAATTATCATTCAGTATTTGATACTCAGTAATTTCATTCATTATTGATCACTTGTCACTCAGATTCAGTCATGGTATTCATCATTCAGAGTAATTGTATCGAGTATCGATCGTCATTCATCGTTAATCTGATTGGAGTTTCGTGCCGTGTTTATCATCATTGTCATTTTCGTTGCAAGCTGTGCTTGAGGAGTAGCGCACGCTACATACTCCTTTTAGCGTACGCTAATTGGGTATAGGTAGCGCACGCTACCGCGCAGCTTTAGCGCACGCTAAGGCTACCTTGGCTGCAGTCCAGAAGGTACTGGACTGCAGGTGAGAATAATTGTAGCGCACGCTACGAGTGGTAAGTAGCGCGCGCTAACGGGTCGTAGTAGCGCACGCTATGTGTGTGGAGTAGCGCGCGCTAGGGGCGGATCAGGTTGAGTCCAGTGGCTACTGGACTGCACCGGGTTTATTCATAGCGCACGCTAGGCGTTGTTGTTAGCGTACGCAACCGATATGTTAGCGCACGCTAAATAATGGTTGTAGCGCACGCTATCGAGGTTAGATCAGAGGGCAGATGGTTTTCTGGACTCGATCAAGGCGTCAAATATTTCGCTAGCGCACGCTAACAATGGATATTAGCGCACGCTAGTAGTATGGCCGTAGCGCACGCTACAAAGAGGTACGTAGCGCGCGCTACCGTGTTCGGACAGTGGGTACTGGATTACCCAAACTACTCGTTAGCGCACGCTATGCACAAGGGCTAGCGCACGCTAACCTGGACTGAGTATAAATTGGACAGTTTAGTCAGAGTTCGTCATTTTTCATCTCATTTCATTCCTTCGGTATTTTTGGGCGATTCCGAGCGATCCAGAGGGGATTCTTCGAGGTGTAATCATCAATCATCATCTTCAAGTCTTTGAGTTGAATTTATCATCACTTCATCATCTCCGAAACGTCGAATCAAAGGTATTAATCTCTTGGATCTAGAATTTCGGATTTTTGGGTTTTCCTTCCGATTTCTTCGTGTAAGCTTGGATTATCATTGAGATATGTTAAGTTATGGATTATCTACTTGGATAAATATATTCCTACGGATTTAATGGTTATTTTCGGAATTGTTTTCAAGAACCCTTGGGGTTGACTTCGGTTAATTGAGGATTTTCCGATTGATGTCGTTATAATCATGAATTATGGATTCCTAATGGATTTTTGATATCATTGAAGTGTTTTGTTAGTTCGAAATACTCATTTTGGTGTGGGTTTCGACATATTCGGGATTGGATATTTTCGTAGTTGTGCGGTCGGTTATGTATTCGTTGGAATGCCTATGAGTTTGATTATCGTTGTTTCGACCTTTGGGTTAGTCGTGTTTTGTTGTTTGATACGTGTATTGAACGATTGTTGGTAATTATTGTTATTCAAGGTTGTTCGAGCGATCGGTATCTTGGTTAGGACGTTGTTCGTGGACGGACATTCTTCATCGGTATTGAGTAAGTTAAATCTTACTCGGTTAAAAGGATACTCATTCCTTTTGTTGTTGATTGCTCATAATCATAATTCATTCATCATAATATTAATCATTTTGAGACTTGTAAGTGTCGAATAATCATTTCATTCACGAGGAACGACGGTTCCAAATCTTTTCATTAGTTTATCAATCACGTCACTATTACTTTCATATCGGTGAGTCATCTTGGCCTTGTCTAATTATTATTCATTGGTGTTCATCATGGTCATTCTCGTTCATGTGACCTTCCGGGTTCATATTGCGTGGCCGGGTGTGTGTGTTTGGAATTTTTATTCGGTCACATGTTGGTCATTTATTGTGTTCACCGATACATCGGACCGTGCACACGGTAACGCTTACCTCCGTGAGACTAATTAGGTACAAGGACGGGTGTGTCGGACATTCGTCTTGTACACTTGCACAGGACATTACGGGCGTACTATGATGCTCCTCTTCACGTAATTCATAATTAAGAATATCTCATCACTTGATTAATTCATGATTGTGTAATTTCAACTCTTGAGGATTGTTGTTCTCAGAATCGACCGTTGGGGAATTTTGTTTTCAGGTCACGGCAAGGCAAAGGCACGGGAAGAGCATGTTGACGGCGACGAGTCCCAGTGATACTAGTAGGGGGCCCCAGTCTGTTCAGTCATTTATTCAGTCATTTGTGTTTCCTTTATTAATTCCGCTGCAGACATTCCGTTTGAATGCTCATTTCATTCAGTGTTGTGTATTTTATCGTCACATAAAATACACATGTATTCTATCTTATCCTGGGTGTGTTGTATAAAACTCCTCATCGGAGTAATTGATGTTGTAATGTGGTTCGGTACTACATTTACATGTGTAATTCATTCATTTTCATTCGCCTGGTGGGTCCTGGGGTCCACAGACCGTAATATCCGCCTAGTTTGGGGTGTTACAGAGTTGGTATCGGAGCGTGGTTTTGAATACTACCCTCCAAGTCATGTCTCATTTGAAATCATCGTCATCGGACTAGTATCATTGGACTTTTGCGTCACGTGTGACCTGTGCAAATGCCGAGCCAATCGTACCAAGAATCGTAAGATTTCTAATGCCATGGTATAATTTCGCATTAATCATTCATTCATAATTCATCGCTTAACAATCCTCAATCATCATTGTCATTTTGACCGGACGGCCAGTTAACTCATTAATCACCAATTCATTTCATTGTTGATTGTTGATCGTGAAGATCGGATCATTAATCTTGTTAACTCATCCAAGATAATCATTTCAAGAACTTCATCGATAATCATGTCACGTCAATCAATCATTCATGTAATGTTGTATTTGAGCGCGTATGCTCATTTTCATCATTTCATAATATAATCATAATGTGATACTCATGCGAGATGTATAATCATCATATGACTTTCCACTTGCATGGAAAGGGTCGGCAGAGGACGTGGAGGACGAGGCCGTGGAGCGGGCGAATCCCGAGAACTCGTGCGAATACCCGTGCAAATGCTGTGAATAACGCTAATTCAGCATGACGCCGCCACTCATTCACCTCGGACGCGATCATTCATTATCGGGAGTCGTACAGGACACGGCTCGCCGAGGGTGTCCGGGTTGATCCACTCGCATTTATGCAGTGGCATGATGGCCCAAATGACTCGGATGGCTCGGTTGATGGAGACGATGCATAACTCCGTCAATCGACCGCAGCTCCTCCGCCGCCACCTCGGAGGCAAGAGAGGAATGTGAGTAACATCATTGGCGATATCTCTCGCGAGGCCACCTACTTTTGAGGGCCTGCCTGAGCCGGCAGATATCATTCATTGGCTCGAGCATTTCGAGAAGTCAGTTGTTATGGTAGAGTGTCCCGAGGGACACAAAGTTTGTTGCGGCTTACTACCTTGGTAAGAGCGCACATTCTTGGTGGTTGTCGTTGAAGCCCACCGAAGGATCTTGTACTTGGGATCGTTCAAGACTCTCATGATGGAGAGGTATTATCCGGCCCCACTCGAGAGGCCAAGCTATCGAATTGCTCACCCCGACCCCTCAACAGACGAGGATGTTCTCGCCATTGCCGAGAAATTTCAGAACTTCTTCCTTTCGCCTCGTCCATCATTCATTCGAGGCGGATAAAATCAAGTATTTCAAAGAAGAGGTCAAACCCCGTATGAGACTTCGCCATTTAATCATAATTGCACCACGTTGGCCGAATTCATTGAGAAAGCTCTCACCTACGAGCTATCGCTAAAGAAATTGCTAAGCAAAGAACCTTCGTCTCGCTAGCAAGAAGTCCAAGAATCGTAATCACCAAGGCGGTCGACAACCTTCAAGAAACCCCGTGGCTCTGCTTTCGAGCGACCTCCAAGGTCGCCTAAACCCGCGGAATCTCGGTCGCGAGCGGCCGCGGCCATCACTGTTATAATCGCGGGGAACTTGGTCACCTCGGTACCAAGTGTCCGGCGTACTATCACATGTCATAATTGTGGAATTGCCGGGCATAAGGCGCGTTTTTGCCGTAGGGACTCCAAACCTACTCAGACGTCATCCTGTGCACCTAAACAGCCGCTCGTAATCAAAGCCACTTCAATCGGGCTGCTTAAAACGACAGGAGCGACTAAAGGTGGAGCTTTTAGCCGCCAGACGGAGCGCCCTGTCGGGACTAGCAAGCCCGGATTTATGAGATGAAGAAGACCGATGATCCAGAGGCCCGAATGATCTCGTGTACACTCGATATTATATCTCAACCTCGTGTGTACTCTTTTCGATAATCGTGCATCGCATTCATTCATTTCCGAGTCATGTTTGAGTAGACTACGCCGGGTAGTGCTACTAGTTGTGAGCCTTATGTCATTGGACTACCCGATGGTAGACGAATTATCGTAATCGTGAGATTCGTAATTGTCCGATTCGGTTTCATGGTCGTGTATGGCGGCCGACCTAATCGTGGTAGATTTGCCGAGGGACGACGTCATCTTGGGTATTGATTGGATGGATCGTCATGATGCCATCATTAATGTCCGTAAGCGTATGGTCACTATCATTTCGCACGATGGAGTTGAATGTGTGTTTCGTGAGGTAATCCCTACTGCTCGTAAGGTCATTAATTCAATGAAAGCAAGAAGGTTACTCAATCGGGGATGTGTCGGTTATTGGTGCTATATGGCCAAAACCGAGAAGTCATCAAGAATGTTAACGGATATTCCGGTGGTGAGGGAATATGCCGATGTTTTTCCGCACGAGTTACCCGGTTTGCCTCCACAGAGGGATGTGGAATTCACGATTGAGTTGGAGCACGCACGCCCCCGATATCGAAGGCACCGCATCGGATGGCCCCGACCGAAATGCAGAATTAAAGAACCAACTTGAAGAGTTGTTCGAGAAGGGTTATATTCGACCGAGCGCCCTCGTGGGGAGCACCAGTGTTATTTGTCAAGAAGAAGGATGGTTCATTCCGCTTATGTATTGATTATCGGGAGTTGAACAGGGTGACGATCAAGAATAAGTATCCCTTACCCCGTATTGATGATCTCTTAGATCAACTTCAGGGAGCTTCAGTATTCTCCAAGATCGAGTTAAGGTCCTGGATATCATCGATTGCGGATCCGAGAGTCGGATATCGCGAGGACGGCGTTTCAACACGCTATGGTCATTATGAGTTTGTGGTTATGCCATTCGGATTGACTAATGCACCTGCGGTATTCATGGAGTTAATGAATCGGGTCTTCATCGACTTTTTGGATCGGTTTGTTGTTGTCTTCATCGATGACATTTTGATTTATTCTCGTGACCGGGAGGAGCACGAGTTTCACCTTCATCAAGTGCTCGACGTGTTGAGACGAGAACAACTTTATGGGAAGTTTTCTAAATGTGAGTTACGGATGTCCGAAGTGACTTTTCTGACATGTAATTTCATCGACGGAGTTCGTGTCGATCCTCGAAGACGGAGGCTATTCGAGATTGGCTACCTCCAAAGAACGTTAAGGAAATCCAAGTTTCCTCGGATTAGCGGGTTATTATCGGCGATTTGTAGAGGGATTTTCTAGAATCGCTCAACCCTTAACGAACCTTTTGAGGAAGGATAAGAAATACACGTGGTCCGACGCGTGTCAACGGAGTTTTGAGGAACTCAAGAGCCGATTAATGTCAAGACTGTACTTTCCTTGCCGCAGGGACGGAAGGATTTGTGGTCTATAGTGATGCGTCGGACAGGGTCTCGGATGTGTGCTCATGCGAACGGGAAGGTTATTGCCTATGCTTCACGGCAATTGAGACCTTACGAGATTAATTATCCGACCCACGACACGGAGCTAGCAGCCGTGGTGTTCGCTTTGAAGATTTGGCGTCATTATCTTTATGGCGTTACTTGTCGATATTCACCGATCATAAGAGCTTAAAGTATATATTTACTCGTATGAGTTAAATATGCGTCAGAGACGGTGGTTGGAATTAATCAAAGATTATGATATTGAGATCCTCTACCACCCGGGCAAGGCGAACGTTGTCGCCGACGCCTTGAGTCGTAAGTCCGTTCAGGAGCAGATGCTTGCCCTTTTAACAGTTCAGAAGGAGCTTCAGCAGGAATTCCTTAGACCCGAGATCGAGGTCTGGCTTCAGCGAGTTCAGGGGCAACTTTGTATGTTAGAGATTTCATCGTCACTCGAGGGGGAAATTCGAGAGAATCAGGGTTCGGATCCATCATTGTTGCGCATCCGAGAGGATGTGGCTCAGGGGAAAGCCCCTGGATTTGTGATCCACGAGGATGGACTTTTGAGGTTTAAGAATCGGTTGTGCGTACCGGCAAATGACGAGTTGAAAAACTCGATTTTGAAAGAAGCTCATGCTACCCCTTATTCCGTCCATCCGGGGTCTAGCAAGATGTACAAGGACTTGAAACAAAATTACTGGTGGAGTAATATGAAGCGAGAAGTCGCAGAATTTGTTTCGAGATGCTTAACCTGTCAACAAGTTAAGATTGAACATCGGCCGAGTATGCTTGAAACCTCTTCCTATTCCCGAATGGAAGTGGGAAGACATTTCTATGGATTTCATCACGAGTTTGCCGACGAGTCGTCGTGGCATGAACACGATCCGGGTGATCGTGGACCGCTTAACCAAATCAGCTCATTTCCTTGAGATCAAGGAAACGTGGGGTCCCGAGAGACTTGCTCAACTGTTCATCAAAGAGATAGTCGATCGCACGGTACTCCTAAAAGTATCGCTTTCCGATCGTGACGGACGACGGTTTGTGTCGCATTTTGGAAATCGATTCATCGTGCTATGGGAACTCACTCAATCTCGCACTGCTTTTCATCCTCACCGACGGACAATCGAGAGGACCATTCGGACATGAGAGGACATGTTGAGGGCATGCCCTCGATTGGAAAGACGATTGGGAAGCCCAACTACCATTGATCGAGTTCACGTATAATAATAGTTGGCATGCTTCGATCAAGATGGCACCTTACGAGGCCTTGTATGGTCGCGTTGTCGATCTCCGTTGTGTTGGGACGACTTATCGAATCAATCGGACCGAGCCCGATATGCTTATAGCCGCCCGTGAGAAGGTAGCTTTGATCGAGTCGTTTGTTGACCGCCGCAGTCGGCGTAAATCATATGCGTATAACCGTAGTCGACCATTAGAGTTCGAGGTGGTGACCATGTGTTGGTCAAGGTATCCCCGAGTCGTGGTATCTTCCGTTTTGGGAAGAGGGGAAAGTTGAGTCCGAGATTCATTGGACCGCTTTGAGATTTTGGATCGAGTGGGCGAGTTAGCTTATCGATTGGCTTTACCTCCGGCGTTGAGCCGAATTCATAATGTGTTTCATGTCTCTCACCGGAAGTATGTTACCGACGCGAGTCACATACTTGATTTAAATCGAGATCGCCGACGATCATTCATATGAGGAGCGTCCCGTGCGAGTTCTAGAGCGGCGAATCAAACAGCTTGAGGAATAAGACGATTCCTTTGGTTAAAATTCAAAGGGTCTAGACACTGAGTCGAAGAGGCTACTTGGGAAACCGAGGATAGTATGCGAGAGTTATCCCGAGTTGTTTGACCCTTAGTTTCGGGGACGAAACTCTTTTAAGGGGGTGTATGTAATACCCATTGTAATTCAAGAATTATCACTCAAGAATTATCATTCAAGAATTATCACTCAAGAATTATCATTCAAGATTTGATACTCGAATTTCATTCATTATTGATCACTTGTCACTCGATTCATGGTATTCATCATTGAGTAATTGTATCGAGTATCGATCGTCATTCATCGTTAATCTGATTGGAGTTTCGTGCCGTGTTTATCATCATTGTCATTTTCGTTGCAAGTCGTGCTTGAGGAGTAGCGCACGCTACATACTCCTTTAGCGTACGCTAATTGGGTATAGGTAGCGCACGCTACCACGCAGCCTTTAGCGCACGCTAAGGTTATTGCCGCAGTCCGTAAGGTACCGGATCGCAGTGAGAATAATTGTAGCGCACGCTACGAGTGGTAAGTAGCGCGCGCTAACGGGTCGTAGTAGCGCACGCTATGTGTGTGGAGTAGCGCGCGCTAGAGGCGGATCGTGTTGAGTCCGGTGGCTACCGGATCGCACCGGTTTATTCATAGCGCACGCTAGGCGTTGTTGTTAGCGACGCAACCGATATGTTAGCGCACGCTAAATAATGGTTGTAGCGCACGCTATCGAGGTTAGATCGGAGGCGATGGTTTTCTGGACTCCAGATCGGGCGTCAAATATTTCGCTAGCGCACGCTAACAATGGATATTAGCGCACGCTAGTAGTATGGCCGTAGCGCACGCTACAAAGAGGTACGTAGCGCGCGCTACCGTGTTCGGACAGTGGGTACCGGATTACCCAAACTACTCGTTAGCGCACGCTATGCACAAGGGCTAGCGCACGCTAACTCGGACCGAGTATAAATTGGACAGCTTTAGTCGAGTTCGTCATTTTTTCATCTCATTTCATTCCTTCGGTATTTTTGGGCGATTCCGAGCGATCCGAGGGGATTCTTCGAGGTGTAATCATCAATCATCATCTTCAAGTCTTTGAGTTGAATTTATCATCACTTCATCATCTCCAAACGTCGAATCAAAGGTATTAATCTCTTGGATCTAGAATTTGGATTTTTGGGTTTTCCTTCCGATTTCTTCGTAAGCTTGGATTATCATTGAGATATGTTAAGTTATGGATTATCTACTTGGATAAATATATTCCTACGGATTTAATGGTTATTTTCGAATTGTTTTCAAGAACCCTTGGGGTTGACTTCGGTTAATTGAGGATTTTCCGATTGATGTCGTTATAATCATGAATTATGGATTCCTAATGGATTATGATATCATTGAAGTGTTTTGTTAGTTCGAAATACTCATTTTGGTGTGGGTTTCGACATATTCGGGATTGGATATTTTCGTAGTTGTGCGGTCGGTTATGTATTCGTTGGAATGCCTATGAGTTTGATTATCGTTGTTTCGACCTTTGGGTTAGTCGTGTTTTGTTGTTTGATACGTGTATTGAACGATTGTTGGTAATTATTGTTATTCAAGGTTGTTCGAGCGATCGGTATCTTGGTTAGGACGTTGTTCGTGGACGGACATTCTTCATCGGTATTGAGTAAGTTAAATCTTACTCGGTTAAAAGGATACTCATTCCTTTTGTTGTTGATTGCTCATAATCATAATTCATTCATCATAATATTAATCATTTTGAGACTTGTAAGTGTCGAATAATCATTTCATTCACGAGGAACGACGGTTCCAAATCTTTTCATTAGTTTATCAATCACGTCACTATTACTTTCATATCGGTGAGTCATCTTGGCCTTGTCTAATTATTATTCATTGGTGTTCATCATGGTCATTCTCGTTCATGTGACCTTCCGGGTTCATATTGCGTGGCCGGGTGTGGCTGTGTGGAATTTTTAGTCGGGCACATGATGGTCATGTATTGGGTTCACCGATACATCGGACCGTGCACACGGTAACGCTTACCTCCGTGAGACTAATTAGGTACAAGGACGGGTGTGTCCGGACATTCGTCTTGTACACTTGCACAGGACATTACGGGCGTACTATGATGCTCCTCTTCAGCGTAATTCATAATTAAGAATATCTCATCACTTCAGTTAATTCATGATTGTGTAATTTCAACTCTTGAGGATTGTTGTTCTGTGTAACTGACCCCGTTGGGGGATTTTGTTTTCAGGTCACGGCAAGGCAAAGGCACGGGAAGAGCATGTTGACGGCGACGAGTCCCAGTGATACTAGTAGGGGGCCCTACTGCATACCATTTATTCAGTCATTTGTGTTTCCTTTATTAATTCCGCTGCAGACATTCCGTTTGAATGCTCATTTCATTCAGTGTTGTGTATTTTATCGTCACATAAAATACACATGTATTCTATCTTATCCTGGGTGTGTTGTATAAAACTCCTCATCGGAGTAATTGATGTTGTAATGTGGTTCGGTACTACATTTACCTGTGTAATTCATTCATTTTCATTCGCCTGGTGGGTCCCAGTCGGGGGTCCACGGCACTGTAATATCCGCCTAGTTTGGGGTGTTACACCCAGCAACCTGCAAGTACCTGGATGCAAAACAGACATCCACCCCTCGAATACTCGGGGGTTAGCAAAACTCCACTGTTTTGCTAGTGCAAGTATAAATACGAGGACGAGCCATACATATCATACTCCAAGAACATAGAAAGCGTGAATATACTTCCCGAGATAATTCACTTGATCAAAACAGTTTGAATCACGAAAGATAAGAATAAAACCATTTTACATCTTACAAAACATTTTACGATCTCGGGAGTTTTTGAAAACATTTGGGGTTTAAGAAGTCTCAAGCCTTTCGAACACTTAGGGACACAAATTCAAAATCATTTATTTCAAAATACGATTCCGATAACAAAATACGGGGTCCACGACCCAATCATAACATTCCAACCACAAGCACAGGGGTCCGTGAATCAACTTATTCACATCACATACTCACAAGAATAACCCGACATAAACTCCACCGTGTCAAACATTACCATGACGACGGTCTCACAGAACGACAACAGAGAACACAACTTTGCAACTGGACCATACGGTCGAACTCAACACACCACAAGGCTACAATACACAGAGAAACCACAGGACTCACGTACCCTTACCAAATTATCACAGTCAAGGGACAAATCACACACAACACATTTACTGGTGTCATTCCAGCTAAGTACGATACTATTTGGACTGCCATTCTAATCATACGAAATATGCGCCAAAAATCACAGTTCTCCACCAAAACATTTCAAAGTTAACCGTTGGTACGAGACTCACGGCCGTCGTACCCCGCAAAGCCCCGTCGGACATCCCTGGGTGGTTAACCCTAGTTCGCGATACGCACACACACGGCAATACATATCCCTAGAGGCCTCGTCAGACCGTCCCTAGGTGAACATACACATATCATCCACAACGCCACGAGAAGCCATAATTCGAATACTAGAATATGCATACAAATGCTAGGTACTTCGCTAGAATGGCTACTTTAGTCGACGTAGACTCACAACCAACGTCACACAACCATAAGCAAATACAAATACCAAACAACAACAAGCGTCACAACCTCCTCACGAAGGAATAACAACGAATATCACACACATTACGTTCTTACCGAACAAGTACACATAACATTACGTAATCCGCGGCAAAGGATTACGGTCTATTAAACTCACTCAAATAGATCATAGCATCTTTCAACATACAAAACCAACACATATATTCCGAGAACATATATATTCACGAAATACACGAATTATCGTTGAAAGACAACATTTATCGAGAACATATCGATCCCTTTTTACGTTCATAAAATCATTTATCAATAATTATGCCTACGAAACATGAAACGTATGGACAAGATACTTGCCTCGAAATCAGCACGCAAGTATTCCGACGAATGCGGCTCAACCGGGAAGCTTCAAAACGCTCGATGCTATCGAAAAGGAAGATGACGATGAACGGAAGGGTTCAACACGGTTTCTTCGCAAGAAACTCGACCCTAACAATATATAATTAATAAATCAACGATCATACGAGGAAGAATAATTGTAGAACGTCCGAATACCCCTCTATGACATTCTACCGGACACCTTCAAGGCATCGATCAAGAACTCGACTAAAACAACGAATCGATATGATCCGACCATGGAATAACAAGGAAATAGGTATAATACACCTTAATAATCAATAATCTAAGTTATTACGGATCAAACGAACGAAATCCAACAAAAACCCCAATTTCCCCAAAACTAGATTTTCAAGAAATCTAACCTTGATTCGGTAGATCGGGGAAGGTTATGGTATGATTGATCAATGATATAACCTGTGGAACTTCGTGGATTTGTTGTTCAACAACATGGATCCATGTTAACCACACCCCCAGCCACGGAAAAGAAGGATAAGAATGAGAAAAATGGTGAAAAACCGATCGTGGCCTTAAATATGCCGTCACGGCCGCCTTACGTACGTAATCGCCATGGCTTACGACGTAATCGCCATGGCTTACGACGTAATGTGCCATGGCCGAACTTCATCGCCTAAATTGCCGGATCGCTACGCACGCACGGCCAGGGCCTTACGTACGTAATCGGCCTTACGTACGTAACTGCCGAGCACTACCGGCCGTAACTCGGCCAGTGCCGGCCTGGGCCCAGACTGCCCGACCATGACTCAGCCCGGGCCAACTCCGACGGCCCGAACGACCCGAAACCCGAACCTGAATACGAATCGAAGATATGGTTACGAAGTACTCGCAAAGACGAATTCGAACACTAATAGAACACACGATTCCGACCACCCGAAGGCTCGAAATTCGACAACGGAAAGTAATTACCCCAAACTTTGGGAAATTACGAAAATGGCCCAAAACGTCCGAAATACACGTTACACGATCGAAACACCAAGACGAAGCTCGCAACATGAATAATAACATTAAATGAACTTACGAGAAACTCGAAACAACAGTTTCGGATGAGATTCGCAAGAATCGAACTCAAGTGCGGAAAAACCGCTAAAAAGCACGGAACTCAACAAAACGACACCGAAACGAACTCGGATGACAAAAAGTGCAGAATTAATCATTCCCGGAATGACGGAACGGTCACGAGCGAGTCGTCAAAATGGACTTTCGCCGAAAAAAAGAAATTACCGGAAATTGAAATTACGGGTATTACAAGGATGTCCTAGCTGCATCAATACTCCACCGATGGCATAATCAGATGCATCGGTCTGAACCTCGTATGCCTTGGCATGATCTGGCAAGGCAAGGACTGGTTGCTCCGTCACTTTGCCTTTGAGTCGCTCAAAGGCCTCTCGGCATTTATCCGTCCACTCCCATTTGTGGTCCTTCTTCAATAGGTCCGTTAATGGTGCTGCTATCCGAGAGTATCCCTCAATGAACTTCCGGTAGTAGTTCACGAGTTCCAGAAAAGATCGGAGTTGGTTACGCTGGTCGGCGGTTCCCAATCTCGAACGGCTTTTACTTTGGCCTCGTCCATCATTATGCGGCCATCCTTGATACGATGCCCCAGAAAAGTCACTTCCTATTGGGCGAATATGCACTTCTCCAACTTTGCATAAAGTTCATTGTCCCATAGTGCCTGGAACACCTGTCGCAAGTGTTCTACATGCTCCTCCATCGATGATGAGTAAATGACTATATCGTCTAAATAAACGACAACAAACTTGTCTATGTATGGTTGAAACACCTTGTTCATCAATGTGCAAAAGGTCGCTGGGGAGTTTGTAAGCCCGAACGGCATCACAAGAAAATCGAACAATATATACTTGGTTGTCATAGCGGTCTTGGGTTCGTCTCATTCGGCTATCCGGACCTGCCAATATCCGGATCTTAGATCGATCTTTGAAAAGTATTTGGCACCTCCCAGTTGGTCAAACAATTCTCCAATGAGTGGAATGGGGTACTTGTTGCGAACCGTCAGCTTATTGAGTGCCCTATAGTCCACGCACATACGTAAGGACCTATCATGCTTCTTTTGGAACAAAACGGGGGATCCATAAGGAGATTTGGATGGTTGGATCATCTTGGAATCCAACAACTCTTTCAATTGCTTTTGTAGCTCCTTCAGTTCCGGTGGTCATATCCTATAGGGTGTCCTTGAAGGTGGCTTCACATCGGAGATCAGTTCAATTTTATGGTCTACATCTCGTCTGGGCGGCAACCTCTTTGGTAGTTCTGCGGGCATCACGTCCTGGAACTCCTCCAAAACGGCTTGAACTTGCTTTGGTACATACTTCCCTTCAATATCGTTTCCATCATCAGGAACGCAAAATGCAGAGAAGGCCTCTTCCTGCTTCCGAAGTCCTCAACTAAGTTGTATGGCTGAAATGGTGGTTGTCCCATTCGCTTCCCTCTTGGCCGGAATGGCCTGTGTCCTGTTAGAGTCCAAATTGACTAAGGAATCTGAAAAGGGGAGAATGCAAGCCCGAACCTGATTGAACCATTGTAACCCAAGAACCAAATCATAGTCATCGATGGTCACTACGGTGAAGGTGATCATTCCCTGCCAATCACTTAACGTTGCTTTCACTCCTCTTGCTTCGCCGGTCACTAGTTTAGCATGGGTGTTCACTGACTTGATCGATCTATTTGTTGGCGTGATGGTAAGTCGTAATGTTTTGGCTATGCCGTCCCGCATAAAGTTGTGCGTAGCTCCTGTATCCACTAAGGCTTTGATGTGTGTGCCTCCGATCAAGGCATCTACGAACATAGACCCTTTTCTGGGTCCCTTAGCCGGTTCCACAACGGCTTTGACAGCATTGAGCAGACTCAATGAGCCCATGTGCGCACCATCCGCAACCTCGATCTCCATGGTCTCTTGAATGGCTGCGACCTTCTTTCTACGAAATGGGCAATCGTACTTCATGTGAGAGGTACTATGACAAATGTGACAATCTCTCGGCTTATCGGTCTCGTCCACTGGTTGCTTGCCCGAGTATTTGTTTGACCTGAATCCTGATGGGCGGTCTCTTCCACCTTTGCCTTTGTCTGTGCGGAAAGTCCTTGGCTTATCACTGGTTTTCAACTCCCTTAAACCCTCGGCCACAGCAATGGCAGTCGCCACGTCCTAAACATTGCGCCTTTCCAACTCTTGCCTCGCAAAAGGCTTGAGTCCGTCCATAAATGCAAATAGCTTGTTGGTCGTCGTCAAGCTTGGTATATCCAGTACAATTTCTTGGAACTCCTTGACATAGTCTTTGATAGTGCGAGTGTGGCTAAGTCTATTTAGCCTACCCCTGTAACACCCCCAGAATACATCCGGAAATGTTACACGCCGTAGGCCCTTCTTACAAGGATCTACAAGGCTAAACTCTACTAGATTACAGAATGATTGACCGACCGGGGTCAATCTAAATACAACGCAGACCGACAAGGTCGTCAAACAATTCAGAAACAAATGAACTTTACATCTCAATGACAAAAATAAACTTGAACACAGAAAAGAACGACAACTCAATTTAATAAATGAAAACTACACCCATGCAAGGGTGAATACTCGAACGACAGAGAAATACCGACCAAAATGAAACAAAATAAAAGACTCTAACTCTGGTGTGATTAGTATCATTGTCCTCCATCTCCTTCCCAGCCAATCCTGTGACTGCTCCCGATCTGCCAAAACCTGAGCGCATAACAGGCACCCACCCCCCGAAAACTCGGGGGTTAGCAAACTGGAATTTTGCTAGTGCAAGTACATAACACACAAGATATACGAATAATAATAACACAAAACTCAACAGTCGTGAAACCTGAACACGAACCACACATTCAAATGGTCAACACAGAATAGTATTACATACTCAAGGTGAAAGGTAATCACATTTTCATATTCTCCGTACAGAACATAACACCAATAAAACTTTAAACGAGCCCAAGGAGTCAGAGAAATCCCTTTTTATAAAAGGAAAAGTATTTTGATAAGAAAGTTCGAAAACATTAATATTGACTCGGGCCATCTAGGGGTTTTGAAAATCAAATGGAAATACTTTAGAAAATACTTCAAAAGTTCTCGGGTCCTTGACCCAACATGTGGAAAACAATTTGCAAGAAAACTATCACAACGTTATTCGGGGTCCTCGACCCAAATGATAAAACACTATCACAAGTGAATCATTACAACATCTCACGGGGTTCTCGGCCCAATCCAAATAATATCATCACGAGATCAAATCTCAACATCTCACGGGGTCCTCGACCCAATACACAGAATAATCAACACAGTACAATCAAAGGCACAGCCTCTCATTCGACAAATCCTGCTCAAGACCCCTGATTAATTAACCCTCGGAGATCTCGTCAAATATCCTTAGTTAATTAACCCTGATACTAACATTTAAAACAAATTGGAACGAACTCCAGAAGCACAATCCGCGGTCTACATCAAGACCAACATTAAAAGCAAGTTGCAAAGGTTTAAATTTCGAAAATCATTTGATAACGGGGTCTTAGCTATCACTCAAATATCCGTTACCAATAAGCCTGCCAGGCGCCTCTCTTGCACACCTGTGTACCGGCGTTCACTCCACTATATTGGCCGCCCATTGCACATGTCACCGCGCCGGCGTTCACTCCCACAGGAGCCGCCCCTTGCTCGCGCATTAAGTAACATCGGTGTTCACCAATCATATGGAGCCGCTCATTGCAGCATAACAAAGCCGGAGTGCACGCCCCGCCCTCAGAGGTACCCGGATATGACGTCTCTCATAACAAGTATTCACATTATTACAAATACCAAGCACACAATCAACCGTTGCAACAATTATCAAATCAGTTCATCAATCCACATAATTTATTTGCCAGTACGCAACTACGCAAAATAAACAATAACTCGCACGTTATTCATCAAGACTTAGCACATTAGGCCTTCAACACTATCAGTTAATACTACATAATTATCCACACATATCTCTCTCTCTCTCTCTATATATATATATAATATAAATACAGGTATTCATAACATGATTCATACACTTCAGCAACAATGATTTCACGTAATTATAATTCGTATATCAAGGTACTTGCCTTGGTAATCTCTCGCGAATACTCCGGAAATACAGTTGATTGGACAATCCAGAACTCCAACGAAAACGACGATCGGAGAGGCTCAACACTGGATTATCATAGGAAATTCGTCCTTAATATCCTTATGGTGCTGATGTCTACGAATTCCCGGTTAATCCTCCCATCATAAGACTCACTCCAAATATTGATTATAGATCCTCAAAGGTAGTTCGGAAAATCTTAATATGAAAGAAACGCAGAGACAAGAGGTAGCATCCACTTCAATTGCTTGAATGTCAATCCAAGATGTTTCGTAACTTAAATGATCGAGTCTACGTGTTCTATATGTGTTTTAGAGGGCTGGAGACCCTCTAGAAATGGAGGAAAACGAATTACAAGTGAAAGGGATGAAGAGAAATGAAATGGGGTGTTGTCCATATATATAATATCTTGAGATTTACGTACGTTAGCCTTAGTCATTTACGTACGTAATCGACTTAGCGCACGCTACCCTTCGATCTTAGCGTACGCTATCGTTCACTGATAGCTTCGTCTGCTCGTACTAGCTTACGACGTTACTCCTATGCATTACGACGTAAGCTACACACATTAGCGTACGCTAGTTACAAACCTTAGCGTGCGTTAACACCCGTTGACCCTAAAGCTGTCCAGTTCATCCGCGGAATCTTTCCGAGCCCCACCACCGGCGTCCATGTGCTAGCCAAAGATGTTCAATAATTGACCTCCTTACGTGCGCCACGTCTAGCTCGTAGCGCACGCTATTTCCGATTAACGCATGCGTTACGCTTACCTGTTAGCGTGCGTTACGACGTAGTTGCATGTGAAGGATTAAAGGTTGATATTATCATGCATGAGGATACGAATACGGAAACGGTCGTACTTCGATTATTGATAGCACCATTTCAGGTAATACAGGGTTCAAATACAGTTGAAAATACCCAACCATTTATCCGGATATTACATACTATCCCTCTTAAAAGAAGTTTCGTCCCGAAACTTAAAGTAGAGTGGTGGAACAACCAAGAAAAAGTAACTACTTGCTCATTTCAAAACATCATGAGCGATGCGCGAATACAAGGTCCTAAAAAAAATACAATGATTGGACCTAGGAAGTATCAGGCACGTCAATTGAGGCGATAAATTACACGTGAACATGAGAAGTTAGAGTGGAGAAGTAAAAGCTCACAAAATTAAAGAAATTCATAAACGGCTCAGACGTACTAAAATCGCGTGTTGAGCTCGACCCACCATATTCAAGTTCATAACACATTGGAAATATTAACCGCACGAGTGGGAACAAATAGTTTCGAACAAAATTTTGCAAAGATTAAGTTCAGATGTGAATAGACCACAATAATTCACGGAGTCTAACAAATCGGTTCTGAATTTCGTTCGATCGACTTGTAGGTTCAAGAGAACATGGTAGTTTAAAATTGTCAAGAGGGTCACAGATGAATCATCAACAATGAAAGTCTCCCAACACCGAAAATACTAAGAAGAGTATGGGTATTACGTTCCCCCATACTAAGAAGACATGTCATCCCCGAAACTGAAAACAGCAGGAGTTGGAAACGAAAAGCAATTAAAATGAAAAACGATCAAAGTCGCGATTGTTGGAAACAGCAACGACTAGAACACAACACAAAATCTTCATTCGCCTATGATAGGCTCTTCAAAGATAAGACATAAGGTTTTGGGACATTCTCCGGCCACTTGCTCGCTCACCAAGCGAGTAGCATTCTTTGCCAATTCGGAAATTATCTCACAATGTTTCTCCGGTGGCCTTCACACCGCACCGATGACAAGTCAAGAGTGGTGAGGGACAGTTTACACGGATGTGTCCTGCACGGTTGCGGTTGAAGCACACTCTCTTCTTCTGAGTCACCGATCTTGGTTGGGGATTCCCAATGCTCATTCTCGACCGCGAAGACGACGCATTCGAACGACGTGGGGGTTTGAGAACCTTAGTCTCGTCACCGCCCAAAAATTTTCCAGATGTCCTCGGTCTCTTTTCTCCGCTCGTTGGCTCGGTCACTGAGGAGGTTTCGTAGGTTATCGTCTGATCTTGATATTCCTTCACCGTAACATGAATCGTTGTCGTACGAACCACCTCACCGCTTCCGCTTCCTATATCACGTCTACGTCCGCCAAGGCTCGTCATGCTAATGCAGATAGTACCGTTTATTGTTATCACATAGTCGGTTGTACGGTATACCACAATTATCAACATAAGGTTTAATTAGCATCCTTAGAATAACGGTAATATCGTAAAGCACGAAATTTTCTGAAATCAACTTCCAGTCCCTCGTCTAGGACGATCATTATGCGTATGCTTTTAAAAAATTTTGAAACAAAAGCCGAATCACGTTGTGCTCAAAACTTATAAGTACTGTCCTTTGTTTTGGAAGAGGAAGTTTATACAATGACTCTAAAAAAAAAAATTATTTTCGAGTAATGCCTACAAGAAAATTGAAAATCGAATTGTAACTAATTTGAAATATTTCAAAAGTGTTGAGTCCCAAATACAATAATTTTGAAAATCCTTCATCTTCTACCAAAATGTTTATTCTAAAGAACTTTTCACCAAAATACGCGACCATTCGACACGACTACATTAAATCATGAGGTTTACAATGCTAGGAAAATTTCAAAACACTACTTTGAAATGTTCGTAATTCGGCCCGGATATATTACATGCCGGGGATTCTGCGCCGGAACCTACCAGGCTAAAAACCATTTAAAAATCATTTCAAAATATGTCAAAAAGCCGATGACGGTAGCATTTTCCAAAACTTACAAAATCATTTGTAAAATATAAAATACCGTCATAAAAATACCGTGAAAATGTGCGAGACTAAAATGCCAAAATGTCAAAAGTCATTTCACAATACTCACGCAGCGGATAAAATTAACACTCAAAGATTTATCCTACTGAAATGCAGAAATCGATAAATATGTTCGACTACCGAAGTATACTACATAACCATTCTCACTCGACGCGTATATGCAGGTGATATCGTAAAACAATATAATCTCTAACAAGTTCAAACCCTAGGTTCATGTTAAGCACAATATAATCAAATACGTATGTAAGGGGACTTACGATTCGGGAGGCTTACCATCACGGATTGCTTGAAGATGATGTTGGAACCACGATACTAATCACAACTCTGATGCGCGCGACTTACACAAGACATGGACTTGACCCAACGGCCTAGGTTTTTCGCAAACCTAAGCTCCGATACCATATTTGTAACACCCCCAGAATACATCCGGAAATATTACACGCCGTAGGCCCTTCTTACAAGGATCTACAAGGCTAAACTCTACTAGACTACAAAATGATTGACCGAATGAGTCAATCTAAATACAACGCAGACCGACAAGGTCGTCAAACAATTCAGAAACAAATGAACTTTACATCTCAATGACAAAAATAAACTTGAACACAGAAAAGAACGACAACTCAATTTAATAAATGAAAACTACACCCATGCAAGGGTGAATACTCGAACGACAGAGAAATACCGACCAAAATGAAATAAAAGAAAAGACTCTAACTCTGGTGTGATTAGTATCATTGTCCTCCATCTCCTTCCCAGCCAATCCTGTGACTGCTCCCGACCTGCCAAAACCTGAGCGCATAACAGGCACCCACCCCCCGAGAGTTAGAGTCTTTTCTTTTGTTTCATTTTGGTCGGTATTTCTCTGTCGTTCGAGTATTCACCCTTGCATGGGTGTAGTTTTCATTTATTAAATTGAGTTGTCATTCTTTTCTGTGTTCAAGTTTATTTTTGTCATTGAGATGTAAAGTTCATTTGTTTCTGAATTGTTTGACGACCTTGTCGGTCTGCGTTGTATTTAGATTGACCCCGGTCGGTCAATCATTCTGTAGTCTAATAGAGTTTAGCCTTGTAGATCCTTGTAAGAAGGGCCTACGGCGTGTAACATTTCCGGATGTATTCTGGGGGTGTTACAACCCCGAGCTTCGAACTCCACATTCTCGGGAAAGAATTGCTTCTCCAATTCGGCCTTGAAGTCTTCCCAGGAAGCCATCCTGAATGCGGCGCTCTCAATGTCAGCCTGCTTGGTCCACCACCATAGTACGGCTGTATCGGCTAAGTACAAGGGCGCCGTCCGCAACTTGGTTTCATCACCTCGAATGTTCGATGCACCAAAGTATTGTTCTAGGTTTCATAAGAAATTGTCGATCTCCTTGGCGTTTCTCGATCCGTTGAACTTCCCAGGCCTTGGGATGTCAATTCGTGCGGGTGTCGCACCCAAATGTCCTTCTCCGTTGGCTATTTACCTCTTTACAGTAGCCATCTCCGTCTTGAGAACCTCCATGCTTTCTTGCATGGCCAAGATCATGGCCCGAAAATCGGCCAACTCTTGCTTCATGTCCCCATCACAAGCATTGATAGTAGAAAGTACCTGGTTGTGCAGCTCTTCACCAGCTTCTTCTAAGTCATCCACCCTCTTCGAAACCTCATCATAGACTTCCTCCAGTCGAGTCACTCGGCTGTCTATGGCAGCAATCCGGTCGACAGACTTGTCTCTGCCCTTCTTGGTCTTCTCGGTCTGAGTGTTGGGTTGGGTAACATCGGATGATTGTTCCATATTCCTCCTTGCACGATCAGCTAGCGATCTTCGAAAATCTGCCTTGGTTGTCTCAACCTTGGCTCTGATACCAACTGTCACGGGGTTATACTTGCGCCTCGCTAAGTTACCTTGCCGTGCGGCACTATCTTAGATTGTCACAAGTCTAAGTAGTAACCCTATCAACAACTAAGATTGCTAGGAAGGAAAGTAGGAGAATGCTTGGGGAAAGTTTTGCTTGTATTATTGTAGCAAATCAGATTTCTCAAGATGTCTTACAAATGAACCCCAATGGGGTATTTATACTAATCCTCCAAGCCTACAAATTACCAACATCACACTACTATTCCAAGCATTTACAATAATGCCATCATCTAGAATGGTCTATACAATTCTAGGTGATTCTAAGAAGACTCCTTGGAGTCCCCAGACCTCTCTAGAACGCCCGGCCCGAAGTGTCCCGGCCCGGCCCGGCCAAGGCCCGATTCGGCCCGTAGCAATCCGACTCGATTTCTGACTTCTGGAATCCTCTTTGACCTTCTGGAACTGATTAGTCTCCATCTTGAAACTTCTAAGGTCTTCTTTCGGAAGAGTGTACTCCTCGGCTTTTTAGTGTCTACTGCACTCACAAGGCTTTTTCCGTCTAAGCCTATTATAGGAGGGTGGTCCTCTGTGAGCTTGACACGGTCCCTACACGCGCGCCGCCATGCCGCCTGTCCGTCCGCACGGCTTCGGCCGAATGCTGTTCGATGCTTGCTGCCTTAAGGTGGGGCGTGACAATAAGGTGCCATTTTCATCAATAAAAATGAAATTAAAAAAAATAAAGAAATTAAAATTCTATGCATAAGGCGTGGTGCATTTTTTATTCACAAGTGCCAAAACTTATAACATAAAGTGCCAAAATGAAGTACATAGAGTGCCTATAACATCAAGTGCCAAAACGTATAACATATAGTGCTAAAATGAAGAACATAGAATACCTATAACACCAAGTGCCATTTTTGCATAACATAAAGTGCCAAATGAAGAACATAAGGTGCCATTTTCATCAATAAAAAATAAAATTAATAAATAAGGAAATTGAAATTTTATGCATAAGGTGTGGTGCATTTTTTATGGGTGGGGATCCTCTGCAGCACAGCATCGTGCTGTGCTTCATCCCAACCGTCCGATCACACACACCCACACGGGTGTGTGTGTATGTATGTGCGTGTCCCATCCGATGCACAGCAGTGTACAGCAGATGCTGTGCACTGCAGGGGACCCTAACCCATTTTTTATTCCAAAATGAAGTACATAGAGTGCTTATAAAATCAAGTGACAAAAGGTATAACATAAAGGGCTAGAATAAAGAACATAATGTCCCCAATCTAATATCTAATTGAACATAAACTCACACAAATACTTACGTGGGGAACCTAAAATTATAAATTTAGTTGTCAAAAATCACCACTATTTAATTGTTTTTTCTTTAATTGTGTTTTATTTTATTTAATAAAAGTTTCATCTTCATGATTTCATTTTCAATTATTAAAATAAAAGTAAAAAGGAATTAAAAAGAACAAGGAAAAAAATGCAAAGAAAAAGTTGTCAAAAATCACCACTATTTAATTGTTTTTCTACAATCGTATTTTATTTTATTTAATAGAAGTTTCATCATCATGATTTCGTTTTCAATTATTAAAATAAAAGTAAAAAAGAATTAAAAAGAACAAGGAAAAAAATGCAAAGAAAAAAAAAGCAAAGAAAAACTTATCGTAAAATGGTTGAAAACCAAGGGGTGTTTTTATAACCCCCTGGAATGGAACCCACCCTCTTCCATGTGCAAAGGAGTTGGTTTCTAAACACCACTGAGCTAACTGCTGTCAATTAGAAAAGTATATACTGGTTTATAATTTTATTTGAATAAGGCGTGGGTCAGATCCGACACGGTCGCATGGCTGCGGCCCGCCGCAGGTAAGCATTTGCGAATTTAAAAATTCAACTATACAAACCTTTTGTCATCATTTCAAATGTTTTTGAAGGAAGATATAATCACAATGTTTCTCCCCTCTTACAATAACACAAACCAGGTATTTACAATATCAATATCAGAAACCCTAATGGGCTAAGCCCATACACTCAGGGGCGGATTGATGTGTTATCTGTACTGGGCTCTAGTCCAGTGCAAGCCCAAAATTTTTACCTATAGTTACATATATTTTTATGGCCCAACAAAATTTTAGCCCACCCCAAATAAAAAAAATTAAAAATTAAGTAATGTTCAAACGGAAAACAGAGCAGCAATCTGGATTCTGGTGTCGTGTTTCTGCTTCTCCACTTCTTCTTGCCTCTTTGTCTTCCGATACCATTGCGGCACCGGCGCACCATCACCTGATCTTCCAGAAACGGCCAACCAACCCTCGACTTCCCATTTTCTTCTCATATTATATATTCAAGTCAAGGTATGGAGCCCTATATTAAAATTTAAAACTTGAAAAATCGACAGCCAAGTAGCCAACACTTGTGTTTTCTAATAAGTTATTTAACTAATAAAATTGATGTGAAGTTGGGAGCTGTTATTTAAAGTTAATGGTTTGTTGGGCATTCTATCACGGATATTTTATATTCAAATTTCATACCATTAATAATTATTATATATTTCATATTTTTATTTTATGGAGAGAGTTGAGAAATATTTTTTCCACTTATCCAATGATAGGTAGTAGTGAGTAGATTTGAAATTTTTTTGGACGTTGCGTGTTTCTACTGCTACGACTGAATGAGCATTTTCCGCTATGAAGCATGTGAAGGCGCCACTTCATAATAAGATGGGAGATGATTTACTTAAAGATTTGTTAATGCTCTATATTGAGAGAGATTTTGTTAAAGATATAGATAGACTCAATTATAGATGAATTTTATGTATTAAGGTCTCGCAGGGCATAACTTATGTAAATACCGATTTTTTTTTACGTGTATAAAATATAATGCGTTGGATTTTTTTTGTTTTCCAGCCCACCTAATTCACAAATCCTATATCCGCCCCTGCATACACTAACAAATACTAATGGGCTAAGCTCATACACTAACAAATACCTCGTCAGTTTGAACGGGAGGATGCAATTAAACTGGAAAAAAAAGGAACAGATAGATGAAGATGAAGGCAGGAACTGGAGCTCCGACGAAGTCGGTGCCAAAAGGAGCTAGGGTTTTGGTTGCAACGGCGGCGGCGGCAATGGTACTTGATCTACGGGCTGCGACAACTTCGACGGCGGCGGCTAGATCCTGAGTCAACGGCGGTGCATCGGCGACGACAACTGGAACTCCGGCCAAGTCGGCTCCGAAAATAGCTAGGGTTCCGACATGGATCCGACATGCATATAGAGGAGAGAAGGCTGCTGGCCGAAAGGAGGCGGTGGCGGCAGGAGAAAGCATCGCCGTCAGAAGAAGGCGGTGGAGGAGGCCGACAAGCAGCAGAAGAAGAATAGAGCAACAGCGTCAGAAGGCTCCTGCGACGCCATGAGAAGGCGGCGGGTGCCAGTGACGGTGACGGTTTCCGGCAATGGAAAGTAGATGGCGCCTGAGAAGAAGCCAACAGAGCAGTACCGGCGGGCAGAAGATGGTGCACAGGTGGTGCTGAGAAGTGGCAAAAGTTGTTGTCGCCGGTGGAGGAGAAGGGCGGCGAAGCCGGAAGTTTGGTAAGGGAAACGTGATGGAGTAATATCGGTATTTGCGCCGTGTTGCGGAAGCGTAAATAAAGTGTGGAAAATAAATAACACGCGGATTTATAGAGGTTCGGCCAAATGTGGCTACGTCCTCTCTCGATGTATCTTTTTCAATAGGATCAAGATCAAAACCTCTACGCCTCTCTTCTATCGGTCGAGGGATTATCGTTTCAAGCTCGTCTTCTGTCGGTCCGAGTAAAACCATTTTTCCTTTTCTATTGGATAAGGAATCAACCACTCTAGCTTTCTATTGGTACTAGATAAACCTCACTAAGATAGCGATTGTGATTCTAACAATGCCGGATCCTTGATCCTAATAACACCGAATCCAATCGTATCTTTTCTTTTTCTCACTCGTGTATGATTATGTGTATAACACTCAATCACTCTAATTTAAGCTCAAGAACAACAACTATAATGTTTACAATGATATCTCAAATGTGTATGAATTGCTCAATGTTGTCGTATGGAATGATACCAACTCATTTGGTATTTTTATAGCCTTCTTCCACAAACTAGCCGTTACTGCCAGTTGATATTAGCGTGCGCTAGGCTGACTTCTTTAGCGTGCGCTATCGCATGTTTTGGCCTTAGCGTACGTTATGTAATGTTACGTACGTTAGCGTCTTTCCAATTTCAGTCCAGTGGCTTCTGTCCTTCACAGTTAGCGTGCGCTAACTCTTTCTTGTAGCGTGCGCTAATCATGCATCATTGCATGCGTCATATATCCGTTTATACTTTTTGACTTATAGCAGATTCTCCCCAACAGATTGATTGACTTGATTCAAACTGATATTTAGCGTGCGCTAAATATCATCTCTTGCGTGCGCTAAGCTTACTTCAGTGCATACGCCATTCTGTGTTTGAATCTCTTCACAACGGTAATATTGGCTCGATAGCGTGCGTTAATCATCACGTGTAGCGTGCGCTATCCTCATCAGGTGACTTCACTTCAGGTTACTTCGAACTCGTCTGATCTGCATCCGGGACCCGTTAGCGTGCGCTAAATTATATTTCTAGCGTGCGCTAGCTTTGTATTTTGTCCAGCTTTTTGCGTCTTCGATTCCTTCATCGTTTTGTTTCGCCTCTTTGTTGTTTTGTTTTGTTTAGTAACTTAATCATCAAAACACTTATTTATTAATATGTGGAATAAATATTCCAACAATCTCCCCCTTTTGATGATTACAAAACAACTCTTGAATTGGATAAAACCTGCAAAATAAAATTATATATATGTACGTTTCAAAGTTTTCGACTTTGATCGTTTCGTTAGTTTCACCAATCCTTTTTCTTTTTCTTGTCATTTTCGACTTCTTCGTTTTTCAGTTTTCAACTCCTTCGTCTCTCCCCCTTTTTTATGCTTTCTTCTTCTTTTCGACTTCTTCGACTTTTAGTATTTTTCTCGTCATATCTTTCATGACGCTTTTATCTGATTCAAATTCTTCTCTCCCTTTTTGTTTTCAGCAAAAAGTGTAAAAAAAAATATAAAGGATACCAATTTGAATATATAAAGAAAATATGCATAAATAAAAAAATATGCAATAATAGGGTATAAAACTCCCCCTGAAATTAATATCTCCGGTGATTCGGGTCAAATGAGCTTCGAACGAAACGATCGCGAATTGGAACCAATTCTGACGAGAACGATGCCGTTCTTCGACTCATTTGCCTTGCTTACATCATAATACGCGAGTGTGTGGTGGGCAAGGGTCGAAAGAACTGGTAGATCTGGAGAAAAAAGCGGATTCGGGTCGAATGAGCTTCGAACGAAACGATCGCGAATTGAAGTACTAAAATATAAGTGAGGAAACACTCTTCTCAGGAAGTTTACCGTTTCGAGCAATAAGAGCTCCGATTCCAGTTGGGTAGGGAACAAAAAATAATAATGAGAAAAGAAAGCAACAACCCTTATGAGAACATAAAAGATACAGCATAAATACCTTATAAAATGAGACGGCGACAAAGTCCAAATCAGGCGGGCATGTTGAGCTTCCTTTTGCAGCATCTATCAGGACCATCCAATGACCATTGTTCACAGATATCAACCAAGGAAGGAAGCTCCAGCTGTAAAATTGTACGTTATATTCCAAAGCATGTTGAAATATCACAGAGAATTGATACTAGGTAAAAGATTAACAGAATATATTAATAGATTGCATATTTCTCCATTCCATAGAAGAATTTGATCACTCAAGTTCAGCAATGGCGGAAATACAAAGGTTTTAATATTAGTAAAGCTGGTCGTCAAAATAAGCGTGGTCCTCAAGTAAAAAAGCGAAAGTCTAGTCATATAATGTTACAGAACCTGTGAGTTGGAGAAGTTGCCGGTATTTGATAGGAACCTTCCTTTATAGAATTAACCAGGTCAAGGTTGAATCTGTGACCAGAGAAGTTGCACTCCGACCGACGGAAATGCAAATAAATTGTATGTCTCGCCTGTAAAACACATTTGCACGCATAAATTAATGACGTTGGAATAATAATAGCAAAAAAAAAAAAAAAAAATTCTTACTACCACTATATATATCTCTCATTTTTGTAGGCGATTCAGAGAACTAGTGCATATTAGTGACTTAAAATCTGATAGGCACTTCAAAGAAATAAATGTAGTGAATAAAAACCCCACTGAAGTACTGAGAGACTACAGCAGACTGAAGGGGATGTATTATGAGGCAAAGCTGACATAGAATCAGCAACTGAAGGCCTCCAGAAACGAAGTTATAGTCCATGATGAGTCAGGACTTGATGAACTGATCCAGCTGAACGACATAAAGACTGACGCAATCAAGTAGCTGAGATCAGAGAAAGAAGAACTGAACCTTCAGTTGCAAGGTGCAGAAACTGATCTTTCACAGGCGTTGAAAGAACGGGAGAACGGCAAGTTTGGTCCAAAATTATGGTAGGAGTGAGACGTTGAGTCCCGCGTTTGTTCCACGTGTGATTTTTAGTCCACAATTTTTAAAAATTGGCAAAGATGGTCCGAAATTGTAATTTTGTGGACTAAATCTGCTTAGCTGACAGATTTTTACTTAGGTGGTCAAAATTCAGATTTTGTGAACTTATTTATTTTTATTTAAAAAAATCTGCAAAATTAAATAAAAAATTCTGGACTATATTAATATTAAAAAATATTAAAAATCAGTAATTTTATTTTTAATCATGGAATATTAATATTGAAAAATAAAAAAAAAATTATTTTAAATTCAGAAATTAGAAAATCTAAAAAATTCTGAACTATTTAAAAAATTCGGAAATTAGTAAATTTATTAAAAAATATTAAAAAATTCCGAATATTAATATTAATATTAATATTAATATTGGAAAATATTAAGAAATTGGTAATTTATTTTTAATTCTGGGATATCAATTTAAAAAATCAAAAAAAATTATTTTAAATTTGGAAATTAGAAAATCTAAAAAATTCTGAACGATTTAAAAAATTATTAATATTCGGAGAGCATGTGACCGTTAAAAAATTTCCAAGTTTAAAATAATTTTTTTTATTTTTTAATATTAATATTCTAGAATTAAAAATAAAATTACCGATTTTTTAATATTTTTTAATATTAATATTAATATTAATAGTTTTTAATAAATTTACTAATTTCTGAAATTTTTAAATAGTTCAGAATTTTTTAGATTTTCTAATTTCCGAATTTAAAATAATTTTTTTTATTTTTCAATATTAATATTCCAAAATTAAAAATAAAATTACCGATTTTTTAATATTTTTTAATATTAATATTAATATTAATATTCGGAAATTTTTAATATTTTTTAATAAATTTACCAATTTCTGAATTTTTTAAATAGTTCAGAATTTTTTAGATTTTTTAATTTCCGAATTTAAAATAACTTTTTTTTATTTTTCAATATTAATATTCCAGAATTAAAAATAAAATTACCGATTTTAATATTTTTTAATATTAATATAGTTCATATTTTTTTTGTTTTTTTTTAATTTTGCAGATTTTTTTAAATAAAAATAAATAACTTAACAAAATCTGAATTTTGGTCATCTAAGAAAATCACAAATTACAGATTTAGTCCACAAAATTACAATTTCGGACCATCTTTGCCAATTTTTGAAAGTTGTGAACTAAAAATCACATGTGGAACAAACGCGGGACTCAACGTCTCACTCCTGCCATAATTTTAGACCAAACTTGCCATTCTCCCTCGAAAGAACCGAAGGACTTGAGATTCCAGAATGTTGTACTGGGAGAGAGGTTGACGAGATGGTTTACAATGTTAAAATTCATGACCACATCCTCGACAACCATCGACCTGGCAATACAGTGATTGGAGATGAAGCTGACATGGTCAGTAAGAAGACGAACCGTGTCAAGTTCGTATTAGGAGAAGTGCAACGCTCAAAATGACATACCTGATTTCTGAAACAAGGAGAAGGTCAAGATTCCTAACCTAAACTATCAATGGGTGAGGAAATCACAGAATGAATTATTATAAATTACATAAAATATGAGAAAATTATCAAATTGGTGGGACCAATTTCCCAAAAAAACCCATCTGTTTCCGGCGGACCAAAAAACCCCACATCTCCCCCCTACTTTAGCCAATTTAATCCTCCGTCGCAGGCCGGAGTATTTTTCGGCCACCAGAGCTGACGTGGACGACACGTGGCAAAAAAAAAATATAAAAACCTAAATACTATAAAAGAATCTAAAAAAATTAAAAAATCTGGAATATTGAAAAACCTAAATCTAAAAAAATTTAAAAAATCTAAAAAAAATTAAAAAAAATTTAAAATCTAAAAATTTTTAAAAAATATATAAAAACCTAAATAATATAAAAAATCTAAAAAAAATTAATTTTTAATTTAATTTAATAATAGAACCTTAGGTAATTATGTTTAATTCTGAAATATTAATATAAATATATTAGAATTTTTTATTTATTTTTTAATTTTATAATTCTGAAAAGATTTTTTTTTCTGTAAAAAATGTTTTTGATTCAAATGATTAATTTTATAATTCTGAAAAAAAAATATTTTTAATCTTTTAATTTCTAATTTTTTTTTAATTTTATAATTCTGAAAAAAGAATCTTTTTAATTTCTGAAAAAGATCGTTTTGATAATTTTCTCATTTCTTTTCAGAAATTAAAAAGTTTTTTTTTCAGAATTATAAAATTAAAAAAAAAATATAATTTTTTTTTTCAGAAATTAAAAAGATTAAAAATATTTATTTTACAGAATTATAAAATTAATCTTTTGAATTAAAAGATATTTTTTCTGAAAAAAAATCTTTTCAGAATTATAAAATTAAAAATAAAATAAAAAATTCTAATATATTTATATTAATATTTCAGAATTAAAAATAATTACCTAAGGTTCTAATTTTTTTTAATTTTTTTTACGATTTTTGAGATTCTTTAAATTTTTTAGATTTTTTAAATTTTTTTAAATTTTTCTATATTATTTAGGTTTTTATATTTTTTAAAAAAATTTAGATTTTAAATTTTTTTATTTTTTTTTTAATTTTGTTAAATTTAGGTTTTTTAATATTCCAGATTTTTAATTTTTTTATATTTTTTTATATTATTTAGGTTTTTATATTTTTTTGCCACGTGTCAGCCACGTGTCGTCCACGTCAGCTCCGGTGGCCGGAAAATACTCCGGCCGGCGATGGAGGACTAAATTGGCTAAAGTAGGGGGGAAATGTGGGGTTTTCTCATCCGCCGGAGACAGATGGGGTTTTTTGGCGAATTGATCCCACATACAGGACCAATTTGATAATTTTCTCCATAAAAAATACAAAAAAAAAAAACAAAGAACTGTCGGTTCAGCCCGGGAACCCCATAAAAATTTGAAATGTTTTTATAATTTTTATAAAATGCTAGTTGGGACTAAACCTGGCAATTCGTTCGTGTCGTGTATTTTCATATCGTGTACTGTCGTGTTTCGTGTACCAAAAGTCCAAACCCATACACGATACTAAATGAATTCGTGTCATGTCGTGTCGTGTACCGCGCAAATTCGTGTCGTGTTTTCGTGTCAGGCACATAATATAAAATAAATATTAAAATATTATAAAAAATAATAATTTTAATATTATAATATTATTTTATTGGTTTCAGTAGACGAAATGAAAGGAATGGCAACGAAAATACGAATGTTTACACGAAATTTATGGAAATACACATTATATTTTCGAATTTTAAACTTTAGTATAAACAGAATTCATAAAATATATTTTTTTATTAAATTAAATATAAAATATTTATTTATTTATTTATTTATTTATTTCGTGTACCTCGTGTCGTGTACCCAAAGGGTAAACACAAAACCGACACTAAATCTCGGTCGTGTACTTTCGTGTTTGTGTATTTTCGTATCGTGTACTCAAAATGCAAACTCAAACACTAAATTTTCGTGTCGTTTTCGTGTCGTGTTTTCGTGTCGTGTGGTAAATTGTCGGGTCTAGTTGGGACGAAGGGAGTACAAATATTAAAATTGAGTGGCCTACGTATCTTCATTAAATAATGAAGAATCAAAGCCCACATAGTTCTCTTACCTTAACTTACTTTAACTTACCTAGTCGTAGGCCTCGGCGTCAAATCTTTCGGACTCGGTGTATGAATTGTTTGGGCTCTCGTCAGCTTGATCCCATTGGTTCTCTTGAGCTTGCAACTCGGCTTTGGACCTGTAATATCCGGATTTATTATTGAGTATTTCAGCTGTATTTGAACCCTATATTATTCGGGATTGTGATATCGATAATTGAAGTGTGATAGTTCTCATATTTGTATCATTGTACATGAGTATGGCAACATGTAAATTTCCCATGCAAAATACGTGATAACGTACGTTAACATGGATAGCTTAACGTATGTTATCTGTCGGAGTTAGCATACACTACGAATGTAGCGTAGCGTGCGTTAACCGGCCAATAATTGAGCTAGGCGGCTGTCACATGCGCCAGCCGGACATGGGTCCGGATAAGATTCCCTCGGATGAACCTGGACACTTTTGAAGTCAACGATTGTTAACGTACGCTAAGGATTGTGTCTAGCGTATGCTAATGTGTGTTACTTACGTACGTAACCTGATGGTGTAACGTACGTAATCAAGGTCAGAATCAGGACAGTTAACTATCAGGACGATAGCGTACGCTAAATTATGTTGGGTAGCGTACGCTAAGAGGCTAACGTATGGTAAGAGGCTAACGTACGTTATGCATGAAGGCTAACGTACGTTAAAGACAGAAAATTATAAATAAGACATCACACCATTTCATTTCAACTCGTTCATTTCACCTATCCTTCAGCATACTTCCTGTCCACACTCGAAACAGGTCACAGCGGGCGCGAAACAATCACGTCGAACATGTCCCGCTTTGCCACAGTTATAACACTTTTTCCCTGCGTCTGAAACAGTTGGTGCTGCCCGGAACTTCTTTCCACCTCGAGAAGGATGCAGAGGTCTCCTGGATGAATGAAAAGAGGACTGACCCCTGCGAGGCCCGCTACTCTTATCCTCCGTGAAGTTGCCAGACACCTTCTGTTTCTTTGCTTCCGTCGATTTCTCTACTGCTGCCTCCTTCATGTCATAGGCCAACGCCTTGTCCTGATACTATCGCAAGGTGGTACATTCAAATCCGGACATATACTGCTGAATTTCCGGCTTCATTCGCATGTCAAAATGAAAAATCTTCTCCGCCTCGGTCCTGACCAAGTGACGCACATAAGTCAGCTGGTGATTAAAAGTCTTAATCACGTCCGTCACAGATGCTTCCGAATTTTGAGGTGAGAAAAACTCCCGAACTCGGGCTTCTCTAACTGGGCGAGGACAATACTGCGCCTCCATCATCAATTTGAATTCCGTCCAGTCAACATTGTGCTCCTCCGGTCGAATGGCCTCCCACCAGTCGAAAGCCTCCCCGGTCAAAAGATACTGGGCGACCGGAACCTTCCTATCGTTGGGACAGTTTATCCCTGAAAAAATCTTTTCCAATTCTTTCAGCCAATGATCCCAAGAAAGCGTCTCGGCAGAACCATCAAATTTCGGAGGGTGCAATTTAATCACTTCGGTAAGCCATCTATCTCCTCGATTTTCCATGTTATGTCGCTTGTCCCATCGGCTATGCGCATGCGATCCACAACTTGAGCAAGCTGGTTTATCGGGCAACCACTGTGAAGCACTCCCGCACGTTAGGATGCATTATTATTTGCCGATCCTGTTGTCCCCGGAATGGGAATCCGTTCGACTAGCGGTTATCTCCGGGGTAGATCCGACTCTTCTTGCCTCGCATTTCCACGTCCGCATCCACGACCGCGTCGCGTCCACGACCTCCTCTCAACATACCGTAAACATAAATACTCAATAAACAGGACAAACTTTCACAAACTACATCCAACAATGAAAACAATACAAGAAATAAATAAAACAGTAGTATTCGAGATTAGGAAACTTACAACCACAGTCCACGACGATCTTGGCTCAGTGATGATGTTTCGAACGACCAATAATCAAATAACGTAAACAGACCCAACTAACCCGACTGCCAAGATATCCATAATCTTAGCTCTGATACCATATTCTGTAACACCCCGAGATATTCGGAATAATTACAGCGCCGTAAACCCTTTAGATAAGGATTTACAAGGCTAATTTTAAAAGAAGTGTAAAAATAATTCAATCGTACAACTGAAGTCCAAATACAGATTTGATTCAACCGATCAAATGAGTTAACTTATACAACCATATCGAATTGACTTTATTAAAACAGACGTACTCGAGTACTAAACGAACCAAGAAGACAAATCACAATAACAATAACATCAATCACATCACTGAGCCATTTCATCGTCCTGTCGGTACTGTGGTTGCCTCCCCGCTCCTCGGCTACCTGAACATCAAAACAATGTCCACCCCCGAAGGGGTTAGCAAAACAATGCTAGTACAATACAATAAATCATCAATGCATCATAAAACATGCAAAACGGACTTCCGCCACCGGAATCCAACGATGCGAATCCTCACGATTCCATCAACACAATACAAGGTAATCCAAATGATCCAGCGCCTCAAAGATAGATCCCCATGATGATCCCGTCGGACCAACGCATGGTGGAAAACCCGTCCAACGATCCAGCGCCCAAGATAGATCCCCATGATGATCCCGTCGACCAACGCATGGTGGACATTCGATCAGCGCTCAAGATAGATCCTCATGATCCCCTCGGATCATTTATACCATAAATCAATCAACTATGCATACACATATGCATTTCAATATGTTCATCAATACGAACCAATAACAACGAATATCACGAGAATTTCCAGAAATACATCTCATATTCAACAATATGAACAAAACCACAAGCATGATAAATCAAACTCGACATATGATACTTGCCTCGAAAATGGCAAGGACAAAACACTTCAATGGTCTCGACACACTCGAAGGCCGCCTCCTTCGATCAACGTAACAAGCTCGAACCTTAACAAAAAGAACGATATACAAATCATCTCAAGTCGAACGATGGCCTAACACTTCAGTCTACGACCGAAAAGCTCAAAATAAACAATCTGCCTGGACTGCTTAGCGTGCGCTACGTACTCTACGTAACGTGCGCTAAGCCGGCCTGTTAGCGTACGCTATCGTGTAAGACTAGCGTGCGCTAGCTACGAACTGTCAGTTTGAATCGGCTGATACATAACGTACGCTACGTACGTATTGTGCGCTATCTGAACCCCGATAGCGCACGTTAACTCACATGTGTTAGCGTGCGCTAACCTTGCATGGCAGAATACTGCTAACGGAAAAACTGGGTTGAAAGGTGGTGAATTCATGAATTCTATGTTGATACAACAAGTCATCCTCAAGCATGTCATGCTAATAGGGTTTGTGGAAGTTCCATGATCATGAGGTACAAATATACGGATAATTATCTCAACATCATATATTATCTTCGATCTTCAAGAATTATACCAAGTTCCGATTATTCCAAGTCTCAAAACATAAGATTTCTTACGTAAACATACGAACTAGATAATATTCATATACTGGTCGATTGGTTGAAGATACATAACAGGCTTAGGAATCCACATACTAAAAGGTTCAATGGATTATACGATGAATAAGTGTCGAACGTCGAAAATATCCTTCTAACACATAATGTACGACTAATAACGAATCTAACTCACTATACGATCATGATCAACATCCTTTAGAACACAACTAGTATTGGTGAAGAATCACCTACCTCAAGGTAAATGAAGAACACGGAGGAAAATGAAGCAATCCAACACCGAAGGCTTGAACACCAATCTCCAATGATATACGATCTTCAATCACGAACTAGGATGTTGATATGAAGTGTTTAGGGTGAAGGAAGTTATGTTCTAAGTATAAGAATTCGGGTAATGGGAGAAGAAAGAACTGAAATCACGAATAGGATGATGTCCTATTTATAAGAAATGGCAATTAGCGCGCGCTAGACCCTGCTCGTAGCGTGCGCTAACGGCTCACTGACCTAATCAGACTTTCAAGACTTAGCGTGCGCTACGCATATACCTGTAGCGTGCGCTAAGGCGTTGACTCGGCTTTTCCCGAAAGCCGTCCAGGTACATCCCGACACGATCCGACAGGGGTCCCCCGGCCAGATCTCACCTACCGCACGTCCCAATCAAATTGACCACGCATAGCGTGCGCTAATGACCCTCCGTAGCGTGCGCTAGGAATCCACGTTAGCGCACGCTAAACATAGCCGATAGCGTGCGCTACATGCGCAGATTTACAATCTTTAAATCACAACCACAAAATTAAACGCTCGACAGCATCGGATTATGAAATACGGAGAATAGTACTCAGACAAAAGTACAATCATTACAATATCACAAGTTCCAATTACATAACAAAAATCTCGGGTATTACAACCATCGAGCTGGAATCCGGAGCTACACCAATTTCTAAGGCACCGTATCGTATGGCACCTACTGAGATGTACGACTTGTAACACCCCCAATCCGCTCAGGGATATTGTAATATCCGCAATTTTCGATTTCCGGTAATTTCTTTTTTTTCGGCGGAAGTCTGTTTTGACGACTCGCTCATGTCCGTTTCGTCATTCTGAGAATGATTAATTCTACACTTTTTGACATCCGAGTTCGTTTCGGTGTCGTTTGGTTGAGTTCTGTGCTTTTTAGCGACTTTTCCGCACTTGAGTTCGATTCTTGCGAATCTCGTCCGAAACTGTTGTTTCGAGTTTCCCGCAAGTCCGTTTAACTTTGTTAGACGTGTTGTGAACTTCGGTTTGGTTATTCGATCACGTATCGTGATTTCCGGGCGTTTTGGGCCATTTTGTAATTTCTTGAAAGTTACGGGTATCCGTATCTGTAATTGTTGTCTCGACCCGTTTCTTGGTCGCGTATGACTAATTATGGTATTACGCTTTCATTTCGAGTCGTTTATGTTGTCCGCGAACTTTTCGTTGTGTTCGTTCCGTGCGTTTAGATCGGGTCGTCGAGCCACAGTGGATGGCCGACGGTATGGATCGCCGGACGATTGCAGGCACCGGCCGGACGGTGCGGGCAGAACCGGCGTAAGCGCACGCCACGGCCGGAAGGCGCGCGCTAACCGGCAGTGTAGCGCACGCCGCCGTGTGGCTTAGCGACGCTTATCGGTGGCTGGGGCCAGACGCCATCGGCCCGGGCAAAGGGGGTTTCGAGGTTGGACTCGGTCAGATCGCGGGTAGCGCACGCTACGCCGAGCGAAGCGCGCTAGTCGGGCAGCGTAGCGCACGCTGCCGGCCGGCTAGCGTCGTTACTGCCGGGCGGTCGATCCAGTGGCTACCGGATGTCGGCTACAAGGCAGCTTCGGCCGTAGCGCACGCTAGCGGGAGTCGGGTCGGCAGTTTGGTCGGGCAGGTTGGTCAGGTGATGCCGGGTCGTGTGGGCCTGGCCGAGGGTGCTCGGCCGAGCCGCCGATAAGCGCACGCTAGTCCGGAAGGCTAGCGACGCTAGTCCAGCGATATAAATATGGCCGAGCAGTCACATTTCACTTCGTTTTCATTTCCTTCCTTCTCCATCCGCGAGTGGCGATTCATGGGCGACGAAGCCATGTTGTTTAACAACAAATCCATGAAGTCCTTGAGTTCATAACATCAATCGATCGTCCGTTATCAACCTTTGATTCACGAATCAAGGTAATCTTCCTTAGAACCCTAATTTCGTGAATTTGGGGATTTTTGCATTTTCGTCCGATTCGTTCCGTGTTGTTGATTAATTCATGATGGGTATGATTAATCTTGATAGTATTCTTGTGTTTAACATCATTTAATCCATTGTTCTTCGTCGAATCAAGTATATTTCTTGATTTCCTTGAATTGACTTTTTGGGGGATTTGTCCCGATCTCGCTTTTCATCCGTTTCGATGGATCGATTATGGTTAAATGATGTTGTTAAACACATTCTATGGATTGTATATCCATATTTCAACTTGGAATTCCGTTTTCGGGTTTTGACCAACGAATCGTGTTCTTGCCGTTTGGGGGAAATCCGTGAACTTTCGTCATTCGTTCTTTGAATTCAACGGCTTTGAGTCGTGTTATGGAATTCATTTCATTGTTATTATTTGTCCTTCGTAGTTTATGAACGTGAGTTGGCGTTCGGTGGAGTCGGCGGGTTCGTAGTCGGTTCGGGCCAACCTACTTGGTCGATTCTCCGTTGTTCTTATTCGAGGCAAGTACCTTGTCCATACATTTCTTGTTTCGCGGATATGATGATTGGTGATCGTCTTGGTTTGTTTGTTTGTTTGAAATGAGTTTTCAAAAGATTTGGTTAGCCTCGTTAAAGGCCCCTTTCAAAACCGTGTGTGTTTTGTGATTGGTGTGGTTCGTGAATAACTATGTGAATTCTATGTATATGCTTGGTGTTCATGTTGCACTTGGTATTGTGTGTGGGCGTATATTATTTCATTTCGGTGCGTTGTGGATTGACGTGGTGTTTTGCTAAGTGTTTGATGCCTCAGGCGAATTGTTTGAATATCCTTGATGTGATATGTTATTTGTGGGAATGTGTGGATATGGTTGAAGGTCTACGGTGGCACATGGCATGTGATCATGTGGCGAGGATGCAACAAGTGATTGATCCAACCGTGAGAGCTCGAGATAATCTACGGTGGCACATGGCATGTGATCATGTGGCCAGATGCAACAAGCGATTGATCCAACCGTGAGATGTGTGTGATTTGTTTCGCTAGCGGCTCGGGAGGATCCTTCGAGGCCTCGAGTGGGATGTCGGTGGTATCGTCCCGGTCCTAGGCGATGCGCGTGCGTGATTATGTTTCGTTGATTTTACGTCCGTTGAGGACACGTGATGTTGGGCTCGACCTGTAAATTGTTGGTGATTTCTATTTGCGAAAACAAAACCTTTGGGTCATGACCTATTGATTTTGGAAAGAGAAGGATTTTATAATCCTAAATTGTTTTCTATTAAAACTCTCGATGGCATTTTAAACTGTTTTGTAAATTGTTTCCTTATTTGCGATCTTTCGGTTTTGGAAATGTTTACCCAAACTCTTGCCTCGGGAAGTACTTTTCTTTACGTTTGGATCTTTGAGGATTCTGATTATTATTGTTCTTGGAACTTGTATTGTATGGCTCGTATTTTTGCACTTGTACTTGCACTAGCAAAACGGTGGAGTTTTGCTAACCCCGAGTATTCGGGGTGGATGTCTATTTTGCATTCGGGTTTTGGAGCATAACACAGTGGTCGGCACGAAGGATGATGAAAGATGAACGATACTAATCACACGAGGATTTGTTGACGTCGTTTGGTCTAGTTGTATTTTCTTTTCATGCAAGATCTTTTCCCGTTGTACGGGAGTTTATTGTATTTTGACCCCTGCGTGGGTATGTGTTTGGAATTGAGTTGTATGTATTTGTTGAAAGACCAAATCGGTCTCGAGTCATTTTAGCCTTAAAGGCGAGGTTTAGATGTTTGATTTTAGTTATCGGCTGGTAGATCCTCGAGGAGAGGGTCTACGGCGTGTAATATCCCCGAGCGGATTTGGGGGTGTTACATAAATGGTATCGGAGCTTAGGTTGTGGAAACCTAGGTCAGCCGGGTCGATGGTGTCTATCGAGTTTTTGTCTCGTCGGATTTTATCTCGATCGAGTCGTGTCGCGACGCGTCGCCCGAGTTTGTTGGTCGTGATTAGTATCGTGGGGCGATCATCATCTTCGTGCGACTGTAATGTAAGTCTCCTTCTTTGTGTTGTGCCTCGTGTGACACGAGCTATTTTTATGATTTATTTGCTAAGTGACGGAATCCTCTTATGGATTTTGATTTCTTGATACGTGACTATTTGACTCTCATATTTCTTTCATGTGAGGAGTAGTTCTTTGGATTGTGCATGTTGTCTTGTATTTCTTTTTTCCATTGCGTGAGTTCCTTTGTAATAGCTTTCGGTATCTTACCGATGAATTTTATTTGAAAATCGATTCCTTTAACCGAGTTGTTGGCCTTGACCGCTTTGACGGTAGTTGGGTGTTTTCAAATGATTTTGTGAGTTTTGATAAGTACTACCGTCATCGACCTTTTTGGGCATTCTAACCCATTGAATTATTTTTGAAAACCTTGAGTATCTTAGAAAATTGAAATTCTAGACGTACTTTTAAAGCGAATTATTTTCTTCTTTGTGTTTTCAAGGTGTTTTCTAATACCGCAATACATTTCAAAAATTTTCCGGTTGAGGACCAAAAATATTTTGAGATATTTTCAAATGCGATTGCTTAGACCCAAGGGTCGAATATTTTTGAAAGTTTTTCACTAAAGGAAAGGTGTCCTCATTTTTGTTCAAACGCAAGATGATTTTCAAAGTCTCGATAATGGTGTTTGTACTACTTTTTGTAAAATGATACTCAAGATCAACTGTTGTTTCCAAACTGTTTTCAAAAGGTGGTTCTCGCTTTTAAAACCTATCATTCTGCTTATGGACCGAAATGCGTGTATGGTTTTCGAACTTTCGTTACGGTGTCAACCCCGAATTGTGATTGAATTGGTGGCGTGAGTGTCGAGTCGTTCGCCACGCATATGTTTTGTTGGCCCTCTGTGAGAGGTGTGAACTGGTGTTTCCTGTTTATCGCCTCGTGGCGATTTGCGTATTGTCGCACTAGTGTGGGTTGTTAAAGCCTGGATTTTTATGCGTTATACACATGGGTGATTGTTTCATGATGTTTGTGATTGTGTGATGGCTGTCGTTCGGGATGTTGTAATCTTCGAATGATGCCGTTGTTGTTGTGATTTTTGTATGCGTTGATATGTTATGCTGAGTTGGCATCTCCGGTATGTTGTTTTGCGGTGTTTTAATCCATTGTATCGAGCAGTTGTATTTTCGGTATGCCGAGCCGAGGTGTTTCAACCGTGGTGTGCCGGGGGCATGCACGTACCAATTATCTTTCTCGTCACAGGATCTAGTTTTGCGAGTTGGGTTCCGAGTCTTTCGGGGCGCGAACTTCAGCACAGATATCAGAATCGGCTTTGAGAGGCCTTTGAAGGATGTTTCTGTCGGTTGCTTGTTGTGTCGTCACCTTGATTTTGCTGTTGTGAGTTGCGGGGGCGACCTTCTTTTATAAGAGGTCGAATGTAGTACCCGTGTTGTTTTTAGACTTCTGTATTTTCTCTTTCTCCAGTCTATCGATTCGCTCGTGTTCGTTGATACTGTCTGAACTTGTTTTGTATTTCGGGTTCATCATTCGAACGAGCTGTGATCTTGTTTTGGGTCAATCTGGTTATCGCTGTCACTTTCCGAATTCGGTTCGATTCTTGTGAACCTTGTTCGGAAGTAACATCTTTTGGTTCTACTAGTTCTTTTATTCAAGTGGTGGATCTTGAACTTTTACATTTTCGACTGGCCGACTCGTTTATGTTCGTTGACATTTCTGAGCTTGTCCTGCTCCTTGCTTATGTTGATCGAACGAGTGTGGTATTATTTCGGAATAACTCGTTTGTCGTTGTGACTTTTCTATTGCTATTCCCTTTCATGTGGATCTTATGTGAGTGCATACGTTGTTGTTTTCACCGGATCATATATTGTCTCGAGTCGAGATGTGAACCTTGGAGTTGTTGTTTGAACTTTATTGTTCTTCGTGATTCGAACATGATTCTTCGATCTTTGTTGTCTCGATCGTTGTGGTTTGATCGTTTGATTGTTCGGTTTATATTGACCTCGTTCCGTGATTGGCGAACATTCAGGCTCCTTCGTAATTCCCTTCAGTTCGGGAAATTAGTTTCGTTTTCGATCTTCCAGCCCTTAGGCGGTGGGATTTCGTGTTTGTTCAGCGGTTGACTCGCGTTTTGATTGATGTACCGTTGGGTTGATCAATCATATTGATTTTCGTTCGTTGTGTTTTGTGATTGTCGGATAATTGACTTGGCTATATTATCCGTTTGATGACGTTTGTCACTTGTTGGTTTTTATTATATTCCTAACGGCGACGTTGTGTTGGTCGCCGTGGAGCGTGTTTTCACGCCGTATACTCCTTTGCGTTGTTTGTAACATTTCGCCGTTGGGCGTTAGTTACGCATTCTTGTGTATCTCGTTGAGTTTTTCCTGGCAGAATATTTCTTCTCCCTACTTGTTTTAAGTTTCGGGACGAAACTTCTTTTAAGGAGGGTAGAATGTAATATCCGCAATTTTCGATTTCCGGTAATTTCTTTTTTTCGGAAGTCTGCTTTGACGACTCGCTCATGTCCGCTTCGTCATTCCGAGAATGATTAATTCTACACTTTTGACATCCGAGTTCGTTTCGGTGTCGTTTCGTTGAGTTCGTGCTTTTAGCGACTTTTCCGCACTTGAGTTCGATTCTTGCGAATCTCGTCCAAAGCTGTTGTTTCGAGTTTCCGCAAGTCCGTTTAACTTTGTTAGACGTGTTGTGAACTTCGGTTTGGTTATTCGATCACGTATCGTGATTTCCGCGCTTTTGGGCCATTTTGTAATTTCTTGAAAGTTACGTATCCGTATTCGTAATTGTTGTCTCGACCCGTTTCTTGGTCGCGTATGACTAATTATGGTATTACGCTTTCATTTCGAGTCGTTTATGTTGTCCGCGAACTTTTCGTTGTGTTCGCTCCGCGCGTTTGGAAATCGGGTCGAGCCACAGCGGTGGCGGATCGCCGACGGTATGGATCGGGCCGGACGATTGCGGCACCGCCGGACGGTGCGGCAGAACCGGCGAGCGCACGCCACGGCCGGGAAGGTCGCGCGCTAACCGGCAGTGTAGCGACGCCGCCGGTGGCTCAGCGACGCTATCGGCCCGGGCAGTGGGGTTTCGAGGTTCTCGACTCGGCCAGATCGGCAGTAGCGCACGCTACGCCGAGCGTAGCGCGCGCTAGTCGGCAGCGTAGCGCACGCCTGTCGGCCGGCTAGCGACGTTACTGGCCGGGCATTGATCCAGTGGCTCACGGATGTGCCGGCCAGCGCGAAGCTTCCGGCCGTAGCGCACGCTAGCGGAGTCGGGTCGGGCAGTTTGGTCGGGCAGGGTAGGACAGGTGATGCCGAGTCTAGTGGGCCCTACCCGAGGGTGCACGGCCGATACCGGCAGATAGCGCACGCTAGTCCGGGAAGGCTAGCGCACGCTAGTCTGGCCAGTATAAATATGGCTGAGCAGTCACATTTCACTTCGTTTTTCATTTCCTTCCTTCTCCATCCGCGAGTGGCGATTCATGGGCGACGAAGCCATGTTGTTTATCAACAAATCCATGAAGTCCTTGAGTTCATAACATCAATCGATCGTCCGTTATCAACCTTTGATTCAGCGAATCATGGTAATCTTCCTTAGAACCCTAATTTCGTGAATTTGGGGATTTTTGCATTTTCGTCCGATTCGTTCCGTGTTGTTGATTAATTCATGATGGGTATGATTAATCTTGATAGTATTCTTGTGTTTAACATCATTTAATCCATTGTTCTTCGTCGAATCGAAGTATATTTCTTGATTTCCTTCGAATTGACTTTTTGGGGGATTTGTCCCCGATCTCGTTTTTCATCCGTTTTCGATGGATCGATTATGGTTAAATGATGTTGTTAAAAAAATTCTAAGTATTGTATATCCAAATTTCAACTTGGAATTCCGTTTGGGTTTTGACGGAACGAATCGTGTTCTTGGCCGTTTTGGGGGAAATCCGTGAACTTTCGTCATTCGTTCTTTGAATTCAACGGCTTTGAGTCGTGTTATGGAATTCATTTCATTGTTATTATTTGTCCTTCGTAGTTTATGAACGTGAGTTGGCGTTCGGTGGAGTCGGCGGGTTCGTAGTCGGTTCGGGCCAACCTACTTCGGTCGATTCTCCGCGTTGTTCTTATTCGAGGCAAGTACCTTGTCCATACATTTCTTGTTTCATGGATATGATGATTGGTGATCGTCTTGGTTTGTTTGTTTGTTTGAAATGAGTTTTCAAAAGATTTGGTTAGCCTCGTTAAAGGCCCCTTTCAAAACCGTGTGTGTTTTGTGATTGGTGTGGTTCGTGAATAACTATGTGAATTCTATGTATATGCTTGGTGTTCATGTTGCACTTGGTATTGTGTGTGGGCGTATATTATTTCATTTCGGTGCGTTGTGGATTGACGTGGTGTTTTGCTAAGTGTTTGATGCCTCTGGGCGAATTGTTTGAATATCCTTGATGTGATATGTTATTTGTGGGAATGTGTGGATATGGTTGAAGGTCTACGGTGGCACATGGCATGTGATCATGTGGCCAGGATGCAGCAAGTGATTGATCCAACCGTGAGAGCCTGAGATAATCTACGGTGGCACATGGCATGTGATCATGTGGCCAGGATGCAACAAGCGATTGATCCAACCGTGAGATGTGTGTGATTTGTTTCGCTAGCCAGCTCGGGAGGATCCTTCGAGGCCTCGAGTGGGATGTCGGTGGTATCGTCCCGGTCCTAGGCGATGCGCGTGCGTGATTATGTTTCGTTGATTTTACGTCCGTTGAGGACACGTGATGTTGGGCTCTGACCCTGAAAATTGTTGGTGATTTCCTATTTGCGAAAACAAAACCTTTGGGCTGTGACCCTATTGATTTTTGGAAAGAGAAGGATTTTATAATCCTAAATTGTTTTCTATTAAAACTCTCGATGGCATTTTAAACTGTTTTGTAAATTGTTTCCCTTATTTGCGATCTTTCGGTTTTGGAAATGTTTACCCAAACTCTTGCCTCGGGAAGTACTTTTCTTTACGTTTGGATCTTTGAGGATTCCTGATTATCATTTTTCTTGGAAATTGTTTTGTATGGCTAGTATTTTTGCACTTGTACTTGCACTAGCAAAACAGTGGAGTTTTGCTAACCCCCGAGTATTCGGGGGGTGGATGTCTATTTTTGCATTCAGGTTTTTGGAGCATAACACAGGGTCGGCACGAAGGATGATGAAAGATGAACGATACTAATCACACGAGGATCTGTTGACGCTGCTTTGGTCTAGTTGTATTTTCTTTTCCACGCAAGATCTTTTCCCGTTGTACGGGAGTTTATTGTATTTTGACCCCTGCGTGGGTATGTGTTTGGAATTGAGTTGTATGTATTTGTTGAAAGACCAAATCGGTCTACTGAGTCATTTTAGCCTTAAAGGCGAGGTTTAGATGTTTGATTTTAGTTATCAGCCTGGTAGATCCTCGAGGAGAGGGTCTACGGCGTGTAATATCCCTGAGCGGATTTGGGGGTGTTACAGATATTACATGTCGTAGAACCTTTCCTCAAGGATCTACCAGGCTGGTAACAACATATGACAACTCAACCATGCCTTTAAGGCTAAAATGACTCAGTAGACCGATTTGGTCTTTCAATAAATACATACAACTCAAATACGACTCATGCCCATTCAGGGGTCAAAACACAACCACACCCGTACAACGGGAAAAAAATATAGCAGCGGAAAATAAAGTACAACTGAACCTATCAACAATGCATGGTTCCTCATGTGATTAGTATCGATCATCTTTCATCATCCTTCGTGCTTCTTAATTATTTTCAAAATGAGGTTTTCGTTTTTAAAACCTATCCATTCCCGTTTGAGGGCTGGGTATGTATGTATGATGTTCGCGTTGTCATTTTGATGTTTTATCCTGAATATGATCGAATTGGCGGTGTGAGCGTTGAGTCGTTTTCCACACATTGTTGTGTTAGCCCCCTGTGAGAGACGGGATGTTGGTGTTGAATGTTGTCGCCTCGTGGTGATTTTTGCGTTGTTGTGCATGTGCGAGCTGTTAGAGCTTGGTTTGGTATAATCGTGTGCATCGGTGATGGTTGAGCCCATGTGTCGGTTGTTTAATGTCTTGTTACCTTGCTCCCGTTTTTGTGAATTTCGTGGACGAGGTCGGAGGTAATACCCGTACTATTTTGACTTCTGTATTTTCTCTTTCTCCATTCTTTCGACTCGCTCGTATTCGTTGATACTTTCTGAACTTGTTCTGTATTTTGGTTTCATCGTCCGAACGAACTATGATCTTGTTGTGGGTTGATCTGGTTATCGCTGTGATTTTTTTTCGAGTTCGGTTTGATTCTTGTGAACCTTGTTCGGAAGTGACATCATCTGGATCTATTAGTTCCTATATTCGAAGTGGATCGGATTTGGAACTCCTGTGTTTTCGACTCTGTCGACTCGTTTATGTTCGTTGACATTTTCTGAACTTTCCCTATCCCTTGCTTTTGTTGATCGAACGAGGGTGGTGTTGTTTCGGAATAACTCGTTTTTCGTTGTGACTTTTCAATCGCTATTCTCTTTACGGTGGATCTTATGGGAATGCATGTCTTGTAGTTCTCACCAGATCATCCTGGGAGTTGTTGTTTGAATTTTATTATCCTTCGTGTTTCGGACATGATTGTTTGATTTTTGTTGTCTCTGTTGTTTGTTTGTTGGGTTTTTGTCCTCGTTTCGTGATTGTTGAGCATTCAGGCTCCTTCCTAATTTCCTTAAGTTCGGGAAATTAGTCTCGTTTTCGATCTTCCAACCCTTGGGCGGTGGAATTCCGTATTTCTTCAGCGTTTGGCTCGCGTTTGGATTGATGAATCGTTGGGTTGGTCAATCGTATTGATTTTCGTTCGTTGTGTTTTGTGATTGTTCGGATAATTGACTTGATTGTATTATCCATTTGATGATGCTTGTCACTTGTTGGTTTTATTGTATTCCTAACGGCGACGTTGTGTTGGTCGTCGTGGAGCGTGTTTTCACGATGTATGTCTCTTTGCGTTTCTTGCAGCGTTTCGCCGTTGGGCGCGAGTTTTCTGTTTTTGTGTATCTCGTCGAGTTTTTCTGGCGGGTATATTGCTCCCCCCTACTTGTTTTAAGTTTCGGGACGAAACTTCTTTTAAGGAGGGTAGAATGTAATATCCGCAATTTTCGATTTTCGGTAAATTTCTTTTTTCGGCCGGAGTCCGTTTTGACGACTCGCTCATGACCGTTTCGTCATTTCGAGAAAGATTAATTCTGCACTTTTTGTCATCCGAGTTCGTTTCGGTATCGTTTTGTTGAGTTCCGAGCTTTTTAGCGACTTTTCCGCACTTGAGTTTGATTCTTGCGAATCTCGTCCGAAACTATTGTTTCGAGTTTCTCGTAAGTTCATTTAATGTTATTATTTATGTTGCGAGCTTTGGTTTGTTGTTTCGATCGCGTATCGTGATTTTCGGACGTTTTGGGCCATTTTCGTAATTTCCCAAAGTTTTGGGTAATTACTTCCGTTGTTGAATTCCGAGCCTTCGGGTGATCGGAATTGTGTGGTCTCTTAGCTCTTAGATTCGTCTTTGCGAGTACGTCGTAACCGTATCATCGATTCATATTCAGGTTTCGGGTCGTTCGGCCGTCGGAGTTGGCCCTACCGACATGGCCGGCAACTGGGCCTGTGTCAGATCGGGCCGAGCCACGGCCGGTAGTGCTCGGCAGCCTTCGGCCGAGTCACGGCCGGTAGTGCTCGGCGGCCTTCCGGCCGAGCAGCTGCACCGTAGGGCCGCAGATAGCCGGGCAGGGCCGCGCACACTGTGGCATTTTTGCCAAACCGACTTACTGGGTGCCGCGGCACACTCGGCCGAGCCGCGGCACACTGCCGACCACCGGAGCCATTTTTGGCCCTGTTCATGGCACACTCTCACGGGCCGCGCACACTCGTGCTCTATTTATGGCCCTGCAGACGGGTTTTTGGCCATTTTTCTCACTCGTTTTCTTCCCTTCCGCGGCTGGAGCTTGGTTAATCATGGAGAGATGTTGTTGGACAATCAATCCATGAAGTTTTGGAGTTCATATCATCAATCATCCATCCTATAACGCCCTCCGATCTACCGAATCAGGGTCGTGTTTCTTGCGAAGAAACCGTGTTGAACCCTTTCGTTCATCGTCGTCTTCCGTTTCGATAGCATCGGGCGTTTCGAAGCTTTCCGGTTGAGCCGTGTTCGTCGGGATACTTGCGTGCCGATTTCGAGGCAAGTACCTTGCCCATACTTTTCTTATTTTGTGGATATGATGATCGGTGATCGTCTTGGTGTGTTTGTTTGGTTGTTTGAAATGAAGTTTCAAAAGATTTCGGTTTGGCCTCGTTAAAGGCTTTCTTTCTAAATGCGTGTGTTTTGTGAACGGCGTGTTTTGGGGATTGATTATGATTTGATTATTTTGAACGTTGAAGGATTTGATGATGATACTCCTATTGTTTAAAGTTATGGAATCGTGTATTCCGTATTTAATCTTGTTATTGTGTTTTGAAGAGTTTGATAATGGTGTCGAGTTAATGGCCATCTCTAGTGAGTATTCTTAATGAACTTACATTCTTAGCATGTTAGTTTTGCATGATTAATGTGTGTGTGTGTATGCTCACTACGGGTTAGATCCGACGGGGTCTCGGTAGGGGTCCACAGAGACGTGGATCGACGAGCTTGCTTTTAACCACTACGGGTTAGATCCGACGGGGTCTCGGTAGGGGTCCACAGAGACGTGGATCGACGGTTAATTGTGGTGCATTTTACAAATGTGACTTATTTATGGCATTTCCGGAAATGAGTGCTTTTGAACGGTTTTCATGATTGCATGCATTGACTAAGTGTGTAAGAGGTAAGTTGTTCGTTTGGCCTACTTGGCTAGGATGGCTCTAGAGTATTTTGTTGTTTGTGTTAAATCCTCTAATTGTGGATTTTGACGTTGGAAGACGAACCTTGTGGTCGTTCTTGTGTACTGTGAGTTGATGAGATTTGGGGCTAAAATCCCAATGGTTTTGTAAAAGTCATTTTATGGATTTGGGGCTAAAATCCCAACGGTTTGGTAAATGTTATTTTTCAGAAAGTAAACCTTTGGGGCGGTGACCCCTTTTGTCTTTTGGATTTTTGAAAAGTAGGATTTGATAATCCTAAATTGTTTTCTATTAAAACTCTCGATGGCATTCTAAACCGTTTTATAAATTATTTCCATTGATTTATGATATTTCGATTTTGAAAGGTTTTCTCAAACTCTTGCCTCGGGAAGTACTTTTCATTTCGTTTGGATCTTTGAGGATTCCTGGTTATTGTTATTCGTGGAATGTGAATTGTATGGCTCGTATTTGCACTTTGTACTTGCACTAGCAAAACAGTGGAGTTTTGCTAACCCCCGAGTATTCGGGGGTGGATGTCTATTTTTGCATTCAGGTTTTGGAGCATAACACAGGGTCGGCACGAAGGATGATGAAAGATGAACGATACTAATCACACGAGGATCCGTTGATGTCGTATTGGTCTAGTTGTATTTTCTTTTCCGCTGCAGTATCTTTCCCCGTTGTACGGGAGTTTATTGTATTTTGACCCCTGCGTGGGTATATGTTGTAATTGAGTTGTATATTTTTATTGAAAGACCAAATCGGTCTACTGAGTCATTTAGCCTTGAAGGCATTGTCGAGATGTTAAATGTTGTTACCAGCCTGGTAGATCTTCGAGGAGAGGGTCTACGGCGTGTAATATCCCTGAGTGGATTGGGGGTGTTACCGAAACAATATACATCCACACGCAACACCAAGTGCATCATCAACACCAAACACATCCACAGGAGTCACATACTCGTTCATGAAACACACCAATCACAAAACACACGCGGTTTTGAAAGAGGGTCTTTAACAAGGCTAACCAAATCTTTTGAAAACTCATTTCAAACAAACAAACAAACACACCAAGACGATCACCAATCATCATATCCACAAAACAAGAATAGTATGGACAAGGTACTTGCCTCGAATAAGAACAACGCGGAGAATCGACCGAAGTAGATTGGCACGAACCGACTACGAACTCGCCGACTCCACCGAACGCCAACTCGCGATAATAAACTACGAAGGACAATAACAACAATGAAAATGAATTCCATAGCACGACTCAAAGCCGTTGAATTCAAAGAACGAATGACGAAAGTTCAAGTGTTTTCCCCAAAACGGCCAAGAACACATTCGTCCCGACGAAACACGAAAACGGAATTCCAAGTCGAAATATGGATATACAATCCACAGAATATGTTTAACAACATCATTTAATCACAATTGATCCATCAAAAACGGATGGAAAACGAGATCGAGAACAAATCCCCCAAAAAGTCGATTCGAAGGAAATCAAGAAATATACTTCGATTCGACGAAGAACAATGGATTAAATGATGTTAAACACAAGAATACTACCAAGATTAATCATACCCATCATGAATTAATCAACAATACGGAACGAATCGTACAAAAACGCAAAACTCCCAAAATTCAATAAACTAGGGTTCTAAGAAAGATTACCTTGATTCCCTAAATCAAAGGATGATAACGGATGATTGATTGATGTTATGAACTCAAGAACTTCTTGTATTTGTTGTCAAACAACATGGCTTCGCCACCCTCGAATCGCCAGCCTCGGATAGAAGATGAAGGAAGTGAAAAATGAATGAAAATATGACTGCTCTGTCACATTTATACTGGGTCGGAACTAGTGTGCGCTAGCCTTCCCGGACTAGCGTGTGCTATCGGCCGGTATCAGCCGAGTACCCTCGGCCAGGGCCCGCACGACCCGGCACCACCGACCAAACCTGCCGACCGTGACCTGTCCGCCCGACTCCCGCTAGCGTGCGCTACGACCGGAAGCCTGCGCGCGCTAGCCGACCTGTCCGGTAACCTCTGGACTAAAAAGCTCGCCCAGGTAACGTACGCTAGTCGGCCGACAGCGTGCGCTACCTCTGCCGGTTAGCGTGCGCTACGACCGACAGTAGCGTGCGCTACCTGCTGATCCCAACGAGTCCAGAACCTCAGAACCCCACTGCCCAGACCCGATAGCGTCTGGCCGGGCTGACGCAGGCGCTACACCTGCGGGTTAGCGCGCGCAGCCTTCCGGCCGTAGCGTACGCTACGCCGGTTCCTGCCGCTCAGCCCGGCCAGTGCCCGCAACCGTCCGTCCAGGACCTGCCACCGTCCGGCCAGGACCTGCCACCGTCCGGCCAGCTGCTCAGCCGACATGGCCCGACGACCCGATTTCCGAAAACGTACGGAACAAACACAATGAAAAGCTCGCGGACAACATCAACGACCCGAAATGAAAACATAATGCAATAATTAATCATACGCGACCAAGAAACGGGTCGAGACAACAATTACAGATACGGATACCCATAACTTTAGGTAAATTACAAAATGGCCCAAAACGCCCGAAAATCACGATACGTGATCGAATAACCAAACCGAAGTTCACAACACGTATAACAAAGTTAAACGAACTTACGGGAAACTCGAAACAGCAGTTTTGACCGAGATTCGCAAGAATCGAACTCAAGTGCGGAAAAGTCGCTAAAAAGCACGGAACTCAACAAAACGACACCGAAACGAACTCGGATGTCAAAAAGTGTAGAATTAATCATTCTCAGTTTGGTACGTAACGTACGCTATGTAGCGTACGCTATGCTATGTAGTTAACGTACGCTATCGGGCATAGTTAACGTACGCTATGTTTGGTACGTAACGTACGTTATGTCATCAGACGAGTCAGTCGGTTGATCAGAGAGGAACTGTGAATAAATGGTTAGCGTACGCTAGACTTCGTAGTTTACGTGCGCTAACGAGTATGCTTAACATACGCTACCTATGGTACGTAACGTACGTTAAGCAGTTCAGGCAGGTTACGCTTTATGAACTTCCGACCGTAATTTGGATTGTTAGATGTTCGTACGACCTGAGATGAATTCTATATTATTTCTGTTGTTAAGGTTTGAGCTTAGCAACGTGATTTATCGAAGGGAGTGACCTTCGAGCATTTTGTTATTCGTGGGAGTATTATTCTTGTCTTCGAATCGAGGCAAGTACCTTAATTGTTTTACGTATTGATATTATACATATTGTTGTACATGTATGTCGTTATTGTATGTCCACCTCGTGTTGGTCCGACGGGATCATCGGGGGATCTATGCTAGCGTGTGCTGGATCATCGGACGGGTTTTTACACCTCGGGTTGGTTTGACGGAATCATCGGGGGGTCTAGGCAATGAACGCTGGATCATCGGAATTATCATGTGTACGTTGTGATATCATGTTGTGATTATCATGTGTGTATGTTATTATTGAGTTTCTCGCAGGAGAAGACTCTTTGGTTCTTTTGTCATTTATGTTATTATTCTTCGTGAGATGTTGAATAATATGTTGTGGTACTTGTACTAGCATCGTTGTGCTAACCCCTTCGGGGGTGAACATTTGTTTATGTTCAGGATCCAGGAGAGTGGGGAAACAACCACTGGAGTTGCATGACGACGAGGATGCAGAGTGATGTTCCGGCCGGGATTATTTGTCTGTTGTTTGTATCGTTTTAATAAGTACTCGAGTACGTCGTTGTTTGTGATGATTTGGATTTGGTGATGTATTAATACTTTTCCTTTGGACATTTGTATTTTCAGTATTGGTCAGAACTGTTGTATTTTATTTCAGTTACTTTCATATGTTGGTATCTGTTATTGTCATTTCATTTCTTCAGCCTTGTAAATCCCTATGTAAATGATTTACGGCGCTGTAATATTCCTGAATATATCGGGGCTGTTACAGAATATGGTATCGGAGCTAAGATTATGGATATCTTGGCCATTAGGTTAAAATAGGGGTCGTATATGTCTTTTGAGGTAACCGGCCGTGAATAACATCACTGTACTGCCTACGTCTTCTTGCGAACGGTGGTTGTAAGCTCCTAAACTCTATCTCGTCCTTTACATGTTGTATCTCTTTATACTTGAACATTGAACGATATTGTTTCCTGTATATTGAGTATTTATGCTTACATTATGTTGAGAGGTAGACGTGGATGTGGTCGCGGTCGCAGACGCGGATGAAGGAATGCCGAAAGAGAAGCTTCGCCTTCTAATCAGGCCAGCCACAGCTCAGGCGAGCCACAGAGATTTATTAATAATGAACCAGAACCTGTTGTGCCAGAAATCCTTCGTCAGGTGGTGAACCAGATGACTCAGTTCGCCCAAGTCGTGGACCGAATGCAGGTGGCAGTAAGGTTACAACAGGGAGATCGACAACAGGGTATCCCAGACATGGGTAATCGAGACGACCGATGGCTGCAAGAGGTGGCAAAGATGCAACCACCTAAATTCGACGGTATTTCTGAGACTCCCACCTAGGATCATTGGTTAAAGGAATTGGAGAAAATTTTTAACGGGATTAATTGCCCAGACGACCGGAGAGCCTCTATTGCTCAGTACTTTCTGATAGGGGAAGCATCCGAGTGGTGGGAAGCCATCCGGCCTGCAGATCATGATGCGGACTGGACAGAATTTAAATTGATGATGGAAGCTCAGTACTGCCCTCGCCCTGTGAGGGAAGCCAAAGTGCGGGAGTTTTTCTCCGCTCAGCCTTCAGATGTACCTGTATCTTAGGCGATTAAGACGTTTAACCAGCAGCTGGCATTTGTTCGACATCTGGTCAGAACAGATGCAGAAATGATGATCCATTTTGATATGAGAATGAAACCAGAAATCCAAAGGTACATGTCCGGTTTTGAATGTACCACTCTCCGTCAATACCAGGATAAAGCATTGGCGTATGAAATCAAGGAAGCAGCAATGGAGAAGTTTGCGGAATCCAAGAAGCAGAAAGTCTCCGGTAGTTTCACGGAACACAAGAGTAGTGGGGCCCGCAAGGCCCAGTCATCCTTTCATTCTTTCAAGAAACCTCCGCACCCATCTAAGAGCGGAAGGAACTTCGGAGCATCATCAACCACGACGGATGTCACCAGGAAATGCTTTAACTGTGCCCAAACGAGGCACTATCGACGGAATTGCCCCCTACCTGCCGTGACTTGTTTTGATTGTGGTCGAGAGGTACATCGTGCGGTGTTCTGTGAAGAGACTGCAAAGTATTTTAGAGCCCGTACACCACAGCCAGTTCAAAAGGAAGCCAGTATCCAACAGACGCAGCAAAGTGTTCAGATGCCTCATAATTTTGGCCGTGGACGAGGCAGAGGACAGTGGGACCGAAAGGGTACATCGAGTGCCGGATCTGTTCCCCCATGTCTGTATGAGATGAGGAGAACAGATGATCAGGATGCTGCTGTCGCATCAGGTACTGTTCAGATCCTTTCCCGGCCAGTTAGCGTTTTATTCGATACAGGAGCTACGCATTCATTTATATCCTTGTCTTGTGTAAATCGTTTGAATATTTCTGGTTTTCATAATTGTGAACCTTATGTTGTGGGTTTACCGAGAGGAGAGAGAATTGTTGGAAACTTAGAAACTAGAGATTTCCCTGTATCATTTAGAGGCAGAGAGTGGCTCTCAAATCTGATTGTGATTGAAATGCAAGGAGACGACCTGATACTCGGAGATGATTGGCTTAATCGATATGGAGCTATTGTAAACTACCGAAAGAGGAATATCTCGCTGATCGTTGCCGATGGTTCCGAAATACTGTTTGAAGGATAGAAACCAGGAAGCTCATGAAAGATGATCAAGGCGATGAAAGCTGTCAAATTGTTGAAACATGGCTGTATCGGATACTGGTGCTATGCAATGAAGAAAGAAGACGGAATTGTGGAACTTTCATCCATTCCTGTTGTGAACGAATTTCCGGATGTATTCCCTGACGAGTTACCTGGACTACCTCCACGACGGGATGTAGAATTCACCATCGAGCTGGAATTCGGAGCTACACCAATTTCTAAGGCGCCGTATCGTATGGCACCTACTGAGATGTACGACTTGTAACACCCCCAATCCGCTCAGGGATATTACACGCCGTAGAACCTTTCCTCAAGGATCTACCAGGCTGGTAACAACATATAACAACTCAACCATGCCTTTAAGGCTAAAATGACTCAGTAGATCGATTTGGTCTTTCAATAAATACATACAACTCAAATACGACTCATGCCCATGCAGGGGTCAAATACGTACAACGGGAAAAAAATATAGCAGCGGAAAATAAAGTACAACTGAACCTATCAACAATGCACGGTTCCTCATATGATTAGTATCGATCATCTTTCGTCATCCTTCGTGCCGACCCTGTGTCATGCTCCAAAACCTTAATGCAAAAATAGACATCCACCCCCCGAATATTTGGGGGTTAGCAAAACTCCACTGTTTTGCTAGTGCAAGTACAAGTGCAAAAATACGAGTCATACAATTCACATTCCGCGAATAACAATAACCAGAAATCCTCAAAAATCCAAATGTGACGAAAAGTACTTCCCGAGGCAGGAGTTTGGTAAAACATTCTAAAACCGAAAGGTCACAAATCAAGGGAAAACAATTTATAAAACTGTTTAAATGCCATCGAGAGTTTTGATAGAAAACAACTTAGGATTATCAAATCCTTATCTTTCCAAAAATCAACAGGGTCACAGCCCAAAGCTTTTGTTTTCGCAAATAGAAAACCGACAACAATACACAGGGTTAAAAACCTACGTCACGCGTCCTCGACGGACATAAAATCAATAACAACTCGTGAAGTTTTACTCGAGAATCCAGGTCGAAGCCATTGGAATTCCCTCCGTGGTCCCGTCGAACCCTCCCGAGGTGAGCAAACACATTCACAAAACATAAGCAACCGCACTCGTGAATCCAGGTCGAAGCCAATGGAATTCCCTCCGTGATCCCATCGGACCCTCCCGAGGTGAACGAAAACAATCACAAAATATACACACGTAGCGGTGAAGTTTCACTCGTGAACCCAGGTCGAATCCATTGGAATTCCCTCCGTGGTCCCGTCGAACCCTCCCGAGGTGAGCAAACACATTCACAAAACATGTACTCGCATCGCCTAGGACCGGGACGAAGCCACAAATCCCACTCCGTGATCCCGTCGGACCCTCCCGAGCTGGCTAGCGAAATACTCAAGCACCACACGTCACCTATGACCGGGACGAAGCCACGAATCCCACTCGAGGCCTCGAAGGACCCTCCCGAGCTGGCTAGCGAATCAAACTCAAGCACGAGTAGCATATCACACCGAGGATATCCAAACAATTCACCCAGAGGCATCAATCACTTAGCAAAACACCACGTCAAACCACAATGCACCGAAATGAAACAATATACATCCACACGCAACACCAAGTGCATCATCAACACCAAACACATCCACATGAGTCACATACTCGTTCATGAAACACACCAATCACAAAACACACGCGGTTTTGAAAGAGGGTCTTTAACAAGGCTAACCAAATCTTTTGAAAACTCATTTCGAGCAAACAAACACACCAAGACGATCACCAATCATCATATCCACAAAATAAGAATAGTATGGACAAGGTACTTGCCTCGAATAAGAACAACGCGGAGAATCGACCGAAGTAGGTTGGCACGAACCGACTACGAACTCGCCGACTCCACCGAACACCAACTCGCGATAATAAACTACGAAGGACAATAACAACAATGAAAATGAATTCCATAGCACGACTCAAAGCCGTTGAATTCAAAGAACGAATGACGAAAGTTCAAGTGTTTTCCCCAAAACGGCCAAGAACACATTCGTCCCGACGAAACACGAAAATGGAATTCCAAGTCGAAATATGGATATACAATCCACAGAATATGTTTAACAACATCATTTAATCACAATTGATCCATCAAAAACGGATGGAAAACGAGATCGAGAACAAATCCCCCAAAAAGTCGATTCGAAGAAAATCAAGAAATATACTTCGATTCGACGAAGAACAATGGATTAAATGATGTTAAACACAAGAATACTACCAAGATTAATCATACCCATCATGAATTAATCAACAATACAGAACGAATCGGACAAAAACGCAAAACTCCCAAAATTCAATAAACTAGGGTTCTAAGAAAGATTACCTTGATTCGCTGAATCAAAGGATGATAACGGATGATTGATTGATGTTATGAACTCAAGAACTTCTTGGATTTGTTGTAAAACAATATGGCTTCACCACCCTCGAATCGCCAGCCTCGGATAGAAGAGGAAGGAAGTGAAAAATGAATGAAAATGTGACTGCTCTATCACATTTATACTGGGTCGGAACTAGTGTGCGCTAGCCTTCCCGGACTAGCGTGCGCTATCGGCCGGTATCGGCTGAGTACCCTCGGCCAGGGCCCGCACGACCCAGCACCACAGACAAAACATGTCGACCGTGACCTGTCCGCCCGACTCCCGCTAGCGTGCGCTACGGCCGGAAGCCTGCGCGCGCTAGCCGACCTGTCCAGTAACCTCTGGACTAAAAAGCTCGCCCAGGTAACGTACGCTAGTCGGCCGACAGCGTGCGCTACCCCTGCCGGTTAGCGTGCGCTATGACCGACAGTAGCGTGCGCTACCTGCCGATCCCAACCGAGTCCAGAACCTCAGAACCCCACTGCCCAGACCCGATAGCGTATGCTGGGCCGCTCGACAGCGTGCGCTACACCTGCCGGTTAGCCCGCGCAGCCTTCCGGCCGTAGCATACGCTACGTCGGTTCCTGCCGCGTCAGCCCGGCCGGTCGCATAGCCGTCCGGCCAGACCCGCCGTCCGGCCCGGTACTTTCGGCCGACATGGCCCGACGACCCGATTTCCGAAAACGTACGGAACGAACACAACGAAAAGTTCGCGGACAACATCAACGACCCGAAATGAAAACATAATGCAATAATTAATCATACGCGACCAAGAAACGGGTCGAGACAACAATTACAGATACGGATACCCATAACTTTGGGTAAATTACAAAATGGCCCAAAACGCCCGAAAATCACGATACGTGATCGAATAACCAAACCGAAGTTCACAACACGTATAACAAAGTTAAACGAACTTACGGGAAACTCGAAACAGCAGTTTCGACCGAGATTCGCAAGAATCGAACTCAAGTGCGGAAAAGTCGCTAAAAAGCACCGAACTCAACAAAACGACACCGAAACGAACTCGGATGTCAAAAAGTGTAGAATTAATCATTCTCAGAATAATGAAACGGTCATGAGCGAGTCATCAAAATGGACTTCCGCCGAAAAAAAGAAATTACCAGAAATCGAAATTACGGGTTTTACATTCTACCCTCCTTCAAAGAAGTTTCGTCCCGAAACTTAAAATAAGTAGGGAGAAAAATATCCCCTGCTAGGAAAACTCGACGAGATACACAAAAACCGAAAACTCGCGCCCGACGGCGAAACGCTGCAAGAAACGCAAAGAGACATACGGCGTGAAAACACGCTCCACGACGACCAACACAACGTCGCTGGTAGAACATAATAAAACCAACAAGTGACAAGCGTAATCAAATGGATAATACAATCAAGCCAATTATCCGAACAATCACAAAACACAACGAACGAAAATCAATACGATTGACCAACCCAACGGTACATCAATCAAAACGCGAGCCAATCGCTGAACAAATACGGAATTCCACCGCCCAAGGGTTGGAAGATCGAAAACGAGACAAATTTCCCGAACTTAAGGGAATTACGAAGGAGTGTGAACGTTCAACAATCACGAAACGAGAACAAAAACCGAACAAACAAACGATCGAGACAACAAAAATCGAACAATCATGTCCGAAACACGAAGGATAATGAAATTCAAACAACAACTCCCAGGATGATCTGGTGAGAACTACAAGACATGCATTCCCATAAGATCCACTAGAAAGGGAATAGCGATTGAAGTCACAACGACAAACGAGTTATTCCGAAATAATACCACACTCGTTCGATCAACAAAAGCAAGGGGCGGGACAAGCTCAGAAATGTCAACGAACATAAACGAGTCGACAGGGTCGAAAACACAAGAGTTCCAAATCCGATCCACTTCGAATAAAAGAACTAATAGAACCAGATGATGTCACTCCCGAACAAGGTTCACAAGAATCGAACCGAACTCGAAAAAGTCACAGCGATAACCAGATCGACCCACAACAAGATCACAGTTCGTTCGGACGATGAAACCGAAATACAGCACAAGTTCATGAAGTATCAACGAACATGAGCGAATCGATGGACTGGAGAAAGAGAAAATACAGAAGTCAAAATAGTACGGTATTACCTCCGACCTCGTCTACGAAATTCACAAAGACGGGAGCAAAGTAACAAGACATTAAACAACCGACACATAACGGAACCATCACCGATGCACACGGTCATACCAAACCAAGCTCTAACAGCTCGCACATGCGCGACAACGCAGAAATCACTACGAGGCGACAATATTCAATACCAACATCCCACCTCTCACAGAGGGCTAACACAACAAATGTGTGGAAAATGAATCAACGCTCACACCGCCAATTCGATCATACTCAGAAGCAAACATCATAATGACAACGCGAACATCATACATACATACCCAGCCCTCAAACGGGAATGGATAGGTTTTAAAAACGAAAACCTCATTTTGAAAATAATTTAGAAAAACACCGGTTGATCTTGAGTATCACCTTTCAAAAAAAAGTACAAACGTGAAACATCGTTATCGAGACTTTGGAAAACCATTTCGCATTTGATAAAAATGAGGACATTTTCTCTTAGTGAAAACTTTCAGAATATTTGACCCTCGGGTCTAAATAAAGTGTTTCTAAAATATTGAAAATATCTCAAAACATTTTGGTCCTCGAGGTAGAAGAATTTAGAAACATATTGTGGCACCTTGGATGTACCACGAGAAAATAATTCATTTTAAAAGTACGTCTCGAAATTTATTTTCTAAGATACTCAAGGTTTTCAAAGGTAATTCAATGGGCTAGAATGCCCAAAAATTTCAGGTAATTACACGAAACATTATAGCGCCGTGGGTCCCGCGCCGGAACTCACCAGGCTAAAAATCATTTACAACGTCAAAAAGGCCGATGACGGTAATATTTCAAAAACCTACAAAAGCCATTTACAAAATACTAAATACCGTCATAATTTCGCCAAAACGATCAAGGCCATAATGCCAAAAACTCGGTTAAAGGAATCGGTTTTCGAAACAAAACTCAGTTGGTAAAATACCGAAAGTCATTACAAAAGAACTCACGCAGCGGGTAAAAGAAATAAAGTCAAACATGCACAATCCAGCAACACTACTCCTCATATGAACGAAATATGAGGGTCAAATAACCACATATCAAGAAATCAAAATCCATAAGAGGATTCCGTCAGTTAACAAATAATCATAAAAATAGCTCGTGTCACATGAGGCACAACACAAAGAAGGGAGACTTACATCCACATGTCGCACGAAGATGATGATCGCCCCACGATACTAATCACGACCAACAAACTCAGACGACGCGTCGCGACACGACTTAGTCAGACAAAATCCGACAAGGCAAAACTCAACAGACTCTACCGACCCGACAGCCTAGGTTTCCACAACCTAAGCTCCGATACCATTTATGTAACACCCCCAATCCGATCAGAGATATTACACGTCGTAGAACCTTTCCTCAAGGATCTACCAGGCTGGTAACAACATATAACAACTCAACCATGCCTTTAAGGCTAAAATGACTCAGTAGACCGATTTGGTCTTTCAATAAATACATACAACTCAAATACGACTCATGCCCATGCAGGGGTCAAAACACAACCACACCCGTACAATGGGAAAAAAATATAGCAGCGGAAAATAAAGTACAACTGAACCTATCAACAATGCACGGTTCCTCATGTGATTAGTATCGATCATCTTTCATCATCCTTCGTGCCGACCCTGTGTCATGCTCCAAAACCTGAATGCAAAAATAGACATCCACCCCCCGAATATTCGGGGGTTAGCAAAACTCCACTGTTTTGCTAGTGCAAGTACAAGTGCAAAAATACGAGTCATACAATTCACATTCCACGAATAACAATAACCAGGAATCCTCAAAAATCCAAACGTGACGAAAAGTACTTCCCGAGGCAGGAGTTTGGTAAAACATTCTAAAACCGAAAGGTCACAAATCAAGGGAAAACAATTTATAAAACCATTTAAATGCCATCGAGAGTTTTGATAGAAAACAACTTAGGATTATCAAATCCTTATCTTTCCAAAAATCAACAGGGTCACAGCCCAAAGCTTTTGTTTTCGCAAATAGAAAACCGACAACAATACACAGGGTTAACAACCTACGTCACGCGTCCTCAACGGACATAAAATCAATACCAACGCATGAAGTTTTACTCGAGAATCCAGGTCGAAGCCATTGGAATTCCCTCCGTGGTCCCGTCGAACCCTCCCGAGGTGAGCAAACACATTCACAAAACATAAGCAACTGCACTCGTGAATCCAGAGTTATACCATTGGACTCCCTCCGTGATCTCATCGGACCCTCCTGAGGTGAGCGAAAACAATCACAAAATATACACACGTAGCGGTGAAGTTTCACTCGTGAACCCAGGTCGAAGCCATTGGAATTCCCTCCGTGGTCCCGTCGAACCCTCCCGAGGTGAGCAAACACATTCACAAAACATGTACTCGCATCGCCTAGGACCGGGACGAAGCCACAAATCCCACTCTGTGATCCCGTCGGACCCTACCGAGCTGGCTAGCGAAATACTCAAGCACCACACGTCGCCTTGGACCGAGACGAAGCCATGAATACCACTCCGTGATCCCGTCGGACCCTCCCGAGCTGGATAGCGAATCAATCATGCACAAATAACATATCACACCAAGGATATCCAAACAATTCACCCAGAGGCATCAAACACTTAGCAAAACACCACGTCAAACCACAATGCACCGAAATGAAACAATATACATCCACACGCAACACCAAGTGCATCATCAACATCAAACACATCCATAGGAGTCACATACTCGTTCATGAAACACACCAATCACAAAACACATGCGGTTTTGAAAGAGGGTCTTTAACAAGGCTAACCAAATCTTTTGAAAACTCATTTCAAACAAACAAACAAACACACCAAGACGATCACCAATCATCATATCCACAAAACAAGAATAGTATGGACAAGGTACTTGCCTCGAATAAGAACAACGCGGAGAATCGACCGAAGTAGGTTGGCATGAACCGACTACGAACTCGCCGACTCCACCGAACGCCAACTCGCGATAATAAACTACGAAGGACAATAACAACAATGAAAATGAATTCCATAGCACGACTCAAAGTCGTTGAATTCAAAGAACGAATGACAAAAGTTCAAGTGTTTTCCCCAAAATGGCCAAGAACACATTCGTCCCGGCGAAACACGAAAATGGAATTCCAAGTCGAAATATGGATATACAATCCATAGAATATGTTTAACAACATCATTTAATCACAATTGATCCATCAAAAACGGATGGAAAACGAGATCGAGAACAAATCCCCCAAAAAGTCGATTCGAAGGAAATCAAGAAATATACTTCGATTCGACGAAGAAAAATGGATTAAATGATGTTAAAAACAAGAATACTACCAAGATTAATCATACCCATCATGAATTAATCAACAATACGGAACGAATCGGACAAAAACGCAAAAACCCCAAAATTCAATAAACTGGGGTTCTAAGAAAGATTACCTTGATTCGCTGAATCAAAGGATGATAACGGATGATTGATTGATGTTATGAACTCAATAACTTCTTGGATTTGTTGTCAAACAACATGGATTCGCCAGCCTCGGATAGAAGAGGAAGGAAGTGAAAAATGAATGAAAATGTGACTGCTGTGTCACATTTATACTGGGTCGGAACTAGCGTGCGCTAGCCTTCCCAGACTAGCGTGCGCTATCGGCCGGTATCGGCCGAGTACCCTCGGCCAGGGCCCGCACGACCCAAAGACCACCGACCAAACTCCGCGATCGTGACTCATCGCGACTCCCTAGCGTGCGCTACGGCCGGAAGCTTGCGCGCTTAGCCGGCTGTCGGTAACCTCTGGACTAAAAGCTCGCCAGTGTAACGTCGCTAGTCGGCCGACGGCGTGCGTTACTGTGCGCTAGCGTGAGCTACGACCGACGATGGCGTGCGCTACTCCGCCGATCCCAACCGAGTCCGAACCTCGTAACCCCCTGCCCGGACCCGATAGCGTCTGGCTGGGCGCTCGACAGCGTGCGCTACACCTGCCGGTTAGCGCGCGCAGCCTTCCGGCCGTAGCGTACGCTACGCCGGTTCCTGCCGCGTCAGCCCGGCCAGTGCCCGCAACCGTCCATCCAGGACCCGCCACCGTCCGACCGGTGCTTTCGGTAGGCATGGCGGCGACCCGATTTCCGAAAACGCATTTTAACGAACACAACGAAAAGCTCGCGGACAACATTAACGACCCGAAATGAAAATATAATGCAATAATTAATCATACGCGACCAAGAAACGGGTCGAGACAACAATTACAGATACGGATACCCATAACTTTGAGTAAATTACAAAATGGCCCAAAACGCCCGAAAATCATGATACATGATCGAATAACCAAACCGAAGTTCACAACACGTATAACAAAGTTAAACAAACTTACGAAACTCAAACAAGCAGCCGAGATTCGCAAGAATCGAACTCAAGTGCGGAAAAGTCGCTAAAAAGCACGGAACTCAACAAAACAACACCGAAACGAACTCGGATGTCAAAAAGTGTAGAATTAATCATTCTCAGAATAATAAAACGGTCATGAGCGAGTCATCAAAACGGACTTCCGCCGAAAAAAAAAATTACCGGAAATCGAAATTACGGGTTTTACACGACTGAAAAAGCAACTGGAGGAGTTACTGGACAAAGGCTATATCCATCCAAGCGTTTCGCCCTGGGGTGCACCAGTTATTTTTGTTCGGAAGAAGGATGGATTGCTTCGATTGTGCATTGACTATCAAGAGCTGAACAAAATGACGATCAAGAACAAATATCCGTTGCCACATATCGATGATTTATTTGACCAGCTACAAGGAGCAACAGTGTTTTCTAAAATCGATCTGAGATCAGGATATCATCAGCTGAGGATTAAGGAATCTGATGTTCCGAAATCAGCGTTCAGAACTCGCTACGGACATTATGAGTTTATAGTGATGTCGTTTGGTCTCACTAACGCACCTGATGTATTCATGCAATTGATGAACCGACTGTTCATCGAGTATTTGAATAAATTTGTGGTTGTGTTCATTGATGACATTCTGGTGTATTCTAAGAGCCCGGAAGAGCATGCACGGCATTTACGGATTGTGTTAGACTTGTTGATAAATGAACAATTGTACGCCAAACTTTCTAAGTGTGAATTCTGGCTAAAGGAAGTAATGTTCCTCGGCCATGTGGTATCAGCTGAAGGTGTCCGAGTAGATCCTCAGAAGATCGAAGCAGTTATGGATTGGAAGCCTCCAAAGAACGTGAAAGAAGTCCGAAGTTTCTTAGGACTTGCTGGATATTATCGTCGGTTCGTGGAAGGGTTTTCCAAAATTACCCGCCCACTTACTCGACTACTGCAAAAAACTCAAAAGTTTGAGTGGAATGAGATGTGCCAGAATAGCTTTGATGAATTGAACAAGAGATTGACAACGGCACCGATTTTAGCACTCCCACGGGGAACTGGAGGATTCATAGTTTACAGTGATGCTTCGAACCAAGGACTCGGATGCGTATTGATGCAGAATGATAAGGTGATCGCTTATGCGTCACGACAGCTGAAATATATATAATAAAATTATATTTTTTAATCAAATTTATTAATGCAAAAAACTCGTCAGTTATATTTATTAATTAGCCTCAGCCATTTGGAGTTCCTCACAGCGGCAGAACACAACGAAAAACCAAAAAGATGAGGCAAGGATTCAACCACTCGAACCCGTTTATAATTTATATAAGCATACTCGTCCGACATCTGATTTAAATGTGAATTTACTACGCGTTTTCATCCCCAAATCATATAGTGATATCCGAAATAATACAGCTAGAGTTCAGCCATCTCGAACCCATTTATATATTATATACCTATACCCGTCTCAAACTCAATTAAAAAATAATTTTAGCACATGTTCCCCTCGCAAATATATATAGATATATGCACTAATTTCCCAAATCTACTAAAATATTTAAAATCTAAATAATTAAATTTAGTTATTATAATAATTGAGTGTTACGTCTGAATTCAAAAAAATCCAAATTAGCTCAAATTGTTATATGTTGATACACAGATTAAGTTAAACGTTAATAAGTTAGCTAATATAATATTTAATAAAAAATATTTATTTGACCAACTTAATAATTGGTCAAATTACATTTCAATAAAAATATACTATTCATTTAGTCAACTCGGTAATTGGTCAAATTAATTGGCGATGAGAAATATGATGGTAAAATACATATTGATTATATTAATGAATTACCCAAATCTATGAAAACTTATAAAATATACATAATCGAATATAAGTTGTTACAATACTTGGTTATTATGTTTGACTTTAAAAAAATCAAATTCGCTCAAATTGTTAGACATTGATAAATTGGATAAATTAAATTAAATAAAATAAAAAATTTCAAAAAAATATTATTTATTTGGCCAACAATTATTGGCCAAATTTATTTTCAATAAAAATAATAATATTTATTTAACCAACTCAATAATTGGTCAGATTAGTTGCATATGAGAAATGTGATGGTAAAATACAAATTAATTATATATATATAGGTAAACTATTTATTTTGTCAACATAAAAATTGACCCAATTAATATAGACAAATTTGTTACGTCTAGGCAAAATTATTGATCAAATTAAGTTTTTCAATAAAAATAAAACTATTAACTAGTGGTGCAAGACAATTGTGAGGTGCAAAAATACATATTGATTACGAGTATTTATTTAGATTATCCAATCGATGGAGTCTCTTTTAGAACCAATGTGGGATTTAAATTTATATATAAATACTATTAATACAAACCTAATAATTGAAAAATATCCATGTTGCTTAATAATCGGCCAATTTAATAATCGGCCGAATTAATATTAGCCAAAATATTTTATCTAATAATAAAACTATTAAACATGCAAAATAATTATGGAGTCAAAAATAACATTGATTTTTCACATTTATTTAGTTCTCCAATCGGCAGAGCCTCATTTAAGATCGATGTGGTAATTTAAGATAAATATGATTAATGCAAATTCGATAGTTGGTCAAATTAGATTCTGAAATAAAAATAAAGTAATTTGTTTAATATGTGATATTATTAATATTGACCAAATTAAATTTTTAATTAAAATAAAGCAACTAAATAAAGCAGACGTGAGATTCAAATTTTAGACAAATAAATTAATGTAAATTTAATAATTGATCAAATTAAATTTTCACAAAGAAAAAAGTTAACTATTTATTTGTCCAACTTAATAATTGGCCAAATTAAACACTACAAAATAAAATTCTTAAGCTTGTGTGTGAAATATAAATATGGAGTTGAATAATATTGAAGTTCTATTTTAAATCGATACGGATTGAATGCACTGGATTTTATTTATTTGGGTTGTTTATCAGTTAAGTGCCATTTTTAAATCGATGTGAGATTCAAGATTTTAGATAAATAGGAATATAAAATTAAGAGAATGCCACATAGGAGAGAGAGTTAGTGTGGTGTTTCAAATCCGTAATGCTGTTATATATATTTTTAAATATTATAAAACTACTAAATAAAATAGATGTGGGACTTAGATTTTAGACAAATAAAATTACTGTAAATATAATAATTGACCAAATTAAAATTCATTAAAAATTTAAACTATTTTTTTGGCTAACTTAATAATTGGCCAAATTAAGAACAATAAAAATAATATTCTTAAGCTTGTATGTAAAATAACTATGTGATTGAAAAATACACATTGAATTCTAGGTATTTATTTAGCTTCTCTATTGGTTGAGTTCTATTTTAAATCGATGTGGGTTTCAAGATATTGAATTTCATTTATTTAGGTTCTCCATCGGTTAATTATCATTTTAAATTGATGTGGGATTCAAGATTTTAGATAAATAGGAATCCAAAATTAAGAGAATGCCACATAGGAGAGAGAATTAATCTAATGCTTAGAATCTGTAACGCTATTTTATATATATATATATATATATATATATATATATATATATATGTGTGTGTGTGTGTGTGTATGTGTGTGTGAATTTACTACGTATTTTCATCTCAAAATCATATAGTGATACTAGGGTTCAGCCATCTGAAACCCATTTAGATATTATATACTTATACCCGTCTCAAACTCAATTAGAAAATAATTTTAGCATATTTTTCCCTCGCAAATATATATAGCTATATGCACTAATTTTCCAAATCTACTAAAATATTTAAAATCTAAATAATTAAATTTAGTTATTATAATAATTGATTGTTACGTCTGAATTCAAAAAAAATCTAAATTTGCTCAAATTGTTATATGTTGATACACAGATTAAGTTAAACTTTAATAAGTTAGCTAATGTAATTTTGAATAAAAAATATTTATTTGGCCAACTTAATAATTGGTCAAATTACATTTCAATAAAAATATACTATTTATTTAGTCAACTCGATAATTGGTCAAATTAATTGGCGATGAGAAATATGATGGTAAAATACATAGTGATTATATTAATGAATTACCCAAATCTATGAAAACTTATAAAATATACATAATCGAATATAAGTTGTTACAATACTTGGTTGTTATGTTTGACTTTAAAAAATCAAATTCGCTCAAATTGTTAGACATTGATAAATTAGATAAATTAAATTAAATAAAAAAATTCAAAAAAATATTATTTATTTGGCCAACAATTATTGGTCAAATTTATTTTCAATAAAAATAATAATATTTATTTAACCAACTCAATAATTGTAATATCCGCAATTTTCGATTTCCGGTAATTATTTTTTTTCGGCGGAAGTCTGTTTTGACAACTCGCTCATGTCCGTTTCGTCATTCTGAGAATAATTAATTCTACACTTTTTGACATCCGAGTTCGTTTCGGTGTCGTTTCGTTGAGTTCTGTGCTTTTTAGCGACTTTTCCGCACTTGAGTTCGATTCTTGCGAATCTCGTCCAGCTGTTGTTTGAGTTTCCCGCAAGTCCGTTTAACTTTGTTATACGTGTTGTGAGCTTCGGTTTGATTATTCGTTGTCGTATGGTGATTTTCGGGCAGTTGGGCCATTTTCGTAATTTCCCAAAGTTTGGGGTAATTACCTTCCGTTGTCGAATTTCGAGCCTTCGGGTGGTCGGAATCGTGTGTTCTACTAGCTCTTAGATTCGTCTTTGTGAGTACTTCGTAACCGTATCTTCGGTTCGTATTCAGGCTCGGGTTTCGGTGTCGTTTTGTTGAATTCAGGATTACTAAACGACTTTTCTAAGTATGAGTTCGACTTTGTTAGATCACCATTAATTTTTGGTGACTCCAAAAATTATAAATCTTTGCAATATTATAGAACATCGAGTTAGCTTTCCAATGGTTCAAACGGTGAGTCAATCGGAGTCCGGACGAGAGAGTTATGGTCGTTTCAGTTTTTGGCCGATCACTTCCAGGAGCCTTTCGGCCGATAGGGGGGGTCGATAGACTCTACTGCCGGCATTCTGTAGGGGTATCGGTTGGGCCTATCGGCCGATAGGCTGGCCGATAGGTTCTGCTGTGTTTCACTATATTACACGGGATCTGGGGGAAGGACTTCATTTTCCTCTCGTTTTTCCCACTTCCTTCCTCCTCTTCCGCGATTGGAGACTTATGGATCATGGAGACATGTTGTCATACATCCAATCCATGAAGTTCTTGAGTTTATAACATCAACCAATCATCCGGTAACCTCCCCCGATCTACCGAATCAAGGTTAGATTTCTTGAAATCTAGTTTTGGGGATTTTGGGTATTTTGGTTGTTTTCGTCCGATTAATCCGATTTAACTTGGTATTATGATAGATTGATGATTATTGAGATGTATTACATCTTTTCCCTTGTTATTCCATAGTTGGATCGTATCGATTCGTTGTTTTCGTCGAGTTCTTGACCGACGCCTTGAAGGTGTCCGGTAAAATGTCATAGAGGGGTTTTCGGGCGTTCTACGATTATTCTTCATCGTATGATCGTTGATTTATTGATTATATGTTGTTAGGGTCTAATTCTTGTGAAGAAATCGAGTCGGAACCCTTCCGTTCGTCGTTTTCTTCAAGCTTTTCGATCGTGGGTGTATTCATTGTCTTCGCCGGAGAATCGTAGGTGTTCGAGGTGTCCCGACTAATCCGTGATTGTGGGAGTGTCCGGCATCGATTATCGAGGCAAGTATCTTGCCCATACATTACGTGTTTTGTGGATATAATGGTTGTTAATCGTCGATATGTGCTAAATAAATATTCATAACCATCTTTTTCAAAAGTATCGGTATATTTACCAACATGGTTTTCTTAAAGACGACTCGTGTGTTCCGAGAATTAATATGCTTAATTGAATACGTGTATTAATGTTGAGTATAAGATCGTAATACTTTCGTGTGATGCCATTGTGTGTGATTACGTCGTCGGTAAGTTTTGAAGTTTAGTCCTTTGTTTAAGTCATGCGTGGAGACATGTGGTTATCGATGAATTATGTGAATTTATGTGATATTGGTTGTGCCGTTCGGTGCTTTTGGAATAGTGTGCTTTCTTGTTGATAATATTAGTTACGGGTTATGAATATATGTTGGATGAATCGCCATTCTAGTAAAGTACCTCGACTATATATACCGTGATTGACCTTCGAGGCTTGTGGTTTGCAACTGTGATTTTGGAACGTGTGTGTGTGTTGTTCCTTCCACCGGAGTGTCCGACGGGATGTCCGGGGGCCGATACTAAGGGGTACGGCCACGGAAGTGGACTTGGGTGTGTGTGTGGATGAACTTCCACCGGAGTGTCCGACGGGATGTCCGGGGTCGATACTAAGGGGAAGTGCGGCCGCGGAAGTGGTTTCCCACCGGAGTGTCCGCGGGATGTGCGGTCGATACTAAGGGGTACGGCCGCGGGTTACCAGTTGTGGTTTTCATCTTGAGGATGACGTTGATGTTTTCGTTAATTGTGATATGGTCCGGAGTATCACAATGCTTTGTGCTCGGGGTCGAGAGACATGATATTTCGAGTCTTGGTGCTTGGCTAGAATGGCATAGGAATAATGTGTTATGTGTAATGTGACTTTGTAAGTGAATTGAAGTGGATGATCGGGTCGTGGACCCTGTGTTTTATGACCGGAATGGTTGGGTCGTGGACCCCGTGTTTTGTTAAACGGATTTGTATTTTGAAAAATGAACTTTGGGGCTGTGACCCTAAATGGCTTTCGAGGAATTAAGAACCTTTTTAATTTCTGATGTTTTCAAAACTCCCGAGAATTGGAAATGTTTTCACAATGCTTACTTGCTTCGTTTCTGCTTTCAAGACTTGAACTATTTTTAACTAAATATATCTCGGGAAGTCTTTCGTTATATTCTCGGAATGTGTTGTGTATGGCTCGTATTTGCACTTTATACTTGCACTAGCGAAACAGTGGAGTTTTGCTAACCCCCGAGTAATCGGGGGGTGGATATCTGTATTGTGTCCAGGTACATGCAGGTTTTCGGGAGCAAGACACAGGATCGGCACGAGGGATGATGAAAGACGAATGATACTAATCACACGAAGGCCAGTTTTGGGTTCAGTTAGTCGGAGTCCATTGTATTGTCTTTTCCGCTGTCTTATTGTTCATTGTTGCAAGTATTTTACCCTTGTGTGGGTATGAGTCTGGATGAGTTTATGTATTTTGATTTGTAAATCTGTGACGAAAGACCAAATCGGTCTTTTGGTCCGTTATTTTTGATTCGTCGGTATGTAATGTAATGTGTTGTTTTGATGTCTAGCCTGGTGGATCCTCACGGAGAGGGTCTGCGGCGTGTAATATTCCCGGTTTGATCTGGGGGTGTTACATTTATGGTATCAGAGCTTAGGTTGAGGAAACCTAGGCTGTCGGGTCGAGTTATGTGTTGTTGAGTCTCGTTTTGTCAGATTTTGTCTGACTGATGTCGTGTCGCGACGCGTCGTTTGGAATGTCGGCCGTGATTAGTATCAGGATGCAGCCATCATCTTCGTGCGATCTGTGGATGTAAGTCTCCCTTCTTTGTGTTGTGCCTCGTGTGACACGAGCTATATTTTTATGATTATTTATTAAGTAACGGAGTCCTTTTATGGATTTTGATTTCTTGATACGTGACTATTTGACTCTCATATTTCTTTCATGTGAGGAGTAGTTGCTGGATTGTGCATGTTGGACTGTATTTCCTTTTTCCGCTGAGTGAGTTCCTTTGTAATAGCTTTCGGTATTTTACCGACTGAATTTTTATTTCGAAAACCGATTCCTTTAACCGAGTTGTTGGCCTTGACCGTTTTGACGGTAGTTGGGTGTTTTCAAGTGATTTTGTGAGTTTTGATAAGTACTACCGTCATCGACCTTTTTGGGCATTTTTGTAATTGGTTTTTAGCCTGGTGGGTTCCGGTGCGGGACCCACGGCGCTATAATGTTCCGTGTATTTACCTGAAATCCTTGGGCATTGTAGCCCATTGTATTATCTTTGAAAACCTTGAGTATCTTAGAAAATAAAATTCGAGACGTACTTTAAATGATTGTATTTTCAAGGCGCCTACTAGCGCAACTACATTTCAAAATTTTTCTACCTCGAGGACCAAAATGTTTTGAGATATTTTCGATGTTTAGAAACATTTATACTTAGACCCGAGGGTCGGATATTCGAAAGTTTTTCACTAAAAGAAAGGTGTCCTCATTTTAGTTCAAACGCAAGATGAATTCTGAGTCTCGAAAATGATGTTTGTTTAACTTTTTGTAAATGATACTCAAGATCAACGGTGTTTCTTGTTTATCGCCTCGTGGTGATTGCGTATTGTCGCACTAGTGTGGGTTGTTAAAGCACGGATTTTTATGCGTTATACACATGGGTGATTGTTTCATGATGTTTGTGATTGTGTGATGGTATCGTTCGGGATGTTGTAATCTTCGAATGATGCCGTTGTTGTTGTGATTTTTGTATGCGTTGATATGTTATCCGAGTTGGCATCTCCGGTATGTTGTTTTGCGGTGTTTTGATCCATTGTATCGAGCATTTATATTTTCGGTATGCCGAGCCGAGGCGTTTCAATCGTGATGTGCCGGGCATGCACGTGTAAATTGTCTTTCTCGTCGATGACACATTTCAAGTGTGGACTCGAGGACACGAATTGATTTTGTGAATTGGCTACCGAGACTTTCGGAGTTCGCGCTTCAAAGACAGATATCGAATCGGCTTTGAGAGGCCTTTGAAGGATGTTTCGTCGGTTGCTTGTTGTGTCGTCACCTTGATTTTTTGTTGTGAGTTGCGGGGCGACCTTCTTTTATAAGAGGTCGAATGTAGTACCCGTGTTGTTTTTTAGACTTCTGTATTTTCTCTTTCTCCAGTCTATCGATTCGCTCGTGTTCGTTGATACTGTTTGAACTTGTTTTGTATTTCGGGGTCATCATTCGAACGAGCTGTGATCTTGTTTTGGGTCAACTGTTATCGTCACTTTCCGAATTCGGTTCGATTCTTGTGAACCTTGTTCGGAAGTAACATCTTTTGGTTCTACTAGTTCTTTTATTCGAAGTGGAACGGATCTTGAACTTTTACATTTTCGACTCTGTCGACTCGTTTATGTTCGTTGACATTTCTGAGCTTGTCCTACTCCTTGCTTTTGTTGATCGAACGAGTGTGGTGTTATTTCGGAATAACTCGTTGTCTTTGTGACTTTTCAATCGCTATTCCCTTTCCTGTGGATCTTCGGCAATGCATGTCTTGTAGTTCTCACCAGATCATCCTGGGAGTTGTTGTTTGAACTTTATTGTTCTTTGTAATTCGAACATGATTCTTCGATCTTTGTTGTCTCGTTCGTTGTGGTTTGATCGTTTGATTGTTCGGTTTATATTGACCTCGTTCCGTGATTGGCGAACATTCAGGCTCCTTCGTAATTCCCTTCAGTTCGGGAAATTAGTTTCGTTTTCGATCTTCCAGCCCTTAGGCGGTGGGATTTCGTGTTTGTTCGGTTGACTCGCGTTTTGATTGATGTACCGTTGGGTTGGTCAATCATATTGATTTTCGTTCGTTGTGTTTTGTGATTGTCGGATAATTGACTTGGCTATATTATCCGTTTGATGACGTTGTCACTTGTTGGTTTTATTATATCCCTAACGGCGACGTTGTGTTGGTCGCCGTGGAGCGTGTTTTCACGCTGTATACTCCTTTGCGTTGTTTGTAACATTTCGCCGTTGGGCGTTAGTTACGCATTCTTGTGTATCTCGTTGAGTTTTCTGGCGGAATATTTCTTCTCCCTACTTGTTTTAAGTTTCGACGAAACTTCTTTTAAGGAGGGTAGAATGTAATATCCGCAATTTTCGATTTCCGGTAATTATTTTTTCGGCGAAGTCTGTTTGACAACTCGCTCATGTCCGTTTCGTCATTCGAGAATAATTAATTCTACACTTTTTGACATCCGAGTTCGTTTGGTGTCGTTTCGTTGAGTTACGTGCTTTTTAGCGACTTTTCCGCACTTGAGTTCGATTCTTGCGAATCTCGTCAGCTGTTGTTTGAGTTTTCCAAGTCCGTTTAACTTTGTTATACGTGTTGTGAGCTTCGGTTTGATTATTCGTTGTCGTATGGTGATTTTCGGGCAGTTGGGCCATTTTCGTAATTTCCCAAAGTTTGGGGTAATTACCTTCCGTTGTCGAATTTCGAGCCTTCGGGTGGTCGGAATCGTGTGTTCTACTAGCTCTTAGATTCGTCTTTGTGAGTACTTCGTAACCGTATCTTCGGTTCGTATTCGTGCTCGGGTTTCGGTGTCGTTTTGTTGAATTCAGGATTACTAAACGACTTTTCTAAGTATGAGTTCGACTTTGTTAGATCACCATTAATTTTTGGTGACTCCAAAAATTATAAATCTTTGCAATATTATAGAACATCGAGTTAGCTTTCCAATAGTTCAAACGGTGAGTCAATCTGAGTCAGGACGAGAGAGTTATGGTCGTTTGATTTTTGGCCGATCACTTCCAGGAGCCTTTCGGCCGATAGGGGGTCGATAGACTCTCTGCCGGCATTCCGTAGGGGTATCGGTTGGGCTATCGGCCGATAGGCTGGCCGATAGGTTCTGTGTGTTTCACTATATTACACGGGATGCGGGGAAGGACTTCATTTTCCTCTCGTTTTCCCACTTCCTTCCTCCTCTTAGCGATTGGAGACTTATGGATCATGGAGACATGTTGTCATACATCCAATCCATGAAGTTCTTGAGTTTATAACATCAACCAATCATCCGGTAACCTCCCGATCTACCGAATCAAGGTTAGATTTCTTGAAATCTAGTTTTGGGGATTTTGGGTATTTTGGTTGTTTTTCGATTAATCCGATTTAACTTGGTATTATGATAGATTGATGATTATTGAGATGTATTACATCTTTTCCCTTGTTATTCCATAGTTGGATCGTATCGATTCGTTGTTTTCGTCGAGTTCTTGACCGACGCCTTGAAGGTGTCCTAAAATGTCATAGAGGGGTTTTCGGGCGTTCTACGATTATTCTTCATCGTATGATCGTTGATTTATTGATTATATGTTGTTAGGGTCTAATTCTTGTGAAGAAATCGAGTCGGAACCCTTCCGTTCGTCGTTTTCTTCAAGCTTTTCGATCGTGGGTGTATTCATTGTCTTCGCCGGAGAATCGTAGGTGTTCGAGGTGTCCCGACTAATCCGTGATTGTGGGAGTGTCGGCATCGATTATCGAGGCAAGTATCTTGCCCATACATTACGTGTTTTGTGGATATAATGGTTGTTAATCGTCGATATGTGCTAAATAAATATTCATAACCATCTTTTTCAAAAGTATCGGTATATTTACCAACATGGTTTTCTTAAAGACGACTCGTGTGTTCCGAGAATTAATATGCTTAATTGAATACGTGTATTAATGTTGAGTATAAGATCGTAATACTTTCGTGTGATGCCATTGTGTGTGATTACGTCGTCGGTAAGTTTTGAAGTTTAGTCCTTTGTTTAAGGCATGCGTGGAGACATGTGGTTATCGATGAATTATGTGAATTTATGTGATATTGGTTGTGCCGTTCGGTGCTTTTGGAATAGTGTGCTTTCTTGTTGATAATATTAGTTATGGGTTATGAATATATGTTGGATGAACTGGCCATTCTAGTAAAGTACCTCGACTATATATACTGTGATTGACCTTCGAGGCTTGTGGTTTGCAACTGTGATTTTGGAACGTGTGTGTGTGTTGTTCCTTCCACCCGGAGTGTCCGACGGGATGTCTGGGGGCCGATACTAAGGGGTACGGCCACGGAAGTGGACTTGGGTGTGTGTGTGGATGAACTTCCACCCGGAGTGTCCGACGGGATGTCTGGGGGTCGATACTAAGGGGTACGGCCGCGGAAGTGGTTTCCCACCCGGAGTGTCCGACGGGATGTCTGGGGGTCGATACTAAGGGGTACGGCCGCGGGTTACCAGTTGTGGTTTTCATCTTGAGGATGACGTTGATGTTTTCGTTAATTGTGATATGGTCCGGAGTATCACAATGCTTTGTGCTCGGGGTCGAGAGACATGATATTTCGAGTCTTGGTGCTTGGCTAGAATGGCATAGGAATAATGTGTTATGTGTAATGTGACTTTGTAAGTGAATTGAAGTGGATGATCGGGTCGTGGACCCTGTGTTTTATGACCGGAATGGTTGGGTCGTGGACCCCGTGTTTTGTTAAACGGATTTGTATTTTGAAAAATGAACTTTGGGGCTGTGACCCTAAATGGCTTTCGAGGAATTAAGAACCTTTTTAATTTCTGATGTTTTCAAAACTCCCGAGAATTGGAAATGTTTTCACAATGCTTACTTGCTTCGTTTACCTTTCAAGACTTGAACTATTTTTAACTAAATATATCTCGAAGTCTTTCGTTATATTCTCGGAATGTGTTGTGTATGGCTCGTATTTGCACTTTATACTTGCACTAGCGAAGCAGTGGAGTTTGCTAACCCCCAGTGTCGGGGGTGGATATCTGTATTGTGTCGGTACATGCGAGGTTTTGGGAGCAAGACACAGGATCGGCACGAGGGATGATGAAAGACGAATGATACTAATCACACGAAGGCGTTTTGGGTTGATTAGTCTGAGTCCATTGTATTGTCTTTTCCGCTGTCTTATTGTTCATTGTTGCAAGTATTTTACCCTTGTGTGGGTATGAGTCTGGATGAGTTTATGTATTTTGATTTGTAAATCTGTGACGAAAGACCAAATCGGTCTTTTGGTCCGTTATTTTTGATTCGTCGGTATGTAATGTAATGTGTTGTTTTGATGTCTAGCCTGGTGGATCCTCACGGAGAGGGTCTGCGGCGTGTAATATTCCCGGTTTGATCTGGGGTGTTACAATAATCGGTCAGATTAGTTGCATATGAGAAATGTGATGGTAAAATACAAATTAATTGTGTGTATATATATATATATATATAGGTAAAACTATTTATTTTGTGATTGAAAAATACACATTGAATTTTAGGTACTTATTTAGCTTCTCTATTGTTGGAGTTCTATTTTAAATCGAGGTGGGATTCAAGATATTGAATTTCATTTATTTAGGTTCTCCATCGGTTAATTATCATTTTAAATTGATATGGGATTCAAGATTTTAGATAAATAGGAATCCAAAATTAAGAGAATGCAACATAGGAAAGAGAATTAATCTAATTTTTAGAATCCGTAATGCTATTATATATATAGATGAGGTGATTTTAAAGGTGGAAGAAGGGGGTATTTATAGATAAACTTGGGTGAGAGTTGGGAAATTTTTGAATTTTGAATTTAAAAAAAATGGGAAAACCGCCGGTTTTGGGCAGAAAACCGGCGTTTTTGGGCGGAACCGCCGGTTCGGGACAACGACTGTCGTGTCTAGAGTTGAGAATCGGGACATCCCGAGGTCCCTGTCCCGAGTCCCGATTGTCCCGAAAATTACCAATTTGGTGGTCCCGGTCCCGGTACCGGTACCGTTCGGGACTTCGGGAGTCTCGATTCCCGAACTGAGATAAATGTAAGTCTCGGTCCCAGTCCCGATCCCGGTCCCCAAGATAATTTTCCGGAATGTCCCGAAATGTCCCGAAATCAGAAAAGGAAAAAAAATTTGATTGAAATTAGAAATTTCAATCGGGACTTCGGGATAGTCCCGATCGGGACTCGGGACTCCCGAGTCCCGAAATTACCAAAATCTCCGATCCCAGTCCCGGTCCCGATCCCGTAAAATTCGGGACTCGGGGTCCCGTTTCCCGTCGGGACTGGGACTCGGGATTTCCCGATCCTAAATTCTCAGCCCTAGTCGTGCCTTGCCTGCAGCCTAGACCTGCGCCTGCCTGCAACATCGTCTGCCGTGCGCCCCGCCGGTTCACGAGACCAGAAAAATGCGACCCGTAACCGGGCCCATACTACATTGCGGTTTCGATTCCAACCCGTGGTCAACGGTTTCGACCTGACCCTTTGACTACGAGTTGATCTGGATCGGAACCACTAGTTCTGGTTAAAATGTGGCAACACTGTACATGTAACTACGTCAGGATTAATGGAATTGCCACGTTTCGTAACCTAAGTCCTGGTTTTCTATATCCTTTTGAGTTTGTCGTTATCTAGTGTTAGAGTTTGTAAATTTTTAATTATGAGTTAATAATTAATTTAACTAAAATTTTATTTTATTTTATTTTTAAAAAAGAAATGGGCTCTTCATCTTTTGGATGGCACTGAAGAAAGACGACAGTATGTGTTTAAGACGGATTTGGATTCTCCGCAGTGCACAGCACCGTGCTGTGCACTGCTGTGTGTTAGATACACCATGCACACACACACCCGTGCAGGTAGGAGTGAAAATTGGGCGGATATTTCCCGCTCGATCCGGAGCCGTATTCGGTCGGATTCGGATACGGATCCGGATAGTTGAATTCGGATACGGGTTCGAATTCGGATAATGCAATATCCGCCCGTATCCGAGTTTTTCCATATTTTATCGGATATTATCCGGATACCAATCCGGATAATAAATTCGGATACCAATCTGGATAATAAATCTGGATATCCATATTTTTAAATCTTAAATATACTTTATATATATATATAACACTTTTGGACTTCAGTGTAATAAATTTTCAAACTTTCAAGAAAAAAAATATTTTTTTCAAAAAAAAAAGTATTTTCTGGAAAAATATATTATTTTTCGAAAAAAAATATTTTTCTAGGAAAAAAATTATCTTTTCGAAAAAAAACATTATTTATGAAAATTTTTTATTTCTTCGAAAAAAATTAAAAAAATATTTTTTCGAAAAAAATTATTTCTGGAAAAAATAAAATTAGTTTCTGGATTTTTTATATTTTTTGAAAAAATAAAAAATACTTTTTGCGAAAAATAAAAAAAAATATTTTCTGGAAAAAAATGATATTTCGAAAAAAAAAAAATTTAAAAGAAATGTATTAGCCAAACACTTTAATACTAACTTATAAGCTATTTATTTCATATGAAATGTATTTTAAAAGAAATTTTCTATTCAAGTAAATAGAGGGGCAATTATATATATAATAATTGTTAAAAACAATTCAATTACCACTTTTTAGTCTTTGCTAAGTATGGAGTTTATGTTTTTTATCGGAGAGACTGAATAAGTAAAAATGAGGGAACCTTATTATGAAACGATTTTTAAAAAATTACTATAGTTTGCATTAGAACGTTTATGAAATATTGTGTAGTTAGTTTTTTTATATGCTGCAATCACTTCCAAACGATTTTTGTATGACACGTATTATCCGATTATATTTATTCGAATCCGGCTCGAATCCGTCCTGTATCCGTCCCGTGTCCGTATCCCGAATAATCCGAATTCGTATCCGTATCCGGTCTTCCCGTATCCGACTCCGAATCCGAGAGAAAAATATGGGTTAGGATACGGGAAGAGCACTATCCGTCCGTATCCGATCCGTTTTCACCCCTACGTGCAGGTGTGTGTAATCAAACGGCTGTGCACCTGCACAGCAGGTGCACCAGCAGAGGATCCAGGTCGGTTTAAGACACATTATTGTGTCTATTGCTTAGTGTTGTGTTATAAGTTTCGGTGTCTTGGTATATATTTTTTAGATTACAACTAGAGGTGGTCATGGGACGGGCCGGGCCCAAGCCCGGACCCGGGATGGGCTGAAGCGACTCGGACTGAAATTTGGGGGCCTAGGATCGGCCCATGTATTTATCGGGCTGGGCGGCTGCAGCCCACAACCCGTGTCGCCCCCGGACTGTCATGGGTTGGTGTGGGTCGGGCCGAGCTTGGGCCGGAAATGTAAAAAAAATAATTTATAAAAATTGTAAAATTCAATTTGTAAGAATTTGTTTTCAATTTTTAAAATAAAATTAGTATAGGTATCATTTTTTATTATTAAAATTCAAGCATATTATTTGAGATTATTCGGACTCCTGACCTATTGGTTGGAGTAGAAACATTATATTTTTTTCGTATTCGTATAGATATTAAGAAGTTGTATTATGATCCCAATTTTCACATATCAATTATCATGTTATCTGTCCTCAATTACCCATAATTAACAACAAAAGTTCCAAAAAAAAAAAAATATTATAGTAAAGCCAGTAGTAGTAGTAGGGCCGAATATTTTAATTACATCCCATCACTTCACAGTTAGAGGTGTTCAAGATTACGGTTCGAACCGGTGAATCGGCTGTTTTGAATCGTTGACTGCGATTCGGTTAATCGTTGACCGCGGTTCGGTTCAAAACCGGAACTGTGAACCGTTTTAAGACGGTTCGATTCTGGTTCATCATTTTGACGAACCGGGACCGGGTTCTAAAAAAAAAGTTCAAAAATTCAAATTTTGACTATTGTGAACCGGCGGTTCCAACGGTCACAACTTCAAGAAAAAAATTATACATTTTACACCTATAAATACCCCCTCACATCACATCCTTCATTTTTCTCACACCAACTATCTATCTACTTTCTCTCTAATTTCTATTCTCTCAACTCTTAAGTATTATACTTTTAATTGGAAAAAATGTCAAGTGGTCAATTCAACCAGGGAAAGGGAAAGGCTATCACCGGCTTTCCTCGATGAGGAGAGGCGGTGCTAGTGGTAGTACTCCTACTCATACTCCGAGTTCTAATTCTATTCCAAGTCCGAATTTTGGAGATTATGTTCCCGATGAATTAACCGAGAAACAAATCAACGAAATGCTTGAAGCCTCAAAATCGATTCATGAAGATGATGAGCAACCAACAAAACCAAAACAAAGGAAACCATCCGAGCTCAAATCTCTATTATTTGCGCTCCATTATACAAAAATGGACAACTTTGCATTCAGTCCCGGTCATTTCTTGGCCAAGTGCAACTATTGCGATAAAATGTGTACAAGTTTAAAAAATGAGGAGGTTATGGGACACTCTATGGCCATATATAAAGACAACATCCCGACAAAGTTGGCTTCGAATCTAATCAAACCCAGCTTCGAGGCACGGCGACGTCGTCTAATGCTGGGAAGGTAATAGTTCTTTATTTAAATTTAATCCAATTACCGCTAGAAAAAAATTAACTAGATTTGTTTGTCGTAAGTCTCTTCCTTTTAACTTTGCCGACGACCAAATGTATGAAAATTTTACTCAACTAAGTTTTAATCCCGCTAGTAAAAAAATTTCACGCTCTACCGTAACTCGTGATGTTCGAAAAACTACCAGCGAGGCAAAATTAATTTTAGCTAATATGTTTTTAATCTTAGATCATAAAGTTTGTATATACTCCGTTGCTTGGAGTGATCATTGGGAAGCAAATTCATATATGGGAATTACTTGTATTTGGATTGATGATTCTTGGACTATACAAAAACGTTTAATAGGTTTTAGAGAGTTTAATATCGCACATACCGCCCAAAATATTTCGCATAAAATTCATACAATTTTATTATAATATAATTTAGTACAAAAAATATTTCAATTTCTTTTGATAATGCTAGCTCCAATACAGCTAGTTTAGGATCACTTATTGCAATATGCGAGCTATCTCTTAGTGGTAAATTTTTTCATGCGATGCGTGATACCCTTGCAAGTTACACGGCCGAAAAGAAAAGTTTAATGCTTGCGCAGTTGGAGTTCAAAAGAAAAAAGACGAAGAATATTTCAACTTTATTAATGGGGAGGTCTACAATCGTGACATGAAGTTCGTTATGGACCCGCATGACAATATCCCGGACCTGGATTTTAAGCAATTCGTCATCACACGGAAACGCGAGATATGCGCCAAATACGGGTGGCCGTGTAGTTTGTAGGATTTAATGTTTTTAAGTTTAGTTTTAATGGAATTTTAGTAATTTTATGTTTTTTAGAAATATTATGTAATGTTTTTTTAAGTTTTAATGGAACTTTAGTTTTTTTATAATTTTAATGGAATTTAAAAAGGAAAAAAGAAAAAAAAAGGAAGTGAGTGAAGGATGAGTGAATTGTTGCCAACAAAAATATGGGTGAGTGATGGAAAAAGTGGGTGAATGATGTGACATAAGGGGATTGGTTGGGAGTGAGTGATGGGAGTAGGGCTGAGCACCGGGTCTGACCCGGCCCGGATCGACCCGGTCCGGAATGGCCCGGATAATAAATGGTCGGACTTTATCGACCCGAAGCCCAGACTTGTTCAGACCTGGGCCACCCGATCCGGACCCGGTAAAACCGGGTCGGTCCGGGCTGGCCCGCCGAAAATGAACAAGGTACCAAAATAATGCTTATCAAGAACTTAAAAATTATTTAACTACTTGTGAATTGTGGTAATAACAATCTTCTTAAGTAGTGGGAAAAATGGTCTACAATCTTTACTGTGGTTGCCACGATTGCGAAGAAAATACTAGATACCTCCGCCTCAACAGTTTCTGTTGAACAAGCCTTCAGTGTAGGAGGATACATTCTGGATGAACGACGATCTCGATTGACGCCTCGAAATCTTGAAGCCCAAGCATTATTGAATGATTAGGTGAAAACCGAGTTACGCCAACAAGAACCAAATTATAATGAACAAGAAGACAGTGATACATATGATACCGGATCTAGCAATGATTCGGTTGACTTGGGTGATTGAACCATCTCCTCTCCGCCTCCGCTCCGCTCCCTAAGGTAATTATAAGGTAAGTGAACTACGAAGACTTTGATTCTTAAGGTAAGAGGATACGTAGGCAGCTTAATCTAAATATTCAAAGTGAAATTCTTAATTTTAACTTTGAATATTTGAATTAAGCTCAAGTCCATTTTTATCCTCCCCCAATTTAAAAATGAACTACAAGGACTTTGATCTTGATTCTAAACCCTAAAGTTACGAATATCGAATACGTAGGCGCTTAATTCAAAGATTTAAAATTACAAAATTCAAGTTTAAACTTTAATACTTGAATTAAGCAAGTACAATTTTTACCTCATACTTTTTTTTAAAAAATAAAATTTAAAAAATTCAAGAAAAAAAACGAACCGCCGAACACCTCTATTCACAGTCATCCCACTCATATTTGATAACATCTTTTTCTATTTCAATTTTATTTTTCATTTATTTTTCTTATTGTTTTGTGTGTAGTATGATCTTAAAGATATTGGCATGAACTGGGCATGTCTACATGCTTTAATTAGATTGTAAACCTAGCAAGCAAACAAAAAGGTGTTTGCAATCTAAATATGCATCACACCACCAAATATTTTTAATTAACCTCCAATTTTTATATTTCCAACGTGGACCATTTTCTGCCTCAGATTAAATTATATTTTTGTATTTTGCTTTCGTATAGGTTGATCAAGATTTTCAGAATCGGTGTACTATAGGGATGTTGTTATAAAACTGAAATATTATAGAGAGGATTTAAAGAGAGGATAGAGAGAATGATTCTGAAGTCTATATTTCATTAATAACTGAAATCCTATTTATAGGAAAACTTCAGATGGCACAATCGTAATTACATAATTATATCAGGGGCATAATAATCATTCACATATTATAATACATTATCTTGTTACGCATTACGAGAAGTGATATACTTCAACAATTCTTAACACTCCCCCTTGAATGACTATTTACATAAATATCTGCCGAACTAGTTTGAAGAAAAACCCAATGGGAGAAAAACTCTCAAACTTTTTGTATCGAAGCGTGTGACAATCATATCACGTTGTATCATAACGTTGGTAGGAAACCTCTGTTAGATAAAACTTCAGCAATCTGTAATCTCGTAAATTTGCTCCCCCTTATCTTGATAGTTCTTGTATGAGTATTCTTGTGCCGTCTCAGTAAAACCTCGTGGGACAAAAACTAAGTGAATCTGTAATGTATATCATTCGTTGTTGGAGTATCCACGTGTTGCCTCATTAAAACCTTGTCAAGAAAACCCAGTGGGAAAAACTTGATCGAAGGAAAAAGAGTACAACTACTCCTTCTGTTTTCAAATCTTTGAGGAATAATCTTGATCTTTATAATTTTCCTCATTATGCTATGAATATGCCTCGTTAAAACCTTATTAGGAAAAACCCAATGGAAAAATCCTAACGAAGGAAAAAGAGTACATTATTTATACTAATACGCCATTCATGTTGCCTCATTAAAAACCTTGCTAGGAAAACCCAATGGGACAAAACCTCAGTCAAGAGAAAAAGAGTGCAACGCATATTTTATAAATATGCCCCAGGCATTTCAATAATCCTCCGAGTATCGTATTCAGTGCAATTTATAATCCCGCACTCATATTCTTTGCAGTACGTTTCAAATCTCTTTGGAGATTCCATATTCGTTGTGATTAAGCTGCCTCGTTAAAAACCTTGCTAGGAAAACCCAGTGAGATAAAACCTTAGTCAAGGAAAAGAGTACAGCATATAATTTCCTTTCACAACGCATTATTTTGGGTGATTGCACGCACTGATAATACTTTTAAAATCTCTTCAGGAGTCACTTTCAGTAAGTCCATATGTTTCATTTTGTTATAAGGGCATATATTTCAATTTTGATGGATTTCAATATCCTCATTCCAATATCCATATTTCACAATCATGGATTGCAATATCCTCATTTTATTCATAGCGCTGTATTGTGTCGACAATTTCAACATTTATTCCCTGTAGCAACATAACTTGACGAGATATCTCATTATCTTCCTTTATAGTTATGTCTATATACTTCAAAAGTATATGCCTCCTTTTATCATTTACTTTGATTTATATTCGGGAAATTATTATGTGTTTATCAAAGCAGTTGTAGTTGGTACCAAAGATTAATAATTTATCATGCATCTTTGAACTTCAAGTTTATATAGTTGTGAGGATATAGTGTGATGCATTTCACATATTTCCAACTACTAATACTCCCCCTCATGCTAAGAGATTTCTTGAGCACCAAACTCATATGCCAGTACCTCAGTATTCATCTTCAGTCATGGGGGTTTATATATTATGTTCTCGATATTGGCAGGAGGACTTCGAATAGTATGCCAATTAATATCCCACTTGTATGCGCATATTTTGATCCTTTCTGGGATCTATTCAAGTTTATTTGGGATATATTACTAGCTTAATCTGATATGGAATATATGCTCCAACCATGAGCAAATCATCTCGTAAGTTTTCGATTACGAGTCATATACACATGTGACTATCTAGTGGATCCATAATATATAATAGTTCACATATAGAGGAAGTGGGCCCATACTCCCCCTTAATATATTCCAAATTTATTAGGAATTCATTCCCAATATTAGCTAGTAGTGATATTAATCGAGAACAAATATTTGAAGACAAGATGTGTCTATATCACCATATTGATATTTTATCGACATATCACATCATCTTTCGGTGCCATTAGTGCACATCACTATCAAAATGGAGTCGCCGCTCCCACATGTCATATTATGTTCATTATTCAAATATAGAACCGTAGTTCATATGCTTCGGGATATGAATTATTCAATCGCGGAGTCAAACCTCATACGCGTAATTCTAATCTATAAATAGATTAGCATTATATTCACAATTACCCATATCGAGGGTTTGGTTATGGATTCAATGCTTTCTAGCCTTCGCAAATATTACCCATCTCTTCCAGTGAATATCATAAAAAGAATTTATCGAGCTCGATGACTCGAAAGATTAAGGGTGCTAATGAGAAATGGCATCCCAGAAGATATTCGATGGTTAATCGAAGCACATGTTCGATTATCTGGCGAATTTTCAAATTCATTTAAATACATGCCATGTACAGGTAGGAGTAATTTTGCAAAGAAACGAAGAGCAAAAAGACTAGGTGGATGCTATACATGTGCTCGGTGGACATGTGACACACGGTGCAAATCGGTAGGGTTTGTATCCAAAAATCGAGAAGATAAAATCGCATTTATCAGGGATGGATTGAGTAAGGAATCTATGGATCACGATATCCAATAGATTCTTGATACACATCCCAGTGGATACTTTCATCGTGAACTATTGGCTCTGTGGACATAATTTAAGGAAGAACTGGAATGCTATAGTCATGAAAAATTAGTCTCAAAAGATCCAGTTTGTAAGTCTGTTCTGTCAAAGCCGTGTAAGGTAAATTGCAAAAAATGCAAGCTGATGAATATTGTTCCCCAATATTTAAATTTCTTAGTTGCCGATAGATAACGTAATTTTCATTAAAAAATATAATATCATATCTTTCGTTTTCTTCTGCAATTTTGTCAAAAAGAAAATAATAAAAGCAGTGACTTATCTGCTCCTCATTTTTCAATGAAAATAGTGAAGTCATTTGTCTTCTAGTAAGAAGTTTGTTCTTTAAATTTGGGATCCACAAATCAGGAACTATATATCTCATAAAAGTACTTTGAAAATATAGTGTAGAGAGATGGAGTTGTTAGAATCCTCGTACAGATATCATCCAATTAAAACATATGTATTTTAGGTGGATCCAAATTGATAGGTCATATCCGGCATATAGATATGTCGTATCAATTCATAAAAGAATTAGGAAAATACAAAATCGATATATTGTATGGTGGGAGTAATCATAGATTTTTTGGGTTACCTTTTAGAGGCTGCACAAAATGGGAAAATAAGAGTAACAAGTGCCTCACACTTTCCCACAACATATGTGTATATGGTGAATAATAGCGATGCCTTTATTGTACTTCCAGGTGGCTATGGCACACTTAATGAGATATTCAATATCACGTCATGGGCTGAGCGGGACTTCCATACCAAACTTATAGGTTTCTTGAATATTAATAATTTCTTCAACGATTTGCTTGCCTTTCTGGATCAAGGAGTAGATCACAATTTTATCTCTCAGCCATCAAGAGATATTCTTATATGTGCCGACACATTTGTTGATCCACTTATAAAGTTTCAAGCATATATTACAGTTAAGAATTTGGAAGTCAAAGCCCATCAGCCACAAACTATTGGCGCCAAACGAAAAAGAAGTTTAGATCCTTTAGATCTTTCATTATGAACCCTAATGTCAGGGAGTGGCAGAGTTACGGAGTTTTATACTCTCGAAACGCACCCTTTTTTTATGGGTTTCATATGTATTCTCTTTTTCGCATATTGTCGAGTGTTTATTACCTTTTTGGCTAGTTTCAATATTTTCCACTTCGACTGTTTTGTGCTTTTTCCAGCAATAATAAGATCATCTTTTGCCTCTATGCAAATACATTATTCTCACAAATATGTGATATATGCTTGTCTATTTTGATATCAATATGATTTCAATGATCCCACCATGTGATATAATCAATATGAGATTTATTGAGCAATTATTTTCGGGTGATAGTTTTTCTATTCACTTGTCAGATGATCCCACCATGCAGTGTATTTGCATGGGATTTTCTTTAATTAATCGGTGATAGCTTCTGGTATCACTTGCTCAATTTTCTCCGTTCGTGTTTACTAATCATGGAGATCGGATATTATTTCCATCAACTGCTTCTTCTTCGAGAGCATGATTTGAATCATTGATCAACTACTTATTCAGAGTAGGATTTATTTTTATCAATTGCTTCTTCGAGAGTAGGGTTTAGATAACCGATCAACTACTTCTCTAGAGTATGATTTATATTTATCAACTGCTTCTTCGAGAGCAGGATTTAGATAATCGATCAACTACTTCTCCAGAGTAGGATTTATATTTATCAACTGCTTTTTCGAGAGCAGGATCTATGAACCAATCTTGTGGTATAACCAATCACGATGGTGATATATATAAATTGCGTATATGTAAAACCATCTGTCTTGTGATAATTGAACTCATCACATAGGAGGTATAATAAATATGTAAAACCATCCGTCTTGTGACAATTACATTTATCATATAGGAGGCATCGCCATCCATCTAGTGATAATCAAACTTGTCACATAGGAGGTATAGTAAATATGTAAAACCATCCGTCTTGTGACAATTACATTTATCATATAGGAGGCATCGCCATCCATCTTGTGATAATCAAACTTGTCACATAGGAGGTATAGTAAATATGTAAAACCATCCGTCTTGTGACAATTACATTTATCATATAGGAGGCATCGCCATCCATCTTGTGATAATCAAATTTGTCACATATGAGGTATAGTAAATATGTAAAACCATCCGTCTTGTGACAATTACATTAATCATATAGGAGGCATCGCCATCCATCTTGTGATAATTAAATTTGTCACATAGGAGGTATAGTAATATTTACATAATGTAAGCTCAACAAATATATGGTTTCAACCACCACTTGGAGATAATTATAATAAAGTCAGGAATTAGATTAGTAAATGTTTAACTGCTTCTTCTGGAGCAGGTTCGTCCAACCATTTTCTCAAAGTATAATCATGTGGTATTAGGTTGGATCATTAAAAGTCATCATCGACCCCAGTTGTCGGCATCAGTGCCGCCTGGTCGTCCCGTAATATTACACATACCACTTTATAAATTTCCACATTACAAGGACATATATCCACAAGTCCTTTCAATATTTTAGAGGGAATAATTTGTACATTTTAATAAGTTTTGATAATGACAGATATTAAAAAGGTTATAATCAACACATCAATATTAGTGTCAAATTGAAGCTCTCGTGAAATGGGTCACGATGGTATCAAGAAAAATCAATTCTGATATCATATATATCTTATATGTAAGAAAAATGGAATGTATAATTTAATATTAAAAGAATATTTTATTCTTTTATATAGTATTATTTATTTATTCTTACCTCATCCTTTTCTTTCCTTCTGCCGCTTTCTTCGTCTCTTCATTGTTCTTCACCCTTTTTTTTTTTACTGTTCTTATCCTAGGCTGTTCTTCACGATTTTTTTTTATTTTTATTTTTTTGGAATAATACAAGGATACATAAATATTAAAATTAACGTTTACCCTATGGATGCAAACTATTTCCGCTTGGTCAAACGTCTCTCCTGCTGTAAGAAAAATCATTGACAGCATCACCGTACTCACGGTGCAGACTCCTCTTGTCGACGTGAGGGAAAAGTAATGTCTTGGAGTTATACTGTTGAAATATTTAGTAAGGATTAGAGCCTTCGTGCTGATAACGTGTTATAAAACTGAAATATTATAGAGAGGATTTAAAGAGAGGATAGAGAGAATGATTCTGAAGTCTATATTTCATTAATAACTGAAGTCCTATTTATAGGAAAACTTCAGATGGCACAATCGTAATTACATAATTATATCAGAGGCATAATAATCATTCACATATTATAATACATTATCTTGTTACGCATTACGAGAAGTGATATACTTCAACAATTCTTAACAGATGTCTACTTGTTGTTTTTTCCCATCCCACTTCTTTACAACATAAGCCCCATCGCTAACAAAAAAAATACTTATATTTCAATCCAAATGGTCAACTATACGTATAAGATAAGATCGAGGTTTATTCTTGATTCGACCTATAAGATGCAATCTAAATAGATACCACCGTTAGAGAGGTGGGAGTGGGTACGGTAAGGCACGGGGCGGGATCCCTCACGCACGGGAACACCGCCGCCGGCCCCTTGATCCCGCACGGTAAGGAGCTGGTGAGTGAAACACTCACGCACGGGGAGAAGAGCTAACGGATAGTTTTTTTGATCGTTGGAGGAGCTAACGGATACTTTTGGCTTTTGTGAGTATATATTGGACAAGAGGAGAAAGAATTGTACACAAAAAAAAAAAACAACTTGCCAAAAATAAAAAAAACCATCCGATCCAAATCCAAAAAAAAAAAAACAACTATATGGAGCATAAAAGAATAGGTTCGACTTTATTGTTAGACGAGCCGTTTGAGTGGTCTAACGATAGTAGTCTCGAGTTTTTTGCTAATGGTACGGCACCAAAGTGCCCATTTGTTGTGAACGGCCATACGTACAAGCGTGGCTACTATCTAACCGATGGCATATATCCTACATGGTCTACTTTTGTTAAAGCGTTCAAATTTCCTACAAACCCGCAAGAGAAAAAGTTCAAGAAAGTACAAGAGTCGGCGCGAAAAGATATTGAACGGGTATTTGGTGTTCTCAAGGGTAGATGGGGTATACTGAGACGACCCTTACGGCCGTACACAGTAGACAGAATTAGAAAACTAGTTTATGCGTGTGTGATATTGCACAACATGATTCTACATGACGCCGGTACCGCAATCTCCCCAGTCCATATTCGGAATCCTCCGATCCAACCGGTGTTTGACGAAGCAGCCTTAGTCGAGATACGAAATGAGGAAACACATTTCCGTCTCCGATTTGATCTTATGGAGCATATTCACGCTCAAAAATTACCATACCTCGAGGTGGACGATGAAGACGATGAAGTTTAGTTTTTTCGTATTATGAAATTTAGTATTTTAGTATTATGTAATGTTATTTTATGTTATTTAAAAATATTATGTAATGTTTTTTTAAGTTTTAATGGAATTTTTGTTTTTTTATAATTTTAATGGAATTTAAAAAAGAAAAAAGCAAAAAAAAAAAAGAAGTGAGTGAAGGGTGAGTGAAGTGTTGCCTCTAAAAATATGAGTGAGTGATGAAAAAAGTGGGGAATGATGTGGCATAGGGAATTGGTTGAGAGTGAGTTGTTGTTGCCCGAAATATTATCCGGAGATAGATATTGCTGGAATGGACGGACAACAAACAAAGTTGCGGGAGCACGTCCGTGGGGGTGTGAATAACACAAGATTTTCTGGGTTTGTTAGGCCCGAGCTTGAATGCTCTCGTGAGATGTTATTAATAAGAATACATTTGAGTACAAATATCAATGTAAGAATGCAATTACAATGAGTGTAAAAGATCCTAGTTATCTAGCTCTTGAGCGAAGCTCTGTGTGTTCTTGTTCTCGTTTCTGCTGACCGTCTTAGGATTAAGAGGTTCCGAGAGTGAGAGATGAACAGATGTCCGAAGTGTATAGCGTTGCCAAGAGAGAAAGACAAGTTATGAGCTGAGCTTCTGAACCCCTTTTCCGTTGCTGGAGGCTTCCTATTTATAGGACTGGCCTTAGTTGGGCGACCGCCTTTCCTGTATTATAATAAGGGGGCGATCGTCTTGCAGCACGTGGGTTGGTTGCCTTAAAGTCCGCGACATGGGCTGGCTGCCAGCTGTGCGGACCAATGAGAAGTCTGCACGCGTCCTGAGTCGCTGTCCCGGGCGGTCCCACTTTGCACCTTTCGACGGGTCTGTCGGTAGGTGAGTAGATGCTGACAGACTGTGGTCAACGATCCATGTTCTGCGGCGCCTTTTCCGAATCTGCACGTGGGTCTTTGTCCCGAGCTTCGGCCTTCGCCGACTAGACAGATGCTGGACTCGCGTGGTACGAGGCGGTCGTCATTGGCCGGGCACCAGAGTCGGTCGCCAGGTGCCAAGAGACGATCGCCTTAGATGTCGATCGCTCGATACTTGGGCTTGATCTGGGGTCTCCGATCGGCAAGTCTGCATTGGTCTATTCGACTCTAACTCGGTCACCTGTGACGATCGCCTGTTGAGGTGTATAATTCTTGACACAACAATTACCCCCCAGCTTGCTCCGATGTTGAAGACATGGGGTGAGGTGGTTCTTACCGGTGATCGTTGAGGATAAAGACGGGCGACCCGTTGTGCGGACTTTGGTTTCGGACTTGGGCGATCTGATCGATTTGGCGAGCTATCTTCGGACTTGTACCTGCAATTTTCAAATTTTGCCGATCCCTCGTAGAAAGCTGATTGTTTCGTCGTTGAGGAACCGTGCACAGTCGCGGGGTTCGATGGACCGACCCCCATGACCGTGTCTTATGCTCGAACGACATTTCAATTGTAGGTTTGTCTCGTGACTCATTTTATTGTGAGGGTCCTCCGTTAGGCTGCGCCTCCCCTCGTATTTAAATGAAGGGCGTGCGGTCTTGGTCTGGAGGAGTCCTTGCGTGGGGCGTCGTCGGATTAATCGACTCCACATCCGCGGCTTGTTAGCTCTTTTCTACCTCGGATCGCCATGCTAGATGGCAATCCTCGACGGTATATGTTGAGACGGGGTAGGGACGCGTCGCATTGTCCGGGTCCACCAAGTTAGATGATGAACCTTTGAGGGCGGGCGAGCGTGTCCACTGATTTGCTTAGAGGGCCCTCAGACTACGCCGGCCTCGTATTTAAATGAAGGGAGGGCGATCGTGGCCCAAAGGGACCTTGCATGGCCGAAGCAGTCGGTTCCATCGACTACCAGGACCATGGCTGCACTCTTCTACCTCGGATCGTCATGTTAGATGCCGACCCTCGACGGTGTACGTTGTGCGGGGGAGGCGATCTCGTGCCTTAGTCCATCATGTTAGATGATGAACTGTAGAGGACGAGCGAGTCCTCCATTTTTAGAGATGTTGCTTGATTCTGGCGATTGGGTTGGAAGACTGATGATCGTCGTTCGGTCGCCGATCGTGTTGCTCATAGGTTAAAAAGTAACCTTTGCCTGGCGAGGAAGTCTGCGGCTTTGGCGCGGAAGATCGCGTAGGTCGGGGGGAGGTCCTTCGTAAGATGCCTGAACATAGGCGAAAGACCATGGAATCCCCTTAGGACCGAGTATAGGGCGATCTCGTCGCTTACGGGCTCGCCGTTGAGGATGATCTCATCTACTCGGTCGAGCGACCTTGGCGGCGAAGTATGCTGTGAAGTCGTTTGCCAGTTGTTCGAAGGAACTGATGGATCGAGGTGGCAATGAGACGTACCACCTATGGGCTAGGTCGCCTAGAGTTAGCGGGAACATTCGGCATCTGGTCGCGTCTGATGCCCCACATCCGGTCATGTAGATCCGGAACTTGCTCAGGTGAGTCTCGGGGTCCGACCTCCCCTCATACAAAGGTGTTTGCGGAGGAGCGATCTTACGCTGCACGGGGGCGAGCTCGATGCGGACTGCGAGTGGCTCGTTCGGCCCGACGATCTTGCTTTTGGCGCCTGCCCCAGTTTCTAGGAGCGCCTTCATGTCGTCGAGCTGGCGTTGCATCGCGGCCATCGCTGTAGCTTGGTCGCTCGTGGTTTGGCTCTCGGAGCGGGTGCCGATGCGATCGTGTACCGATCTCCTGGTTCTGCGGTAGGCGATGAGGTCGTCGTCGCTGATCTTGGCTCTTTGGCGAGGAGTCAGATGGTTGGCCTGCCTTCTGAGAGTTGGGTATGCTGAACTCCTGGTGACGGATTCGGGCTCCGTCGCCTCGTGGCTGGGGCCGGACTGCCCCGGTCGCCATGATGGGTCGCTACCTAGGCGGCTGAAGACGGAGGTGTCCCGCCTTGCGATCGCCTCTTCTTGCGAATCGGGGCCTCCTGGCGATCGCTCGGCCAGTAGCCCTTGAACTTCCGTTTGCTTACGTGGCGGATGGCCGATGGGGTTATAGCGGGCGCGTCGAAAGCTCTCTGTCGCTCCCGTAGGATGGCCATGGTCTCTTCGATCTGCTCCGCGGTTTGGAACTGATCGAGCGAGAGGCTCGGGCCGTCCCTCGGGGGCGGGATTGAGAGTTTCGGGTCGCCACGGCTACCCTTCGCCATAGGCTGGGGCTCGGATTGAGACGGAATGAGGCGTCCGGCGGATCTGCCAGCGGCTTTCTTCGATGTTGAGGCAGAAGTCATGATTCTGAAAGCTTTCTTTGAAGAGCAGTGAGTGTCTCTTCAAGTATACGCCTCGGAGAACAGTGAGTGTTCTTCGAGACGGTTGGAAAAAATGAAGGTTAAGATGCCCTTCCTCTAGCGCCAATTGTTGTTGCCCGAAATATTATCCGGAGATAGATATTGATGGAATGGACGGACAACAAACAAAGTTGCGGGAGCACGTCCGTGGAGGTGTGAATAACACAAGATTTGCCGGGTTTGTTAGGCCCGGGCTTGAATGCTCTCGCGAGATGTTATTAATAAGAATACATTTGAGTACAAATATCAATGTAAGAATGCAATTACAATGAGTGTAAAAGATCCTAGTTATCTAGCTCTTGAGCGAAGCTCTGTGTGTTCTTGTTCTCGTTTCTGCCGACCGTCTTAGGATTAAGAGGTTCCGAGAGTGAGAGATGAACAGATGTCCGAAGTGTATAGCGTTGCCAAGAGACAAAGCGAAGTTATGAGCTGAGCTTCTGAACCCCTTTTCCGCTGCTGGAGGCTTCCTATTTATAGGACTGGCCTTAGTTGGGCGATCGCCTTTCCTGTATTATAATAAGGGGGCGATCGTCTTGCAGCACGTGGGTTGGTTGCCTTAAAGTCCGCGACATGGGCTGGCTGCCAGCTGTGCGGACCAATGAGAAGTCTGCACGCGTCCTGAGTCGCTGTCCCGGGCGGTCCCACTTTGCACCTTTCGGCGGGTCTGTCGGTAGGTGAGTAGATACTGACAGGCTTTGGTCAACGATCCATGTTCTGCGGCGCCTTTTCCGGATCTGCACGTGGGTCTTTGTCCCGAGCTTCGGCCTTCACCGACTAGACAGATGCTGGACTCGCGTGGTACGAGGCGGTCGTCATTGGCCGGGCACCAGAGTCGGTCGCCAGGTGCCAAGAGACGATCGCCTTAGATGTCGATCGCTCGGTACTTGGGCTTGATCTGGGGTCTCCGATCGGCAAGTCTGCCTTGGTCTATTCGACTCTAACTCGGTCGCCTGTCGCCTGTGCCGATCGCCTGTTGAGGTGTATAATTCTTGACACAACATGAGTGATGGGAGAGAGAGTGAGTGAACCACTCCCTCCCCTTTAGGTCTGGTAAATATCTTACCCAATTCCGATATTTGTATCAGATCAATAGGATGGAGATTGATATACATATATCATTTATAACTTTTAAGATCCATTATCCATTGCTTTTGAGCAAGTCATAGACTAAAACGTATCAAATAGTGTCGAGATAAGATCTAAAACTCTAAAGGAAAGTTGAAAAAGAAAATGAATGTGTGACTAAAACTAAAAGCAAGATAATGTAGGAGAAATTTTCCTCCCCACGTTTGTCTTAGGACATGAACAGCATCTATGACTAGCTACATCAAATCAATAAAGCATGCAAGCAATTTTGGAAAAAAGGTCGTCAACGTTGTAATTAACGTATGAATGATCTTTATATCCATAAATTTTAATTGTGTACCTATAAATAATGGTCTTTCACCCTCATAATAATACACACATCGTTCTACCTCTCCTTTATTTTCCTCTCTTTTTCTCAAGTTCATAACACGTTATCAGCACGATCTCTCTCATAATTTTTTTTACTCATTAGCGCACGTATTCTATTTTCACATAAAGGTAGAATTGCATTCTGATTTTCTTTTATCTTCTTTGTATTTTATTCTCGGTCTGTATTCTTATGACTATGGCTGCAGATCTGTATTCTTCTTCAAAAAAAAAGATTCCCGGCAGATCTGTTGCCTTTAAAAAAATTCTGATTATATGTAGATTTAGACTCAATTATATAATTATTATTTTAATGTTGATTATATGCATATTTCATATATTCTCTACTAATTATTTCGATTTTGCTATCATCATACACAAATAATATATATAATGATCTAAGAAATTTATTATCAAATCGATAAATTGTTGTTTCCTGAAGAAACAAAATCTAACAATTCTTAATAGTCCAGAAGATTATTAAGTTAAAAGAATCTTGAACAAATACAATATTATCTCGTCATATACTAGTTGAATATGATGTGTTCCTGAAGAACACTATGAGATCTAAAAATTTTGTGTAAATTCCTGATGAAGAACACAAGATAATATTCCTGATTATCTGGGTTCTTGAAGAAGCACTTTCTTTTGGTTTATTTTATTTTGCACTATTTTGTTATCGTGTAATTTTATTTCTTAAATTATTGCTCCATAAGTAGCACAATTAATTGAAATACTATTGATAAATATACTTGTGTTTTAAAAGAACAAGTCATATTCGTATTAAATCTCCCATGATAATACAATATTCCTGAAGAATATTGGTACAAGATAATATCATAAATTATTATGCTCTTGAAGTAGCATAAACTTTAAATACAAATGTGATATATAGCACAATATTTATCCCTCAAGAAAATTTTAATTTTATGTCATATTAAAAATGACTTGTTTTATTTTTACTATGTAGATTTACATATGGCCAAGCTTGAGTTTGTTGCACTTTATATATCTGGCAAGAACTATTTATCATGGACTCTTGATGCCGATATCCACTTAATCTCAAAGGGTCTGGATGAGACAATGAAAGAAGGAAATAAAAAATCCCAGTAGGATCGTGCCAAGGCACTAATATTCCTTCGTCATCATCTCCATGATGATTTAAAAGTTGAGTACCTCACCATCAAAGATCCAAGTGAGTTATGGAAAAGTTTAAAAGAGAGGTTTGACCATCAGAGGACTGTAGTCCTCCCTAGAGCCCGAGACGAATGGATACGTCTTCGCTTGCAAGATTTTAAAAGCGTGAGTGCCTATAATTCAGAGTTGTTCAGAATCAGCTCTACTTTGAAGCTTTGTGGTAAAAAAATAGCTGATGGAGATATGCTTGTGAAAACATTCTCCACGTTCAACGCTTCAAATATGATCTTGCAACAGCAATATCGAGAGCATGGTTTCAAAAAATACTCTGAACTCATATCTTGTTTATTGGTCGCTGAGCAAAACAATGAGTTGCTCATGAAAAACCACGAATTACGACCCACTGGTTCCGCAACATTGCCTGAATCCAATGCTACATTTAATATGGAAATGGGCGTGGACGTGGCCACGGATACAAGCGTGGACGTGGCTGCGGATATGGACATGGACGTGGTTTTGGACGTGGCACAACACATAGCGAAATATCCAACAACAAAAGGCACAAAACATCCGATGATAGTAACCCATCCAAAAGGGAAGAAAAATGCCATAGATGTGGCATGACTAGGCACTGGTCACGTACATGTCATACGGCAAAACACCTCATGGGCCTTTTGATTAGTGCATAATTGATCTAAAATTCATATACAAAATATTCCTTTTTCCGGCATAATCATACTGATTTGTGATTAAAAATACATATTTTACAAATATGTCCAAACATGAGCTAGAAATGGTTATTTTACAGATTACTGACATGAAGCATCAAAAAGGACGGAAAACAAGATCAAATCCAACGACAGGAATTTTTCAAGGCAAAACGACCATACAACACGGCGCAAAAAGGACCGTATTATGTAGGCCGTTTCACATACGGCGCAACAAGGGCCATGTCTTGGGCCGTTTCACACACGGCCGGCATTTAGCGCCGTGTCCTCGCGCGTATTCCGGAAGAGGCCGAGTCACCACAAAACGGCGCACAACACAGGGCAAACTGGGCCGTTTTTCATCGCCGTTTTTCAGCAGATGCCATGCAAAAATAGTCAACTTTTGACCAACTTGTGAACTCAACCACAAGATATTTTTTTGGTCAAAAATCTAAAAATTCAAAGACATGGGTGAAGTGTGAACAAAGAATTAAAAAAATAATATTACAATAGATATTTTGAATTAAATAATCAATTGTATTCTTGAAAATCACCTATAAAAGGACATCTTCATCCATTGCAAAAACATCATCTTCTTGCTAAGAAATACTCATTTCTTTTAGCAATATATTTTCCTTAGAACTCTCAATTTTAGTTTGTATTTCATTTTTGGTTTGAAGTTTTTCTTTCATTTAGTTTGTAATTGAAAAGTGCTTGATCAATAAGCATTTAGTGTTTTACTTTCAATTTTTGTAAGCTTGTAACCTTTGAACAAGTTTGAAGTTATAATTTGAAGTATATTTCTTGCACTTTGATACATCATATTCAAGTAAGTTTTATCTATTGTCATTAAGTTCTAGTAATTAAAAGTTTCTATATATACTATATATATATCAATTATTTCTATTATAATTTTAGTATGTATAAACCAATGAGTAGCTAATCTTTCTTTCTAGGGGAAGGGGGATTTCTATTAGGTTATATATTGAGTATTTGATTGATTTAAACTATTTTTAGGACTAATTGGTTTAAATAGAGATGGATCATATCCTATTTTTACTAATGAAACCTTCTTGATTGATTGTTGACTGAATTGGAAACATATCTTTTCAATATATCAAATGTTAATCTTGTTATCAACATCTTAAGATTGCGAAAGTGGTTAAGACACCTTTGAATATGAAAGTTATGAGGTGAAAAGTTGATTACTCGATGAACAATCGTTTATCCTAAAAATAGTCAAGTTAGAGAAATGAAAGGACTAATTGGTTTAAATAGAGATTGATCATATCCTATTTCTACTAGTGAAACCTCCTTGATTGATTGTTAAGTGTATTGGAAACAAATCTTTTCAATCTATCAAGTGTTAATCTTGTTATCAACATCTTAAAAAAGCAAAAGTGATTAAGACATCTTTGAATACGAAAGTTATGAGGTGAAAAGTTGATTACTCGATAAATATTCGTTTTTCTTTTATATCCGTATAAATCAATTTCTATACTTAATTAAAAACCTAATTTAATGAACCCGTAATCCCCTAGATTTTATAAATTCTCAACTCATTTTAATTCTATTCATTTTCACTAGTTAAAAATAGTCTACTAAAAATAGTCTTATATAAAATAGTCTTATTAAAAATAGTGCAAATTAATTTAGTTAATTTAAAAACCCAAAAAAATATATTTTAGAATATTTTAGTATTTATTTCTTGCAATCTATACAAAATATTATACGAAGCCCTGTTGAACAATCCTCGAGAGAAAAGACCTTGGTAGATCTTACCACAACTACTTCTACCTCGTATATATTTGTGAGCGACTCAAAAACTCCTATTTTTAGGATAAGTTTTTGACCGATCACCTTTATCAGAAATGAATCAAGAGAAAAGAAAAGACTGAAACTAATGTCCTTGATTATGACGGTCCACTTGATACGATTCATTTAGATGTCTTTGATTTCTTTGGTCATCCGAAAGGAGATATTGATCACTTGATTGGGGGTGGTGTGTTAGACGATATTGATTAGTTTGAGAATTGTTGCTTTGCTATTTTCTTTCCTTGGGAACTTTTATTTCTTTCAGTATGATGATTTGCTTTTGAACTAGTTATTTTTGGAATGGTTATTTCATAATAAATAAATTTAATTCTAAAAAGTTCATTTAAATTATTACAGAAATTCCAAATGGATGTTTGTGATATTTGTCTAGCTGATAGTGCAACTACGCACACCATTATCCAAGATAAGAAATACTTTCTCAAAATTAACATTAGCAGAAGATAATGTTAATATCATATCAGGTGCATAAAACATCATTGAAGGCTCCGAAAGAGCATGTATTATTTTACCATATAATACTAAATTAGTTATAGATTATGCACTTTACTCTAGTAAATCGAGAAGGAATTTACTAAGTTTTAATGATATCCGCTGTAATGGATACCACATTGAGACAATGCAAGAAGGTAATAATGAGTACATTTGTATAAATTCTTTTGTGTCTGGCCAAAAGCAAACAAAAGAAAAGTTCTCGACATTATCGTCTGGAATGTATTACACATTCATAAAAGCAATTGAGGCAAATCATGTCATGAATCGGAAGTTCAATGACCCAAAGAGCTTTATGCACTCGCATTAAAGATTTGGACATCCTGGAGAAACTATGATGCGTTGAATACTCAATACTTCATACGGGCATAACATAAAGAACCAGAAGATTCTTTTAGCAAATGAAATATCTTGTGATGCTTGCGCACAAGGAAAGTTAATCACTAGACCTTCAAATACGAAAGTTAGCATTGAATCTCCATCTTTCCTAGAAAGAATTCAAGGAGATATTTGCGGACCAGTAGATCCACCATGTGGACCATTTTGATACTTTATGGTATTAATTGATGCGTTTACTAGATGGTCCCATGTGAGCTTACTTTCAACTAGAAATGTGGTATTTGCTAGACTACTTGCTCAAACAATAAAATTACAAGCTCAATTCCTTGATAATTCAACCAAGGCAATTCGTCTTGACAATGCTGGTGAGTTTAGATGCCAAGCATTCGACGATTATTGCATGGCAATTGGAATTGAGGTCGAGCATTCAGTTGCTCATGTCCATACATAAAATGGTCTAGCAGAATCGCTTATTAAGCGTCTTAAACTGATTGCAAGACCATTACTTATGAAATCAAAACTCCCAACTTCTGCTTAGGGTCATGCCATATTACATGCAGCAACATTAGTTCGTATTAGGCCAACGGCTTATCACCAATATTCTCCCATGCAACTTGTCTCTGGTCGAGAACCTAATGTTTCTCATTTACGCACTTTTGGTTGTGCTGTTCAAGTCCCAATAGCACCCCCACAATGCACACAACGAAGGCTTGGGATATATGTTCACATTCAATTATAAGGTATCTTGAACCTTTAACAGGTGATCTATTTACTGCACGCTTTGCAGACTGTCATTTTGATGAAATGACATACCCAACATTAAGTGAGACAAAACTACATCTAGAAAAGCAAAAGGATATCTCTTGGAATGAAAAAATCTTATCACATTTTGATCCGCGTAATAGTCAATGTGAGCAAGAGGTTGAGAAGATCATTCACCTATAAAAGGTTGCAAATCAACTACCTGATACATTCGTTGATACACGAAGAGTGACAAAATCCTATATACCTGCTGCAAATGCACCAGCCAGAATCGATGTCCCTAAAGGACAAGTAATAGCAGCAAATGAATCCAAAGTACGTCAAAAGCGTGGTCGACCAATTGGTTCAAATGACTCTGTACCTAGAAAAAGGAAGGTGCAAGATAAGAACCAAACAGGAATGATGATTGATCAATCAAATGAAAGTAATGTAGTTCCTGAATGAGATCTCAATAAATTAATCATCTTTTAGTAAATTATTGGAGAGGAAAAATGTCATCATGGATGATATCTTTGCCATTAATATGGCTCGAGAAGTTTCAAATGAGGATCCTGAACCAAAGTCTGTTGAAGACTGTCGAAATAGAGATGATTGGCCAAAATGGAAAGAAGCCATAGAGGCTAAATTAAATTCCCTGGAAAAACGAAAGGTGTTTGGACCTGTAGTTCAAGCTCCGAAAAATGTTATCCTAGTAGGATACAAGTGGAGTTTTGTTAGAAAGAAAAATGAACATCATGAAGTTACGAGATACAAAGCAAGACTCGTAGCACAAGGTTTCTCTCAAAGACCAGGAATTGATTATGAGGAAACGTACTCTCCAGTAATGGACACGATTACTTTTAGATTTTTGATTAGTCTGGATGTGTCACAAAGGCTCGATATGCGCCTTATGGATGTAGTAACCGCGTATCTGTATGGTTCACTTGATGGTGACATATACATGAAAATTCCAAAAGGATTTAAATTACCAGCAGCAAGTAATTCATATCCCAATAGCATGTTCTCAATTAAGCTGCAAAGATCGTTGTATGGGCTAAAACAATCTGGACGAATGTGGTACAATAGACTTAGTGAATATCTGTTGAAAGAAGGGTATAAAAATGATGTTGTCTGCCCTTGCGTTTTCATAAAGTAAACTGACAGTGGATTTGCAATTATAGCAGTTTATGTTAATGACTTACTGAAGAGCTCAATAAAACTGCTGAATACTTGAAAACTGAATTTGAGATGAAAGATTTAGGAAAAACGAAGTTCTGTTTGGGTTTTCAAATTGAACATGTCGATGTAGGACTATTTGTTTATCAATCTTCTTATACTAAAAAGGTGTTAAAGCGTTTTTATATGGATAAAGCACATCCGCTTACATCACCCATGGTCGTTAGAATGCTTGATGTAGCTAAAGATCCATTTCGACCACTCGAGGATGGACAAATGATACTTGGTCCTGAAACCATATCTCAGTGCAATTGGTGCATTAATTTATCTTGCTAATTGTACTAGACAAGATATAGCTTTTTCTGTAAATCTCCTGGCAAGATATAGTCTGCACCCACTATAAGACATTGGAACGGTGGCAAACATATTTTATGTTATCTAAAGGGCACCATCGACCTTAGGTTATATTATTCGGAAAGTTTTGGATGTTCTCTAGTAGGATATGCAGATGCAGACTATCTTTCGGACCTGCATAAGGGTAAATCACAAACAGGCTATGTATTCACACGTGGAGAAATTTCTATATCTTGGAAATTTGTGAAGCAAACCATAACAGCAACATCTTCAAATCATTCTGAAATAATTGCAATCCACGAAGCTGGTCGAGAATGTGTGTGGTTGAGAAATCTGGCACATCACATTGAAGAGTCGTGTGGATTAACTACGTCAAAGGAGAATCCAACTGTATTGTATGAAGACAATGCAGCTTGCATTACACAACTCAAGTAAGGCTATATCAAAAGTGATAGAACAAAGCATATTTCTCCCAAGCTTTTCTATACGCATGATCTGCAAAAGGATGGTGAAATTGATGTTCAACAGATTCGCTCGAGTGATAATGTGGCGGACTTATTCACAAAGACGTTGCCGACATCAACATTCAGAAGACTGGTACACAAGATCGGAATGCATCAACTCAAAGATCTTATGTAATCGATTTCAGGGGGAGTAGCTGTACTTTTTTTCCTTCGATCGGATTTTTTTGTAATATCCGCAATTTCGAATTTCGGTAATTTTCTTTTTTTGGAGGAAGTTCGTTTTGACAACTCTATCATGACCGTTTCGTCATTTCGAGAATGATTAATTCTGAACTTTTTGTCATTTGAGTTCGTTTCGGTGTCGTTTTATTGAGTTCCGTGTCCTTAATCGACTTTTTCACGTGGGAGTTCGACTTTGTAAAGTCACCATTAATTCTTGGAAACTCCAAAAATTCTTAATCTTTGCAATATTATAGAGCATCAAGTTAGCTTTCCAATGGTTCAAACGGTGAGTCAATCGGAGTCCAAACGGAGGAGTTATGGTCGAAATAGCTAAGACTACACGATGTGCCTTTTTCGTGTTGGAGTGGGCTGTACCGTGTGCCGCGGCACTAAGCTGATTCCTGGGCGTTTTTCTTGGTCCTGGGCCGCGGCACACTTGTCCTGTGCCGCGGCACACGGGCTTTTTCTGCGTTTTTGAGCAGATTTTCGAGGAGAAACATTCATTTTTCTCCTCTCTTCTTCCTCCTACCCTTCTAGGCGATTTCAAGGGCGATTTTGGGCGATTTGAGTGCTCCCAAACTTGTAGAGACCATCCACCTCAAGTCTTGTTGTAGATTTTCGACCTCTACTTGAATCATTCATCCAAATCAAGGTATTTTGGCTTGAACCCTTGTTTTTGTAGATTTGGGGATTTTCCTTTTTGATTTCGATTCCAATCCATTTTTAATCAATTAATTGTTGTATAAACGTTGTTTTGAACTTGTTCTACGGATTGGATACTCGTATCTTTGGTTCGTTCGACCCGAGGGGTGATTTCTTTGTTCTTGAAGGGTCTTGAACATTTAATGTTCGATTAAATATTCGAATGAATTCCCTTTGATAGTTTGTTGGGATTTCCGTTGTTTTTGGCCTTGATTCTCGTCGTAATCATGTTTTATTATTCTTTACGGAGGATTATAGGTGCTCAATGATTCCGATGTTGAATTCCGTTGGTGATTGATGATTCATGTGGTGTTTTCCCGTAGTAATTTCGGTGCTATCGCGTTCTAGATAGTGTTCGGGAAATTGAGGGCTACCCGGCCGTATCCGTTCATTTTTCCATTGCTCGTGATATCGAGGCAAGTACCTTGTCCATACTTTTCTTGTTTTGTGGATATGATAATTGGTGATCGTCTTTATATATTTGTTTGATTGTTTAAAACGAGTTTTCAAAAGATTTGGTTAGCCTTGTTAAAGGCCCTCTTTCAAAATCGTGTGTGTTTTGTGATTGGTGTGTTTCTCGAATGAGTATGTGAATCTTATGGACATGTTTGGTGTTGATGATGCACTTGGTATTTGCATGTGGACGTATATTGTTTCATTTCGGTGCATTGTGGTTGGCGTGTTGTTTTACTAAGTGTTTGATGCCTCTGGGTGAATTGTTTGGATATCCTCGGTGTGATATGCTACTCGTGCTTGAGTTTGATTCGCTAGCCAGCTCGGGAGGGTCCTTCGAGGCCTCGAGTGGGATTCGTGGCTTCGTCCCGGTCATAGGTGACGTGTGGTGCTTGAGTATTTCGCTAGCCAGCTCGGGAGGGTCCGACGGGATCACGGAGTGGGATTTGTGGCTTCGTCCCGGTCCTAGGCGATGCGAGTACATGTTTTGTGAATGTGTTTGCTCACCTCGGGAGGGTTCGACGGGACCACGGAGGGAATTCCAATGGGTTCGACCTGGGTTCACGAGTGAAACTTCACCGCTACGTGTGTATATTTTGTGATTGTTTTTCGCTCACCTCGGGAGGGTCCGATGGGATCACGGAGGGAATTCCATTGGCTTCGACCTGGATTCACGAGTGCGGTTGCTTATGTTTTGTGAATGTGTTTGCTCACCTCGGGAGGGTTCGACGGGGCCACAGAGGAAATTCCATTGGCTTCGACCTGGATTCACGAGTGAAACTTCATGGATGCGTGTGTATTTTTATGTCCGTCGAGGACGCGTGACGTGGGTTTCAACCCTGTGTATTGTGGTCGGTTTTCTATTTGCGAAAACAAAACCTTTGGGCTGTGACCCTGTTGATTTTTGGAAAGATAAGGATTTGAAAATCCTAAGTTGTTTTCTATCAAAACTCTCGATGGCATTTAAACGGTTTTATAAATTGTTTTCCCTTGATTTGTGACCTTTCGGTTTTAGAATATTTTACCAAACTCTTGCCTCGGGAAGTGCTTTTCGTTACGTTTGGATTTTTATGGATTCCTGGTTATTGTTATTTGTGAAATGTGAATTGTATGGCTCGTATTTTTGCACTTGTACTTGCACTATCAAAACAGTGGAGTTTTGATAACCCCCGAGTATTCGGGGGGTGGATGTCTATTTTTGCATTCAGGTTTTGGAGCATAGCATAGGGTCGGCATGAAGGATGATGAAAGATGAACGATACTAATCACACGAGGTTCCGCTGATGTCGTATTGGTCCAGTTGTATTTTCTTTTCCGCTGCGGTATCTTTTCCCCATTGTACGGGAGTTTATTATATTTTGACCCCTGCGTGGGCATGTGTTTGGAATTGAGTTGTATGTTATTATTGAAAGACCAAGTCGGTCTACTGAGTCATTTTAGCCTTAAATGCGATGTTTAGATGTTTGATTTTAGTTATCAGCCTGGTAGATCCTCGAGGAGAGGGTCTACGACGTGTAATATCCCTGAGTGGATTGGGGGTGTTACATAAATGGTATCAGAGCTTAGGTTGAGGAAACCTAGGCTGTCGGGTCAAGTCGTGTTGTTTGAGTCTTGTTTCGTCGGATTTTATCTGACTGAGTCGTGTCGCGACGCGTCGTCTGAGTTTGTTGGTCGTGATTAGTATCGTGGGCGATCATCATCTTCGTGCGACCTGTGAATGTAAGTCTCCCTTCTTTGTGTTGTGCCTCGTGTGACACGAGCTATTTTTATGATTATTTGTTAAGTGACGGAATCCTCTTATGGATTTTGATTTCGTGATATGTGGTTATTTGACTCTCATATTTCGTTCATATGAGGAGTAGTGTTGCTGGATTGTGCATGTTGAACTGTATTTCTTTTATCCGTTGCGTGAGTTCTTTTGTAATGACTTTCGGTGTTTTACCGACCGAGTTTTATTTCGAAAACCGATTCCCTTAACCGAGTTTTTGGCATTATGGCCTTGATCGCTTTGGCGAAATTCTTATGACGGTATTTAGTATTTTGTAAATGGCTTTCGTGAGTTTTTGAAATATTATCGTCATCGGCCTTTTTGGCGTTTTTGTAAATGGTTATTAGCCTGGTGAGTTCCGGCGCGGGACCCACGGCGCTATAATATTTTGTGTAATTACCTGAAATTTTTGGGCATTCTAGCCCATTGAATTATCTTTGAAAAAACTTGAGTATCTTAGAAAATAAATTTCGAGACGTACTTTCAAAATGAATTATTTTCTCGTGGTACATCCAAGATGCCACAATATGTTTCAAAATTCTTCTACCGCGAGGACCCAAAAGAGATATTTTCAATGTTTTATAAACACTTTTACTTAGACCCGAGGGTCGAATATTTCCGAAAGTTTTTCACGAAAATAAAGTGTCCTCATTTTTATCAAATGCGAGATGGTTCTCCAAAGTCTCGATAACGATGTTTCACGTTTGTACTTTTTCTTGAAAGGTGATACTCAAGATCAACTGGCATTTTTCTAAATTATTTTCAAAAGGATGTTTTCATTTTAAAAACCTATCCATTCCCGTTTGAGGGCTGGATATGTATGTATGATGTTTGCTTTGTCGTTATGATGTTACTCCCGAGTATGATCGGATTGGTGGCATGAATGTCGAGGCGTTGCCACGCATTTGTTGTACTAGCCCTCTGTGAGAGGTGTGAACTGGTGTTTACTGTTTATCACCTCGTGGTGATTTGCGTGTTGTCGCACGAGTGTGGGTTGTTAAAGCTTGGATTTTTGTGCGTTTATGCACATGTGTGATTGTTTCATGATGTTTGTAATTATGTGCTGGTTATCGTTCGGGCCGTTGAGGTCGCCGAGCGATACCGTCGTTGTTGTAGTGTTTGTGTGTGTATTACTTTACGATGGTAATCATTATATATGATATGTGTTATGATTCCTTGTGCTGAGTTGGCATCTCCGGTATGTTGTTTTGCGGTGTTATGTTCCATTGTATCTAGCATTTGTATTTTCGGTATGCCGAGCCGAGGCATTTCAACCGTGATGTGCCGGGGGAATGTACGTCAAATTGTCCTTCTCGTCAGTAACACATTTCGAGTGTGGACTCGAGGGACACCGAATTCAGTTTTGCGAATTGGCTACCGAGACTTTTGGAGTTCGCGCTTCAGCACAGATATCAGAATCGGCTTTGAGAGGCCTTTGAAGGATGTTTCTGTCGATTGCATGTTGTGTCGTCTCCTTGATTTCGTTATTGTGAGTAGCGGGGACGACCTTCTTTTAGAAGAGGTCGAATATAATACCCGTATTATTTTTGGCTTCTGCATTTTCTCTTTCTCAATTCTATAGACTCGCTCGTGTTCGTTGATACTTTCTGAACTTGTTCTGTATTCCGGTTTCATCGTTCGAACGAGCTGTGATCTTGTTTTGGGTCGATCTGGTTATCGCTGTGACTTTTTCGAGTTCGGTTCGATTCTTGTGAACCTTGTTCGGAAGTAACACCCTTTGGTTCTACTAGCCCTTCTATTCGACGTGAATCGGATTTTGAATTTCTGTATTTTCGACTCCATCGACTCGTTTATGTTCGTTGACATTTCTGAACTTTCCCTATCCGTTGCTTTTGTTTATCGAACGAGTGTGGTATTGTTTTGGAATAACTCGTTTGTCGCTGTGACTTTTCAATCGCTATTCCCTATCCTGTGGATCTTATGGGAATGCATGCATTGTAGTTCTCACCAGATCATCCTGGGAGTTGTTGTTTGAGTTTTATTATCCTTCGTGTTTCGGACATGATTGTTCGATTTTTGTTGTCTCGATCGTTTGTTTGTTCGGTTTTTGTTCTCGTTTTGTGATTGTTGAACGTTCAGACTCCTTCGCAATTCCCTTAAGTTCGGGAAATTAGTCTCGTTTTCGATCTTCCAACCCTTGGGCGGTGGAATTCCGTATTAGTTCAGCGATTGGCTCGCGTTTCGATTGATGTACCGTTGGGTTGGTCAATCATACTGAATTTCGTTCGTTGTGTTTTGTGATTGTCGGATAATTGACTTGGCTATATTATCCGTTTGATGACGCTTGTCATTTGTTGGTTTTATTGTATCCCTAACGGCGACGTTGTGTTGGTCGTCGTGGAGCGTGTTTTCACGCCGTATGTCTCTTTGCGTTTCTCGCAGCGTTTCGCCGTTGGGCGCGAGTTTTCTATTTTTGTGTATCTCGTCGAGCTTTCCTGGCGGGTATATTGCTCCTCCCTACTTGTTTTAAGTTTCGGGACGAAACTTCTTTTAAGGAGGGTAGAATGTAATATCCGCAATTTCGAATTTCGGTAATTTTCTTTTTCGGAGGAAGTTCATTTTGACAACTCTATCATGACCGTTTCGTCATTCCGAGAATGATTAATTCTGCACTTTTTGTCATCCGAGTTCGTTTCGGTGTCGTTTTGTTGAGTTCCGTGTCCTTAATCGACTTTTTCACGTGGGAGTTCGACTTTGTAAAGTCACCATTAATTCTTGGAAACTCCAAAAATTCTTAATCTTTGCAATATTATAGAGCATCAAGTTAGCTTTCCAATGGTTCAAACGGTGAGTCAATCGGAGTCCAAACGAGGGAGTTATGGTCGAAATAGCTAAGACTACACGATGTGCCTTTTTCGTGTTGGAGTAATGCACTGTGCCGCGGCACACTTCAGCTGTGCCGCGCAACTAAGCTGATTCCTGGGCGTTTTTCTTGGTCCTGGGCCGCGGCACACTTGTCCTGTGCCGCGGCACACGGGCTTTTTCTGCGTTTTTGAGCAGATTTTCGAGGAGAAACATTCATTTTTCTCCTCTCTTCTTCCTCCTACCCTTCTAGGCGATTTCAAGGGCGATTTTGGGCGATTTGAGTGCTCCCAAACTTGTAGAGACCATCCACCTCAAGTCTTGTTGTAGATTTTCGACCTCTACTTGAATCATTCATCCAAATCAAGGTATTTTGGCTTGAACCCTTGTTTTTGTAGATTTGGGGATTTTTCTTTTGGATTTCAATTCCAATCCGTTTTTAATCAATTAATTGTTGTATAAACGTTGTTTTGAACTTGTTCTACGGATTGGATACTCGTATCTTTGGTTCGTTCGACCCGAGGGGTGATTTCTTTGTTCTTGAAGGGTCTTGAACATTTAATGTTCGATTAAATGTTCGAATGAATTCCCTTTGATAGTTTGTTGGGATTTTCGTTGTTTTTGGCCTTGATTCTCGTCGTAATCATGTTTTATTATTCCTTACGGAGGATTATAGGTGCTCGATGATTCCGATGTTGAATTCCGTTGGTGATTGATGATTCATGTGGTGTTTTCCCGTAGTAATTTCGGTGCTATCGCGTTCTAGATAGTGTTCGGGAAATTGAGGGCTACCCGGCCATATCCGTTCATTTTTCCATTGATCGTGATATCGAGGCAAGTACCTTGTCCATACTTTTCTTGTTTTGTGGATATGATAATTGGTGATCGTCTTTATATACTTGTTTGATTGTTTAAAACGAGTTTTCAAAAGATTTGGTTAGCCTTGTTAAAGGCCCTCTTTCAAAATCGTGTGTGTTTTGTGATTGGTGTGTTTCTCGAATGAGTATGTGAATCTTATGGACATGTTTGGTGTTGATGATGCACTTGGTATTTGCGTGTGGACGTATATTGTTTCATTTCGGTGCATTGTGGTTGGCGTGTTGTTTTACTAAGTGTTTGATGCCTCTGGGTGAATTGTTTGGATATCCTCGGTGTGATATGCTACTCGTGCTTGAGTTTGATTCGCTAGCCAGCTCGGGAGGGTCCTTCGAGGCCTCGAGTGGGATTCGTGGCTTCGTCCCGGTCCTAGGTGACGTGTGGTGCTTGAGTATTTCGCTATCCAGCTCGGGAGGGTCCGACGGGATCACGGAGTGGGATTTGTGGCTTCGTCCCGGTCCTAGGCGATGCGAGTACATGTTTTGTGAATGTGTTTGCTCACCTCGGGAGGGTTCGACGGGACCACGGAGGGAATTCCAATGGCTTCGACCTGGGTTCACGAGTGAAACTTCACCGCTACGTGTGTATATTTTGTGATTGTTTTTTGCTCACCTCGGGAGGGTCCGATGGGATCACGGAGGGAATTCCATTGGCTTCGACCTGGATTCACGAGTGCGGTTGCTTATGTTTTGTGAATGTGTTTGCTCACCTCGGGAGGGTTCGACGGGGCCACGGAGGGAATTCCATTGGCTTCGACCTGGATTCACGAGTGAAACTTCACGGGTGCGTGTGTATTTTTATGTTCGTCGAGGACTCGTGACGTGGGTTTCAACCCTGTGTATTGTGGTCGGTTTTCTATTTGCGAAAACAAAACCTTTGGGCTGTGACCCTGTTGATTTTTGGAAAGATAAGGATTTGAAAATCCTAAGTTGTTTTCTATCAAAACTCTCGATGGCATTTAAACGGTTTTATAAATTGTTTTCCCTTGATTTGTGACCTTTCGGTTTTAGAATATTTTACCAAACTCTTGCCTCGGGAAGTGCTTTTCGTTACGTTTGGATTTTTATGGATTCCTGGTTATTGTTATTTGTGAAATGTGAATTGTATGGCTCGTATTTTTGCACTTGTACTTGCACTAGCAAAACAGTGGAGTTTTGCTAACCCCCGAGTATTCGGGGGTGGATGTCTATTTTTGCATTCAGGTTTTGGAGCATAGCACAGGGTCGGCATGAAGGATGATGAAAGATGAACGATACTAATCACACGAGGTTCCGCTGATGTCGTATTGGTCCAGTTGTATTTTCTTTTCCGCCGCGGTATCTTTTCCCCGTTGTACGGGAGTTTATTGTATTTTGACCCCTGCGTGGGCATGTGTTTGGAATTGAGTTGTATGTTATTATTGAAAGACCAAGTCGGTCTACTGAGTCATTTTAGCCTTAAAGGCGATGTTTAGATGTTTGATTTTAGTTATCAGCCTGGTAGATCCTCGAGGAGAGGGTCTACGGCGTGTAATATCCCTGAGTGGATTGGGGGTGTTACATTTTTCCCACTGGGTTTTCCCGACAAGGTTTTAATGAGGCAGCATGTATTAAAGGTCATTCAAGGGGGAGTGTTGTAATTAATATATGAATGACCTTTATACCTCTTAAAACCTAATTGTGTACCTATAAATAAAAGCCTTTGGCCCTCATAATAATACACACATCATTCTTCCTCTCCTTTATTTTTCTCTCTTTTTCTCAAGTTCATAACAGTCAATTAATATTTATTTTAAGACATAAACAGTTCTTAGTAAAATTGTCTGTCAAGAAATGTGATTGATTTTAATCAGAAAATTTAAAAAACAACAACAATCCCCATAAAATTTCAACTTTTTTTGTACCAAATTTTGATAATAATTGAAATGTAACATCATCAACACTGTTGATATAGTATTTCGAAGACCTGTGTTGAGGTAAAATGGCCCTCTTTGAGCATTATTATATGCACATTTTTCTTAATATTAATTGTGTTGTCACTATTTTTTCAAAGGGAAAATATGCAGATTAGTCCCTAACGTTGACAGCGAAAAACAACTAAATCCTCATCGTTAAGGTTTTTGCAAAGATGTCCCTAACGTTCCGAAAAATATATCAAATAAAACCACGGATTTAACGGAATGCTAACTGCCGTATACAAAATTCGATTTTTTTTTATTTTTTTTTTTAAATTTGGTGGGTCCCCCATCTTCTTCCCCACATCTCCTCCACCTTCCAATAGTGCAGCACCTCGAAGCCGGCGAGCTTCACGGAGAAATCCGATTCCATGAATATGAGGCTGAGTGGAGATCGAGGTGTAAAACCGGCAGCGAGATCTCGTTGTGGAGGTAGGCGAGGGTGGAGGTTGTCTACGCGGCGACAGGGAGGCACCGGTACCAGTGGAAGAGGGTGCATTGTATCTGGCACAGAGGTGGTATATGAGGTTTTGTTGTGAGGGTAATCGTAGACGATGAGGGAATGCAGCCGGCGGCGACGAACCAGGCGACGATGCGGCGATGTTGGGGTAGGAGACGACGGGAAGCGTCTCGAGGCGGAGGATGATTTGGAGGAGGTCGGTCTCGCTGGTGCAGTCACAGTGGATGACTTTCTGCAGCGGCGCGCGATCTGCCGCTGCCGCTGCAGAAAGTGGAGGCGGCGATCTTCTGGCCTTCTCTGAAGCCTCTGGTTGCCTCGTCGAGCTTGTGGTAGGTGAGAGCCTGGTGTCACGGGACGGGAGTTCCAAAGCCCGTGCGGCGTCCCAGGGGCCCTCACACCCCGGGACCAACCTATCCCTCATAGCATGCCAACTGGTTTCGCCCTGCCATGGGCTCATCAGGGAGACGGCATTAGCCCCCGACCAGTTGTGCCCTACCAGCAACGATCCCTTTCATAGTCAAGTCCTCGACTAGCGACAAGCTCTCCGGACTAAACCGGGTCGGCATGCCTGACTCGGCCAGACCGATGCATCCGGGCAAACAATGCCTTAACGCTAATGTCGCCCCCTTTACCCTGCTTGTGGCAAGCTAACCAGAAGGCACGCCTCATTTGGACGGTCAACACGGACACGACATATCGGGTCGTGACATCCTCCCCCACCCAAATCACAGCACGTCCTCGTGCTGGGGAAGAATGTTTCTTTCCGCACATTGTATTGCCTCACGCACACAAAACGATCGTGGCCAAACACATACGGCACCATCCCCAGATGGACAGGCTCTTCACTCGCGCACCTCACGCTATCCCGCAGTGCGCCACGCACATACCGCATCACCAATCGACATCAACCTTCACCCTACGCGCTTCCCGGCGTTAGTACCTCGGTTGAACGGCATTCCCTCGCCGCTGCATTTTTCCCGCATGTCGAGGTTCCCACAGTGGCCCACGATGATCCACGCTCATACACCCCGGTCACCGAAAGGTGGAGCTACCAAAAGTGCGCAATACAAGTGTGTCCACATTCCGGACCGTCTGATCTCACAAGCCTAGGACCACCTCTCATTCCGGCATAGAATCGGTTCATGTTCTCCGCCTAGAAGCCTTGTCAGGAGCCGCACTTTGTCCGTGCCCTCTTTGCACCGGCGTTCACTCCCCGCCCTCATCGGTTTCGGCAGAACTTGACCACACCCGAACCATGCCGTACTGAGAGAGGTTTTGGTTCCGATACCATGTGTCACGGGACGGGAGTTCCGAAGCCCGTGCGGCGTCCCAGGTGCCCTCACACCATGGGACCAGCCTATCCCTCATAACATGCCAACTGGTTTCGCCCTGCCATGGGATCATCAGGGAGACGGCAGTAGCCCCCGACCAGTTGTGCCCTACCCGCAACGATCCCCTTCATAGTCAAGTCCTCGACCAGCGAAAAGCTCTCCGGACTAAACCGGGTCGGCATGCCTGACTCGGACAGACCGATGCATCCGGGCAAACAACGCCTTAACGCTAATGTCGCCCCCTTTACCCCGCTTGTGGCAAGCTAACCAGAAGACACGCCTCATTTGGACGGTCAACACGGACACGACATATCGGGTCGTGACACTGGGCTTGCTAGAGGATGAGATGATGATGCTTTGGCAGTGTGCCTGCACTCGACGCCACGACCGTCAGCGGAGAGGATCCTCGTGCGATCATATGTTGCCAGCGGTGACCGTGGGTAAGAAGATGGGGGACCCATTGCATTAAAAGAAAATAAAAACGAATTTTGTTAACAACAGTTAGTATTCCGTTAAACCCGTGGTTTATTCGATATATTTTTTGGAATGTTAGGGACATCTTTGCAAAAACCCTAATGATGGGGATTTAGTTGTTTTTCGCTGTCAACGTTAGGGACTAATCTGCACATTTTTCCTTTTCTAAATAAACATATTGTCGAGTAACATAATGAAATACTAGATGCAACATTAAAAGTGTCGACATCTCATATTTAATTTCCACCGTACAACACGGATCGATAGATAAACTTCACTAGCAAGATTATATCCCAAAAATGCAATAAATTTCATACACTTTAATATTTCAACCACTTCAAATTTTCTTGTACAATGTTTTGGGAATTGTTTTTATAAAGAAAATGTATTTTATGAAGAAACTAAAAATTCATTTAAGAGAACGCAGATAGCCGACACATACACAATATTGATTGTACAATCTTTTAAAATAAAATCAATACATTCATTCCAAAAATTACTAGAAATTTATTAACTTTCATGCAAAATGTACGACGAATTTGTCCAAACTATGTAAGAGAAAAAATGTCTAAAAACAGTCACATTTTAATATGATTCATGGAAAATAAAATGGGACATGAAATGAAGAATCTAGAATTGAACGAAGAAATTAATTTTTTGGTGAAAATAACAAAATATTGTTTGGTATACAAGGCCTGCAGATGGCGTAACTAAAGAGGCGGTAGATAGAGCAATTGAAAGAGCCTTAATATTTTGGCAGGTTTTCTTAAATTTGTGTATCTCAGGTGCTGTCACCATAATTCCGATCTCGGCTCGATTCGATTCGATTATTGTTAGAAATGTATTTGGGAAGATGGGTATTTTTTCAATAACAATATGTAATGTGGGGAAATATGCAACATTAAAAGTGTCGACATCTCATATTTAATTTCCACCGTACAACACGGATCGATAGATAAACTTCACTAGCAAGATTATATCCCAAAAATGCAATAAATTTCATACACTTTAATATTTCAACCACTTCAAATTTTCTTGCACAATGTTTTGGGAATTGTTTTTATAAAGAAAATGTATTTGATGAAGAAACTAAAAATTCATTTAAGAGAACGCAGATAGCCGACACATACACAATATTGATGGTACAATCTTTTAAAATAAAATCAATACATTCATTCCAAAAATTACTAGAAATTTATTAACTTTCATGCAAAGTGTACGACGAATTTGTCCAAACTATGTAAGAGAAAAAATGTCTAAAAACAGTCACATTTTAATATGATTCATGGAAAAGAAAATGGGACATGAAATGAAGAATCTAGAATTGAACGAAGAAATTAATTTTTTGGTGAAATAACAAAATATTGTTTGGTATACAAAGCCTGCAGATGGCGTAACTAAAGAGGCGGTAGATAGAGCAATTGAAAGAGCCTTAATATTTTGGCAGGTTTTCTTGCATTTGTGTATCTCAAGTGCTATCACCATAATTCCGATCTCGGCTCGATTCGATTCGATTCGATTATTGTTAGAAATGTATTTGGGAAGATGGGTATTTTTTTCAATAACAATATGTAATGTGGGGAAAATAATAAATGGATTAATGGCTTTGGACACAATTGAAAATGTTGATTAGGACTTACCACCAAGAAATTATCTACCGATGGTTTGCAATAGCATATGTTGGAAAAATGTCACATTTTGGATTTAAGGTTAATACCTTAACGTCAAGGGTGGTCCTATTTATTTTATTTATGGAAAACTTTTATAGGTAGTGTGAAAAAAGTCCCACTTCAACTAATTATTTTCATTCTCTACCATCCACCTTGTAATACCCACAATTTCGGATTTCGGTAATTTTTTTTTTCGGCAAAAATCCATTTTAGTAACTCGCTCATGACCGTTTCGTCATTCCGAGAATATTTAATTCTGCACTTTTTGTCATTCGAGTTCGTTTCGGTATGGTTTTGTTGAGTTCCGTGTTCTTAAGCGGTTTTTCCGCACTTGAGTTCGATTCTTGTGAATCTCGTCCGAAACTGTTGTTTCGAGTTTCTCGTAAGTTCATTTAATGTTATTATTCATGTTGCGAGCTTTGCCTTGGTGTTTCGATCGTGTATCGTGTATTTCGGACGTTTTGGGCCATTTTCGTAATTTCCCAAAGTTTGGGGTAATTATTTCCGTTGTCGAATTTCGAGCCTTCGGGTGGTCGGAATCGTGTGTTCTCTTAATGCTCGAATTCGTCTTTGCGAGTACTTCGTAACCGTATCTTCGATTCGTATTCAGGTTTGGGTTTCGGGGTCGTTCGGGCCGTCGGAGTTGGCCCCGGCCGAGTCATGGCCGTTTAGTCTGGGCCCAGGCCAGCACTAGCCGAGTTACGGCCGGTAGTGCTCGGCAGTTACGTACGTAAGGCCTGTTACGTACGTAAGCCTTGGACGGTTACGTACGTAACGGGCCGGCAGATTTGGGGCAGTTGGTTCGGCCATGGCCGGTTACGGCCGTAAGCCATTGCCGATTATGTACGTTATGTGGCCGGCAGTCAGCCTATTTAAGGCCAGCAGACGTTTTTTTCACCATTTTTTTCACTTCGTTCTTCCTCTTCCGCGTCTGGAGACTTCTTGGGCGTGGAGACATATTGTCATACAACAAATCCATGAAGTCTTGGAGTTCATATCATCAATCATCCATCCTATAACATCCCTTGATCGAGCGAATCAGGTCAGATTTTCTAGAAATCTAGTTTTGGGGAATTTAGGTATTTTGGTTGTTTTCATCCGTTTAATCCGATTTAACTTAGGATTGTGATGGATTGATGATTATTTAGATGTATTATATCATTTTCCTTGTTATTCCATGGTTGGATCGTATCGATTCGTTGTTTTGGTTGAGTTCTTGATCGACGCCTTGAAGGTGTCCGGTAGAATGTCATAGAGGGGTTTTCGGACGTTCTACGATTATTCTTCCTCGTATGATCGTTGATTTATTAATTATATGATGTTAGGGTCGAGTTTCTTGCGAAGAAACCTTGTTGAACCCTTCCGTTCGTTGTCGTCTTCTTTTTCGATAGCATTGGGCGTTCCGAAGCTTCCCGGTTGAGCCGTGTTCGTCGGAATACTTGCGTGCCGATTTCGAGGCAAGTACCTTGTCCATACAATTCTTGTTTTGTGAATATGATAATTAGTGATCGTCTCTATGTGTTTGTTTGATCGTTTGAGTTGAACTTTCAAAAGATTCGGTTTAGCCTCGTTAAGGGCTCACTTTCAAAACGCGTGTGTTTTGTGAATATTGTGCCCCGTGAATGATTAAGTGAACCCTATGAATTCGCTTGTTGTTGTTGTTGTTGTTATGCTTTGATAATATATATACACATATTATCTCTTTTCGGTGCGTTATGGTTTGACGTGGTGTTTTGCTAAGTGTTGGTTGCATTAACTCATGATCTGATGTGTTTGTGATTGTGGTAAATGTGAAACCCTTGTTGTGAACTCGATGCATTGATGATTTGACCACAAGGTTATCAATTCGGGTAGGTCTGGAGAGGGCTCCGAGAATCTTCACTTGCGAGCGCGATGTCACGATAACTTATGGGTATGTTCGATTGATGTTTGACCGGGTAGGGACCTGTGAGGCCTCCGGAGGCGTGTACTTGCGAGTACAGCCAGTGTGTATGATTTGACCACAAGGTTATCAATTCGGGTAGGTCTGCAGAGGGCTCCGAGAATCGTCACTTGCGAGTGCGATGTCACGATAACTTGTGGGCGTGTTTGAATGATGTTAACCGGGTAGGGACCCATGAGGCCTCTGGCGGCGCGTTACTTGCGAGTACGGCCATTTGATATGATTTGACCATAAGGTTATCTAATCGGGTAGGTCTGTAGAGGGCTCCGAGAATCGTTACTTGCGAGTACGATGTCCAGATAACTTATGGGTAGTTTGAGTTGGTTTCGCTAGCCAGCTCGGGAGGGTCCTTAGAGGCCTCGAGTGGGATTTGTGGCTTCGTCCCGGTCCTAGGCGATGCGTGTGCGTGATTTGTTTTACGATTGTGGCCAGCTCGGGAGGGTCCTTAGAGGCCTCGAGTGGGATTTGTGGCTTCGTCCCGGTCCTAGGCGATGCTTGTATGTGATTATGTTGTGTTGATTTTATGTCCGTCGAGGACACGTGACTTAGGTTTTGGCCCTGTAAATTGTTGTCGGTTTTCTACGTGTGAAAACAAAACCTTTGGGTTGTGACCCTGTTGATTTGGGTAAGAGAAGGATTTGATAATCCTAAGTTGTTTTCTATTAAAACTCCCGAGGGTATTTTAAACCATTTTGCAAACTGTTCTCGTTATTTGTGATCTTTCGGATGTGGAAGTTTTACCCAAACTCTTGCCTCGGGAAGTACTTTTAGTTATGTTTGGATCTTTGAGGATTTCTGGTTATTGTTATTCGTGGAATGTGAATTGTATGACTCGTATTTGTACTTTGTACTTGCACTAGCAAACCAGTGGAGTTTTGCTAACCCCCGAGTATTCGGGGGGTGGTTGTCTGTATTGCATTCAGGTTTCAGGGAGCGTGGCACAGGGTCGGCATGAAGGATGATGAAAGATGAACGATACTAATCACATGTGGAACCGTACGTTGAGAATTGGTTCAGTTGTACTTTATTTTCCGCTGCAGTAATTTTTCCCCGTTGTACGGGAGTTGTTGTAATTTGACCCCTGCGTGGGCATGAATTGTAATTGAGTTGTATGTTTTTATTGAAAGACCAAGTCGGTCTACTGAGTTATTGTAGCCTTAAAGGCATCGTCGAGTTGTTCGTTTGTTGTTACCAGCCTGGTAGATCCTTGAGGAAAGGTTCTACGGCGTGTAATATCCCTGAGCGGATTGGGGGTGTTACACACCTTAGGGGATCTTGCCTTTGCAATGTTTCCTTTTCGACAATGCCCTAAAAAAAGGGTTTTTTCCTATTCTCAACTATAGAGTAGGGGTTGTAGGGCTAATTCGGTCGATGCGACCGGATGCGACCAGCCAGAAATGTTGCACGGATGGAGCTAAAATAGAAAATTTCCAACTATAAGGGTACTAATATACAAAAAAAAAATCTAAAAAAATCAAAATCATAATATAACATAAACAAATTTTTTCGCTTGAGGGGCTTGGGCTCCCCTACCCCCTCACATCTGCGGTGACTGTATTAATTGAATTCATGAGATGGAACGCTCTAATAAATTGAATCTTTCAGGTAATTTATGAGGCTGTAATATCGTTTATCAAAGGGATTTCACCTCATTTGCACCTACCCAAACACTTGGAACTTTCATATCTCTATTCTTGCTATAAATATTTGGGAATCAAGGTTATATATCATATAATACCCCTCCTAAACATCTTCACTTCACCCCCACCCCTACCCCCACATGTAATACTCGGATATTTGTCGTATAATTAATCAAAGTGTGATTTTACGTGTTAGTAATCCTATATTAACGAATGTATCTTGTAAAGATGTTAAAGTCATGCATGTGTTTGCATGCAATTAGCGCACGCTAGTGTACAAACTTAGCGTACGCTATATTGGAGCATTTAACGCACGTTATGTCTTATGCTAGCGTGCTATGTGCAACCGACAAGATTGAGACAAGATTCGTGGGTGGGGTCGGATCACGGATCTGAAAAGATGTGTCGGGATGAACCTGGACGGCTTTTGGATAAGTGAAGTCAACGGTGTTTAAAGTAGGTTACACTGTGTGTTAACGTACGCTAGGGAAACATGTAGCGAACATAAGGAACACGACAGCACACGCAAGGCTGAGGGCAGATTGAGGCAGTGAGCTTCGTAAACTTGTTAGCATGCGCTAAGTATATGGATAGCGCACTCTAATTTCTATTTTCTTTAAATAAGACGGCAACCCTTTCATTTCTTTCACTAGTTTTGTCCGAACTCTACCCATTTCTCAGACCTCCCAGCCTTGTATAATCACTATATCAGCCTCTCAATCGGATTTTGGAGATCATAGAACCTCTTGGAGTATTGTTCAAGCATCCGACATTGAGTTCTACCGGTTGTTTTGTCGTTTCCTCCGTAGTAAGGTATGTTGATAGTTCACCAACTGGAATTCACGTTCTTAATGAAGTTATGAGCATGTTACTGAGATTATAGAGTTCACTGTCATCCTGATAAATCGAACACCATGTTAGGAGGATTGGATTGGTTGAACTCAGGTTTTTCGTTGATAATAGTTGAACCTTGCTTATGCCTATCATAAGAATGTGATTTGCAAATATTATGACTTGCCTTGATGATGATTTCATGATGATTAAATGATGGATATGATGATTTAGTGATGAATATATGATGAACGAATTGAGTATGTTGTCTCCTAGACTAGGTGAATTCGAGATGGTGAACGTAGGATTGTTCTTTAAGTATAATCCAGGGTTTATAAAGATTGTTTGGATTGGTAATCTTCATATGAATGGTTAGAACGATACGATCATATTTTAATAATCATGGTGAACGTAGAACTTGGATAAGATAAATTTACTTGCGGAAGAACGAGAATCATAAGTGGGATTAACTTAGAATTCGGTTGAATGTACTTATCTTGTTATGAATTCGTTTAGATGACTGATACATGTATTAGAAATTGATGGACAAGATTGGAATGTGGTTTGTGACGATTTGTATATGCTGAAATCCGTAGACATCAACGTGTTATCCCCGTTATGATCCTTCGTTGCGCATGTAGTATGGTATCCGTTCCACGTAATGTGCTTTAAGTAATTAACTGGGAATCGGACGTATGATGATAACTAGTTCAGTCACTTTTTGGGAACATTTAACATGTTCGTGTGATAGCCTTGTTACGTAATTTGAGTTGTCGTCATTTCCTTTGTGTAAGGTTCGAGCTTTGCGAACGGTTGATCGGAGGGGCGGCCTTCGAGTTTGTTGAAGTTGTTGAAGTATTTATTTCTTGCCATTCTTCGAAGGCAAGTACTTTAATTGTGTTTACCCGTGTTGATGTCGGTTATATTGTTACGTGTCATGCATATGTGTTGTGATTGTTTTGTCCACCATGTGTTGGTTCGACAGGATCATCATGGGTATCTATGCTGTGTGCGCTGTATCATTGGTGGGTACTTCCACCATGTGTTGGTCCGATGGGATTATCATGGGGATCTATGATATGTGCGCTGGATCGTTGGAATACCACGAGTATGTTGAGATTGACACGTTGTGTTATGCATTGTTATTATTTCTCGTTGGAGAGACTTGTTGTTATCATTTTTGATGTTATCGATGTTATTATTCAAGGGTCACTGGATAAACTATTGTTGTATAATTATCGTACTTGTACTAGCATCGTTGTGCTAACCTCTTCGGGGGTGAACATTTGTTTTATGTTCAGGATCCAGGAGGACAGGAAACAACCACTAGAACTGCATGATGGCGAGGGTACAGAGTGATGTTCACGGCCGGGAGGGTTTGTCAGTTGTGTTTTATTTTAATAAGTACTCGAGTACGCTGTTGATTTATATTATTCGGATATTATTGTATTGTTTACTATTCGGTTGTTGTCTTTTGTGTTGTTTTGACACTCGGTATGTAATAATAAATTTTATAATTGGTATTTAATAATATTGTTTTTATATTCTTAGTATAATAAATCCTTATATAAAGGATTTACGGCGCTGTAATAATCCTGAATATCTCGGGTTGTTACACCACCCCCACCCCACCCCACCCCAACTAATTTTCAACTTCAATCTTGAGACTATATCATGAGAATGAAGGTGTATTTCACTTCCAAATTGAGAATTTTGAGGTGAGTGATGAGCGCGATGGAGAAGCAGGACACGTGCAATACTAACTCATACGCACTCACACACACGAGACGTTTTCCGACAACGTTCACTGCGTGAAAGAGTTGGTTCGTCATGTGCCCATCTTCGCCATTATGAGCCACTCCATCTTGTCTGAAAAGTCAATGTCTCTTCTTTTTTCATCTACTATATGTCACGTTGTTCGGAAGGGGATCTGGTGCAGTACAGCACCATGCTGTGTTGCACCCTACCGTCGGATCACACACACCCGCACGGGTGTGTGTGCGCGCGTGTGTGATCCGACGGCAGATCTGGTGCACAGCATGGTGTTGTACTGCACCAGATCCGAACCCCACGTTGTTCACACACACACACAAATGGCATATATTTATTTGTTGTGGAAAAAAGTGTTGAATTTGAAATGGGGTTTTCATTTTTCAAGAAAGGCGATAAATAGCTTTAATTATCATGGTGGAAAATTAAGGTTGTTTGATCCACCATGAACACATGAATGTCTATTGATTATGAAAGTGAAGTTCACTATTTCTCTCATTTTCGATCCTTCATCTCGTATTTCATTTCATCAATGTTGCTGACGTCATCACTAGCAAATGTGACTAACGCTTATGTGCCCGGTAGTGTGAAACACAATCTTGGAAGGGAAGATCTTGTTGTTCATTCCTTATCATCAAATTTTTTCAAGTTGCGTTTTATTTAAGTTGAATTTATATAATTTGTTGAATATTTATGGTAGTGATAGGTATGTGTGTATGTATGGGACCTTTATCTCTCAATGATGTATTTATGGCCATAATTCATTTCTTGATCAAACGTGGACTCAAATAATTCAAAACATGATATTATCAAAATCAGATCTCATTTCTCAAACTCAAACGATTTTTTTTATATTTGGATATTAATATAAGATCGATACAATGTGGTTTGTAGGATATATAACTAACAAAATAAGAAATTAATCAAGATTTCTTTTTCTTTTGAAATGGCTCAAATGAATAATCAAGATCTTAAAAATATATATATATATATATATAAGAAACCATTTATAAAAAAAAACTAATTATTTTAGGGATTTTATTATTTTAGGATCTTATATTATCTTTATTTCAAAATATCTCTTGTTAAGTATCAGTGTGCATGTTTCTACATGGGGTTCTGATTATTAATAATTAATTAAAGAAACATCCAGTGACTAATGTCTCATTAACTCTGTACTTTGAAGCAATCAATGTCCCATTAGATTGAATTAAATGATGAGCTTTTCAATTCAAAATTGTTAGTACCGGCTCTTTATAATACTCTATTTAGGAATAAATTCTTATTTTATCATAAAGTTTCATGGTCCCAATTTGGGAATAACCTCCCATTTTGTACCTCTATTTAGGAATAACCTCTCATTTTGTCATAATTTTTTGGAGTCCCAAAAATATTCCTTTATAGAGATTTTACTGTATTTGTTGAAGTCAAACCATATGGTCATTGCTCAAATTCATTTTCTTAATTTGACTTTTTTGGTCAATTGTCTCCGACTTTGACTACAAATCAATCTTAAACAGAAAATGTAAATATTCGATTGAATTATATAATGAAAGCTTAGGTACTAAAGTTTCATTATAAAATTTAATTGAAAATTTTACATTTCATGTTTAAGACACTCAGAATAAAATGAAAAACAAATACCAAAAAAATCAAATTAAACCTATTTTTACGGAACGAATGGAATATATAATATACTAAAAGGGAATCTCCTCCATAAAAAAATTTCCCCTATACTCTACTTTCCCCGCCCACCTGCATTAATTGGTTTGCATTTTTTCAGTTTTTCCCAAAGAAAGCACCTCAACAGTCGGCAGCAGTAGGGGTGTTCAAAAATATCCGATATCCGATATTCGATCCGAAATATCCGAAAATCCGAAGTTCCGGATATCCGAAAATTCGGATATCCGATAATTCGGATATCCGAACTTCGGATATCCGGAACTTCGGATTCAGATATCGGATAGTAGTTTTCAGAAAAATCGGATATTCGGATATCCGAAATATCCGAAAAATCCTAAAATTTTTATTTTTTTTTATATTTTAAATAATAAAAAGTATTCGGATATTCGGATATCCGATATCCATATCCGAAGTTATTTTCGGATATTCGGATATCCAATATCCAAATCCGAATATTTTTTTCGAATATAAGGATATCAGAATACAATTGTTATTTTTGTCCGGATATGCGGCAATCCGATATCCGTATCCGAAATTTCGGATATCCGAAAACCGGATATCCGAAATTTCGGATACGGATATCGGATATCAAAATCTACTATCCGAATTTTCGGATATCCGAAATTTCGGATATCCGAAAGTCCGGATATCCGGTTTTGAACACCCCTAGGCAGCAGCACGCATTAAACTTTCTTTAAAATCAAATCAAAAACGTTTCGTAAATATTCAATGTGTAGGAGTAATTTTCAAAATATAGTCATTTTCTCACCTTGCACAGTCCTGCCGAGCAGCTGTCGATCGCCCTGCCGATCAGCTGTCGAGTCCTTGCCGAGCAGCCTGCCGATCGCCCTCCCGAGCAGCCTGCCAATCACCTTACCGAGACCCTGCCGAGCGCCCTTCGATATGGCCGAGCGGCTCCTGCCGATCGCCTGCCAAGACCCTGCCGATCACCCCGCCGAGCGCCATGCCGAGTGCCTCCGCCGAGCCTTGCCGATCGCCCCTGCCGAGAGGCCCTGCCGAGCCTCTCCCTGTCGAGCGATGCCGAGCACTTGGGGCCGCGGCATATCCCTGCCGATCCGCGGCCCAGGCATTTTGCTTTACAAGGCCAAAGTGGCATGTACTCTGGGCCGCGGCCCCTGCTCGACCAATGGGCAATTTTTTGTGCTGTGTGCCGCGGCACACTTGGGCCGGGCCGCGGCACACGGGTCAAACCTGCAAAAGTGTATCTTTTTATGCAGATTTTCAGTCGGGACATCATTATTACTTCATCCCACACACTTTGTGAAGAACAAGAGAGAGAAATAGAGAGAGAAACAAGAGAGAGATATACATTTCTTCAATTTTCCGGAGATTTATCGGTCGGATCGTCGTGAGCTTTTGACAAGAGCTTGATAGCTATTGGGCAAATCTTTTCACCGGTGTAGATCGAGTTTTTGAGTCTGGAAGTTCGGGTATTTCGTTAGCTCTTTGTATAAGCTATTTACGGTTGTTTCTTTTCTCGATCTTGTTGTTGTTATTGATTCCAAATACTTGAAAAACATTTATTACCAAGTATTTGACGATTGGTGTATACCCCTAGTTTGTATTAGGGACGATTGTGTATTTGTGTGTATTGGTGATAGTGGATTTAAAGCGGCTTCAGTCCCGTGGTTTTTACTCTCGTCTTGAGGAATTTTCCACGCTAAAATTTGTGTCTCGTGTTTATTGTCTTTCGAATATCATTTGCATTATTTTATCGAGTTATAATTAGTGCTCTACTCGTCGATAACTACAAAATTACGATTGAAGAGTGGGAATCTGTCAAACGGGATTCCGCTTTATTCGTTGTGACGTGACGTTAGTCGGTATTTTTCTCAACAAAATGCATCTTCTTTTTTTCTTCTTCTTACCTGTTCGTTCAGTTTTTCACTCTAGAATGTTATATTGAATTCCAAAATCACAACATTTATATAATCCCAAAGTTTTGCAATTGCCTCTACATTCATAATTTCCGGCGATTGCCGCAACCTCTTCCTACATCTGCCCGGATAGACGGCCAACGACGAAGAGCCATCTCCTTCCGCAGATATGTTGTCAAAACGCCGAGAGGTTGCTGTCCCAATTCATTAATGAGATCCTCCGCCTCTGCCGAATGTCGACAGCTACAATGTCGTTGTAGTCGCCGCCTCAACGTCATCAGCCTCTCTGTCCGATGCGGCTGCACAACCATCCATTGGTATCTCCCTCTCCGGCCACCCAAATGCCGCCTCCTCTGCCATCTCATCCTTCGACCATATGTCGGCAGCTATGTTCTTATCTGCTCTAGGGGGTTACCGATTTTGTTTACGGCATTCTTTTTCAATGACGTTTAGTTTAATTTTCTGTTTTTGCTAAGATTTGAATCATATATTCCAATTTCACAGTCAGATTTGTTGGTAGCCCGTCCTACTCAGAACCCACGTAGGCACTCCAGGCAGCTAAACCGGCCGAGCAGAAACCGAAGTCAGACCGGACAAAAAAAACCCGATTTCCAACCGGGCTCGCTAAAAACCGGAACGGACGGTGACTCCAAGGCCGACCCGGTATCTGAACCAGGAAGGCCGAGCAGAGAAAGGACGGAAAGGTCCCGGTTCGAGATTACGACAGGGCCGGCCCGAACGGCGGCAGACCCAAGGCCGACCCGAGCGGCGGGGGACCCGAGGACCGACCCTGTCGGATAGGCATCACTGGAAGTCGGCAAAACAAACCCGCATGCCAATTAACGCATGCAGTCACGCCCCTTCCCAAGGCCCTCCTTATAGGCCGCCACGTGTCCAATAGTTAAATGCAGACTGACAAGTGTTATGGGCGTATTCCCCAAACATGAGCCAGCTGTCATCTCCTCACTGGCTCGGACTGTCTATATATAGGAGAAATGTACAGTAAAAAAGGATCTTTTGGAATTCTCAGCATTAATAAGAGAGAGAAAAAGAAAGAGATAAGAGAGACTGAAAAAGGATAAAAAAGACTTGTAATTAGCAAGCAAATTGGATAGACCGGCGCACATTATCACGCTCGGCTCTATGCTATCGAAAGGTCATTAATAAAAATTTAGTGATCAAATATCTTCCACTTTATTTGTTATTTTCTACGTGTCTTCGACCCATTTGTCCCGGTCAGTACACGTGACGTTGACCAAATCAGACGTCAACAGATTGGCGCTAGAAGGAGGGGTTGAACCTCCGCCAGCAATGTCTCACAACAGTTCAAAAAATCCTCAGCCCGCGACGGAGGAAGAAAACCTCCTTAAAGTGGTTGAATGCTTTAAGCACCCTGCCTTCCTCCAAGGCATGGCGGCCCTTATGGCAAGAGTTACAGGGGGCGGGACCCTTCAAAAACCCGAGGATCAGCTCGAGGCAGAATCTCAGACGGCCCGCCCCGCGGCCTCGGGACGAAGCAGAAAAAGGGTGGCCTCGGGGGCCGCCGGCGAAAGGGCAGAGAGCCACGGCGAAAGCTCTCATCCCTCACGGAAAAGTAAACTTTCGCGCCCCCCGTCCGTTTTTGATCGCCTTGGGGCGGGAAGGAAAATCGAGAAGGCCGCACCGGCTCCTACTGTCCAGAGTCAGAGCCGTAAGGAAGAGAAGGCTCAACACCCGTCCCTAAATCCAACGCAAATATTGCCTCCCACTCCGGGCGATAATTCAAGCGAGATCGAGTTCCTAAAAAAGCGCCTTACGGAGCTCGAAAATAAACAACTCCAGCCATCCCAAAATTCGGAATGGCTCAACAGCCAGGAGAGTCCCTTGGCCCCTAGCGTTCTGGCGGAACCTCTCCCGGAGAAGTTCAAAATTCCTCAAATTCCGCCATATAACGGAGAAACAGACCCTAACGCCCATCTGGGGCATTATAATTCTTGGATGGATCTACATGGGTCTCAGGACGCGTTCCGATGCCGAATGTTTTCCCTAACTCTGGGGGAGAGGGCCCAGAGGTGGTATCGGACGCTGCCCCATCATTCGGTTCAAACATGGGCTCAGCTGTCGGCGACGTTCCGATCCCATTTCATGGGGTCCCTTGTGCGGGTCGCCCCACGCTCATCCATTGCTTCCGTGATCCAGGGGCCGAACGAGTCCCTTAAAGATTACATATCCCGTTTTAATAAACGGATATTAGAGACGGAGCCCATGTCCGACGATGCGCTGGCCATTATTGCCCAGGCCGGCCTTCACAAAAATTATTTCTTTCGCTGGACGGTGTGCCAGAATGTTCCACACACCTACCAGGAATTTTTGGAGCGCGCCAGCTCCCACATAGCTGCCGAGGAAGCCATGCCGGCACCAATGTTAGTCATGCCCTCCGATCAGAAAGGATCGTATAAGAAGAAAGAAGAAAGGCGTGACTACAAAGAGACCCGTCAAGAACCTCGACGGGAAAATAAAACCCCAGCCTCTTCCTCGGCAGCCCCGGCCGCTCAAAGTTATCGCCGGCCCGAGCTCATGGCCAATTTCGCTGAAATATATTCCATTGGAGCCGCGGCAATATTTGATCAAATAAAAGGCAAAAACTTGCTCCCAGTCCCCCGGCCTATCTATAAAGATCAGAAGGACATGGACCAGACCCGCTTTTGTAAATATCATGAGTCAGCGGGTCACAACACCGAGCAGTGCCGAGACCTCGTTGCCGCCCTGATCGCAGCATGCGACGAAACGGGCTTGAGGCGGTTTACCCGGAACCCGCCTCGGGACCGCCAAGATAGGGCCGACCCGACGAGAGCCAAGAACGATCGGGTGCCTCCGGCCCCCAAATCCCCCCGGGAAATTCTAACGATTATGGGCACCGCCGAGGTCGATGATCCTCGGTCCAAGCGCCAGAAAAAGGCGTCCATCCGAGGAGCCACCACTTCCTATCAGCGGACCGAGCGCCGAGCAGAAAGGTTTCTTTCGGTGGCCGAAGAGGCCCCCAAAAACCCCCCAGCTGGCGGTTACTTTTGAGGAATCCGACGCAGACAGCTTGGACCATCCCCATTCAGACGCACTTGTTATCACTCTGCCCATAATGGGGATCCCGGTCCACAGAGTATTGGTGGACTCCGGGGCTTATGCAAGCATCATTTACCTTCATACCCTTCGTAGGATGAAGGTAGACCAATCGTATGTTCGACCTTGCAACGAGGACATCCGGGGATTTGCCAACTGCCGCACCTCCCCGCTGGGGGAAATTGACCTCGCCCTGGAATTTGGTCAAGGGCCGATCAGAAGAACGATGATCACAACCTTTAAGATCATCGACGTGCACAGCGACTACAATGCCATCGTAGGCCGACCTGTGATGTCAAGGCTGAGAGCCACTCAGTCCACCTACCACCTGTGCATGAAATTCCCTACCCCGGACGGCGTCGGGGTACACAGAGGGGATCAAAGGGCGGCCCGGGAATGCAACCTCAGCATCCGGGCTCGCGAGATCAACGCCGTAGGAGCCATCTCGGAAAATCTGCCGGGAGGAATGGAGACTACCAACTCCGAGCAGCAGATGGGAAACACCCTGCTTGACCAGGGCTCGACGGTCCCTGGCCGCACAAACCCGGAATAAGAATCGGCGGCGGACCGCGGCCGCAGGCCCGAGAAGGGGCCGATCTTAGAAGAAGATCCTGATGACCCGCGGTATCAAAATCCAAAAGGAAAAATCCGCCACGCTGAGCCAACGGAGGAATTGGACCTGGTCGACGTAGATTCGTCTAATCCCGCCCGACGGCTAAAGATCGGCCACAACCTCCAGGAACCGATCCGCTCCGAGCTTGTCTTCCATCTAAGACAAAACTTGGATGTCTTTGCTTGGACCCATTCTGATATGCCGGGGATCGATCCGGAACTGGCATGCCACCAACTAAACATCGACCCCAGCTCAAAACCCGTCGTCCAGAAGAGGAGAAAGATGGGGCCCGAGCGACAGAAAGGACTGGAAGAGGAGGTAGAAAAGCTAATTGATAACGGGTTTATCCGGGAGGCCCAATACCCAACCTGGGTAGCCAACCAGGTTCTGGTAAAAAAGCCGACCGGGCTATGGAGGCTCTGCATTGACTTCTCCAACCTAAATAAAGCCTGCCCAAAAGATAGCTACCCGCTCCCCCATATCGATTACATGGTTGATGCCACGGCCGGGCACGAGCTGATGAGCTTCATGGATGCTTATTCTGGTTACAACCAGATTCCAATGCACCCCGCAGATGAGGAAAATACCTCCTTCTACTCGGCCCGCGGCTTATACTGCTACCGGATGATGCCTTTCGGGCTCAAGAATGCCGGCGCGACATATCAACGCCTGGTAAATAAAATGTTCAGTAGCTTGATAGGTCATACTATGGAAGTATATGTGGATGACATGTTAGTTAAATCCCTGCGCTCGGCCGATCATGTACATGACCTCAATAAAATGTTTGCTATTTTGCGAGAGTATAAGATGAAGTTAAATCCGAAGAAATGTTCCTTCGGGGTAGGTTCTGGAAAATTCCTCGGCTACATGGTAAGCCAAAGAGGGATTGAAGCCAACCCCGATAAAATTAAGGCAGTAACCGAGCTTGTTCCCCCAAACTCGGTCAAAAAGGTGCAAAGCCTAACAGGCCGCCTAGCCGCATTGAGCCATTTCATCTCCCGCTCAACGGATAAATGCAAACCTTTCTTTGAGGCGATAAAAAAGAACAAGGATTTTCAATGGACAGAACCTTGCCAAAAGGCCTTCGAAGCTATCAAGAAAGTCCTAGCGGAGGCCCCAACCCTACAAAGACCGTCCCGAGGGGAACTTCTTAACCTATATATCGCAGTCTCCGACTCCGCAATCAGCGCAGCTCTGATTCGAACGGAGAATTCGGTGCAACATCCGGTTTACTACGTAAGTCAGGCCCTCCATGATGCCGAGCTCAGATATGCCCCGATGGAAAAATTGGCCTATGCGCTCATAATGGCATCCCGGAAGTTGAGGCCCTACTTTTTGGAACATCAGGTAGTCGTCTTGACCAACTATCCATTAAAACAGGTCATGCACCGACCCGATGTTTCCGGCCGGATGGTAAAATGGGCCGTCGAACTTGGACAGTTTGACATAACTTACGAATCGCGCACTGCTATAAAGGGACAAGCCCTTGCGGACTTCATTGCAGAGTTCACGCCCGCAATTACCCAGGAGGACGACCGATCAGAAGAATGGTCACTCTATGTAGATGGGTCCTCTACCGCTGACCGGTCGGGTGCGGGAATAGTCCTCGTTAGTCTTGACCAGCGCCTGTTCTGCTCGGCTATTCGCCTGAGCTTCCCAACCACCAACAACGAGGCAGAATACGAAGCTCTCTTGGCTGGTCTAGAAATGGCGGCCTCTCTCGGCCTTACCCGCCTCGCCATCCTGAGTGATTCTCAGTTGATGGTCAACCAGATCAACGGCGAATATGAAGCCAAAGAGCCTAAACTGGTTAAGTACCTCAACTCACGGAGTCCCGCAAGGGTTTCAGGCAACTATACAACATATTCCCCGAACGGAGAACATTCAGGCCGACTCTTTGGCCAAACTTGCATCCAGTGCCGGGGCCGAGCATATGGATGAGGTCAGCATAGGGCATCACGCCTCATCGGCCCTGGAAATGGCCGAAATCCGAGCAGCAGAGCAATCAGAACCGCGAGGGTGGATGCAGCCTATAATGCAATACCTTCAAAGCGGCATTTTGCCCGAGGACCGATCTCAAGCAAGATCCTTACGAACTCAGTCTGCCCGGTTCACTATCGTGGATGGGGCATTGTATAAAAGAGGATATTCGGTTCCGCTGCTGAAGTGCCTGTCCGAATCAGAAGCCGAATATGCCCTCAGGGAGGTGCACGAGGGTATATGCGGAAACCACTCCGGCGGCCAGGCATTGGCCTATAAGTTAATCCGACAAGGCTACTATTGGCCCGATCTGAAAAAAGATGCCATTGTGCTCGTACGAAAGTGCGTCCGATGCCAAATCTTTGCTCCAAAGATCCGATCCCCCCCGGAGACCCTCACGTCTGTATATTGTCCATGGCCGTTCGCCAAGTGGGGAATAGATTTGATCGGCCCTCTGCCTAAGGGACGGGGAGGAGTGCAATACGCAATCGTCGCAGTCGATTATTTTACGAAATGGGCCGAGGCCGAACCTATGGCACGCACAACCGAACAGAGGATAGTCGACTTCATATGGAAGTCAATCATATGCCGGTTCGGGATCCCTCAATCCATTGTCTCGGATAATGCGAAACAATTCGACAACAAGAAGTTTCGATCCTTCTGCGACGGTCTCCAAATACGCAATAACTTTTCCACGCCCTATTATCCCCAATCTAACGGACAAGTCGAGGCGGTCAACAAGATCTTAAAACAACATCTCAAGACTCGCCTAGAGGAACTCAAGGGTTCTTGGCCAGAAGAACTCCCCGGGACCTTATGGGCCTACCGAACAACGCACAGATCCGCTACCGGGGAAACGCCATTCTCCTTGGCTTACGGCTCCGAAGCCGTTATCCCGGTCGAAATCGGGGCACCTACTTACCGAGTAACACATTTTGAAGAACAGGATAACGACCTGGCCCTCCAAGTGAACCTGGACCTCCTTGCGGAAAAACGAGCTCAGGCAGAAGTGCGAAACGCCGTCTACAAAAGAAGGAGTGAAAAATACTACAACTCCAAGGTTCACCCGAGAAGATTTCGGGTCGGCGATCTAGTCCTTAAGAGGGTTCTGGGCCCGGACCCCGGGCCGCTCAAGCCCAAGTGGGAAGGGCCGTATAAAGTTAGCGAGGTCCTTCAGAATGGAGCCTACTGGCTGGAATATCTGAACGGCCAAAGATTAACTCACCCATGGAACGCTATGTATCTAAAAAGGTATTATCAATAAAGATTCGATATTATTCCCTATCTCAATACTGATACACCTCATAAGACCGGCTCCTCCGGCACTATAAGACCGAGCTCGTCTCGGCACCATGAAAGACCGGCCCCTCCGGCACTATAAGACCGAGCTCGTCTCGGCACCATGAAAGACCGGCTCCTTCGGCACTATAAGACCGAGCTCGTCTCGGCACCATGAAAGACCGGCTCCTCCGGCACTATAAGACCGAGCCTGCCTCGGCACCATGAAAGACCGGCTCCTCCGGCACTATAAGACCGAGCTCGTCTCGGCACCATGAAAGACCGGCTCCTCCGGCACTATAAGACCGAGCTCGTCTCGGCACCATGAAAGACCGGCTCCTCCGGCACTATAAGACCGAGCTCGTCTCGGCACCATGAAAGACCGGCTCCTCCGGCACTATAAGACCGAGCTCGTCTCGGCACCATGAAAGACCGGCTCCTCCGGCGCTATAAGACCGAGCTCGTCTCGGCACCATGAAAGACCGGCTCCTCCGGCACTATAAGACCGAGCTCGTCTCGGCACCTTGAAAGACCGGCTCCTCCGGCACTCAAAAACCGAGCTCGTCTCGGCACCTCTTAAGACCGGCTCCTCCGGCACTCAAAGACCGAGCTCGTCTCGGCACCTCATAAGACCGGCTCCTCCGGCACTCTAAGACCGAGCTCGTCTCGGCGCGATCAACCAAGAACGATGAAAAAGCACAACGAAAACGGCAAAAAAAGATCTTATTTCATCAAAGTCATTGTTACAAAATACCGACGATTACAAAAAAAAACCTGAACCAGGTTGGCACGCAGGCCGAACATCAGGTAAAATAAAAGAAAGACAAAAATAGGCACGCAGGCCATGCTGAGAGCGAAATCTAAAGAAAACTACTCGGTCTCGTCATCCTGGCCGGCCGCCTGAAAAGATGGTCCCTCGCCCTCGCCTTGCGGAGCCCGACCGGCATCCTCACCCTCGACCGCCTTCGGCTCATCGGCCCCAGCAATGTCAACATGAAGGTCGGCCGCCTGAGAGGTGATGTAAGCCTCAATCTCCTGAACGGTCTTCCCACCTTTCATAAGATCCAAAATCTCGAAACAAGTGGAGACGTAGTTCAGATTGATCAGCTCCTCAAAGGCAGGCGTCTCCTTGAAGGCCTCCACCCCTTCGGCACGACCCCTAGCATAGCTCGAAGCCTCGCAGGTGTTGAGACGCTCGGTCAGGCTTTCGACTTGGGCCTTAGTCTCCTTCAAATAAGCCTCGTGCTCGGCCCGGATTTGCAAGCACTGTTTCTGTGCCTGATCAACCACATCGGTCAGCTCCTCGGCCTTCAGCCTCCATATGTCGGCCTGGAGAGCCCGACCGTCCAAAAACTCCATCTCACCCCTCAGGGAGGTTATCTCCCCCTCGAGAGACTTGATCAAAGAGGGGCACAAGTGATGCTCCTCCTGCAAAGCCTTAAGGTCGGCCTCCGTCTTCTTGTGCCTCTCGGACGAAGCCAGAAACTCATTTGAGGCCTTCACATAGGTGCACATGGCCCGGCCGACCAGGGCATTCCCGAACTGGATCTGCTCGGCCGGATCCATATCGTTGGTCATCATCTCCAGCTTCGGAGTCCAACCCCGGATCGGAATATGGCTAGAAACAGCCACCCCAGGAGGGACCCGACTGAGCATCTCGGGAGTCGGAGTAGCGGCCCGGACGTAGTCCAGGAACCAGCGCGGCCGCCGCCCCTTCATCTGGTCACATGACTCCACCCGCTCCTGGTTGACCGGAAGATAATGGCCCTCCAAGTCAATAACGGGCTCCTCCCGATCGGCCCGGACAGGACTCGGGGCGGACAATATAACTTCAGGGGCCGGCGAACCCTCGGCCTTATTCACAGAAACAGGCTCCACCCTCTTGCGCTTGCCGGCCCGCTCCCTCCGATCGGCAGCCTCAGCAGCCAGCCTGGCCACACGCTGAGCGGGCGTCTCCTTCCGACCGGATGAAGTCTTTGCCTGAGGAGCTGGAAAAGGGAGACATATCACCAAAAAAAAAAAAAAAAAACCTGAAGAAGACATGGTGCTCGGGTCGGTCTCTCTAAGTCCGGCCGCCCAAAGGTTCTCCTCGGACACTAAAAGGTGAGACTTCCTTTGCTCCAGAGGAAGGCCCAAAAGCTGCTCGACCCGGATCGAAAGGTCTTATCCTCCCACAACCCGGATCGGTCTCAACATCGAACGATTCCAGCCCCGGCCAGCTCGGCACGGCCCTGGACTCGGGGGCCCTTGTTGGTAGCCCGTCCTACTCAGAACCCACGTAGGCACTCCAGGCAGCTAAACCGGCCGAGCAGAACCCGAAGTCAGACCGGACAAAAAAAACCCGATTTCCAACCGGGCTCGCTAAAAACCGGAACGGACGGTGACTCCAGGGCCGACCCGGTATCTGAACCAGGAAGGCCGAGCAGAGAAAGGACGGAAAGGTCCCTGTTCGAGATTACGACAGGGCCGGCCCGAACGGCGGCAGACCCAAGGCCGACCCGAGCGGCGGGGGACCCGAGGACCGACCCTGTCGGATAGGCATCACTGGAAGTCGGCAAAACAGACCCGCATGCCAATTAACGCATGCAGTCACGCCCCTTCCCAAGGCCCTCCTTATAGGCCGCCACGTGTCCAAGAGTTAAATGCAGACTGACAAGTGTTATGGGCGTATTCCCCAAACATGAGCCAGCTGTCATCTCCTCACTGGCTCGGACTGTCTATATATAGGAGAAATGTACAGTAAAAAAGGATCTTTTGGAATTCTCAGCATTAATAAGAGAGAGAAAAAGAAAGAGATAAGAGAGAGACTGAAAAAGGATAAAAAAGACTTGTAATTAGCAAGCAAATTGGATAGACCGGCGCACATTATCACGCTCGGCTCTATGCTATCGAAAGGTCATTAATAAAAATTTAGTGATCAAATATCTTCCACTTTATTTGTTATTTTCTACGTGTCTTCGACCCATTTGTCCCGGTCAGTACACGTGACGTTGACCAAATCAGACGTCAACAAGATTGAATGAGATTTGGGGTGAAAAGTCTATTTCCTACCAAGTGTATGCCCTCCGCTATGAGAAGATTAAGATGTTTGATGCAGTTGAGAAGAATTATCATCTAGGAGCGCACAAGTAAAAAGAATTTTTAGTTAATAGTTACGAGAGCAATGCCGTTCTTCGACTCATTTCCCTTTCTTACGTAATAATACGCGAGTGTGGTGGGCAAGGGTGAAAGAACGGGTAGATCTCGTGAAAACCGCGGATTCGGGTCAAATGAGCTTCGAACGGAACGGTCGTGAATTGGAACCGATGCTTACGAGAATGACGTCGTTCTTTGACTCATTTCCCTTGCTTACATCATAATACGCGAGTCTGTGGTGGGCAAGGGTGAAAGAACGGGTAGATCTGGTGAAAACTGTGGATTCGGGTCAAATAAGCTTCGAATGGAACGGTCGCGAATTGAAACCGATTCTTACAAGAACGATGCCATTCTTCAACTCATTTACCTTGATTACATCATAATACGCGAGTGTGTGGTGGCAAGGGTGAAAGAACGGGTAGATTTGGTGAAAACCGCAGATTCAGGTCAAATGAGCTTTGAACGAAGCAATCGCGAATTGGAACCGATTCTTACGAGAATGATGCCGTTCTTCGACTCATTTCCCTTGCTTACATCATAATACGCTAGTATGTGGTGGGCAAGGGTTGAAAGAACGGTTAGATTCGGGTAAAATGAGATTCGAACGGAACGATCGCAAATTGGAACCAATTACGAAGAGAAAGATGTTGTTCTTCGCTTCATTTTCCTTGCTTAAATCATAATACGCGAGTGTGTGATGGGCAAGGGTCGAAGAACGGGTAGATCTGGAGGAAACCACGGATTCGGGTCAAATGAGCTTCGAACGGAATGGTCGCGAATTGGAACCGATTCTTACGAGAACGATACCGTTCTTCGACACATTTCCCTTGCTTACATCATAATACGCGAGTGTGTGGTGGGCAAGGGTCGAAAGAACAGGTAGATGTGGAGAAAACTGCGGATTCGGGTCAAATGAGCTTCGAACGGAATGGTCGCGAATTGGAACCGATTCTTACGAGAACGATACCGTTCTTTGACACATTTCCCTTGCTTACATCATAATACGCGAGTGTGTGGTGGGCAAGGGTCGAAAGAATAGGTAGATCTGGAGAAAACTGCGGATTCGGCTCAAATGAGCTTCGAACAGAACGATCGTGAATTGGAACCAATTACGATGAGAAAGATGCCGTTCTTCGACTTATTTTCCTTGCTTACATCATAATACGTGAGTGTGTGGTGGGCAAGGGTCGAGAGAACGGGTAGATCTGGAGAAAACCGTAGATTCAGGTTAAATGAGCTTCGAACGGAACGATCGCGAATTAGAACTGATTCTTACGAGAACGATGCCGTTCTTCGACTCATTTCCCTTGCTTAAATCATAATACGCAAGTGTGAGGTGGGAAAGGGTGAAAGCGCGGGTAGATCTGGTGAAAACCGCGGATTCGGTTCAAATGAGCTTCGAACGGAACGACCGCGAATTGGAACCAATTATGACGAGAAAGATGCCGTTCTCCGACTCATTTTCCTTGCTTACATCATAATACATGAGTGTGTAGTGGGCAAGTGTCGAAAGAACGGGTAGATCTGGAGAAAACCGCGGATTCAGGTCAAATGAGCTTCGAACGGAATGATTGCAAATTGGAACCGATTCTTACGAGAACGATGCCGTTCTTCGACATTTCCCTTTCTTACATCATAATACGCGAGTGTCGCGAATTGGAACCAAGTATTCATTTTTTTATAAATCACATTCTCAATTAACATTAATTTTCTGCCAAACAACGATCACAAATGTATATTATGATTGACTGGATTATAATAAATTTTCTATATCATTTATCTAAATTCTTCATTCATTCTAAGAACTAAACTTCCTTTGTTTTGTTAGCTTGGCACATACCTTTTAGCACAGAGATTAAAAAAATGGTGTTTTTATGTGTATAGTAGTGGAACCCCATCATGTGGACCAAGTTTTGTAGGCAAATTAATAACTTATTGAGATTGTGCCATTACTAATTTATCATCCCAAAACCCAATTAAAAAAGTAGGGCTGGACACTTGAACCCGAAATCCCGATTCCGTCTCGAAAATTAGCGGGACGAGACGGAATAGTTTCTTAAAATGGCAATTCCATCCCATCCCGTCCCGTTCTGTTACTATTCAAATGGGACGGGATGGGATCGGGACCATCCCGATCAATCCCGTTCCGTCCGTTAATATTTAATATAATCAATTTTTTATATATCATTTAATCATGTAAACCCTAAATTGATGTATGATGTATGAAACATCAAAGTTTCAGTTTTAAATTTTAAGTTTTAAGTTGATGTTTTCTGCACTTTCAATTAGAATTTTATCTTCATGTTGATGTAATATGCACTATGCAGTTGGATTATTGATCTAGTGTCCTTTGTGCGTGTTTATGTTACTATCTATTTTGTTCTGTGTGTTTTTTAAATTTTTAATGGATATTGGGGGTTATTTTTTTTTTTTTTTGAAATGACTAGTTTGAATTATTTATTTTAATTTCTACCTCATTCATTTGATAATTCTAAAATTTATAGGTGTCTCATTCGTTTTTTCACAATTTCTGTCAAAATCAATAAATGTGCGGGATATCCCGTCCCGTCCCGGTCCCGACCCGAACCCGAACGGGATCGGGACGTGCGGGATGAATTTCAAAATACGCAATCCCGTCCCGTCTCGTCCCGGTAATTTATTTTCAGGACGAGACGGGATTCGCCCAATCCCGACCCATCCCGTCCCATGCCCACCCCTACCTGCTCGGTCGCTCCTCTCTCTCTGACTCTCTTTCACTCTTACACACCACACCAGTAAAAACCCTCCGCTCCTCTCCTGCTCTCTCTCTCGGTCGCTCCGTCCTCCACTGTCCCCAATCTTTTTTATTTATTTATTTTAGGGTTTGTGTTGTGTGTCCTAAAGCCAGGTGGCTCGCCCCAGGTTTCTTCATCTTCACAGCCCGGTGGTTCGCTCTCGCCCGATTCATATTCCCCAATCGACCACTGCCAGGCCAATCCCCAGGATCCCAGGTGATGTCTTTCCATTTTTTTCCTTTCAAGTAAATTTTTTATTTTACTTCTTGGTATTATTTGCTAATTTACTTGGCATTACTTGGTATTATTTTCTTATTTGCTTGGTATTACTTGGTATTTTTGCTTAATTGTTTGATTACTTGTTGAAAAATGTTTCCTAGATCACAATCATCCGGAGCTCAAAATCGAAAAAGAAAGAAAAAACGACAAAAAATTGCTCAATCTTTACATGGATCATTAAATAGATTTTTTATTAGACAAGAAAAACCCATTGAAAATCCTAATGACAAGATGGAAAATCGTGTGTTATTAGTTTCTTAAATTAAGGGGCATATTTTTCGCCTTCGCCCCGGGCATCCAAAACTATTGGATCGGCGCTGAACAGAGCATTTAATCAGGAGGGTCCGGAGCTATAAAAATTACGAAGATCGGACAACTATATATATATATATATTTCCCTATTTTATAAGGGAACTTCCATCCACCGGGGGGTTCGTGGACCCCCTTAGCCCCCCTCTCCCTCCGCCCCTGGAGGACAGCAAGGAAATTTTCGCATAATATCTCGAAAATCTTAAACTTATTGTATGAAAATTTTGCGCTTATTTTTATCAAAATAATCCCTATTATATTAGTAATCCGCTCTTTCCAGGCATTGCGATAACCCAATTTTTGTGAACGGTTTGATTAATAGTTTTTGGATTATCATTGTTTGGAATTTGGGGGAGAGTAGTAGGAGAAGAAAATATGTTAGAATCGGGTATTTAAAATACACAAATTTTCAAACTTTCAATTTATAAAAGACCGCATATTTTACTATGATGTCGATATAATCATTAATTCATACCAAATGAGCAGCAAAATACAAGCCCTAAATCCCCATAAACATACAAGATAACTATAAAATTATATTGATATTTTGCACATATCTCTCTCTCTCTCTCTCTCTCTTCTGCCAACGAAATAGACGCCAAATTATTCCTTAAATATATACGTATATAAATTGAGAAGAAGACCATTGTCAAACTTGAAGTCCTCCTCAGTCGTCATCTTCACCAAATATATCAGAAAATGATGCATGATTGCGTATGATCTTATAATTCCAATGTCGTATGTTTCATCTATTTTCTAAATGATTTAAGATCATTTGAGTATCAAACTTTTTTTACATACCAAGGGATTAATCTCCACCCTTCATCTTCCCTCCATCTTTATTTGATCTAATGAATGAGATTAATCACAACAATTTAAAACACCCACTTTCATCATTTTTTTTCAAATATCAATATCTTTCAAACCGTTAATCGTTAAGTCAAAAAAATATCACGTTAATGACGGCATTTAATTATCTTTCTATATAGATAGGCACTTTGATATACTTTCGACAATTTTTTTCGCTTTTTCACGTTTTTTCGTGGCGAAAAAATCATATGTGATATATCACATATGATATTACATATCACATATGATATGTAATATCATATCATATATGATATTACATATCATATATGATATATCACATATGATATTTTAGTACTTAAAAAACGTGAAAAAAATGAAATTTTTTTTTTTTTGTCGAAAGTATATCAAAGTGCCTGTCTATAGAAAGATAATTAAATGCTCGTCGCGATGGTGTAATTATTTTCGCTTAACGATTAACGGTTTAAGAGATATTTAAATTATAAAAAATGTGTGAAATATTAAATACTTTTAATCTCAACCATTAATTTCTTTTTGGATGGATGGTGGGGATGAGTCCCTTGGTATGTAAGAAGAGTTTGGTATTTAATATAACTCTAGTCTTTCTAAATTGGTGCGAAAACATATAGGATTCATATAGGATTCATACACCACCCGCCCCTTTCTGACACCACTTGCCCCCCTTCTCACACTTCCCCCTCCCCCTTTATTTTTTTTTTTCTCCCGCCCCTCCCCCCCTTCCCTCCCGCACCCCCCACCCCATATTTTTTTTTTCCTTTTTTATTCTTTGTTTTATTGTTTTCATCAATTTTATTTTATTTTATCTTAATATATTTAACAATATATTTTTATATATGTTATTATAAAAATATAAATAAATATATAAAAAAAAAATATGAGATCAAAAATAATATCATTTAACAATCCTTCATGAATACATAACCACAAGAATTAGAGACCCAAAATAATATCATTTAACAATCCTCTATAGTTATAAAATGTGTTTTTGGATTACAAGATTTCAGTTGTCTATAAAGTTCCAGACATGACATGAACATAGTTTCCCATCCAGCTGCACACAGGGCTTTGTGGCGGATCCAGTAAGCCGAAATGATAGGCATCGGATAATCTCCTTCTAATTGTACCATCACATAATGACTATCATATACAATTGATATCGTAATAATCCGATGGTACAAAAATTCTTCCGGACCTTTCCAAAGAGGAAAGAAAGTGATAGCGCCTTGCTTGGTTAAAAAAATAAGGACCACACCAAACGTGTTGGCAATCAGGATACCTGTGTCAGGCATAAGCATCCAGTGTTTTGGAGGTGCAGGCGATTGTAAGAACTTCAATGAAGCATGCAGTTCATCGATTCCATCACTGAAAACTCTAGCATAGGCATGGTATGAACTCAGTAACTCGCCTAGCAGTTGACGTCGAACATAGAGCTACTCATGTTCGCTATACCCATGACAAACAGATATTGCTCGAAATCCACAATTTCCATCACCTCTGACATCTTGAATATGTGTGATGTAAGGATGAAACATCAATGGAATTTCATCTATTAGTCGATGAATGTAGCATGATTGAGGCTCTTCGTTCAAGTGTGGAAGTGTGGTTACGTATGAACTATGTCTCGCCGGCTCTTCATTTAAATCCACAAATGAACTATGTCTCGCCGGCTCTTCAATTAAATCTGGGATCGGATCGCGATCGTAATTTGTTTGATAGTTCGTGTAAGAACTATGCCTTGCCGGTTCGACGTTCAAATCAATCCCAGAAAACCTCGTTGACTGACTGCATGTTCGCGGATCTTTACTTTTAGGAGGAACATATTTTTTTTTTGTTGTTTTTCAAACTCGGTCGTCCGCGAGTGTTTTTTTAACCGTAGGCGGTTTAATGGTAGTTTTACTTGGATTGAATATGTCAACCAACTTTCTTAAGACACTTCTTTTTCCAGCATCAGACTGTTTGTTGAAGTGTTCTTTAACATGGTTTAATTCAGTATCACAACAAATATCGTCACTTGGCAAAGACGCTGCCGGTGAAAGATCTAGCGTTCTCCAAAATATATCTATTGAATCCAAGGGAATACACTCACCTGTTTATATTTTCTTGTCTCAAATGTTGAAAAAAAAAGACTTCAAAATATTAATTCAACCAGGAGTAAGTATATATACGGACTTGAAGTCATGTACAATGAAAGTCTGCAAGCACACGGTAACCCACAACTGTTATATAGTTGACAACCATAAGTTGAGGAATCTAGTTGAAAACCATTCGACCGATTAATCTCTTTCACCATTAAATCGAGAGCTTCATTTGAGGCGAAACCCCGTAGTAAATTGAAGCATGGTATATTGTGTTTATGATAACGAGAAATTTCACTTTTCCCAAAACTTTCTTTGATTGTCGTGAGTTGTGACTTTGCGATCTTATCAATACAGCGAACAAGTTTATCCAAAATATAATTTCGAGTATACATGTACTTCTTCAACTTGGCATATTGGCTCTCAACTCTGTTGGATGTGCGATTTCCAAAGTTCAAAGACTGGTCAATCGAGGCAGACATAATTTTTTTTTATATATTTGTCCAACCAGTTATCATTTACGTATCTTAAAACACCTGAAAGGAAAGAAAATAAATATTGGATAGGAGGTATGAATAAAATTCTCGGACTATAAATATTAATGTAAAAGACTTACGGGGGTATTTCGACAACAATATTCGTAGTTTCTCGTAGTTTTCCGTGTATGATATCCACGTTGGAGAATCTTTTAGTAACTTCCACGTCGATTGGAAAAGGTTCCAATCACGTTGTGACCTAATAGTTGGCCTGCAATTCTTCAAAATATTTTGACCAATGTGCCATCTACAGAGTAAATGATTGGCGTGCGGAAAAACTATTTCACACACATTCATGAGAGCCAACTCTCTATCTGTGACTATACCCGTGGGTGCATGCACTCATTTAGCGTCCACTTTAGCTGTTCCAAGGCCCATTTATAGTTGCCCATCTTTTCTTCACTTATAAGAACAAAAGCTATGCAAAATATCTCGTTGGTTGAAGTTACACCAACAATTTGAACAAAAGGCATATTATATATGTTCATCTTGTACGTGGCATATATAATCAACACGTGTGGGAATGCACGCCATATCTCATAAGATGTAGGATAAACAAAAAATAAAGCTTGCAACTCGTTTGTAATTGGGTGTGTATAAGTCTGATAAACATAACGATTAATATGCAAAAGGGACATAAGAACCTCATATATTGTCGGGAGTAAGTTAGTCTCATCTTAATCCTTTAGCGTTGATAGAATTTCACGTGGTGGCACACTCTTCCATGTCAAATCTTCTACCAAACGAAATTTATCATCAGATAACCTCTTTGCATATGCATGACCTCTAGATGCACTGTAGGGGGTGGTTATGTTGATCGCATACCACTCTTATCGTCCAATAATGATGTTCCAATGAATATTTTACTACCAATTGAAACGGACAATCTGTCTTTTTGGTACTAGTATTTTTACATGATCCGGATCCGTCAGGTTTACCACTACGGTCACACATAAGAAACAATTTATTCATGAAACTATTTTTGCATTTCTTTGATCTTTGTGTGACGATGACATAACCAAGAGAGTATGCCGTATTTTTCATCCAATTCATCATATCTTTATGAGACCCAAAAACCTACAATTGCATTTATTTTTGTTTATGGTGATGTGACGAAGATTAATTTTATTAAAATAATATAAATATTTATTTTTTAAAATTTATTGTACCTGATCGGTAAAAAATGGTGATCTCCATGTGGAAAATTGAGCTTCTTGAGGTCCATAAAAAAATTGAGCGTCATCAACACATGGATTTGAGTTGTTTTCATAAAAAAATGACATCTTTTTTGTAAATACAAAGCAATTTCCTACAATAAAAAAAATCATCATATATAATAAACAAAAATCAGATTTATTAACTAAGGAACCACCACTACATACCACAGGAACCGCTAATAACCTTATGCTTTTGGTCTGAGAGAAAAGGCCTCTTGTGGCCACGTTTATATAAGAGAGAGAAAGAGAGCCTGAGATGAACTCGGGCAGATGATTTTGATTGTTCGGGTAGATGCCCGAATCTACAGCTGGCCAAATGCAGTGCACGCCCCCTGTACACCCCAAATGCAGTGCACGCCCACTGGCCAAAGGCACGCCCCCAATTTTTTTTTTTTTTTTGGTTTTGACGCCCCTCCTGTACACCCACGTCCCCGTAGTACCAATTTTTTTTTTTTTTTTTTGAAATTAAAGGGGGTGTGGGGCACTAGTCAAATTTCTTTTTCTTTTTGATTTTGACACCCCCTGTACACCCACGCCCCCTGGCGCATGCCCCCAAGTACCACTTTTTTTTTTGTTTTTTTTGGAAATTAAAGGGGGTGTGGGGCCCTAGTGGTGTATAAAACACACCTCCCATACTTTAATTCCAATATTTCGTCCCCCAATTTTATATTTTTTTGTGTTTTAGTCCCTTCACTTTTACCAATGCAGTCGCTTCTCTTCTCTCTCTCTTTTTTTTTCTTATATTTTCTATTGGTGGTGGTCCCCATTATTTAACTAATTGACTTAATAATTAAAAAAATCAACCATCTTTACTCTTTTACAAATACATAAAGAAACACAGAAGCGAGAATTAAAAAAAATATTCTTTCATTATTTTCTTTTCAAGAAAGCTTTCTTATACCAAGTTGAAGAGATAAAATCACAAGATCCTATACTGAAATTATTAGTTTTTCGCCACTCAGTTGTAAGTTTTTGACTCTTTGTATCATTCTTGATTTATTTGAGCTTTACATGCTATTTTTTAGTTTAGGTCGATTATAATTTTGTATTTGTTGTTAGTATATATTTTCATTCATTTGTAATTGTATCTTTAGTTATTATATTGTTATTTGATTTATCGTGAATAGAGATGTATAGCAGTTGAAGCAAAATTTAGTTTATTTCATTTGTAAAATTAATTAGGGTTTAATATACACATCTTTGAATGTTTGATATACAATTTATTTGATAATTTTGTCAATTATCTACTGTTATTATTATAGATTTATAATGGGTAAGAGAGGAATTGAATGATACTTCTAAAAAAGAAGTACACAAATAGAAGTTGGTAGTGCTTCACATCCAGAGGTTCCAATTTCTAATATAGATGAAATCACTAATCCTCAAACAGAAGTTCCTTGTCCAGAACATCCCCCACATAAAATCTTGAAGGTTGGCAAAGAATCAAATGATGGTAATATAGAACGTGATCCGGATAAACGCAAAATGATTTGGGACTATCCTGTGAATAAAAGAGATGAAATTCGACGGGAGTACTTGATGCACGGTCCTTATCAAGTGGAGGTGGCCAAATCTAAAAGGCATATTGACAAGTATGGCAGGAAGTTTTTGTTCTCTTGATATGCTCAATTTCGTGATTGGTTGGAGTATTCACCTTCGGAAAATGTTGTATTTTGCTTTCCTTGTTTTCTTTTTGCCAAGGTAGATGCGAAGTATGGATCAAATGTATTTGCTTTTGGTGGATTTTGAGCTTGGAAAAGGGTTAACAATGGAAAAAAGTGTGCTTTTCTAGGCCATGTAGGATGCAGCCCCAATTCTACACATAGAGTAGTTGTGAAAAGTTGTATTGATTTGATTAATTCATTGCAGCATATTGAAAGAGCTGTAGATAAACAAACTTCTCAATCAGTGGAAAAGAATAGACTACGGGTTAAAGTTTCAAATGATGCTGCCAAACTATGTGCTTTCCAAGGCATTTCATTCAGGGGGCACGACGAGTGGGTTGATTCTCGAAATCGTGGAATTGGAGATTTTAAAGCACACAACTTCTTATAATGACGAAGTAGCTTCTGTTGTGTTAGAAAATGCTCCAAAAAATGCTTCTTATATGTCTCATTCAATTCAGAAAGAGATCTTGTCACTCTATGCAAGCAAAATTCAGAAATTTATCCGAGCTGAAATTGGTGACGAAAAGTTTTGCATCATTCTAGATAAATACCTAGATGAATCCAAAAGGGAACAAATGGCTATTATTCTGAGGTTTGTTGATAAAAATGGGAATGTTCGTGAAAGGTTTTTTGACATAGTTCATGTAGAAGACACAAAGGCAGCTACTTTGAAGACAAAATAAGTGAAGTTCTTTCTTACCACAACCTCAACATTCAAAATATCCGAGGACAGGGGTACGATGGAGCTAGTAACATGAGAGGAGAATGGAATGGCTTGCAAGCTTTAGAGCTTTAGCTGAAAAAGATTATGATGTGATGATGACATTTAAATTCGTCTTTGTCCTACACTTTCTTATCGAGTTATTGGGAAGAGTGAATGATCTTTGTAGAATGTTGCAGTGCATATCTCAATATATTGTTAATGCAATCGATGCAGTATCAAACACAAAAGCGATCATCCAAAACTTTAGAGAAAAAGGTTGGAATGAGTTGTTGGAAAGGTGAAAAGATTATGTGAACACCGAGATATTGAAATTCCTGACATGAATGGTGTGCATAGATCAAGTAGAGGCCGTTCTCCAAAGAATCCGATTACATGGGAGCATCATTATCGCATTGATATCTTTTATGGAACAATAGATTGCATATTGCAAGAATTGAAGTTTAGATCAATGAAGATGCAATTGAATTGTGAAAGTTGAGTTCGTCTTTGGATCCACGACGTGACTATGAATTGTTTGACATTCACAATATTTGTAAGTTGGTTCAAAAGTTCTATCCGGCAGATTTCACAAGTCAAGCGATGTTGCATCTCAAGTATCAACTTGAACTTTCTGAACTCGATATTCGGAAGAATGTGCATTTCCAACATGTTGCAACTCTTTGTGAATTGTGCCAAGTAATGTCAAAAACAGGTAAGTCAATCATTTACTCTCTTGTTGATAGGTTGATCAGACTTATTTTGACTCTTCCGATTTCAACGGCGACATCAGAACGTGCATTCTCCGCCATGAAAATCGTGAAATCAAGGTTACGGAATAAAATGGAAGATGATTTTTTGTCTAATTCTCTGATAATGTTTATCGAGAAAGAGATTGCTCAAAGCTTTGACGTGGATTCGATTGTTGATGAGTTTGATCGTATGAAAACACGCAGGTCACAACTTAGAATTGGCAAGTGAATGTCATATGTAGTATTTTTCATATATTTTTTGAGTATTTTTTGTTGAAGTCTAAAGTTTTTAGATTCTTCTATAACTATAAAGTTGAGTGACATTTTCACCTTGATTGTAGAATTGTTACTATATATTTTGATATCTAATATGACTTTCATCTTAAAAAATTGATGAAGTTTCGCCCGATCAATATCAAATTCCTGGATCCGCCCCTGAAAACTACAAATGAATTGAAGGAAGCCGGTCAGTACATTTCTTCGAAATTCATAAAGAATACATCTAAAAGTTAGTATTATTTTTCTTTATTTATATTCTAGTATATTTGATTTCAAAATTACTTGACTAATTGGACGGTCAAACTCAACTAATTAGTTCTCAACTTAACTGTGACTTGTGAGTATACATTTTACTACAAATTGCCAGTTGAAAAAACTATAAAAATATCTATATAGTACTCCCACAATCAATGAATTTTAAATTAACTAAATCAATTTCTCCCACCAAAAAAAGAAGCTAAATCAGTATAATTGTAAAATTATCATCCAAAATCTCATAATTTTTCATCGAAAAAATTCGTGTTGTGTTCAAAACAATCATCCAGCTTAATACTGCTACCCCTTCATCGTACCAATATTTCAACTCTTTCTCATCTCTACCTTCTTCACGTGCTGCCACCCCATCACATAGCTATGATGTTTTTATGTTCCCGTACATTGTACGGGCACAAATAATAGTTAAGTAATGTTCGACGTGAGTTGGAGATCCAACTCATTGTAATTGATATCTCAAATTGATAAGTTGACTCCTGAAATAAGATGACGTAAATATCTTGTTGCGTGTGCAAAATTCGTGTAATAAAAATAGACTGTAATTAATGATACCTCTTGAGAATTTAATGTCGGTGTCTCCTAACTCAAGCTGTTATGAGGGACTCCTCTTCCTGCAACTCCTCTGTTTTCCAGAAGTGTACCTGCAACCCGACGGGGGCTTGGTCCTCGTCGGGGACTCTGGCATGAGAGTAAGTGTCTATACGAGATTATAAATAACAACTTGAATATATAGAGAGAGATTAGCTATGAAAATTCATACCTGTAATGAGGGGTGGAGACCCAATATATAGGATTACCTGATGAGTTACGTGTTAGGGGTGTATACGTCAAAGCATACTTTATGCTTGCATTACTTAATTTCCCGGTCTTTATCTATGAGAATATTTAATTCATTTATCACATGTTTTGCATATTTATTCACGCTATGGTTATGCAAATGTAGTCTAAATTACTTTATATTGTAGATAATATGGTGTGCCGTGTCACACAGAAGATCACATTATCGGTTCCTTATATAGTAATATTTAATTCACAACCTATATAACATTAGACAATTATGTGAGAGGTTGTAGTATATGCTTGAGATTGGTTGGTCTTGACCATTAGCATATATTAGCGTATTCGTTATACGTTGAACAGGATCGAGGTGAGATAGATTTTTCTGTACTGACTATAAGAAGAACGTACATCTTGGATAATTGTTATTTCTTAATTCTAGTGATTAATATTTAATTATATATATTTAATATTTATTGCTTTGATTTATCATGGGTGAGAGCCACAATTGATTGACTCAATATGCTCGATATTTTGGACAATATTATTATTTATATGGTAATTAATATTATAGCTAGAAATTGTGTCCCTACCAGTCGGGTTGATCATGTCCCTTGAGGCACTCGAAATGATTATTATATTAAACCCTGCATGTGGAATTAATTTTCCGATATAATAATAAAGGTCGAGTGGTATACTCATGTATAATATATTAATTAATTAAAAGCTGTCAGTAGCTTAAATTAATTAATGGACATGGAATATCTTAAACACGGGAAATAATTAATTCAAAAAGGAGCCCAATTTTGTAATTTGGGATTTTGGTAGGAAGTGCAATATTAACTTATTAGTGGACTAAGTTGATATTAATAGAGTCTTAATATTAGGAAGAGTTCTAATATTGGAAAGAAGACATCTATTGGGAGTCCTTACCATATCCTCCTTAAGGTCCCTAGAGTAGCCCAAAACACCTATAAATAAGACATTGGTGTTGGCCGATTTTTTTACTACTTCCAATTGCCCAAGAAAATCGATTTTTCCCTTGTGTGTTTAATTGTGGATCTTGACTTGTGTCTTGGATTCCACAATCTGGTTAACACAATATTTTTCTAAAATACTCAAAATATTCAAGAAAAATAGAGAGAACAAAAATCGTAAGTTTCTTGAGAAGAGATTTCGGCCGAACTCCAGTTGTCCAAGTTTAGTCCGGTAGATTGTTGCCCACACGACATCCGGACGTAGGCGGGATATACTCTAGAAGATATTGAGGTAGAAATACAAGAAGATCGGAGAGGAACACGAATATGACATAAATCGATCAAAAAGGGATTTTCTACCACTTCGCGTCAAAGGTAAAAATTACCTGACTCCCATGCGTAAATATGTTTATTTAATTGTTTATTAATCTATTTAGTTAATTAGTTGACAAGCCAAAATAGATCCGGTTTTTCTGTTGGTTAGTTTATAAAACATTTTATTAAATTATTCCCACCAACTTGCTTCCGCTGCGTTTTATATTCGAACAATTGGTATCAGATCCGGTCTTTAGGTTCTGTTCAATTTAATTAATTTGGTGATTAATATGGTAGCAATTAAATATCCGTATAGTATGATTTTTTAGAATATTTTGCTAGAATTTGTCTTGCAGGAAAATATGATCCAATTATCATGGCTATGTGATGTTTTTATTTATTTACGCATTTTGGTAATTTGGCCCGTTTTTATGGCATGTATAAGTGTTTCCCATGAGAAAATCCACGGGTAGAATAGGATTTATTTTTCTTGTAATTTGATGTAAATTCGATGTATTTTATTTTGAATAAAATTGTAATCGAATTGGAAAACTCAGTACGAAAGAGAAAGAAGTCCAGCGCGAAGAGGAGTCCCGATCGTAAGAACCGACCGAGACCAGCAAGGAGCCGATCAGCGCTCGTGTTGTGTCAAGATTTATTCACCTCGACAGGCGATCGACTGCAAAGCCGAGCGACCGAGTCCACTATCAATCAAGCTATGGCAAACTCGCCTAATCGAAGATACCAGACCACCATCATGGACCTAGCGATCAACTCCCAAGGCGATCGCCCTTTGGCACATGGCGATCGACTCTAGTGCCCGGCTAAGGACGATCGTCCTACGCCACGAGCAGGGACCATCGTCCGTCAAATTCTACGAAGAATAGATCTCAAAGCGGTGCCCATGTGCAGATCCAAGACAAGATCCGAATTTCATGGGTCGTTGACCACCAACAGCTGTCTTTGACAAGGGCGGCTTTACCTACCGACAAGCCCGCCGAAAGGCACAAGGTGGGACCGCCCGTGACAGCGACTCAGACGCGTGCAGGCTTCTCATTGGACCGCACAGCCAGCTGCCAACAACTCCTGCAGACTTTAAGGGGACAAGCCCATGTGCTAAAAGACGATCGCCCGCTTATTATAATACAGCAAAGGCGATCGCCCGGCATATCGAAGTCCTATTAATAGAGAACCTCCTTCTACCGGAAAAAGGTTCTGCGCTCAGTTCACGCATTTTCCATTAAGTTCAGAGAAAATACATACAATCATACATACTTCCAAGCTCCCATCTTTCTCTTCCGAATCTGCCTCACGATTTCTCTATCAGCATCTCTCAACCCGAAGACGATCGGCAGAGGCCAGAAGTCTCCACAGTGCTGATTCAAAGGGATTCACAAGCCCAGGAGCTCAAACACACAGCTAACTCACGCCGTGAGGGACTGTCGATCTCTCACCGCCGTCACTGTTCATCAACGTTGTTACAAGAACTCACACAGCATCAAATCTGGTTCTTCCGGCAATCTACACGCTCACTAGCTAAGATAACAAGAATCTTTACACTCATTGTAATTGTATTCTTACATTAATACTTGTATCCCCGAATATTTGTATTAATAATATCTCGCGAGAGCATTCAAGCCCGGGACTAACAACCCCGGCAATTCTTGTGTTATTTATCTTTTCCCACGGAAGTGTTCTCGCATTTGTTTGCTATCCATCCATTCCAGCAATATTTATCTCCGGATAATATTTTGGGTAGCAACAATTGGCGCTAGAGGAAGGGCGGGCAAATCTATACCTTCATTTTTATTCCTACCGTCCCGAAGAACACTCACTCTTCTCGGGGCATATACTTGAAGTGACACTCACTGCGCTTCAAAGAAAGCCTTCAGAATCATGGCATCCGCCTCAACATCGAAGAGAGCCACTCTCCGAACCGCCGCACACCATATCCCGGCTCAATCCGAACCCCAGCCGACGGCCGGGGGAAGCCGCGGCAACGCCAGACTCTCGATCCCGCACCTGAGGGACGGACCGAGCCTCTCACTCGATCAAATCCAAACTACGGAACAGATCGAGGAGGCTATGGCCATCCTAAAGGAGCGACGGAGAGCATGCGCGTCGCCCGCAATAACTCCCTCGACCATCCGCCGCATGGGCAAACGGAAATTCAATGGGCTACTGGGCGAACGATCGTCAGAAAGCCCCGATTCGCGAGAAAAGGCTCTCGCCCGACCAGACGGATACGTATTCAATCGCTTGGGGCGCGACCCATCATGGCGACCGGGGCATTCTGGTCCCAACCACGAAAAGACGGAATCCGAATCCGTCACCAGGAGTTCAGCCTACCCAACTCGCAGCCGAACGCAAATCATCCGTTTGGCTCCCGCTCCGATCGCTAGAGGATCAGTACTTGATCGCCTTGGCTCCCGCTCCGAGCATCGAGCCGCGAGCAGCCAGGCCACGGCGATGGCCGCTATGCAACGCCAGCTCGACGAGATGAAAGCACTCTTGGACACTGGGGCAAGCACCAGCAGAAAGATCATCGGGCCGACCGAGCCACTCGCGGTCCACATCGAGCTCGCCCCCGTGCAACCAAGGATCGCTCCTCCCAAAACACCCCTGTATGAAGGGAGATAGGACCCCGAAACCCACCTAAGTAAATTCCGAATTTACATGACCGGGTGTGGGGCAACAGATGCAACCAATTTGGCCCGTTTTTATGGCATGTATAAGTGTTTCCCATGAGAAAATCCACGGGTAGAATAGGATTAATTTTTCTTGTAATTTGATGTAAATTCGATGTATTTTATTTTGAATAAAATTGTAATCGAATTGGAAAACTCAGTACGAAAGAGAAAGAAGTCCAGCGCGAAGAGGAGTCCCGATCGTAAGAACCGACCGAGACCAGCAAGGAGCCGATCAGCGCTCGTGTTGTGTCAAGATTTATTCACCTCGACAGGCGATCGACTGCAAAGCCGAGCGACCGAGTCCACTATCAATCAAGCTATGGCAAACTCGCCTAATCGAAGATACCAGACCACCATCATGGACCTAGCGATCAACTCCCAAGGCGATCGCCCTTTGGCACATGGCGATCGACTCTAGTGCCCGGCTAAGGACGATCGTCCTACGCCACGAGCAGGGACCATCGTCCGTCAAATTCTACGAAGAATAGATCTCAAAGCGGTGCCCATGTGCAGATCCAAGACAAGATCCGAATTTCATGGGTCGTTGACCACCAACAGCTGTCTTTGACAAGGGCGGCTTTACCTACCGACAAGCCCGCCGAAAGGCACAAGGTGGGACCGCCCGTGACAGCGACTCAGACGCGTGCAGGCTTCTCATTGGACCGCACAGCCAGCTGCCAACAACTCCTGCAGACTTTAAGGGGACAAGCCCATGTGCTAAAAGACGATCGCCCGCTTATTATAATACAGCAAAGGCGATCGCCCGGCATATCGAAGTCCTATTAATAGAGAACCTCCTTCTACCGGAAAAAGGTTCTGCGCTCAGTTCACGCATTTTCCATTAAGTTCAGAGAAAATACATACAATCATACATACTTCCAAGCTCCCATCTTTCTCTTCCGAATCTGCCTCACGATTTCTCTATCAGCATCTCTCAACCCGAAGACGATCGGCAGAGGCCAGAAGTCTCCACAGTGCTGATTCAAAGGGATTCACAAGCCCAGGAGCTCAAACACACAGCTAACTCACGCCGTGAGGGACTGTCGATCTCTCACCGCCGTCACTGTTCATCAACGTTGTTACAAGAACTCACACAGCATCAAATCTGGTTCTTCCGGCAATCTACACGCTCACTAGCTAAGATAACAAGAATCTTTACACTCATTGTAATTGTATTCTTACATTAATACTTGTATCCCCGAATATTTGTATTAATAATATCTCGCGAGAGCATTCAAGCCCGGGACTAACAACCCCGGCAATTCTTGTGTTATTTATCTTTTCCCACGGAAGTGTTCTCGCATTTGTTTGCTATCCATCCATTCCAGCAATATTTATCTCCGGATAATATTTTGGGTAGCAACAATTGGCGCTAGAGGAAGGGCGGGCAAATCTATACCTTCATTTTTATTCCTACCGTCCCGAAGAACACTCACTCTTCTCGGGGCATATACTTGAAGTGACACTCACTGCGCTTCAAAGAAAGCCTTCAGAATCATGGCATCCGCCTCAACATCGAAGAGAGCCACTCTCCGAACCGCCGCACACCATATCCCGGCTCAATCCGAACCCCAGCCGACGGCCGGGGGAAGCCGCGGCAACGCCAGACTCTCGATCCCGCACCTGAGGGACGGACCGAGCCTCTCACTCGATCAAATCCAAACTACGGAACAGATCGAGGAGGCTATGGCCATCCTAAAGGAGCGACGGAGAGCATGCGCGTCGCCCGCAATAACTCCCTCGACCATCCGCCGCATGGGCAAACGGAAATTCAATGGGCTACTGGGCGAACGATCGTCAGAAAGCCCCGATTCGCGAGAAAAGGCTCTCGCCCGACCAGACGGATACGTATTCAATCGCTTGGGGCGCGACCCATCATGGCGACCGGGGCATTCTGGTCCCAACCACGAAAAGACGGAATCCGAATCCGTCACCAGGAGTTCAGCCTACCCAACTCGCAGCCGAACGCAAATCATCCGTTTGGCTCCCGCTCCGATTGCTAGAGGATCAGTACTTGATCGCCTCGGCTCCCGCTCCGAGCGTCGAGCCGCGAGCAGCCAGGCCACGGCGATGGCCGCTATGCAACGCCAGCTCGACGAGATGAAAGCACTCTTGGACACTGGGGCAAGCACCAGCAGAAAGATCATCGGGCTGACCGAGCCACTCGCGGTCCACATCGAGCTCGCCCCCGTGCAACCAAGGATCGCTCCTCCCAAAACACCCCTGTATGAAGGGAGATAGGACCCCGAAACCCACCTAAGTAAATTCCGAATTTACATGACCGGGTGTGGGGCAACAGATGCAACCAAGTGCTGAATCTTCCCATTAACATTGGGCGAGCTCGCCCATAGGTGGTATGTCTCACTACCACCACGATCGATCATCTCCTTTGAGAAACTGGCGAATGACTTCACGTCATACTTCGCCGCTAAGGTCGCCCGACCAGAAGGCCCCCACCGCATGATGAAAATCAGGCAGGGGGAAGACGAAACCGACGCAGAATACATCGACCGAGTAGACGAAATCATCCTCATCGGCGAACCCGTCAGTGACGAGCTCGCTCTTTATTCGGTCCTGGGGGGATTCTACGGTCATTGATTAGTGCATAATTGATCTAAAATTCATATACAAAATATTCATTTTTCCGGGCATAATTGTACTGATTTGTGATTAAAAATATATATTTTACAGATATGTCCAAACATGAGCTAAAAATGGTTATTTTACTGACATCGACATGAAGCATCAAAAGGACGGAAAACAAGATCAAATCCAACGACGGAATTTTTCCAGACAAACGACCATACAAAACGACGCAAAATGGACCGTGTGGCCCGTTTCACATACGGCGCAAAAGAGGCCGTGTCTTGGGCCGTTTCACACACGGCCGGCATTTAGCGCCGAATCCTCGCGCGTATTCCTAAGAGACCGAGTCACCACAAACGGCGCACAACACGGGCAACCGGGTCGCTTTTCATCGCCGTGTTTCACAGATGCCATGCAAAATTAGTCCACTTTTGACCAACTTGTGAAATCAACCACAAGATATTTTTTTGGTCAAAAATCTGAAAATTCAAAGACATGGGTGAAGTGTGAACAAAGAATTAAAAAAATGATATTACAATAGATATTTTGAATTAAATAATCAATTGTATTCTTGAAAATCACCTATAAAAGGGCATCTTCACCCATTGCAAAATCACCCACATTTTTACCAAGAAATCCTCAACTTCTTTCTAAGAAATACTCCTTTCCTTTAGCAATATATTTTCCTTAGAACTTTCAATTTTAGTTTGTATTTTATTTTTGGTTTGAAGTTTTTCTTTCATTTAGTTTGTAATTGAAAAGTGCTTGATCAATAAGCACTTAGTATTTTACTTTCAAAATTTTGTAAGCTTGTAACCTTTAAACAAGTTTGAAGTTATATTTTGAAGTTTGTTTCTTGCACTTTGATTCATCATATTCAAGTAAGTTTTATCTATTGTCATTAAGTTCTAGTAATTAAAAGTTTCTATATATATATTATATATATATCAATTATTACTATTATAATTTTAGTATGTATAAACCAATGAGTAGCTAATCTTTCTTCCTAGGTGAAGGGGGATTTCTATTAGGTTATATATTGAGTATTTGATTGATTTAAACTATTTTTAGGACTAATTGGTTTAAATAGAGATTGATCATATCCTATTTTTACTAATGAAACCTTCTTGATTGATTGTTGAGTGAATTGGAAACATATCTTTTCACTCTATCAAATGTTAATCTTGTTATCAACATCTTAAGATTGCGAAAGTGGTTAAGACATCTTTGATTACGAAAGTACGGAGGTGAAAAGTTGATTACTCGATGAACGATCGTTTATCCTGAAAATAGTCAAGTTAGAGAAATGAAAGGACTAATTGGTTTAAATAGAGATTGATCATATCCTATTTCTACTAGTGAAACCTCCTTGATTGATTGTTAAGTGTATTGGAAACACATCTTTTCAATCTATCAAGTGTTAATCTTGTTATCAACATCTTAAAAAAGTGACAGCGATTAAGACATCTTTGATTACGAAAGTACGGAGGTGAAAAGTTGATTACTCGATAAATATTCATTTTTTCTTTTATATCCATATAAATCAATTCCTATACTTAATTAAATACCTAATTTAATGAACCCGTAATCCCCTAGATTTTATAAATTCCCAACTCATTTTAATTCTATTCATTTTCACTAGTTAAAAATAGTCTAGTATAAAAATAGTTTTCTTAAAACTAGTAGTATTAAAAATAGTTTAGTATAAATAGTCTAGTATAAATAGTCTTAATATAAATAGTCTAGTATAAAAATAGTTTTCTTAAAACTAGTAGTATTAAAAATAGTTTAGTATAAATAGTCTAGTATAAATAGTCTTAATATAAATAGTCTAGTATAAATAGTCTAGTATAAATAGTCTTAATATAAATATTCTAGTATAAATAGTCTTGTTAAAAATAGTCTTATTGAAATAGTCTTATTAAAAATAGTTTAAATTAAATATAGTGCAATTTAATTTAGTTAATATTTAAAAACCCAAAATATCTTTTTTAATATTTTAGTATTTATTTCTCGCAATCTATAACAAAAAAATTATACGAAGCCATGTTGGACAATCCTCGAGAGAAAAGACCTTGGTAGAGCTCACCACAAACTACTTCTACCTCGTATATATTTGCGAGCGACTCAAGAACTCCTATTTTTAGGATAAGTTTTTGGCCGATCAAATTTTGGCGCCGTTGCCGGGGATTGTTTTAGGCCAAATATAATTTTTCTGTCCGGTCAAGTGGCGGATAAAGGTACTCCGTGACTATTAAAGTCGGATTTTTCAGTTTCCCACAACAACTGATATTTGTAAATATTTTATCGTTTTTCATTTTAATTTTTTTTGGTCATGGATGAAACATTGTTTAAAATTGAAAAAAGATTTCTCTTTCTAAGCAAAAATGCAATTTTAAAAATTTACAAGACAAGGCTTGAAAGGATGAGGTTGCTTACGAATAAAAGCATACATTTTGACATAAGATTCATTATCGAAGCCAAAGTAAGAATAGAAGGTGAATTAACAGAAACACCAACTAGATTCTTACCAGGGCTTGGAAAAAGTTCATATGCCAAGAAACGACGAGCAAAGATTCTAGCCGTTTGCTATAAATGTGCTAGATGGAACTGTAATGCAAAATGTCGATCTTTAGGAATTCCATCTACAAACAGAGAAGATAAAATTCGGTTCATTAATGATGGTACGAATAAGGAGAATTTAGATAATATCGAAATTTCTCTTGACACGCATCCTAGTGGACTTGTGTATTACGAATTCAATGTTTGTGGAATAAATTCAAACCAGAATATGAACAACGTCTTGGGAATCGACGTTAAAAGACCTGTTTGCCAATTTGTAAGAAAATTGGATGGGAAGCTTCTCCCACTCATAGAAGGCGTTTAGGCCGCTTTCGAACGTAAAATCGAGGAAGATGTGAGCCACAATCACAACTACCGTACATACGCGTAAGTATCTTTTATTTTTGTCGTGTGGTGAGATTTTACGAATAAAAATGTGATACGCGATAAAAGCTTTCATTATTCTATTGAGTAGTTGAAGCACAATCAAACGCAATCACAAACTTGTTAAACAATTTTTCCTCATCTTTTCTTCTATAAATAACCTTTGTGCTTGTTTCTTTTATTCATCCCTCAAACTTGTACTTTTCTCTTTTTCTCTCTAAATAAAATTCTTTTCAAAAATGGAGTCATCATCTTCCACAAAAAAATTTTACACATGCTGCATTTTTGGTGGATCTAGTTCTGGAAAAGAGGCATGCTTCACTGAAGCAGCCCACGACTTGGGTCGTACCTTAGGAGAAAAATGCATTCATGTAGTTTACGGAGGAGGAAGTCTAGGATTAATGGGACGAGTCACATACGCCTATATAGAAGGAGTAAGAGTATTGGGAGTAATCCCAAAACCTCTTTGAAAGTAAAATCACGGGTCAACTATTGGAGATGAGTTTAGATCGTGAATATGCAAGATCGCATAACTCACATGATAAATAATTGGCGCCTTTATCGCCCTTCCGGTGGTTTTGGCACCCTTGAGGAACTTTTTCATGTGGTTACCAGGCCCGACTAAATGTTCATCAAAACCAATAAGAGTGCTTAATGTCAATGGTTTCTTTGATGGTTTACTGTCTTTCATCGACTACTCTGCGAAAAGGGCTTTATTTAGCGTGCAAAACGAATCATAGTCGTTGCAACAACACCAGAAGAACTAATCAAAAAACTCAATGAATTTGTTCCTCAACCAGATCCAGCTCTAGCTAAAATTGTCTGGGTAGAAGATTTTACAGTGAGAAAACGAAAAGTGGATTCATTCCTCTCCCTTTGATAACCCATGACGGACCTCTTGTATTTTTACTTCCTGTCGTGTGTAATAATCGTGCTAAATGATGGCAGCTTAAGGAGTTTCTTCTTGATCTCTTGACGCGCATCTATTCGCGATTTATGTATTGCTGTAATTTTTATTTCGTGTTTTGCTTTTTTTTTTAAAAAACTTTGATGGCAGCGTAAGGCGACTCTTCGGACTTTCTTGATGCGCATCTAAAAAATTATGTTATACTTACGAGTATATTTTATTTTCTTTTGTGTGTGCCTCGTATATTTATTCTCTTGCAGATTCTAAAAGGCGTTAGGCTCAGACATCAACTTTCTTAACAGGGAGTATTACCTTTTACGCATTGATTTTTATTTTTTATTTTATAAACTGAGGACAGTTTTATTTTCAAGTTTGGGGGTGGTTTGTTTTAGTATTTTGGTGTGTTGTAATTTTGGTGTGGTTTGTTTAATAATTTTGGTGTGTTTTGATTGATTTGGTTATTTGCCTTAATTTTTTTATATATATATTATTTTGATTTGTGAGATTTCTAGATCTCGCCATAACACCAATAAATTAGCTATATACAAGCTTCTAAAATTGTTTTAACCGGTAAAAAATTGTATATTCCAAAATTTTGAGCCTTAATCTCTCTTTCCAAACCTTGTAGTTATCATATAAAATCGAGTCATTCGTTACCTTGAGAAAAGAAGAATCGGTCGGTTGATGAAAAATAGAACCGAAATTTACTTAATTTGTGGAGTTTTTGATTTTTCATGCTTAACTAATAAATGATTTTAAAAATTCTATTCCCTAAAGAAAAGGAGTCATTGGTGAAAAGAGCTACACGTTAGCAAATAACGGTGTGAAAGCTATCACCTAAAAAAATAAATGACGAAAAGGAGAAGTGTTGAGCGACAATTTGCCTAATTTTGGAAGTCTTAAATTTTGCGAAAAATAAAGGACTAACCATTGTTGGTGCGTAGGCTTAGTCTCGAGAAAAATTGGTGAAAAGAGCTACACGTTAGCAAATAACGGTGTGAAAGCTATCACCTTTTTACGAAAGAAAATAATGAGATAGAAATTGTGTTAGTGAAAAGAGCTACACGTTAGCAAATAACGGTGTGAAAGCTATCACTAAAAGGGATGTAGTTTATGAGCAGATTTGAATTAATTAGCAGCTGAATTTCAATACACTCAATTTTGTGAAAATCACAATATTTGATGACGCCGATGAAATTCTTCTTCATATTGAGTCGAAAAATAAACGAGTGATCGAGAGCAACCATCAAAGGGAGTCGTGTGATGTCACGAGTGGGAAAGAAATAATCAACCTTTTGGGTGTAAAACCTTGTATTTTGGAATTACAAAATAAAAACCGTGTTTTAACTTCAAAATCGTTAGTAGATTTATTTTGAATCTTGATTCATTTCTATCTACTGTATAAAGTTGGTTATTGTGTATTAATGGCATTTTGATCTCTTTTTATCTTTATATATAATTATTTTTCTTAAATTTGTGTGTATTATTTTTTATTTTTTATTTTATGTCTTATTTTAATTTTTAATTTTTATTTTGTGTGTAATTAATAAAGAGTCTTGCTCGGGACTAGCAAGAATTTAAGTGTGGGGTATTTGATTAGTGCATAATTGATCTAAAATTCATATACAAAATATTCATTTTTCGGGCATAATTGTCTTGATTTGTGATTAAAAATATATATTTTACGAGATATGTCCAAACATGAGCTAAAAATGGTTATTTCTGACATCGACATGAAGCATCAAAAGGACGGAAAACAAGATCAAATCCAACGACGGGAATTTTTCCGGGACAAGCGACCATACAAAACGACGCAAAATGGACCGTGTTACGCCGGCCGTTTCACATACGGCGCAAAAGAGGCCGTGTCTTGGGCCGTTTCACACGGCCGGCATTTAGCGCCGAATCCTCGCGCGTATTCGGAAGAGACCGAGTCACCACAAAGCGGCGCACAACACGGGGCAACCGGTCGTTTTCATCGTCGTGTTTAAAGAGATGCCATGCAAAATTAGTCCACTTTTGACCAACTTGTGAAATCAACCACAAGATATTTTTTGGTCAAAAATCTGAAAATTCAAAGACATGGGTGAAGTGTGAACAAAGAATTAAAATGATATTACAATAGATATTTTGAATTAAATAATCAATTGTATTCTTGAAAATCACCTATAAAAGGGCATCTTCACCCATTGCAAAATCACCCACATTCTTACCAAGAAATCCTCAACTTCTTGCTAAGAAATACTCCTTTCCTTTAGCAATATATTTTCCTTAGAACTTTCAATTTTAGTTTGTATTTTATTTTTGGTTTGAAGTTTTTCTTTCATTTAGTTTGTAATTGAAAAGTGCTTGATCAATAAGCACTTAGTATTTTACTTTCAAAATTTTGTAAGCTTGTAACCTTTAAACAAGTTTGAAGTTATATTTTGAAGTTTGTTTCTTGCACTTTGATTCATCATATTCAAGTAAGTTTTATCTATTGTCATTAAGTTCTAGTAATTAAAAGTTTCTATATATATATATTATATATATATCAATTATTTCTATTATAATTTTAGTATGTATAAACAAATGAGTAACTAATATTTCTTCCTAGGGAAGGGGATTTCTATTAGGTTATATATTGAGTATTTGATTGATTTAAACTATTTTTAGGACTAATTGGTTTAAATAGAGATTGATCATATCCTATTTTTACTAATGAAACCTTCTTGATTGATTGTTGAGTGAATTGGAAACATATCTTTTCAATCTATCAAATGTTAATCTTGTTATCAACATCTTAAGATTGCGAAAGTGGTTAAGACATCTTTGATTACGAAAGTACGGAGGTGAAAAGTTGATTACTCGATGAACGATCGTTTATCCTGAAAATAGTCAAGTTAGAGAAATGAAAGGACTAATTGGTTTAAATAGAGATTGATCATATCCTATTTCTAATAGTGAAACCTCCTTGATTGATTGTTAAGTGTATTGGAAACACATCTTTTCAATCTATCAAGTGTTAATCTTGTTATCAACATCTTAAAAAAGTGACAGCGATTAAGACATCTTTGATTACGAAAGTACGGAGGTGAAAAGTTGATTACTCGATAAATATTCATTTTTTCTTTTATATCCATATAAATCAATTCCTATACTTAATTAAATACCTAATTTAATGAACCCGTAATCCCCTAGATTTTATAAATTCCCAACTCATTTTAATTCTATTCATTTTCACTAGTTAAAAATAGTCTAGTATAAAAATAGTTTTCTTAAAACTAGTAGTATTAAAAATAGTTTAGTATAAATAGTCTAGTATAAATAGTCTTAATATAAATAGTCTAGTATAAAAATAGTTTTCTTAAAACTAGTAGTATTAAAAATAGTTTAGTATAAATAGTCTTAATATAAATAGTCTAGTATAAATAGTCTAGTATAAATAGTCTTAATATAAATATTATAGTATAAATAGTCTTGTTAAAAATAGTCTTATTAAAATAGTCTTATTAAAAATAGTTTAAATTAAATATAGTGCAATTTAATTTAGTTAATATTTAAAAACTCAAAAATATCTTTTTTAATATTTTAGTATTTATTTCTCGCAATCTATAACAAAAAAATTATACGAAGCCCTGTTGGACAATCCTCGAGAGAAAAGACCTTGGTAGAACTCACCATAAACTACTTCTACCTCGTATATATTTGCGAGCGACTCAAGAACTCCTATTTTTAGGATAAGTTTTTGGCCGATCAGTCATTCAGCCATGTTTAGACATCTCACGAAGGACATCCCCCCAACCTATGCGATCTTCCGCGCTAAGGCTGTCGACTTCCTGGCCAGGCAAAGGCTACTCACCCTCCGCCTAGGCGAGGGAACGCCACCTCCTGTCCGATAGACGGCGATCGCCAAAACGAAAAAGAAGATCGCCAAGCCATCCGGAAACCACAAGGCCAACGAGGATATGGAATCCCATCTCCTCCACACGTTCAATCAAACTCCGGCCCACATTTTCCACGCCATCAAGGGGTGCCAACCGCTAAACAAGCCAAAGCCGATAAGGGACCATAGTCATCTGGACCACAATCGATATTGTGCCTACCACAAGAGTCCCGGCCACGACACCAACCAATGCCGCGACCTCCTCAAACAGCTCTGGAGATTGTTCGAGGAGGGCAAGTTGGACGGTTTATTGGCTTAGCCGGAGCCCCACCAATCTCCCAACACGGTCGCCCGAGTCGAACGCGAACAGGCCGGAAAGCTCATACAAGTCGACCCCTCGATCAACCTCGGCGACCGTATCTACATGCTTCAATCAATAGAAGGGAACTTCGGACGTCTCTCCCCGTTTTCCCGCCTCATCAAACCAAAGGCTACTGCCTGAGCTAACGTTTCAAGAAAGAGGATGACTCGCTCGCCCTCTAAAGTTCGTCATCAACATGATGGACCTAGGCAGCGATCGCCTCCCCTGGCACAACGTATACCGTCAAGGATTGTCATATAACATGATGGTCCGAGGTAGAAGAGTGCCGCCATGGTCGCGAAAATCGATTGAACCAATGATCCATCCATGCAAGGTCCCTTTGGTCTCCGATTGCTCGCCCTTCGTTTAAATACGAGGCGGGCGTAGCCGAAGGTCTCTCCAAAGCAAACCGGAGGACTCGCTCGCCATCTACAATTCATCATCTAACATGATGGACTTGTAATATCCGGATTTATTACGTTGTATTTCATCTGTATTCAACCCTGTATTATTCGGATTGATGATTTTGATTATTGGAGTATGATATTTCGTGCATTGATATCATTGTATATAAGTATAGAAACATGCAAAATTGCTCAAACAACCTCGTGATAGCGCACGCTAAGAATGTATCTTAACGTGCGCTATCGGGCCATTATTAGCGCACGCTATGCAGGTATGAGTAACGTGCGCTAAGGACTCAATTATTGAGCGGGACAGCTAGCTCATGCGCCAGCGGGACATGGGTCCAGATAAGATTCCCGCTGACGCACCCGGACAAATTTTGAAGCCAACCATTATTAGCGCACGCTAAGGGATGCTTAGTAGCGTGCACTAACTTGTCAATAATGCAGAATATTATAAATGGGACAACAACCGCTTGGGCTTTCATTTCCTTCGTCTATACTTCATCTTTGAGAGTCCAGAGAGCAATTGTAATATCCGCAATTTCGGATTTCCGGTAATTTTCATTTTTCGGCGGAGGTCCGTTTCGACGACTCGCTTTTGACCGTTTCGTCATTCTGAGAATATTTAATTCTACACTTTTTGTCATCCGAGTTCGTTTCGGTATCGTTTTGTTGAGTTTCGTGTTCTTAAATGACTTTTCCGCACATGAGTTCGATTCTCGCGAATCTCGTCCGAAACTGTTGTTTCGAGTTTCTCGGAAGTCCATTTAATGTTATTATTCATGTTGCAAGCTTCGGTTTGGTTATTCGATCATGTATCGTGATTTTGGGGCGTTTTGGGCCATTTTCGTAATTTCCCAAAGTTTGGGGTAATTACTTTCCGTTGTCAATTTCGAGCCTTGGTAGTCGGAATCGTGTGTTCTATTAGTGCTCGGATTCGTATTTTCGAGTACTTCGTAACCGTATCTTCGATTCGTACTCGAGTTCGGGTTTCGGGGTCGTTCGGGCCGTCGGAGTTGGTCCCGCCGAGTCATGGCCGGGCATCTGGGGCAGGCGGCCACGGCCGAGTAACGCACGGTAGTGACCGCGGCTAAATGCGTAAGGCGATTACGTCGTAAGGCCTGGCGATTACGTGCGTAACGATGCGGCATTTCGGCGAGACTTGGCCATGGCGATTCGTGCGTAAGGGCGGCCGATTCGTACGTAAGCGTCCGTGATGTCCTGCTATTTAAGGCTGGACCGAGTCATATCCGGCATTTTCCACTTTTCTTCGTTCCTTCCTCGAAATTACACCATAGATCGATGGTTTTGAGTATAATCAACTAATATAAACATGTTTTGGAACAAGGAATCATGGATTAACATAATCTTCCACCGGATCGAAGGTAAGAACACCTAAACTTTTGGTTTTGGATGTTCTTGGGGTTTCTTGGTGTTTTGGCGATTTTCTTTGTTTTGATTCAGATTTGATGAAACTGGATTGTAAACTCGTAATCATTCAATACCCTTGAAGTTTTGTGGAACGGATTTGAGTATTTCTTTGAATAATCGATTGAATTGGACTACGCCTTCAAAGTGTCCGATAAAATGCTTCAATGGGTAGAACTTGGGAAGTTCCATACGTTTTCGTAGAATTGTGATTGAATTGATATCGTTGTGACTTAGGAACGAATTCTTGTGAAGAACTCGAGTCGGAACCCTTCCGTTCGTTGCCTTCTTTGGGGTTCGAGCTTCCCGGTCGAACCGTGTTCTTCGGAGCGTTTGGTAGCGGTTATTAAGGCAAGTATCTTATTATACGACTTGTATCTTGTGACTAGTAATTACGTATGATATGTATGACGATTTTGCTTGCCTCCGTAAATATGTTCCGTTGGAGTTGGTTGTGTTTTACGAAATTTGAAGGCTTTGTGATAATAGTGATATATTGGTATACGTGTTAGGCGTTGTGCCATTTGTGCAGGATTGAGATGTACATATGAGATGGTTGTACACATGGTTGTTCAATGTATTGTGTACCGAATGTGTGTTATGTTGGTTAAGAGTCGTTGTGATGATCGTGATGTTTGTGTTGTTTTGGTTTACATACTTGATTGTACATTTCGGTGTAATGTGGAATGGCTTGACATTTAATGATTATGAATAGTGTCGTGTCGATGTGTGTGTGTTCGGGTAGGGTCAGCGAGGCCTGCGGAGTTCGGTACATGATGTGTACGAACAAAGTGTGTGATCCAGGTAGGGTCCAGCGAGGCCTCCGGAGTCGGTACATGACGTGTACGGACAAGGTGTGTGATCCGGGTAGGGTGCAGCGAGGCCTGCGGAGTTCGGTACATGATGTGTACGAACGATGTTGTGGCCGGGTAGGGTCCGTTGAGGCCTCGGAGTTCGGTACATGATGTGTACGAGCAGTGTGTGTGTGGCCGGGTAGTGGTCCGTTGAGGCCTCGGAGTTCGGTACATGATGTGTACGAGCAGTATGTGTGGTCGGGTAAGGTCCGTCGAGGCCTCGGAGTTCGGTACATGATGTGTACGAACAATGATCGTGTAGATGATTGTTCGGGTAACATTTTAAATATGGATCTCGGACTCATAATGATATATTATTTAGTATGCTTTGAAACGAGAATCGGGCTAAGGCCCTAATGTTTACGAAAAGGTTTTGTAAATTGGGACTCGAGGTCCAAAAGAATTTACTTTAAAAATCCCGAGATGATGTGTTCCTTTTCAAATATCTCTTACTTGAGTTCGAAATTCTAAAACTTCTAGGAACATTTTGATAATTGATTTGCGTATTAAATTCGTAGTTGCTATTTGCTTGTTACATTTCGTATGGTTTGATACTTGCACTAGTAAAACAGTGGAGTTTTACTAACCCCAGTATTCGGGGGTGGATGTCTGATACTGCGTCCGGTACATGCAGTTCGGGAGCGATCACAGGATTGGCACAAGGGATGACGAGTGCGATACTAATCAAGAGTTGAGAGTTGGTAGAGTTTAGTTGTATTGTTAGAGTTGATTCGAGTCTTCCTTGTATTGTATTTCACCCATGTATGGGTAATGTTGTTAGTCGATCTGTTGATAGAGTTGTGTGACCTCATCGGTCTGTGTGTTTATGTGTAAGTGACCTTAGCAGTGTATTATTATATTGTTTGACCACTGGCCGGCAAGCATTTGGTTGTTTATGGATGTTTAGCTTTGGTAGATCCTTGCGGAAAGGGTTTACGGCGTGTAATATTCCCATACGGTTTTGGGGTGTTACATTTATGGTATCGGAGCTTAGGTTGCGGAAACCTAGAGGTGTCGGGTCGAGTCGAGTTGTGATTTGTTGAGTAATGTGTTGTCTTGTCGCTCGAGCCGTCGGGTGACAAGTTGAGTTGTGCGTAGTCACAACGTTGGATATGTTGTCGGATGAGATTAGTATCGTGGCGGCCGTCGTCTCCGTGCGGCTTTGTGGACGTAAGTCTCCTCTTTTATGCATAATATCCGTGTTCATGATTTCATTTAGGTGTGATATTTGTGGTGCATAATTTTATTTACACGGTGTTGTGTAATGAAGTTTTATTCGATACTTGGATATCCGTACGTGTATAGAACTAGATGTATTGATGTTTGGCCCTTGAACCACCATGTGGGTTGGTATGGTGTGAAAGTTGTGAACCTTGATGGGTTTTACGGTAGAGTTTGTGGGAAACTCCGATGAATGATTTTGTTGTGTGTTTAAACTTGATGCCATGAGATGTATGTGATTGAATTGGCGACCACTTTGCCATTTGGGCATGTGGTTTTAATATCGACTATTTTGGATTGTTGTAATTATACCGCTACGGGTAGCTTTGAAAACGTTTTCCTTAAAGACTACCGATTTGAGCATTTTTGTGGAAATCAAAATTTTTGGAAAAATCTTGTTTTGCATAACGACCTAATTTTGAATTTAAATGTTATGTGTTTGTGTGTTGGGGCTACTATGACAATTCTGCAGATCTGCAGCTAGATGTTATGGCCTTAAGATGTTTTCCATTACGGCCGTAAGCTCAGAGTTGTTACGTCCTTAAACTGCATGTTGTTACGGCCGTAAACTTTTTAATTAAACGGTAGAAATTTGTTATTACAGTTGTACCCGTGCCCCTTGATTATTTAATCTCTGTTGATATATCAGTGATGGATGGCGTGGTAACATGTTGTTACCCCGTATAACGCTAGCAAAGATAATGATATATTGATAAGGTCATTTTGACGATATCGTCTAGCGAAAAGATTGAAGCCTCGATGTGTTGTTTTGCAAATAGCTTCAATCAAAACAGTTTGATAATGAGGTACATGGTTTTAATTAAACGACCGAGGTATTATAAGTGTTTTCAAAAATTTCATTTCACCAATTCCTTTTTTCAAACTTGAGAATTTAAAATTTTATCATTTGAATAATACCGGAAACATTTTATTTTTGTTGTTAGTGTTTGACCCTGCGATACGTGTGTGGTTTTGACCGTGTTTGATTTTGTAAAATCCAAACATCTCTGTTGATGTATTGTGTGGATTATTTTTTTAATGAAGTTCTAAAATTACGGTGTTAGTTCGTCACTTGTGTGATGACTTGGAGTTGATGTTTTAACGTCTTTGCTATTTATTGTCTTATCTTGACGTTGTGATATTTGTTTGGATGTGTTATTCTTATTGGTCGTCCATCCAGTATGCCGAGAGGCCGTGGCGAGGACGTGGTCGTAGTCGTGGTCGTGATCGGCAGCAATCATCCGAGGTAATGTTGATATTGACGCCGCCACCATCCTTCGTCGGTGGCCGGTTGCATATGAATCGGGCCGTGCACCGAGACGGGATTCGGATGAAGATAACGGAGTGATAAGTGGTTACGAGATGTGATGAGAATGCACCCGTTTTGTAGGTTCTTCGGACTCGTTAATTTGGGAGAATTGGCTCTTCCATTGGGAGAACATTTGATCTTTGTAGCTTGCCCCGATGAGAGAAGAGTGCCTATTGCTCAATACCTACTCGACAGGGAAGGCTGCAGTGGTGGGAGGCCGTAGCGCCTAGTGATCGTATCGCTACTTGGACTGAATTCAAAGCGCCATGGAGGCCGAGTATTGTCCGCCGCTGTTAAAGAGCGTAGGATTGTCGAGTTTTTCTCGGCTACGCCCGAGACGTGTCGATATCCCAGCGATAGTCGATTATAATCGGCAATTGTGTTATGTTCGGATCGTGAAAAGTGAGGCAGATAAGGTTCGTTATTTCGATATGCGTATGAAACCTCGATTCGGCAGTGTATGGCTCCTTTTATGTGTACAATCTTGAAGGACTATCGGGATCGAGCCTTGGCGTTTGAGATGGCTATAATGTCTACCGAGTCCGTATCGGTAGCGAAAAAGCGAAGATTTCGATGACGACGGAAGTAAGGGAATTGGGATTCCCACACCTCAACCTCGTATCAGCCGAGTATGGGACCTTCTCGGTCGGGTTAGAGAACCCAAAAGACCCAAGTCGGTGTCTTTGAGTTCGTAATGCTCCTAGGTGTTTCAACCGTAACGTTCTAGGCCATGAACGCGCGCATTGTAAGAAACCGCCGTGACTTGTTATAATTGTGGACACGAGGGGCATCGAGTTCAAGATCGCGATATTATTGCCGAGATGATAAGGGACCGGAATTCTATTCCTACTTAGGAGGGCCGGTGATGTCTAGTGGTGGTGTTTTGGTACTCGCTACACGGATTGTTTCGCGTGTAGAGATGTTTTTGTGACGCTTTTACATTTGGAACTTGTTTATTGATATTTATTTTTGTGTAAGTTCCGTTTAGTTGTTGAACCTACGGAGGCGTGTCGGTGGACCACGAGGTCATGAGCATGGTATTTTATTTTGTGTCGTTATATTTTGTTTCGTATCCTTTGTGATAACCTTAGTTTAAGTTTCGGACGAAACTTATTTTTTTATGATAGAATGTAATATCCGGTATTCTCATTTTCTTATCTTGAATTGTTTGTGTTATGACGTCGGACATTTTCTTGTTGATGAGAATCGGAATGATTTCTATCGTAATACTCTATTTGTTTCTATCGCATAGCCGTTTTAATCGGGTGCGACTTGTTGTCACGTACATTTCCTTGATTAAATGTGTGCATATGATGTGGTATGTGATGCGTCGTTAATTGATCGTTATTGTTTTGAATCATTGCCGGTGGCGTTGTTATGGTAAATCGTGTGGCGTGTTGTCACGCTGTATATTCTTCGCGTTGCTTGTAACGTTTCGCCAATGGACGAAATTCTGGCGTTTCTTGTGTATCTTGTTGAGTTTTCTGTCGGGATATTGCCTCTCCTACTTGTTTTAAGTTTCGGACGAAACTTCTTTTAAGGAGGGTAGAATGTAATATCCGCAATTTGATTCCGGTAATTTTCATTTTCGGCGGAGGTCCGTTTGACGACTCGCTTTTGACCGTTTCGTCATTCGAGAATATTTAATTCTACACTTTTTGTCATCCGAGTTCGTTTCGGTATCGTTTTGTTGAGTTTCGTGTTCTTAAATGACTTTTCCGCACATGAGTTCGATTCTCGCGAATCTCGTCCAAGCTGTTGTTTGAGTTTCTAAGTCCATTTAATGTTATTATTCATGTTGCAAGCTTCGGTTTGGTTATTCGATCATGTATCGTGATTTTGGGCGTTTTGGGCCATTTCGTAATTTCCCAAAGTTTGGGGTAATTACTTTCCGTTGTCGAATTTCGAGCCTTGGGTAGTCGGAATCGTGTGTTCTATTAGTGCTCGGATTCGTATTTTGAGTACTTCGTAACCGTATCTTGATTCGTACTCGAGTTCGGGTTTGGGTCGTTCGGGCCGTCGGAGTTGGTCCGGCCGAGTCATGGCCGGCATCTTTGGGCCAGGCCACCTGCCGAGTAACGTCTGGTAGTGACCGGCCTACGTACGTAAGGCGATTACGCACGTAAGGCCCTGGCGATTCACGTAACGATGCCGCATTTCGGCGAGACTTCGCCATGGCCGATTACGTGCGTAAGGGCCCGGCGATTACGTACGTAAGCGTCCGGCGATGTCCGGCTATTTAAGGCCTGGACCGAGTCATATCCGGCATTTTCCACTTTTCTTCGTTCCTTCGCGATTTTCACCATAGATCGATGGTTTTGAGTAGAATCAACTTATATAAACATGTTTTGGAAGTTGGAATCATGGATTAACATCATCTTCCACCCGGATCGAAGGTAAGAACACCTAAACTTTTGGTTTTGGATGTTCTTGGGGTTTCTTGGTGTTTTGGCGATTTTCTTTGTTTTGATTCAGATTTGATGAAACTTGATTGTAAACTCGTAATCATTCAATACCCTTGAAGTTTTGTGGAACGGATTTGAGTATTTCTTTGAATAATCGATTGAATTGGACTACGCCTTCAAAGTGTCCGATAAAATGCTTCAATGGGTAGAACTTGGGAAGTTCCATACGTTTTCGTAGAATTGTGATTGAATTGATATCGTTGTGACTTAGGAGCGAATTCTTGTGAAGAACTCGAGTCGGAACCCTTCCGTTCGTTGCCTTCTTTGGGGTTCGAGCTTCCCGGTCGAACCGTGTTCTTCGGAGCGTTTGGTAGCGGTTATTAAGGCAAGTATCTTATTATACGACTTGTATCTTGTGACTAGTAATTACGTATGATATGTATGACGATTTTGCTTGCCTCCGTAAATATGTTCCGTTGGAGTTGGTTGTGTTTTACGAAATTTGAAGGCTTTGTGATAATAGTGATATATTGGTATACGTGTTAGGCGTTGTGCCATTTGTGCGGGATTGAGATGTACATATGAGATGGTTGTACACATGGTTGTTCAATGTATTGTGTCGAATGTGTGTTATGTTGGTTAAGAGTCGTTGTGATGATCGTGATGTTTGTGTTGTTTTGGTTTACATACTTGATTGTACATTTCGGTGTAATGTGGAATGGCTAGACAATTAATGATTATGAATAGTGTCGTGTCGATGTGTGTGTGTTCGGGTAGGGTCCGACGAGGCCTGCGGAGTTCGGTACATGATGTGTACGAACAAAGTGTGTGATCCAGGTAGGGTCAGCGAGGCCTGCGGAGTCCGGTACATGACGTGTACGGACAAGGTGTGTGATCCGGTAGGGTGCGACGAGGCCTCTGGAGTTCGGTACATGATGTGTACGAACGATGTTGTGGCGGGTAGGGTCGTTGAGGCCTCGGAGTTCGGTACATGATGTGTACGAATAGTGTGTGTGGCGGGTAGGGTCCGTTGAGGCCTCGGAGTTCGGTACATGATGTGTACGAGCAGTATGTGTGGTCGGGTAAGGTCCGTCGAGGCCTCGGAGTTCGGTACATGATGTGTACGAACAATGATCGTGTAGCATGATTGTGGGTAACATTTTAAATATGGATCTCGGACTCATAATGATATATTATTTAGTATGCTTTGAAACGAGAATCGGGCTAAGGCCCTAATGTTTACGAAAAGGTTTTGTAAATTGGGACTCGAGGTCCAAAAGAATTTACCTTTAAAAATCCCGAGATGATGTGTTCCTTTTCAAATATCTCTTACTTGAGTTCGAAATTCTAAAACTTCTGGAACATTTTGATAATTGATTTGCGTATTAAATTCGTAGTTGCTATTTGCTTGTTAAATTTCGTATGGTTTGATACTTGCACTAGTAAAACAGTGGAGTTTACTAACCCCGAGTATTCGGGGGTGGATGTCTGCTCTGCGTCCGGTACATGCGAGTTCGGGAGCGATCACAGATTGGCACAAGGGGATGACGAGTGCGATACTAATCAAGAGTTTAGAGTTGGTAGAGTTTAATTGTATTTTTAGAGTTGATTCGGTCTTCATTTGTATTGTATTTCGACCCCTGTATGGGTAATGTTGTTAGTCAGTCCTGTTGATAGAGTTGTGTGACCTCATCGGTCTGTGTGTTTATGTGTAAGTGACCTTAACGGTCTGTATTATTATATTGTTTGACCCTGGCCGGGCAAGCATTTGGTTGTTTATGGATGTTTAGCCTGGTAGATCCTTGCGGAAAGGGTTTACGGCGTGTAATATTCCCATACGGTTTTGGGGGTGTTACAGCAATAATCTCCCTTCTAAACACTTAGAACATGTATGAGTGATCATTGAATGATTGAGTATCACTTGTGAGTGATCATTGAAGAGAAGTAACACCTTGGAGGGGCACATAACCAACCGAAGTCGGATTACACCTTGTGGTTCAGTGATTTCGGCATATTAAGGTATGTTCAACCTATCACCAGTCTTAGATTTGTATTTCCAATGGATATGATGATCATGTTAACGAGATATTGAATTTCATTAGTGAATTATTTCAACAACATCATGTTTAGAAGATTGGGATGTCTACAATTACGATATTATTGTTGGAACCTTGAAGTTGGAATCCTAGTACCTCAAATGATGAGAGAAATATTCGGAAGTTAACAATCCGTATGATTTATGTTATCTTTGTGATCATGATTTGGAAAAGATGTTATAAGAACTTAAAGGAAGAATCATCTTAGGAAATATTCTTTCGTATAAGTCGGAATTGTTAGTTCACCTCAAGATGAAGTCTGAATATGCATAATGATAGTAGCATCTGATACATCAACCGGAGATCACCAACTTTGCATGAGAATTGTAATCAAGATGGATTATGGTGTCATGATGATTATACGTATATTTGCATCTTGAAGTTGATATCATCCTGGAGATCATTCATAAGAGTAAGAACTTGGTATTCATGGAAGTAACATAAATTATCACGAAGGATTTCATTGTTTCGTTCATGGCAAGAACGATTCTTGCTCGCCATAAAGCGCCATGCAGTAATAGCGCACGCTATGCTATGCAGTTTAACGTGCGCTATCGAGCACTCGTTAGCGTGCGCTACGTTTGGTATGTAACGTACGCTAGACCATCAGACGAGTCAGTTGGCTGGTCAGTGAAGTACTGACCATGCATCGTTAGCGTGCGCTAGGCTTTGTTGTTTGCGTGCGCTATCGGGCAGACTTAACGCACGCTACACAGAGTACTTAGCGTGCGCTAAGCGATTCGAGCGGTGTATTTTATGAATTTTTGGCCATGAATCGAATTGTTAAACATCCATACGACGTGAGATAAATCCTATATTATTTCTTTTGTTAAGGTTTGGTCTCGTTACGTGATTGATTGAGGAGGACGATCGTCAAGTGTTCATTTCCGTGGAAGTGTTGTTATTGTCTTCAAATCGAGGCAAGTACTGTTGTGTCAAGAATTAACACCTTCCGACTGGCGATCGCCTCGGAGGTCGGGCGACCGAGTCACTGCCGATCGGCTAAGGCTGATCTGCCGACCAGCGACCAGGCGATCGAGCCTTATCCCAGCGGACATGCTAGACTGGCCAACCGAAGGCCCCAGGACAAGTCCCGGTATCGAGCGATCAAACTCAGATACGATCGCCTCTCGGTACTCGGCGACCGACCCCTGGCGATCTACTAATGGACGATCCCCTCTCGGTACTCGGCCGGCCAAACTCACGGCGACCGACAAGCGGGCGATCCTCTCTCGGCATCTTGCCGACCTACCCTTGAGACCGACCATTGCCGACCTTCATCCGGTGGCCAATGGCGACCTCGATGATCGGCTAGAGGCAGCGCCTCATGTCGATCTCCACCGATGGCCATCCGGTCGGCGAAGACCGAGACTCAAGGCCGACACCACGTGCAAGATGCGGGACAAGATCCGCGAATCACGGGCCATTGACCACGGTCCGAGATTCTCTCCACTAGCCGACAAGCGCGAAAGCTTGTCGGTAGGGCCGCATGTTGGCCGATTCGGACGCGTGTTGGCTCCTTATTGACCGCCAGTGTGCCCGGCCTCTTCCTTGGACTTTAGCCCGACAATGACATCTTTCTTGGACTTTAGCCCGGCCCAGAGATCGCCCCATTATAATATTGGCCGTGAGCGATCGGCAGATTATTATAATGGCCGGCAGCGATCGGCCACTAAAGGACAGGACATTTGTCCCTATATAAGCAAGGCACCTGCACTTGGACACTTCCTCTGCAAATATCGCAATTTGAGCACACAATACTGAAACATTATACTGCACTTTGGCTAATCTCCAACTCTTGGCAACGGCTATCATTTGGTCTTACTTCTCGGCCTATCTCCTCGAGCGATTATCGGCGGGACGAAGAACACCAAGCTTTGCTCAAGAGCCGGATTAACGAGTCTTTTTACACTCATTGTATTTAGATTTCTCTCATTAATTCTTGTATCCACGAATATTTGTATTAATAACATCTCGCGAGAGCATTCAAGCCGGGCCTAACAAACCCGACAAATCTTGTATTATTTATCTACTCTCGGAAGTGCTCCCGCAATTGTTGTTTGTTGTCCGTCTTCCACAGTATTAATCTTCGGATAAATATTTTGGGCAACAACAATTGGCGCTAGAAGGAGGGCATCCAACCTCGAATTTTTACACCTACCGTCCCGAAGAACACTCACTGTTCTCGGGCGTATACTTGAAGTGACACTCACCGCACTTCAAAGAAATCCTTGAGAAAACATGTCTTAGCCTCCGCGTCGAAGAAAGCGGCCGGCCGGCGGACCCTGTTCCGTCCCGGTCAGCGCGGCCGATGGTGGAAGGTAGCCGCCATGATCGAGACGCTCGATCCGTCCGGGGCGGCGGCCGAGCCTCTCGCTCGATCAGTTCCGAACCAATGAACAGATCGAAGAGGCCATAGCCGTCCTTCAAGAGCGACGGAGTGCTCTCGACGCGCCTCCTGCTATCACCCCCTCGGTCTCCCGCCGGAAGTCCAAGCGGAAGCTCAAGGCATTGCTGGCCGAGCGATCGCCAGGAGGCTCTCGCCCGCAAGAAGATGTGCTCGGCAGCCGGGGCACCTCTGTCTTCGATCGCCTGGGCAGCGACCCGACCTGGCGACCGGGGCAGTCCGGCCCCAGCTATGAGACGACGGAATTTGAGTCCGTCACCAGGAGCTCGGCCTACCCGGCTCCCACAAGGCGATCCAGCCGCCTGGTTCCAGCTCGCCAAATTCCCGAGGTCGGCAGCAGTGGAGTCCGGAGGTCGGTACACGATCGCCTCGGCCCCCGCTCCCAAAGCCGATCCGCAAGCAGCCGAGCCGCGGCGATTGCCGCAATGCAACGTCAGATCGACGACGTGAAGGCGCTCCTGCAATCCGGGTCGGGCGCCCTGAAGACGATCGCCGCGCCAAGCGAGCCACTCGCGATCGACATCGAGCTCGCCCCGGTGCAGCACAAATTCGTTCCTCCTCAGACACCCGTGTACCTGGGGCGATCGGACCCCCAAACACACCTGCACAAGTTCAACATCTACATGACCGGGTGTGGGGCATCAGACGCGACCAGGTGCCGAATGTTCCCTCTGACACTAGACGACCTCGCCCACCGGTGGTACACCTCATTGCCACCTCGGTCCATTGGCTCCTTTAACGAGCTGGCGCACGTCTTCACAGAATATTTCGCCACCAGGGTCGCCCGGCCAGAAGGTCGCCATCGCATGATGCAAATCAGGCAGGGAGAAGAAGAGTCCGACTCGGACTACATCGACCGGGTAGACGTGATCATCCTCAATGGCGAGCCCGTAAGCGATGAGACCGCCTCTCGCGGTCTAGGAGGTTTTCGGGCTTCGCCTATGTTCAGGCATCTCACGAAGACCCCGCCGACGACCTACGCAGCCTTAGGGCTAGAGCCGCGAATTTCTGTCTGTGGCAAAGGCTTCTTCTCGGCTAGGAGTAGAGCGATCGGCGCCGTCTGGCGACCTCCGGTCTCGGCCCGGCGGCGACCTCGATCTCGGCCCGATCGCTACTACCCGGCGAGGCGGAGGACTCGATCCTCGCCTCTGATCCATTTTAAATGAGGACTAGCTCGGTCGATCGCCAATATCGACCTACGAATAAAGCGATCGAGTGCGGCGGCGATCGCCGGCCTTCCGGCGATTGCCGATCATCACGCTACATCATCGGCAACGGTGGACACGATCGCCATCTGATCCGGCATATAACATGACGGACTAAGGCATAAGATCGCCTCCACCGCGCATCATAAAGCCATGGTCTGGCGGTCGATGGAACGGGCCGCCCGGCCATGCAAGGTCCCTTTCGGCCGAGATCGCCCGCCCTTCGTTTAAATACGAGGCCGGCGTAGTCCGAGGGCTCTCCAACAATAATCGGTGGACACATGCCACAACCCCGTCTCAACGTACACCGTCGAGGTCGGCCATCTCCATGGTGGCCGAGGTGGGCAGAGCTAACAAGCGCGGGCGTGGAGTTGATTCATCCGACGCTTTGCCCGCAAGGACTCCTCTAGAGACCGAGACCGCACGCCCTTCGTTTAAATACGAGGCGGCGCGGCTATGAGAGGACCCTCATAATAAAGTGAGTCACGGGACACTCAATGTCTTCGCGCACCAAGACACGGTCATGGAGTCGGTCCATCGATCTCCGCGACTGTGCACGATTCCTCAAACAAAGCGAAACCACCAAAGTTTCCATGGGGGATCGGCCAATGTTGTTTTTGCAGGTACAAGACCGAAAGATAGCTACGCCAATCGACCATGATAGCCCAAGTCCAAGTCCTAAGTCAGCTCAGGTCGCCCGTCCTCATCCAGACACGATCACCAGCAAGAACCACCTCGCCCCATGTCTTCAACATAGGAGCAAGCTGGGGGGCAATTGTTGTGTCAAGAATTAACACCTTCCGACTGGCGATCGCTTCGGAGGTCGGGCGACCGAGTCACTGCCGATCGGCTAAGGCTGATCTGCCGACCAGCGACCAGGCGATCGAGCCTTATCCCAGCGGACATGCTAGACTGGCCAACCGAAGGCCCCAGGACAAGTCCCGGTATCGAGCGATCAAACTCAGATACGATCGCCTCTCGGTACTCGGCGACCGACCCCTGGCGATCTACTAATGGACGATCCCCTCTCGGTACTCAGCGACCGACTCCTGGCGACCGACAAGCGGGCGATCCTCTCTCGGCATCTTGCCGACCTACCCTTGGAGACCGACCATTGCCGACCTTCATCCACTGGCCGATGGCGACCTCTGATGATCAGCTAGAGACGACCACCTCATGTCGATCTCCACCGATGGCCATCCAGTCGGCGAAGACCGAGCCTCAAGACTGACACCACGTGCAAGATCCGGGACAAGATCCGCGAATCACGGGCCATTGACCACAGTCTGACAGATTCTCTCCACCAGCCGAAAAGCCGCCGAAAGCTTGTCAGTAGGGCCGCATGTTGACTGATTCCGGACGCGTGTTGGCTCCTTATTGGACCGCCCAGCTGTGCCAGCCTCTTCCTTGGACTTTAGCCCGACAGCCAGCATCTTTCTTGGACTTTAGCCCGACAGCCCAGGAGATCGCCCCATTATAATATTGACCGGCAGGCGATCGGCAGATTATTATAATGGCCGGCAGGCGATCGGCCACTAAAGGACAGGACCCGGCTGTCCCTATATAAGCAAGGCACCCTGCACTTGGACACTTCCTCTGCAAATATCGCAATTTGAGCACACAATACAGAAACATTATACAGCACTTTGGCTAATCTCCAACTCTTGGCAACGGCTATCATTCGGTCTTACTTCTCCCGGCCTATCTCCTCGAGCAGATTATCGGCGGGGACGAAGAACACCAAGCTTCGCTCAAGAGCCGGATTAACAGAGTCTTTTTACACTCATTGTATTTAGATTTCTCTCATTAATACTTGTATCCACGAATATTTGTATTAATAACATCTCGCGAGAGCATTCAAGCCCGATCCTAACAAACCCGGCAAATCTTGTATTATTTATCTACTCTCGGAAGTGCTCCCGCAATTGTTGTTTGTTGTCCGTCTTCCAGCAGTATTAATCTTCGGATAAATATTTTGGGCAACAACAAGTACCTTAATTGTTTTACGTATTGTTGTTATACATATTGTCGTGCATGTATGTCGTTATTGTATGTCCACCTCGTGTTGGTCCGACGGGATCATCGGGGGATTTATGCTAGCGTGCGCTGGATCATCGGACGGGTTTTTCCACCACGGGTTGGTCTGACGGGATCATCGTGGGTTCTAGGCAGTGAACGCTGGATCGATGGAATTACCATGTGTATTATCAGTTGTGTATGTTATGTTTGAGTTTCTCGTAGGAGAAGACTCGCTGGTATTTTGTCGTTTACGTTATTATTATTCTTCGTGAGATATGAATAATATGCTCTGGTACTTGTACTAGCATCGTTGTGCTAACCCCTTCGGGGGTGAACATTTTGTTTGTGTTCAGGATCCAGGAGAGCGGGGAAACAACCACTGGAACTGTATGATGACGAGGGTGCAGAGTGATGTCCCGACCGGGTTTATTTATCTGTTGTTTATTCGTTATTTCAATAAGTACTCGAGTACGAAGTCGTTTGTGATGATTTGAATTTGGTGATGTATTATTGAGTTATGTTGAACAATTGTACTATTTCGTATTTGGTCGGGCGATGTCTGTAATTCCGTTATTTCCATTCGTCGGTACCCTTTTATACTTGTTCAATTCTTGACCTTGTAAATCCTTAGGTAAAGGATTTACGGTACGTAATATTCGAATATATCGTGGGTGTTACGAATATGGTATCGAGCTAAGATTATGGATATCTTGGCCGTTGGGTTAAAATAGGGGTCATTTATGTCTTTTGGGGTAACCGGCCGTGAATGACATCACCTGCCGCCTACGTCTTCATGCGAACAGTGGTTGTAAGTTCCTAAACTCTATCTCGTTCTTTACATATTGTATCTCTTTATACTCGAATATTAGAACGATGTTGTTTCTGTATATTGAGTATTTTTGCTTACGGTATGTTGAGAGGCGGACGTGGACGTGGTCGCGGTCGTGGACGCGGACGAATAAATGCCGAAAGGAGGCGTCGCCTTCTAACCGAGCCGATCATAGCTCCGTGAGCCGCAATCTATTAATAATGAACCAGATCCTGCTTTGCAGAGATCCTTCGTCAAGTGGTGAACCGGATGACTCGGTTCGCCTGTGTCGTGGACCGAATGCAAGTGGCGGTGGGACTACGGCAAGGAGAGAGGCGACAAGGGATCCCGGATATGGGAAATCGAGGTGGTGGTGGCTGCAAGAAGTGGCGAAGATGCAACCACCCAAATTCGACGGTATTTGAGACTCCCACAGGATCATTGGTTAAAGGAGCTGGAAAATCTTTGCGGAATCAACCGCCTGCAATAGGAGAGCCTCTATCGCTCAATATTTTACGATAGGGAAGCGTCCGAATGGTGGGAAGCCATCCGGCTGTAGACCATGATGCCGATTGATGAGTTTAGATTGATGATGGAAGCTCGGATTGCCCTCGTCCCATGAGGGAAGCCAAAGTTCGGGAGTTTTTCTCCGCGGCCTCTGATGTGCCGTATCCTGTGCGATCAAGACGTTTAACCAAGTGCATTTGTTCGACATCCGGTCGTAATGATGCGTAAATGATGATCCATTTCGATATGAGGATGAAACCAAAGTTCGGAGGTACATGTCCGGATTCGAATGTACCACACTCCGCCAATACCAGATAAGGCGTTGGCATATGAGATCAAGGAAGCAACCATGGAGAAATTTGCGGAAACCAAGAAACAGAAAAGTCTCTCGGTACTTTTACAGAGCACAAGAACAGTGGGGCCCGTAAGGCCCGGTCATCCTTTCACTCTTTCAAGAAACCTCGCACCCGGCTAGGAGCGGAAAGAACTTCTGAGCGACATCAACTATTACCGATGTTACCAGAAATGCTTTAATCGCGCCAGACGGCACTATCGACTTTAATTGCTCCCTTCCCGCCGTGACTTGTTTTGACTGTGGACGAGAGGGACATCGGGCGGTGTTTTGTGAAGAGGCTGCAAAGTCATTTAGAGCCCGTACACCACGGCTACCCGGTCGAGAAGGAGGCCAAGATTCCACGACGCAGCAAAGTGTTCAGATGCCTCGGAATTTTGGCCGCGGCGAGGCAGAGGACAATGGGACCGAAAGGGGACATCGAGTGCGGATCTGCTCCCCACGTCCTGTACGAGATGAGGAGGACAGACGATCAGTTCTTCTGCCGCATCAGTCGGCCCAGATCCTTTCCCCTGGGCTAGCGTTTTATTCGATACAGAGCTACACATTCTTTCATATCTTTGTCTTGTGTAAATCGTTTGAATATTTCCGGTTTTCATGCTTGTGAACCTTATGTTGTTGGTTTACCGAGTGGAGAGAGGATTGTCGGAAATTTAGAAACTAGAAATTTCCTGTATCATTTGGAGGCAGAGAGTGGCTCTCAAATCGATCATGATAGAAATGCAAGGAGATGACTGATACTCGGAGACGATTGGATTAATCTGCAGAGCAATTGTAAACTACCAAGTAGGAATATCTCATGGTCGCCGACGATGGTTCCGAGATTCTGTTTGAGGGATGGAAACCGGGAAGCTCAGAAAGTTGATCAAGGCGATGAAAGTCACAAATTGTCAAACAAGGTCGCATGCAATCTGTGTTACGCAATGAAGAAAGAAGAAGAAATGGTGGAACTTTCATCTATTCCTGTTGTGAACGAATTTCCAGATGTATTTCCTGATGAATTACCTGGGCTACCTCCACGAAGGGATGTAGAATTTACTATTGAACTGGAACCTGGAGCGACACCAATTTCTAAGGCGCCGTATCGTATGGCACCTACTGAGATGTACGAACTGAAGAAGCAGTTGGAGGAGTTACTAGAAAAGGGCTATATTCAGCCAAGCGTTTCACCCTGGGGAGCGCCATTTCTTTTTGTCCGAAAGAAGGATGGATCGCTCCGACTGTGTATTGACTATCGAGAGCTGAACAAGATGACGATTAAGAACAAGTATCCGTTGCCACGGATTGATGATCTGTTTGACCAGCTGCAAGGGGCAACAGTATTTTCTAAAATCGATCTGAGATCAGGATACCATCAACTGAGGATTAAGGAGTCGATGTTCGAAATCGCGTCGTAACTCGCTACGGGCATTATGAGTTTGTAGTGATGCCGTTTGGACTCACTAACGCACCTGCTGTATTTATGCAATTGATGAACAGAGTGTTCATTGAATTTTTGGACAAATTTGTGGTCGTATTTATTGATGACATCTTGGTGTATTCTAAGAGTCCGGAAGAACATGCGCAGCATTTGCGGATAGTATTGGAGCTTTTGAGAAACGAGCAATTGTACGCCAAACTTTCTAAGTGTGAATTTTGGCTAAAGGAAGTAATGTTCCTCGGCCATGTGGTGTCAGCTAGAGGAGTCCGAGTGGATCCTCAGAAGATCGAAGCAATATTGGATTGGAAGCCTCCAAAGAACGTGAAAGAGGTCCGAAGCTTCTTAGGACTTGCTGGATATTATCGTCGATTCGTGGAAGGGTTTTCTAAAATTTCCCGCCCACTTACTCGACTTCTGCAGAAAACTCAAAAGTTTGAGTGGAACGAGTCGTGTCAGACTAGTTTTGTTGAGTTAAAGAAGAGATTGACGACGGCACCGATTCTATCCCTTCCGCAGGGAACTGGAGGATTCATAGTTTACAGTGATGCTTCGAACCAAGGACTTGGGTGCATGTTAATGCAGAATGATAAGGTGATCGCTTATGCATCGCGACAACTGAAACCTTATGAAGTGAATTACCCGACACATGATTTGGAGCTAGCAGCAGTGGTTTTTGCCTTGAAGATCTGGAGGCATTATCTCAGACGGACTCATCACAAATCTTTACGGATCATAAGAGTCTCAAGTACATATTTAGTCAGAAAGAGTTGAATATGCGGCAAAGAAGATGGTTGGAACTGATTAAGGACTATGACTTGGAGATTTTATATCATCCAGGCAAAGCGAATGTAGTGGCCGATGCACTTAGCCGCAAGCCTATCTCTATTCAGATGCTGGAGACGCTGACATCCCAACTTAGCCTTCAACGAGAGATGATTCGTGAAGGAATTGAGGTATGGTTACAAAGAGTCCAAGGACAATCATGCGTGATGGAGATAACTTCATCTTTAACCGAAGAAATCAAATCTAGGCAGGTAGATGATCCTCCGATGGTTCGGTTACATGATGAAGTGATCAAAGGAAAGGCCCGGATTCATAATTCATGACGATGGAGTTTTGAGATTTCGTAACCGACTCTGCGTTCCCGATGTTGATGTTCAAAGCACGATTATGAAGGAAGCTCATAGTTTGCCCTATCCACCCGGCACCAAGAAATGTATAAGGACTTGAAGCGAGAATTTACGGTGGGGCAACATGAAGCAAGACGTAGCGGACTATGTTTGAAATGCTTGACTTGTCGAGAGTTAAGATCGAGCATCAACGGCTGCTTTGGAATGTTGAAGCCGCTCCCGATCTCTGAATGGAAGTGGGAGGACATATCAATGGACTTTATCACTAATATGCCGAAAACCAGGACAGGAATGAACATGATTTGGGTGATAGTTGATCGTTTAACCAAATCGGCTCATTTTCTAGGCATTAAGGATACGTGGGGACCAGAGAGGTTGGCACGAGTCTTTATTTCAGAGATAGTTCGATTGCATGGTACGCCGAAAACCATTGTTTCTGATCGAGACGGTCGTTTTGTGTCTCACTTTTGGAAAGCAGTTCATAAGGCCTTGGGGACCGAATTGAACTTCAAGATGCCTTTATCACCCGCGATCTGACGGACAACTGAGAGAACTATACAAACGGTGGAAGATATGCTAAGGGCATGTGCCTTAGATTGGTCAAACGATTGGGAAGTTCATCTACCGTTGATTGAATTTACTTACAACAATAGTTGGCATGCTTCCATTAAGATGGCACCGTTTGAGGCATTATACGGAAGGAGATGCAGATCGCCCTTATGTTGGGACGATTCATCGGACTTGATCGGAACAGAACCAGAGTTGATCGAGCAGACTCGAGAGAAGATAGCCTTGATTCGTGAAAGGTTGTTGATCGCCCAGAGTCGCGAAATCCTATGCGGACGTACGCCGCCGCCCATTGGAGTTCAGTACTGGAGATCACGTACTTTTGAAGGTTTCTCCTACTCGGGGAATCTTTCGTTTCGGAAGGAAAGGAAAGCTGAGTCCGAGATATATCGGGCCATTTGAGATCCTCGAGAGAGTTGGGGAGTTGGCATACAGATTAGCATTACCGCCGTCATTGTGCCATGTTCATAACGTGTTCCACGTATCCCAGTTGCGGAGATATATACCAGATCCCAGTCATATCATTGATTTCGGTGAGATCGAAGTCGCACAGGATGGGACGTTTGAAGAAAGACCGGTCAAGATACTCGAGAGTCGAGTTAAGCAACTGAGGAACAAACCAATCGTTTTGGTCAAAGTTCAGTGGTCACGTCACGGAATGGAAGAAGCCACCTGGGAAACGGAAGCTGATATGAAGTCTAGATATCCCGAGTTATTTTCGTCTTGAGTTTCGGGACGAAACTCCTTTTTAGTAGGAGAGTATGTAATATCCGGGTTTATTACGTTGTATTTCATCTGTATTCAACCCTGTATTATTCGGATTGATGATTTTGATTATTGGAGTATGATATTTCGTGCATTGATATCATTGTATATAAGTATAGAAACATGCAAAATTTCTCAAACAACCTCGTGATAGCGCACGCTAAGAATGTATCTTAACGCGCGCTATCGGGCCATTATTAGCGCACGCTATGCAGGTATGAGTAACGTGCGCTAAGGACTCAATTATTGAGCGGGACAGCTAGCTCATGCGCCAGCGGGACATGGGTCCGGATAAGATTCCCGCTGACGCACCCGGACAAATTTTGAAGTCAACCATTATTAGCGCACGCTAAGGTATGCTTAGTAGCGTGCGCTAACTTGTCAATAATGCAGAATATTATAAATGGGACAACAACCGCTTGGGCTTTCACTTCCTTCGTCTATACTTCATCTTTGAGAGTCCAGAGAGCAATAATCTCCCTTCTAAACACTTAGAACATGTATGAGTGATCATTGAATGATTGAGTATCACTTGTGAGTGATCATTGAAGAGAAGTAACACCTTGGAGGGGCACATAACCAACCGGAGTCGGATTACACCTTGTGGTTCGGTTGATTTCGCATATTAAGGTATGTTCAACCTATCACCAGTCTTAGATTTTGATTTCCAATGGATATGATGATCATGTTAACGAGATATTGAATTTCATTAGTGAATTATTTCAACAACATCATGTTTAGAAGATTGGGATGTCTACTATTACGATATTATTGGAACCTTGAAGTTGGAATCCTAGTACCTCAAATGATGAGAGAAATATTCGGAAGTTAACAATCCGTATGATTTATGTTATCTTTGTGATCATGATTTGGAAAAGATGTTATAAGAACTTAAAGGAAGAATCATCTTAGGAAATATTCTTTCGTATAAGTCGGACTTGTTAGTTCACCTCAAGATGAAGTCCGAATATGCATAATGATAGTAGCATCTGATACATCAACCGGAGATCACCAACTTTGCATGAGAATTGTAATCAAGATGGATTATGGTGTCATGATGATTATACGTATATTTGCATCTTGAAGTTGATATCATCCTGGAGATCATTCATAAGAGTAAGAACTTGGTATTCATGGAAGTAACATGAATTATCACGAAGGATTTCATTGTTTCGTTCATGGCAAGTACTGATTCTTGCCGGCAGTGAAAGCGCCATGCGATAATAGTGCACGCTATGCTATGCGGTTTAACGTGCGCTATCGAGCACTCGTTAGCGTGCGCTACGTTTGGTATGTAACGACGCTAGACCATCGACGAAGTCGATTGGCTGGTCGGTGAAGTACCGACCATGCATCGTTAGCGTGCGCTAGGCTTTGTTGTTTGCGTGCGCTATCGGGCAGACTTAACGACGCTACACAGAGTACTTAGCGTGCGCTAAGCAGTTCAGGCAGATTGTATTTTATGAATTTTTGGCCATGAATCGAATTGTTAAACATCCATACGACGTGAGATAAATCCTATATTATTTCTTTTGTTAAGGTTTGGTCTCGTTACGTGATTGATTGAGGAGGACGATCGTCGAGTGTTCATTTCCATGGAAGTGTTGTTATTGTCTTCAAATCGAGGCAAGTACCTTAATTGTTTTACGTATTGTTGTTATACATATTGTCGTGCATGTATGTCGTTATTGTATGTCCACCTCGTGTTGGTCCGACGGGATCATCAGGGGATCTATGCTAGCGTGTGCTGGATCATCGGACGGGTTTTTCCACCACGGGTTGGTCTGACGGGATCATCGTGGGTTCTAGGCAGTGAACGCTGGATCGATGGAATTACCATGTGTATGTATTGATATCATGTTGTGATTATCAGTTGTGTATGTTATGTTTGAGTTTCTCGTAGGAGAAGACTCGCTGGTATTTTGTCGTTTACGTTATTATTATTCTTCGTGAGATATGAATAATATGCTTTCGTACTTGTACTAGCATCGTTGTGCTAACCCCTTCGGGGGTGAACATTTTGTTTGTGTTCAGGATCCAGGAGAGCGGGGAAACAACCACTGGAACTGTATGATGACGAGGGTGCAGAGTGATGTCCCAACCGGGTTTATTTATCTGTTGTTTATTCGTTATTTCAATAAGTACTCGAGTACGAAGTCGTTTGTGATGATTTGAATTTGGTGATGTATTATTGAGTTCTGTTGAACAATTGTACTATTTCTGTATTTGGTCATAACTGATGTACTGTAATTCCGTTATTTCCATTCGTCAGTACCCTTTTATACTTGTTCAATTCTTCAGCCTTGTAAATCCTTAGGTAAAGGATTTACGGCGCTGTAATATTCCCGAATATATCGGGGGTGTTACAGGACTAAGGCACGAGATCGCCTCCCCCGCACAACGTACACCGTCGAAGGTCGGCATCTAACATGACGATCCGAGGTAGTAGAGTGCAGCCATGGTCCTGGTGGTCGATGGAACCGACTGCTTAGTGTAATACCCGTAATTTCGATTTCCGGTAATTTCTTTTTTTTTCGGCGGAAGTCCGTTTTGATGACTCGCTCATGACCGTTTCGTCATTCCGAGAATGATTAAATCTGCACTTTTTGTCATCCGAGCTCGTTTCAGTGTCGTTTTGTTGAGTTCCGTGCTTTTTAACGGTTTTTCCGCACTTGAGTTCGATTCTTGCGAATCTCGTCCGAAACTGTTGTTTCGACTTTCTCGTAAGTTCATTTAATGTTATTATTCATGTTGCAAGCTTCGTCTTGGTGTTTCGATCATGTATCGTGTATTTCGGGCGTTTTGGGCCATTTTCGTAATTTCCCAAAGTTTGGGGTAATTACTTTCCGTTGTCGAATTCCGAGCCTTAGGGTGGTCGGAATCGTGTGTTCTCTTAGTGCTCGGATTCGTCTTTGCGAGTACTTCGTAACCGTATCTTAGATTCGTACTCAGGTTCGGGTTTCGGGGTCGTTCGGGCCGTCGGAGTTGGTCCCGGCCGAGTCATGGCCGGGCATGCTGGGCAGCCACCGGCCGAGTAACGTGCGGTAGTGCTCGGCCGTTACATACGTAAGGCCGGCTACGTACGTAAGGGCCTGGCCGGTAACGTACGTAACGGGCCGGCAGTTTTGGGGCAGTGACTCGGTTACGTACGTAAGCCTTGGCCGGTTACGTACGTAACCCGGCCGGCAGTCAGCCTATTTAAGGCCTGGCAGCGTTTTTCTTCAGCCATTTCTCACTCATTTTCTTCCCTTCCGCGGCTGGAGATTAGTTAATCATGGAGATATGTTGTTGGACAATAAATCCATGAAGTCTTGGAGTTCAAATCATCAATCATCCATCCTATAACATCCTCCGATCTACCGAATCAGGTCATATTTCCTAGAAATCTAGTTTTGGGGAATTTGGGTATTTTGGTTGTTTTCGTCCGATTAATCCGATTTAACTTAGGATTGTGATGGATTGATGATTATTTAGATGTTTTATATCATTTCCCTTGTTATTCCATGGTTGGATCGTATCGATTCGTTGTTTTGGTCGAGTTCTTGATCGACGCCTTGAAGGTGTCCGGTAAAATGTCTTAGAGGGGTTTTCGGGCGTTCTACGATTATTCCTCATTATATGATCATTTATTTATTAATTATATGATGTTAGGGTCGAGTTCCTTACGAAAAAACCGAGTTGAACCCTTCCGTTCGTTGTCGTCTTCCTTTTCGATAGCATCGGGCGTTTCGAAGCTTTCCGGTTGAGCCGTGTTCGTCGGAATACTTGCGTACCGATTTCGAGGCAAGTATCTTGCCCATACGTTTCATGTTTCATAGGCATAATTGTTGATAAATGATTTTTATACGAAATCCAAATGTTTAATGAACGTAAAAAGGGATCGGTATGTCCTCGATAAATGTTGTCTTTCAACGATAATTCGTATACTTCGTGAATATGTGTTCTCGGAATATGTGTGTTGGTTTTGTATGTTTAAAGATAATATGATCACTTCGAGTGAGTTTGATAGACCGTAATCCTTTGTCGGGGATTACGTATTGTTATTGTGTACTTGTTCGGTAAGAACGTAATGTGTGTGATATTAGTTGTTACTCCTTGAAAGGAGGTTGTGATACTTAATGTTGTTTGGCTTGATAAGTGATTATTGTTGTGTGCTTGATGTATGTGATGTGCCTCCGGGTAGGATTGTTGAATCTCCGGGATCCATACTTGCTAGTATGGGTCGGGCGTGACCGTAGGGTTATCCAATCCGGGTATGTCTTGCGGGGACTCCGAGGTTCGTGGCTTGTTAGCCCGATGCCGAGATAACTTGTGGGGTTATCATCGGGTATGTCTTGCGGGGACTCCGAGGTTCGTGGCTTGTTAGCGCGATGCCGGGATAACTTATGGTTGTGGTTTGATTATGTACGTATATGTGCTTGTAGTCACGTGACTGCGGTTACGGTGACATGTGATTTGATATAGTTTCCCTGTGGGTTATTCACTCGGGTTTGTTCTACGGGAGCATCTGAGGTCCGTGGCTTGCTAGCACGGGACACGAATAATATGTGGAAATAGGTTGTTATGGTATGATCGGGTCGTGGACCCCATTTGTTGTTATCGAATTTATGTTTTGGGAAAATGACTTTTGGGTTGTGTCCCTAAATGTTTTGAAAGGTTTGAGAATTCTTAAAATCCCAAATGTTTTCAAAACTCCCGAGATCGTAAAATGGTTTCACAAGATATATATCGGGTTTACCCCTATCTTTCGATTTAACCCTTTTGATTAAGTGATTTACCTCGGGAAGTATGTTTATGATTAACATGTTCCGTGGAGTATGATATGTATGGCTCGTTTTCGTATTTTATACTTGCACTAGCAAAACAGTGGAGTTTTGCTAACCCCCGAGTATTCGGGGGGTGGATGTCTGTATTGCATTCAGGTTTTGGAGCAGAGCACAGGGTCGGCATGAAGGATGATGAAAGATGAACGATACTAATCACACGAGGTCCCGTTGATGTCGTATTGGTTTAGTTGTACTTTATTTTCCGCTGCTATATTTTTCCCGTTGTACGGGTGTGGTTGTATTTTGACCCCTGCATGGGCATGAGTTGTATTCGAGTTGTATGTATTTATTGAAAGACCAAATCGGTCTACTGAGTCATTTTGCCTTGAAGGCATTGTCGAGATGTTAAATGTTGTTACCAGCCTGGTAGATCCTCGAGGATAGGGTCTACGGCGTGTAATATCCCTGAGTGGATTGGGGGTGTTACATAAATGGTATCGGAGCTTAGGTTGTGGAAACCTAGGCTGTCGGGTCAGTGGTGTCTATTGAGTTTTTGTCTCGTCGAATTTTGTCTGACTAAGTCGTGTCGCGATGCGTCGTCTGAGTTTGTTGGTCGTGATTGGTATCGTGGGGCGATCATCATCTTCGTGCGACCTGTGGATGTAAGTCTCCCTTCTTTGTGTTGTGCCTCGTGTGACACGAGCTATTTTTATGATTATTTGTTAAGTGACGGAATCCCCTTATGGATTTTGATTTCGTGATATGTGATTATTTGACTCCCATTTTTCGTTCATATGAGGAGTAGTGTTGCTGTCTTGTGCATGTTTGACTTTATTTCTTTTATACGCTGCGTGAGTTCTTTTGTAATGGCTTTCGGTATTTTACCGACTGAGTTTTATTTCGAAAACCGATTCCTTAACCGAGTTTTTGGCATTACGGCCTTGATCGTTTTGGCGAAATTCTTATGACGGTATTTATTATTTTCTAAATGGCTTCTGTGAGTTTTTGAAATATTACCGTCATCGGCCTTTTTGGCGTTTTTGTAAATGGTTTTTAGCGTGGTGGGTTCCGGCGCGGGACACACGGCGCTATATTGTTCCGTGTAATTACCTGAAATTTTTGGGCATTCTAGCCCATTGAATTATTTTTGAAAACCTTGAGTATCTTAGAAAATTAAAATTCGAGACGTACTTTTAAAACGAATTATTTTCTTGCGGTGTTTTCAAGGTGTTTTCTAATGCCGCAATACATTTCAAAAAAATTTTCCAGTTGAGGACCAAAAATATTTTGAGATATTTTCAAATGCAGTTGCTTAGACCCAAGGGTCGAATATTTTTGAAAGTTTTTCACTAAAAGAAAGGTGTCCTCATTTTTGTTCAAACGCAAGATGATTTTTAAAGTCTCGATAATGGTGTTTGTACTACTTTTTGTGAAATGATACTCAAGATCAACTGTTGTTTCCAAACTGTTTTCAAAAGGTGGTTTTCGTTTTTAAAACCTATCATTCCTGTTTGCGGACCGGAAATGCGTGTATGGTTTTCGAACTTTCGTTACGGTGTTGACCCCGAATTGTGATTGAATTGGTCGTGTGAACGTTGAGTCGTTCGCCACGCATATGTTTTATTAGCCCTCTGTGAGAGGTGTGAACTGGTGTTTACTGTTTATCGCCTCGTGGTGATTTGCGTGTTGACACGCGAGTGTGAGCTGTTGAAGCTTGGGTTGGTATGTTCGTGTATATGTGTGATTATTCCATGATGTTTTGTGATTATGTGCTGGTTATCGTTCGGGCCGTTGAGATTGCTGAACGATACCGTCGTTGCTATGATTTTAGTATGCATGTTGCTTTACGATGGAAATTGTTGTATGTGGTATATGTTATGATTTTTCTGTTGTGCTGAGTAATTACTTATTCAGTATGCCGAGGGGCCGAGGTCGTAGTCGTGGCAATCAGACGCGTGGTCGAGATCATGCTGCCGGTGATGATGCCGGTATCGGTGTCGCTACTATTTTACAGCAGGTAGCTACACAGATGACTCAGTTGACTCAGGCAGTTCAGCGCATTACAGATGTGACTCAGAACACTGGTGCAAACCAGTGGCTTCGGGAGGTAATTCGTATGAATCCCCCTCGATTCGCCGGTGTTGCGGATGCGTTGGGCTGGGATGGTTGGCTTTTCCAGTTGGGAAAGATATTCGAGGCTGTCGATTGTCCTGAAGAGCGGAAGGTACCTATTGCGCAGTACCTTCTTGACAAAGATGCCGCTAATTGGTGGGAGGCTGTTAAGCCTCATGATCGTGATGTCACGTGGGCGGAGTTCCAGGCATTTATGGAAGCCGAGTTCTGTCCGAAACCGATTAGAGAGCAGAGGATTCACGAATTTTATTCGGCAGAACCGCAAGATGTTTCAGTGTCACAGGCTACCATCGACTATAGCAAACAACTCAGTTATGTGCGAGATCGGGTGAGAATCGAGGAAGAGAGGATCTTTCATTTTGACAGACGAATGAAGCCAGAGATTCGTGTGTATATGTCGGGACTCACTTGCACTTCATTGAGGGACTACCAAGATCGAGCCTTGGCCCGTGAACTAGCTTCATTATCGTCGGAGCGTGTGCCCGATTCGAAGAAGCAGAGGAAGTCCGATAACCTGAGGACAGTGCAGGAGTTGGTGTTTATAGTTCGCAACGTCGTAGTCTTTCGGCTGTGAAGCTCTGTCGCTCGTTGAGTGGGACTGAGAGTTCCAAGTCTTCTGCTTTGACTCCTGGTAAATCCAGGAGGTGTTTTAACTGCAATGTGGCGGGGCATGTCCGTGCACATTGCCCTTCTCCGCTAGTAATGTGTTACAAGTGCGGGCTTGAGGGACACCGAGTTCAGTTTTGCGAGTTGGTCACCGAGCCTTCCGAGGCACGGATTTGAGCACTGAAATCAGGACCAACTCCGAGGAGTCCCTGAGGGGCGTGGTCTATCAGTTGTATGTTATGTTATTTCCTTACCCGGTTGTTTCGAATCTCGGAGATTAAGTTCTTTTATTCGAAGTGGATCGTTTTGTGTTTATTTTTCGTTTTCTCGACTGTGCTCGGTGCTTAGTGTTTTGTAATTATTCGGATAATTGACTTGATTGTATTATCTATTTGATGATGTTTGTCACTTGTTGGTTTTACTATGTTTCTACCGGTGGCGTTGTGTTGGTCGTCGTGGAGCGTGTTTTCACACCGTATATTCCTTTGCGTTGTTTGTGACGTTTCGCCGTTGGGCGTTAGTTACGCACTTCTTGTGTATCTCGTTGAGTTTTTCCTGACGGGATATTTCTTCTCCCTACTTGTTTTAAGTTTCGGGACGAAACTTCTTTTAAGGAGGGTAGAATGTAATACCCGTAATTTCGATTTCCGGTAATTTATTTTTTTTCGGTGGAAGTCCGTTTTGATGACTCGCTCATGACCGTTTCGTCATTCCGAGAATGATTAAATCTGCACTTTTTGTCATCCGAGCTCGTTTCAGTGTCGTTTTGTTGAGTTCCGTGCTTTTTAGCGGTTTTTCCGCACTTGAGTTCGATTCTTGCGAATCTCGTCTGAAACTGTTGTTTCGACTTTCTCGTAAGTTCATTTAATATTATTATTCATGTTGCAAGCTTCGTCTTGGTGTTTCGATCATGTATCGTGTATTTCGGGCGTTTTGGGCCATTTTCGTAATTTCCCAAAGTTTGGGGTAATTACTTTCCGTTGTCGAATTCCGAGCCTTAGGGTGGTCGGAATCGTGTGTTCTCTTAGTGCTCGGATTCGTCTTTGCGAGTACTTCATAACCGTATCTTCGATTCATACTCAGGTTCGGGTTTCGGGGTCGTTCGGGCCGTCGGAGTTGGTCCCGGCCGAGTCATGGCCGGGCATGCTGGGGCCAGGCCAGCCCTGGCCGAGTAACGTGCGGTAGTGCTCGGCCGTTACGTACGTAAGGCCGGTTACGTACGTAAGGGCCTGGCCGGTAACGTACGTAACGGGCCGGCAGTTTTGGGGCAGTGACTCGGTTACGTACGTAAGCCTTGGCCGGTTACGTACGTAACCCGGCCGGCAGTCAGCCTATTTAAGGCCTAGCAGCGTTTTTCTTCAGCCATTTCTCACTCATTTTCTTCCCTTCCGTGGCTGGAGATTAGTTCATCATGGAGATATGTTGTTGGACAATAAATCCATGAAGTCTTGGAGTTCAAATCATCAATCATCCATCCTATAACATCCTCCGATCTACCGAATCAGGTCAGATTTCCTAGAAATCTAGTTTTGGGGAATTTGGGTATTTTGGTTGTTTTCGTCCGATTAATCCGATTTAACTTAGGATTGTGATGGATTGATGATTATTTAGATGTTTTATATCATTTCCTTCGTTATTCCATGGTTGGATCGTATCGATTCGTTGTTTTGGTCGAGTTCTTGATCGACGCCTTGAAGGTGTCTGGTAAAATGTCTTAGAGGGGTTTTCGGGCGTTCTACGATTATTCCTCATCGTATGATCATTGATTTATTAATTATATGATGTTAGGGTCGAGTTCCTTACGAAGAAACCGTGTTGAACCCTTCCGTTCGTTGTCGTCTTCCTTTTCGATAGCATCGGGCGTTTCGAAGCTTTCCGATTGAGCCGTGTTCGTCGGAATACTTGCGTACCGATTTCGAGGCAAGTATCTTGCCCATACGTTTCATGTTTCATAGGCATAATTGTTGATAAATGATTTTTATACGAAATCCAAATGTTTAATGAACGTAAAAAGGGATCGGTATGTCCTCGATAAAGGTTGTCTTTCAACGATAATTCGTATACTTCGTGAATATGTGTTCTCGGAATATGTGTGTTGGTTTTGTATGTTTAAAGATAATATGATCACTTCGAGTGAGTTTGATAGACCGTAATCCTTTGCCGGGGATTACGTATTGTTATTGTGTACTTGTTCGGTAAGAACGTAATGTGTGATATTAGTTGTTACTCCTTGAAAGGAGGTTGTGATACTTAATGTTGTTTGGCTTGATAAGTGATTATTGTTGTGTGCTTGATGTATGTGATGTGCCTCCGGGTAGGATTGTTGAATCTCCGGGATCCATACTTGCTAGTATGGGTCGGGCGTGACCGTAGGGTTATCCAATCCGGGTATGTCTTGCGGGGACTCCGAGGTTCGTGGATTGTTAGCCCGATGCCGAGATAACTTGTGGGGTTATCATCGGGTATGTCTTGCGGGGACTCCGAGGTTCGTGGCTTGTTAGCGCGATGCCGGGATAACTTATGGTTGTGGTTTGATTATGTACGTATATGTGCCTGTAGTCACGTGACTGCGGTTACGCTGACATGTGATTTGATATAGTTTCCTTGTGGGTTATTCACTCGGGTTTGTTCTACGGGAGCATCTGAGGTCCGTGGCTTGCTAGCACGGGACGCGAATAATCTGTGGAAACAGGTTGTTATGGTATGATCGGGTCGTGGACCCCATTTGTTGTTATCGAATTTATGTTTTGGGAAAATGACTTTTGGGCTGTGTCCCTAAATGTTTTGAAAGGTTTGAGAATTCTTAAAATCCCAAATGTTTTCAAAACTCCCGAGATCGTAAAATGTTTTCACAAGATGTATATCGGGTTTACCCCTATCTTTCGATTTAACCGTTTTGATTAAGTGATTTACCTCGGGAAGTATGTTTATGATTAACATGTTCCGTGGAGTATGATATGCATGGCTCTTTTTCGTATTTTATACTTGCACTAGCAAAACATTGGAGTTTTGCTAACCCCCGAGTATTCGGGGGGTGGATGTCTGTATTGCATTCAGGTTTTGGAGCAGAGCACAGGGTCGGCATGAAGGATGATGAAAGATGAACGATACTAATCACACGAGGACCCGTTGATGTCGTATTGGTTTAGTTGTACTTTATTTTCCGCTGCTATATTTTTCCCGTTGTACGGGTGTGGTTGTATTTTGACCCCTGCGTGGGCATGAGTTGTATTCGAGTTGTATGTATTTATTGAAAGACCAAATCGGTCTACTGAGTCATTTTGCCTTGAAGGCATTGTCGAGATGTTAAATGTTGTTACCAGCCTGGTAGATCCTCGAGGAGAGGGTCTACGGCGTGTAATATCCCTTAGTAGATTGGGGGTGTTACACTTAGGCCATGCAAGGTTCATTTGGGCCAAGATCGCCCGCCCTTCGTTTAAATACGAGGCCGGCGTAGTCTGAGGGCCCTCCAAAACTAATATGTGGACACGTTCGCCCGCCCTCGGAGGTCCATCACTTAACGTGGCGGGTCCTCTCGGACAATGTGATGCGTCCCTACCCCCGTATCAACGTACACCGTCGAGGGTCGCCATCTTCATGGCGGGCCGAGGTGGAAGCAGAGCTAACAAGCCGCGGACGTGGAGTTGAATCATCCGACGCTGCCCCGCGCAAGGAATCTTCCAGACCAAGACCACACGCCCTTCGTTTAAATACGAGGCGAGGCGCAGCCTTCGGAGGACCCTACCAATTAAGTGAGTCACGAGAGCTTAGCCATCAGACAGAATGTCGCTCGTGCGCAAGACATAATCGCGGAGATCGGTCCATCGAACTCCGCGATCGTGCACGGCTCCTCAAGACCGAGATGGACGGCCTTTCGAGGATTCGACAAACTTGAAGACCCCTCACTCAACGATTTATTTTCGTCCCCTTACTTCCACTAAGCGAACAAAAACAAGGGGGAAGAGTGCGGAGATATACATGACGATCGTCCCTATTCAACGACATACGGAGATCGGCATTATTCAGATGTTTATGTAGCGATCGAATTTGTTGTAAAAGTTATCTATATGAGTTTATCAATTCATTTGGAACTACACTCGCAACAATCTCTCCTCATACGTCTTTACAAAAGTCATGCAAAGACTCGAAAAGCAAACATTCAAGTAAAAATCGGAGAATCAGACATTCATTTCATTGCTTGAAGTTTCATAAGTACATACGAGGTCGCCCGAAGGCCTAAGTACTACAAAAAGAAAGCTACAAAACTACAAGACAAAAAGCTAAAGCAAACAAGAATGAAGAGCCTGAGGACCCCGCTTGGCCTTCGCTTTCAGCTACCGGATCGGCCTACGACCCCTCGCCTGTTTCCGGAGCGGCCTCCCCGTCCTCCGGAGCGTCGGGATGAACGAAGTTCGCCGGAGTCGGATACCAGCTTAAATCCACGCCAAATTCCGATAGATCCAAGATCGGCAAGGAGAAAGCAGGATGGAGAGGATGCTCCAACGCATACGCTTTGAAGTTCTCATCAAGAGGGCCGACCTCCAATCCTCCCTTCCTAGCAGCTCGGATCGAGTCAGCGAACGCCATATAATAGGCAAACTCGCTAACAAACTCCAAGTTAAGGAAGGGATTGGCTTTGGTCGCCTCTACCTCCCCTTTCAGCTCCGCCATCGCCTATTGCGATCCTTGGAGCTCGGCCTCCTTTGCAGCTGTCTTCTCCCTCGACTCCACCAGCTCGCTAGTCAGTGGAGCGATGGTCACCTTCAGTCGATCGGCCTCCGTCTCAGCGGCCTTCTGCGAGCGTACGACATTTGTCATTCGGTCCCGGAATCGGTCAACCGTCAACCGAGACATCTCGGCATCCTTCCTCGCCAGCTCAAGCTCTTGGCTCGCCTGCTTAGCTGCCTCCAAGGAGTCCTTCTCCATTGCCACAATCTTGTCGGCGAACTCGGCGTTCTCTTTTCGAGCCGCCTCGAGATCCGCCTGCAGGCGAATAGTGGAAGGACGCCCCTCAAACTCCTGCGCAACCTGGGCAGCCATGGTCGCCGTTTGGAGAGAAAGGGCGAGAACAGCCTGCATTGTACTCCCAGATCGCTGACGAGCGATCGCATCTAGATCGGTCGTCCAGGCCTTCGGTAGAGTAGAAACGGCCCGGTTGACGTATTGCGGGATGTCACAGGACTGGCAAGGAGATCGGCTCGCTAAGAAATCCAACACCATCGGCGGGCAAGATGGATCTGTGCGACGGATCCTGCATCAACACCAAAAAGTTAACACAACACCTACGCGAATAACCAGTTTCAAACTCAACAAGCAAAGTTTACCTCTCGGCTCTCTCGGGATCGCGGCCGAAGTATGGTTTCCCACGAGGGGTCTCAGCATCGGCAATCGCCATCTCCCGTAAGAAAATCGCGGAGGGCGTAGGCTCATTCTCCGGAGGAACAACGGTGATCGGAGGCACGGCAATCGACACCTCATTGGCCGGGGCAGAAACTGGAGTTTCTCCCGAGCTCTGTTGTTTGCGATTCGTCCGAAGCCCTTCCTCACGAACTTCCTCCTCAGCCACGATCGGCTCTACGCGAGGCTCCACCTCCGGAAGGATAGGTAGTGCCACAGGAGGAGTCGGAGATGACTTCGTCTGGCGGAGACGACCCAAAACTCCTGGGTTCGACATAGCTATCTCCGGTGGGGGCTCCACAAAGCGAGGAAAGCAAACCTCTGGAAATAAGAACAATCAAGCCACAATTAGTCATATTCCTCTAATAGGACGATCGCCCAGCAAATGGAGATCGTAGAAATTCGTACATGAGACTGAGAGATGTCTCGGAAAATGGAATAGGCGAGCGGACAACCGACGACTCTCCTTGTTGATCCGGTTAGCGTCCAATTCGTCGTCCGGCAAACTTCGTATCCGCTCCGAGACGACCAGGAAATCAAAAGGCAACTCCTCAATCGCCGGAATATGAAAACCTGCAAGAACGAAATCAAATTAGATCAGTTCAGAACATATCCAAACAAAGGGAGAGTCTGAACCCTTACCGGGATTTCTCTCCCGAAAGCATGTGGGAATGTTCAGCTCGCCAGTAGGGTTGTCGCTCGCTGAGGCTTTCCAGGCATCGGCGACCCAGAACCACTTCGTCAGATCGCCCCGCACCTTGTTCGGGATTCTAAGGATCACCCGACCAGATCGGCCCTGAATATGATAGCCTCCGACCGACCCTTTCAGAGTCGTCAGTTTGAACAAATGGTTCATCTCCGATGGCGAAGGGAGGCGGTACAGTCGGTGACCGCCGAACAAGGTCAGAGTGCAGATAATCTGAAGCCAAGCATTCGGCGTTAGCTGGAGCGGCGCCAAACTCCAAGCAGCCAGCAGATAGGAGACGGAGAACGACAAAGGAAATCGTGACCCCGCCTCCATGATCGCCTCGTTCACAGCGACCATCCCCTCTGGAGGCTGATCGGCTCTCTCATTCTCGGCCGGCACAAAGAGATCCACATCTGAAGGGATATGGAACCTCGTCCTCCAGACGGCCAGATCCCTCCTGGTCGCCGAACTCCTAATTTGGCCAAGAGACCATAGAGATCGTTGTGCGGCCCGAAATAGCGATCGCTTAGGAGGCTGACAAGGATTAGCGATCGAGTACTCCCGGAAATCGAATCGAGGAGACGGACCAGCCAACCTCTCCATATGCTCGGCAAAAGCCACGTAGGCCTGGCCAAAGGCGCTGTGCTGCTCCCAATGGGCTCTCACCGCCAGGTCCCTCTCCATCTGTGACCGTCGATGCTCAATCGCCGCCTCCCTAGCAATGTCGGCCTCGTTAAATAACGCCTTAACTTTGGCGGGGTCGATGCCGGCGCGGATAGCTTCTGCGGCCGTCTCCAGGTGAAAATCAGCAGAGAATCCTCCCCGGACGTTAGAAGTCCCGGCGGCGGAGGAGGTGCCCACTCCCGACGAAGAAGGTATTCCAGACATTCTCGAATTCAAGACAAGGAGAAAAGGAGTGTGTTCTTACCAAAGATGGAATCGACTGACGATCGGCAGCAGAGTCTCCAGAAAAAACTTCAGCAAAACCTTCTTTCTCCGATAAATGCGCGTAAGAATGAACACTGCAACGCTACGCCTCTTTATAGGAGGTGGCAGGGGCTCTTTGTAATATCCGCAATTTCGATTTCCAGTAATTTTCATTTTCCAGCGGAGGTCCATCTCAACGACTCGCCTAGGACCATTTCGTCATTCTGGGAATATTTTATTCTGCACTTTTTGTCATCCGAGTTCGTTTCGGTGTCGTTCTGTCGAATTCCGTGTTCTTTAGCGATTTTTCCACGTATGAGTTCGACTTTGTTAGATCACCATTAATTTTTGGAAACTACAAAAATTCTGAATCTTTTCAATATTATAAAGCATCGAGTTAGCTTTCCAATGGTTCAAACGGCGAGTCAATCGGAGTCCGGACGAGAGAGTTATGGTCGAAATAGCTCAGACACTCATTTTCCAGTTTTGGCCGAGCAACCTGTACTGTGAGCCGCGGCACAGGCCGGCAGGGCCGCGGCACACTGCCGCGGCACACCCGTCCGGGCCGCGGCACACTCGTGTTGCAATTGTCCCGCCGACCTGCCTCAGACCGTGAGCCGCGGCACATGCCGGCAGGCCGCGCACACCGCCGAGTCACCGAGCGCAATTTGCCCTGTGCCGCGCACATCCGCGGGCCGGCCGCGGCACACAGAGCGGTTTGCCGATCACTGGGCGCGATTTTTGGTCCTGTGCCGCGGCACACTTCGTCTGGGCCGCGGCACACATAGCAGTCAACCTATAACTGCGTTTTTTCCAGCGAAATTCACTCATTTTCTGATTCCTCTTCTCTTCTTCACGTCGGGGCGATTTTCCAAGGCGAGGGTTCATCAGATTTTCATCCAAACACCGTTTGGGAAGTATAACTTAGCATCATATCATCACCACAACACCAAATCATCTATTGTTCAGCTTTGAATCAAGGTAAGATCTCCTATAACCCTAGTATGAATTTGGGGAGGGTTTGGTGGTGATCTTGTCTTGTAATCCGATTTAACCGATGTTGTTGTTAGATTTCGATAGTATACTCATGACCCTTGGTTCCCTTGTTATTGGATGGGATGAAATCCCGTTAATTCACTGTTGACCGATTTCAATTCCCTATGCACTCTTGATGTTCGATGAATTGTCCCAACGGGTAGAACTAGGAGGAATTTCTTCGTATTCATGATCTTGAGATTGATTGTATATCATTATTGTGTTAGGGTCGGATTTGAGAGGATTGTTCGGACCGAAACCTATTCCTTCGTCGTCTCCTTCGCGTCGTATTACCAAGGCAAGTACCTCGATATACGAATTGTAACTGCGTGAAATCATTGTTGTCGAAGTGTATGAGTTTATACGGATGTATATATGTGTGTATATATATATATATGTATGTGTATATATATATATTTAGATGTATTTATATATAATTATATGTTAAATATATGTATGTATATACATATATTGATTTATATGCTTATGTCGTTGATCGACGAGTGATGAATGCTAACGCTAGTTGACGTACTCAACCTGGATTGATGGACGAACTATAGTTATTCATATAATATAGTAAGGTTATATATATATATATCTATATATCTATATATATAAATATATATATTTTTGGTTGAGTTGCAATATAGAGACATAGGTGCGGCGTCGGTTAGCTATGCCTGATGACTTATGGTGATTGGGTTTTGATTTATAACATGTGTGTTATTGTTTATTGTGTGGTTGTGGACCGATGGATAAATTGTGTGAATTAGTGCACTGAGTGAATAATTGTTGTAACGTTTGTCTGTGTGCTTGATGTTTGAAACAATGTGGATACTTGTTGTGAGATACGTCATATCCGGGAACCTCTGAGGGCGGGGCGTGCACTCCGGCCTGGTGTACGCTGCAATGTGCGGCTCCATATGGGTGGTGAACGCCGGTGTTACATAATGCGTGTGTCAAGGGGCGGCTCTTGCGGGAGTGATCGCCGGCGCAGTGACATGTTCAATGAGCGGCCGACATAGTGGAGTGATCGCCGGTGCACAGGTGCGCAAGGGAGGCGCCTGGAAGGCTTATTGGTTACGGGTATTTGAGTGATAGCTAAGACCCCGTTACCGAACGATGTACGTATCTCAAATTCTTTCAACTCACTTTTAAATGTTTGTCTTGATATAGACCGCGATCCGTGTTTTTGAAAGCTTGTTTCAACTTGTTTTTAAAGCGTTGGTATCAGGATTAATTAACCAAAGAGGTTTGACGAAATCTCCGAGGGTTAATTAATCGGGGGTCTTGAGCAGGATATGTCGAATGAGAGTGTGCCTTGCTTGAATTGTGGTGCTATTATGTGTTTTGGGTCGAGGACCCCGTGGAATGTTGAGATGATTGATTTCGTGATGATGTTATTTGGATTGGGTTGAGAACCCTGTGAGTTGTTGTAATGTTTTCGTTTGTGACAGTGTTCTATAAATTGGGTCGAGGACCCCGAATAAGTTGACTTGGTTTTCGTGTAATTGTTTTCCATATGATGGGTCAAGGACCCGAGAGCTTTTGAGATTATTTCCAAAAGTATTCCCATTCGATTTTAAAACCCCCAAGACGGCCCGAGTCAATAATAACGTTTGCAAACTATCTTATCAAAATATTTTTCCTTTTACAAAAGGGATTTTCCTGACTCCTTGGGCTCGTTTAAAGTTTCATTAATGTTATGTTCCGTAAAGAGAATATGGCTATGTGATTATCTTTCACCTTGTGTATGCGAGTGTTATTCTGTGCTGACTGTGGGAATATATGGTTTGGGTTAAGGCTTCACGGCGGTTGAATTTTATGTTGTTACTGTTCGTATATCTTGTATGTTATGTACTTGCACTAGCAAAATTCCAGTTTGCTAACCCCCGAGTTTTCGGGGGGTGGGTGCCTGTTATGCGCTCAGGTTTTGGCAGCTCGGGAGCAGTCACGGGATTTGCTTGGAAGGATATGGAAGACGACGATGCTAATCACACCAGAGTCAGAGTCTTTTCTTTTGTTTCATTTTGGTCGGTATTTCTCTGTCGTTCGAGTATTCACCCTTGCATGGGTGTAGTTATCATTTATTAAATTGAGTTGTCATTCTTTTCTGTGTTCAAGTTTATTGTTGTTATTGTAATATGAATGTCGTTAGTTTCTTAATTGGTTTATGACCTTGTCGGTCTGCTTTGTATTTAATTTTGGCCCCGGTCGGTCAATCATTGAGTAGTCTTTTGGAGTTTAGCCTGGTAGATCCTTGTGATAAGGGTCTACGACGTGTGACATTCCCGGTCATATTCTGGGGGTGTTACATTTATGGTATCGGAGCTTAGGTTTGCGAAAAACCTAGGCCGTTGGGTCAAGTCCATGTCTTGTGTAAGTCGCGCGCATCAGAGTTGTGATTAGTATCGTGGTTCCGACATCATCTTCCGGCAATTCGTGATGGTAAGCCTCCCGATCGTAAGTCCTCTTTTATACGTATTTGATTATATTGTGCTAATATGTTTAATGTGAACTAGGAATTGGAACTTGTTGGTGATATTATCGTTTTAGGATATAACATGCGTATGCGGTCTGAGTGAAAATGGTTATGTAGTATGCTTCGGAAGTCGAGCATGTTTATCTGTTTCGGCACTTTATTAGAATAAATTTATGAATGATAATTTTATCCACCGCATGAGTATTTTAAGATGGCTTTTGATATCTTGCAAACCGAGTTTTGATATTTTGGTCTTGCACGTTTTGATAGTATTCTTATGACGGTATTTGATATTTTATAAATGACTTTTGTGAGTATTTGAGAATATTACCGACTTCGGCCTTTTTGGCATTTTGAACATTTTTTTTAAAATGATTTTTAGCCTGGTGGGTTCCGGCACGGGGCCCACGACGCTGTATTATCACGAATATTTTAAAGTGATGCTTTGAAATTTTCTAACATGGTGTGAAGCCATGATTTAATATCGTCATGTTAAATGGTCACGTATCTCGGTGGAAAATTCTTTCGAATAAACATTTTGGAAGAAGAGGAAAGATTTTCAAAATTGTGGTATTTGGGACTCAACATTTTTGAAATATTTCAAATTAGTTACGAATCAATTTTCGATTTTCTTTTTATTTTATACATCACTCGAAAATAATTTTTAGAGTCGTTATATAAACTTCCTCTTCCGAGATAAAAGACAGTATTTACAAGTCTTGGGCGCAACGTGACTAGCCCTCTTTTTCAAATATTTGTTTTCATTAAGTGCATACATATAATGATCGTCCTCGTCGAGGAACTCGAAATTGACTTCATAAAACTTTATGCTTTACGATAGTACCGTTATTCTAAGGATGCTAACTAAAACTCGAGTTGATAATTGTGGTATATTGTACGACTGATAAACTAATACTGTTGATCGGTGTTATCCGTATTAGTATGTCGAGCCTCAGCGGACGTACACATGATGATGGAAATGGAAGCGGCGAGGTGGTTCGTACGACCACGATTCATGCTACGGTGAAGGAGTATCAAGATCAAACGATATCCTATGAAATCTCCTCAGTGGTCGAGCCCTCGAGCGAAGCCAAGAGACGGAGGACATCTGGGAAATTTTTGGTCGGTGAAGAGTCTAAGGCTCCCAAACCCCCACGTCGTTCGAACGCGTCGTCTTCGTGATCGGGAGTGAGCGCTGGGAATCCCAAGCCAGCATCGGTGACTCTCGGTAAGAAGGGGGGGTGCTTCAACTACAATCGTCAGGGACATGTTCGTGCAAATTGTCCCTTTCCACTCTTGACTTGTTACCGGTGCGGGTGTGAAGGTCATCGGGAGAAGCATTGTGAGATAATTTCCGAATTGGCAAAGAATGCTACCCTATCGGCGAACAGAGCAAGTGACCGGAGAATCTCCCGAAACCCTATGTCTCCTTCTGAAGAGCCTAACATGGGAGGATGAATGTTTTGTAATATGTCCTAATCGTTGCTGTTTTGAACAATCGTGACTTTGATCGTTCTTCATTTCATTGCTCTATGCTTCCAACTCTTGTTGTTCTAAGTTTCGGGATCGAAATGTCTTTTAGTATGGGGGAGTGTATCACCCGTACTTTTCTTAGTATTTTCGGTATTGTGTGACTTTTCATTGTTGGTAATTATGATCCTCTCGACGATTTTAAACTATTTTTTTCTACTTAGTCTGCCATCCTCCGAACGAATTTCGGGGCTGTTTTGTTATATCCCGTGGATTATTGTGGTCTTTCCATATCTGAACTTAATCCTTGCAAATTTTGTTCGAAACTATTATTCCCACGCGTGCAATTAATACTTCTGAATGTGTTATGAACTTGGATGCGGTTGGTCGAGCTCAAAACATGGTTTCAGGACGTCTGAGTCGTCTTGTGATTTTCAAAACTCTTGGAGTTATTGTCTCGAAATTCATACTCCTCCACCTCGACTTATCGTGTTCACTTATATTTTTAGAACCTCACATTCGCGCATTGCTAGTGATGATGTGGGGCTGAGCAAGTAGTTATTTTCTTGATTGTTCCACCGCTCTCTATTTTAAGTTTCGGGACGAAACTTCTTTTAAGGAGGGTAGAATGTAATATCCGCAATTTCGATTTCCGGTAATTTTCATTTTCCAGCAGAGGTCCATTTCGACGACTCACCTAGGACCGTTTCGTCATGCAGGGAATATTTTATTCTGCACTTTTTGTCATCCGAGTTCGTTTCGGTGTCGTTCTGTCGAATTCCGTGTTCTTTAGCGATTTTTCCACGTATGAGTTCGACTTTGTTAGATCACCATTAAATTTTGGAAACTCCAAAAATTCTGAATCTTTGCAATATTATAAAGCATCGAGTTATCTTTCCAATGGTTCAAACGGCGAGTCAATCGGAGTCCGGACGAGAGAGTTATGGTCGAAATAGCTCAGACACTCATTTTCCAGTTTTGGCCGAGCAGCACTGCATCGTGAGCCGTGGCACAAAGCCGGCAGTGGCCGCGCACACTGCTGAAGTCACCGCCGCTGCACACCCGTCCCGGCCGCGGCACACTCATGTTGCAATTGTCCTGCCGACCTGCCTCAGACCGTGAGCCGCGGCACATGCCGGCAGCGCCGCGGCACACTGCCGAGTCACTGAGCGCAATTTTGGCCCTGTGCCGCGGCACACTGCGGCTGGGCCGCGGCACACAGAGCGGTCTGCCGATCACTGGGCGTGATTTTTGGCCCTGTGCCGCGGCACACTTCGGCTGGGCCGCGGCACACATAGCAGTCAACCTATAACTGCGTTTTTTCCATCGAAATTCACTCATTTTCTCATTCCTCTTCTCTTCTTCACGTCGGGGCGATTTTCCAAGGCGAGGGTTCATCAAATTTTCATCCAAACACCGTTTGGGAAGTATAACTTAGCATCATATCATCACCACAACACCAAATCATCTATTGTTCGGCTTTGAATCAAGGTAAGATCTCCTATAACCCTAGTATGAATTTGGGGAGGGTTTGGTGGTCATCTTGTCTTGTAATCCGATTTAACCGATGTTGTTGTTAGATTTCGATAGTATACTCGTGACCCTTGGTTCCCTTGTTATTGGATGGGATGAAATCCCGTTAATTCACCGTTGACTGATTTCAATTCCCTATGCACTCTTGATGTTCGATGAATTGTCCCAACGGGTAGAACTAGGAGGAATTTCTTCGTATTCATGATCTTGAGATTGATTGTATATCATTATTGTGTTAGGGTCGGATTTGAGAGGATTGTTCGGACCGAAACCTATTCCTTCGCTGCCTTCCTTCGCCGTATTACCAAGGCAAGTACCTCGATATACGAATTGTAACTGCGTGAAATCATTGTTGTCGAAGTGTATGAGTTTATACGGATGCATATATGTGTATATATATATATATATGTATGTGCATATATATATATATATATATATATATATATATTTAGATGTATTTATATATAATTATATGTTAAATATATGTATGTATATACATATATTGATTTATATGCTTATGTCGGTGATCGACGAGTGATGAATGCTAACGCTAGTTGACGTACTCAACCTGGATTGATGGACGAACTATAGTTATTCATATAATATAGTAAGGTTATATATATATATATATATATATATATATATATATATATATATATATATATCTATATATCTATATATATAAATATATATATTTTTGGTTGAGTTGCAATATAGAGACATAGGTGCGGCGTCGGTTAGCTATGCCTGATGACTTATGGTGATTGGGTTTTGATTTATAACATGTGTGTTATTGTTTATTGTGTGGTTGTGGACCGATGGATAAATTGTGTGAATTAGTGCACTGAGTGAATAATTGTTGTAACGTTTGTCTGTGTGCTTGATGTTTGAAACAATGTGGATACTTGTTGTGAGATACGTCATATCCGGGAACCTCTGAGGGCGGGGCGTGCACTCCGGCTTGGTGTACGCTTCAATGTGCGGCTCCATATGGGTGGTGAACGCCGGTGTTACATAATGCGTGTGTCAAGGGGCGGCTCTTGCGGGAGTGATCGCCGGCGCAGTGACATGTTCAATGAGCAGCCGACATAGTGGAGTGAACGCCGGTGCACAGGTGCGCAAGGGAGGCGCCTGGCAGGCTTATTGGTTACGGGTATTTGAGTGATAGCTAAGACCTCGTTAGCGAACGATGTACGTATCTCAAATTCTTTCAACTCACTTTTAAATGTTTGTCTTGATATAGACCGCGATCCGTGTTTTTGAAAGCTTGTTTCAACTTGTTTTTAAAGCGTTGGTATCAGGGTTAATTAACCAAAGAGGTTTGACGAAATCTCCGAGGGTTAATTAATCGGGGGTCTTGAGCAGGATATGTCGAATGAGAGTTGTGCCTTGATTGAATTGTGGTGCTATTCTGTGTTTTGGGTCGAGGACCCCGTGGAATGTTGAGATGATTGATTTCGTGATGATGTTATTTGGATTGGGTTGAGAACCCTGTGAGTTGTTGTAATGTTTTCGTTTGTGACAGTGTTCTATAAATTGGGTCGAGGACCCCGAATAAGTTGACTTGGTTTTCGTGTAATTATTTTCCATATGATGGGTCAAGGATCCGAGAGCTTTTGAGATTATTTCCAAAAGTATTCCCATTCGATTTTAAAAACCCCAAGACGGCCCGAGTCAATAATAACGTTTGCAAACTATCTTATCAAAATATTTTTCCTTTTACAAAAGGGATTTTCCTGACTCCTTGGGCTCGTTTAAAGTTTCATTAATGTTATGTTCCGTAAAGAGAATATGACTATGTGATTATCTTTCACCTTGTGTATGCGAGTGTTATTCTGTGCTGACTGTGGGAATATATGGTTTGGGTTAAGGCTTCACGGCGGTTGAATGTTGTGTTGTTACTGTTCGTATATATTGTATATTATGTACTTGCACTAGCAAAATTCCAGTTTGCTAACCCCCGAGTTTTCGGGGGGTGGGTGCCTGTTATGCGCTCAGGTTTTGCCAGCTCGGGAGCAGTCACAGGATTGGCTTGGAAGGAGATGGAAGACGACGATGCTAATCACACCAGAGTCAGAGTCTTTTCTTTTGTTTCATTTTGGTCGGTATTTCTCTGTCGTTCGAGTATTCACCCTTGCATGGGTGTAGTTATCATTTATTAAATTGAGTTGTGATTCTTTTCTGTGTTCAAGTTTATTGTTGTCATTATAATATGAATGTCGTTAGTTTCTTAATTGGTTTATGACCTTGTCGGTCTGCTTTGTATTTAATTTTGGCCCCGATCGGTCAATCATTGAGTAGTCTTTTGGAGTTTAGCCTGGTAGATCCTTGTGATAAGGGTCTACGGCGTGTGACATTCCGGGTCATATTCTGGGGGTGTTACACTCTTGTGCAATTAAGAAGAATCTCAGGGGTCGGAGCGCAACCGTCGCATTTAATGACCCCCTTGAAACCCGCGTACGCGTCTTTTCAAGGACGCATCAGACGAGGAGTCATAAATGACCGTCGGCCTCCCCCAACAGGAACACGACATGTGTCCCAGAGACCTTTCCACATCCGCTGCCGTTTCCCGCTCGTTTCAGCGACCTACCAGATCGTCCAAATTCAGAATCTATCAGCTCGAAGACGATCGCCAGTTCAGTAAAATGCAGAGTCGCTCGTCAAGATTCAGCGATCGCCAGCAGAACCACCTCACCCCACGTTTCCAACATCGGAGCGAGCTGGGGTGCAATTGTTGTGTCAAGATTTATTCACCTCGATAGGCGATCGACTGCAAAGCCGAGCGACCGAGTCCACTATCAATCAAGCTATGGCAAACTCGCCTAATCGAAGATACCAGACCACCATCATGGACCTAGCGATCAACTCCCAAGGCGATCGCCCTTTGGCACATGGAGATCGACTCTAGTGCCCGGCTAAGGACGATCGTCCTGCGCCACGAGCAGGGACCATCGTCCGTCAAAGTCCACGGAGAATAGATCTCAAAGCGGTGCCCATGTGCAGATCCAAGACAAGATCCGCATTTCATGGGTCGTTGACCACCAACATCTGTCTCTGACAAGGGCGGCTTTACCTACCGACAAGCCCGCCGAAAGGCACAAGGTGGGACCGCCCGTGACAGCGACTCAGACGCGTGAGGCTTCTCATTGGACCGCACAGCCAGCTGCCAGCAACTCCTGCAGACTTTAAGGGGACAAGCCCATGTGCTAAAATACGATCGCCTGCTTATTATAATACAGCAAAGGCGATCGCCCGGCATATCGAAGTCCTATAAATAGAGAACCTCCTTCTACTGGAAAAAGGTTCCACGCACACTTCAAGCATTCTCCATTAAGTTCAGAGAAAATACATACAATCATACATACTTCCAAGCTCCCAGCTTTCTCTTCCGAATCTGCCTCAGGATTTCTCTCTCAGCATCTCTCAACCCGAAGACGATCGGCAGAGGCAAGAAGTCTCCACAGTGCTGATTCAAAGGGATTCACAAGCCCAGAAGCTCAAACACACAGCTTGTAATACCCGTAATTTTGATTCTTGGTAATTTTCTATTTTTGGCGGAAGTCCGTTTTGACGACTCGCTTGGGACCGTTTCGTCATCCTGAGAATGATTAATTCTACACTTTTTGACATCCGAGTTCGTTCCCGGTGTCGTTTTGTTGAGTTCCGTGCTTTTTAACGACTTTTCCGCACTTGAGTTCGATTCTTGCGAATCTCGTTCGAAACTGCTGTTTCGAGTTTCCCGTAAGTTCGTTTAACTTTTTTATACGTGTTGTGAACTTCGGTTTGGTTATTCGATTACGTATCGTGACTTTCGGGCGTTTTGGGCCATTTTGTAATTTACCCAAAGTTCTGGGTATCCGTATCTGTATTTGTTGTCTCGACCCTTTTCTTGGTCGCGTATGATTAATTATTGCAATATGTTTTCATTTCGGGCCGTTGATGTCGTCTGCGAACTTTTCGTCGTGTTCGTTCCGTGCATTTTCGGAAATCGAGTCGTCGAGCCACGTGTTCGAGCAACCGCCGGACGGTTGCAGGCGCCGACGATTGCGGGCACCGACCGGACGGGTGCGGCAGGAACCGGCGTAGCGTACGCTACGGCCGGGACGCTGCGCTTGCTAACCGGCAGGTGTAGCGCACGCTGTCGGCTGTCTTAACGCACGCTATCGGGTCTGGACAGTGGAGTCCTGAGGTTCTGCAATCGGGTAGGCTCGGCAGGTAGCGCACGCTAGGGGTGGCATTTTGGAACCGAAAATCCAAAACCGAACCGAAAAAACCCGAAAAAATAACCGAAAAACCGAAACCGAATAAGACCGAACCGAAAAACAAAAAAACAGAACCGAACCGAACTAATTTGGTTCGGTTCTCGGTTCGGGGTAGAGCGGAACCGAACCGAACCGAAATGGACCGAAGTCAAATTTCAACATACTAAAATGACCTTGTTTTGTGATTTTGGTGTGTTTCGAATTTTAGTATAATTCATTTTCCTTTTGTAAGACCCTCATGGGTCCAATAAGGACCGATAATATGCTCATGAATTTGTGATTCAATTAATTTAGGTTGAGAGAATGAGTTACTGCGATTTACGATTGTTATATATTTTGAGATATTTGGAAATTGCTATCCAACTCTACCTTTTATCTTGAATATATATATATATATATATATATATATATATATATATATATATAACTCTTGTTGTCTTGTTGTTATATATAACTTATTCTGTTGCATATAATATTTGAATTTATATTGTGAAGAACCGAAAAAACATCAAACCAAATCGAAACCGAACCGAATATTTATAAAACCGAACTTAACCGAACCGAACTTCAAAAAGAACCGAACCAAACCGAAACCGAATATTTGGTTCGATTTCGCTTCGGTCAAAAACCGAACCGAATGGAACCGAGTCCACCCCTAGCGCACGCCATCACGGACACTACGACGCTACGGCCAAGGTCCGCGACGCTACTGGCCGAGCGCTAGTCCAAAGAGGTCACTGGATTGCGGCCTGGGCCGATAGCGCGCGCTAGCTCGGCAGCTTAGCGCACGCTAGTCCGGCACAGTATATAAATGACAGAGCAACCACTTTCTCACTCGTTTTTCATTTCCCTTCTCTTCGGTCCGCGGCTGGAGCTTCGGAGGATATGAATCCATGTTGTTAGACAACAAATCCATGAAGTTTATGAGTTCATATCACTAATCAATCATCCTATAACATCCTTCGATCCAGCGAATCAAGGTTAGATATTTAGAACCCTACTTTTGGGGAGATTTGGGGATTTTCGCGTTTTTGTCCGATTCATTCGGTTTTGCTGAGTAATTCATGATGAATATGATTAATCTTGTTGGTACTCTTAGTTTCACTACGGATTCATGGTATATTTCGTGATTTTTATGAAATCGAGAGGGTTTGGTTGTGGTCCGCCCTCGTTGTCGTTTTTATACGAATATACATGAATCGTAGGCGGATTTACGGGCGTATTCCAATTCCGTATTCGTTTAGAATCTGTTGTGATTGTATTCTTCGAATCGTTAGGTTCGGTTTCGATGATTCCTAGCATTCGTCGGTGACTTTCCATTCCGTTCGTTGCGTCGTCGACTATTCAAGGCAAGTATATATTTATGATTGTACGTTCTCGACTTTAAAAGTAAGATATATTGATGACATGATATGAACGAACCACTTTGGGGCGGGCCGATAGGTCCCCTAAGGGTTCCGTAGCCTCTGGTGCGGTTCCACGGTATTCATACATGTAATAATGACGGACGATATGAATGAACCACTTTGGGGCGGGCCGATAGGTCCCCTAAGGGTTCCGTAGCCTCTGGTGCGGTTCCACGGTATTCATATATCCATTGATGCGATGCTATGAGATTTAGTTATTCCGGAATACTAGTCTTGAATTGATGAATTGACGGTTACATTTACTTTATTGTCGAGGAGTATTGTGTTTCATACTTGATATACTTGCACTAGTTATTCAACGGCTAACCCCTTTATGGGGGAAATACTTTTTATGTATTTCAGGTTCCAGGAGAGCGGACAGGCGGGTATCGGGTCGGCATTGTAGCACCCCCAATCCACTCAGGGATATTACACGCCGTAGACCCTCTCCTCGAGGATCTACCAGGCTGGTAACAACATTTAACATCTCGACAATGCCTTCAAGGCTACAATGACTCAGTAGACCGATTTGGTCTTTCCACAAATACATACAACTCAAATACAACTCATGCCCACGCAGGGGACAAAATACAACTACACCCGTACAACGGGAACAATACAGCAGCGGAAAACAAAGTACAACTGAACCAACACACAATGTACGGTTCCTCATGTGATTAGTATCGATCATCTTTCATCATTCTTCGTGCCGACCCTGTGTTATGCTCAAAAACCTGAATGCAAAAACAGACATCCACCCCCCGAATACTCGGGGGTTAGCAAAACTCCACTGTTTTGCTAGTGCAAGAACAAAGTGCAAATACGAGCCATACAATTCACATTCCACGAATAACAATAACCGAGGATCCTCAAAGATCCAAACGAAACGAAAAGTACTTCCCGAGGCAAGGGTTTGAGAAAACATTTCAAAATCGAAATATCATAAATCAATGGAAGTAATTTATAAAATGATTTAGAATGCCATCGAGAGTTTTAATAGAAAACAATTTAGGATTATCAAATCCTACTTTTCGAAAACCAAAAGACAAAAGGGGGTCACCGCCCCAAAGGTTTACTTCCCGAAAAATGATATTTACCAAACTGTTGGGATTTTAGCCCCAAATCCGTAAAATGACTTTTACAAAAACGTTGGGATTTTAGCCCCAAATCCGTCAACTCACAGTACACAAGAACGACCACAAGGTTCGTCTTCCAACCTCAAAATCCACAAATAAAGGATTTAAAATAACCAACAAAATACTCTAGTGCCATCCTAGCCAAGTAAGCCAAACGAACAACTTACCTCTTACACACTTAGTCAATGCATGCAATCATGAAAACCGTTCAAAAGTACTCATTTCCGGAAATGCCAATGATCAAACCACATTTGTAAAAATGCACCACAATTAACCGCGGACCCACAGCTTCGTGGATCCCTGCCGAGACCCCGTCGGATCTAACCCACAGTGGTTAAAAGCAAGCTCGCGGTCCCACAGCTTCGTGGAACCCTACCGAGACCCCGTCGAGTCTAACTCGTAGTGAGCATACACACACACACGTTACTCATGCAATACTAACATGCTAAGAATGTAAGTTCATTAAGAATACTCACTAGAGATGGCCATTAACTCGACACCATTATCAAACTCTTCAAAAATAAATAACAAGATTAAATACGGAATACACGATTCCATAACTTAAACAATAGGAGTACCAACATAAAATCCTTCAACGTTCAAAATAATCAAATCATAATCAATTCTCAAAACACCGTTCACAAATCACGCTCGTTTTGAAAGAAAGCCTTTAACGAGGCCAAACCGAAATCCTTTGAAACTTCATTTCAAATAACCAAACAAACGCATCAAGACGACCACCGATCATCATATCCATAAAACGAGAAAAGTATGGGCAAGGTACTTGCCTCGAATAAGAACAACGCGGAGAATCGACCAAGTAGGTTGGCCCGAACCGACTACGAACCCGCCGACTCCACCGAACGCCAACTCACGTTCATAAACTACGAAGGACAAATAATAACAATGAAATGAATTCCATAACACGACTCAAAGCCATTGAATTCAAAGAACGAATGACGAAAGTTCACAGATTTCCCCAAAACGCCAAGAACACGATTCGCTCCACAAACCCGAAAACGGAATTCCAAGTTGAAATATGGATATACAATCCATAGAATATGTTTAACAACATCATTTAACCATAATCGATCCATCAAAACGGATGAAAACGAGATCGGGACAAATCCCCAAAAAGTCAATTCGAAGGAAATCAAGAATTATACTTCGATTCGACGAAGAACAATGGATTAAATGATGTTAAACACAAGAATACTATCAAGATTAATCATACCCATCATGAATTAATCAACAACACGGAACGAATCGGACGAAAATGCAAAAATCCCCAAATTCACGAAATTAGGGTTCTAAGGAAGATTACCTTGATTCGTTGGATCAAAGGTTGATAACGGACGATCGATTGATGTTATGAACTCAAGGACTTCATGGATTTGTTGTTAAACAACATGGCTTCGTCACCCATGAATCGCCATCCGCAGAAGGAGAAGGAAGGGAATGAAAAACGAAGTGAAATGTGATCGCCACCATATTTATATCGGGCCACCTTAAGGCGCTAGCCTTCCTGACTAGCGTGCGCTATCGCCAGATCGGCCGAGTACCTCGCCAGTGGCCCACACGACCCGGCATCACCGACCAACCCCGCCGACCGAACTGCCGACCCAACTCCCGCTAGCGTGCGCTACGACCGGATGCTGCGCGCTTAGCCGAATGGCCCAAAGAGCCATCCGGATCGAATCGCCGGCTGTGTAACGACGCTAGCCGGCCGACACAGGCGCTACGCTTGCCGACTAGCGCGCTACGCCGGCGAAGCGTGCGCTACTCGCCGATCTCCGACCGAGTCCGTAACCTCGAAACCCCATCGCCTGTGCCCGAGCACAGACGCTAAAGCCACCCGGCTAGCAGGCGCTACACTGCCGAAGCGCGCAGCCTTTCCGGCCAGAAGCGTGCGCTACGCCGGTTCGCCGCACCACCCGGCCGGTGCCCGCAATCGTCCGGCGCCCCGCCACCGTCCGGCGATCCGCCACCGCTGTGGCTCGACGACCCGATTTCCGAAAACGCACGGAACGAACACGACGAAAAGTTCGCGGACAACATAAACGACTCGAAATGAAAGCGTAATACCATAATTAGTCATACGCGACCAAGAAACGGGTCGAGACAACAATTACAGATACGGATACCCGTAACTTTCAAGAAATTACAAAATGGCCCAAAACGCCTAAATCACGATACGTGATCGAATAACCAAACCGGTTCACAACACGCCTAACAAAGTTAAACGGACTTGTGGGAAACTCAAACAACAGCTCGGACGAGATTCGCAAGAATCGAACTCAAGTGCGGAAAAGTCGCTAAAAAGCACGTAACTCAACGAAACGACACCAAACGAACTCGGATGTCAAAAGTGTAGAATTAATCATTCTCGAATGACGAAACGGTCATGAGCGAAGTCGTCAAAACGGACTCCGACCGAAAAAAGAAATTTACCGAAAATCGAAAATTGCGATATTACATTCTACCCTCTAAAAGAAGTTTCGTTCCAAACTTAAAACAAGTAGGGAGAAGAAATATTCCGCCAGAAAACTCAACGAGACACACAAGAATGCGTGACTAACGCCCAACGGCGAAATGTCACAAACAACGCAAAGGAATATACGGCGTGAAAACACGCTCCACGGCGACCAACACAACGTCGCTAGGGATATAATAAAACCAAAAAGTGACAAGCGTCATCAAACGGATAATATATCCAAGTCAATTATCCGACAATCACAAAACACAACGAACGAAAACCAATATGATTGACCAACCCAACGGTACATCAATCAAAACGCGAGTCAACCGAACAAACACGAATCCCATCGCCTAAGGGTGGAAGATCGAAAACGAAACTAATTTCCCAAACTGAAGGGAATTACGAAGGAGCCTGAATGTTCGCCAATCACGGAACGAGGTCAATAAAAACCGAACAATTAAACGATCAAACCACAACGATCGAGACAACAAAAATCGAAGAATCATGTTCGAATCACAAAGAACAATAAAGTTCAAACAACAACTCCCAGGATGATCTGGTGAGAACTACAAGACATGCATTGCCGAAGATCCACAGGAAAGGGGATAGCGATTGAAAAGTCACAACGACGAACGAGTTATTCCGAAACGATACCACACTCGTTCGATAAACAAAAACAAGGGGCGGACAATCTCAGAAATGTCAACAAGCATAAATGAGTCAACAGAGTCGAAAACATAAGAGTTCCAAATCCGATCCACTTCGAATAAAAGAACTAGTAGAACCAAATGATGTTACTTCCGAACAAGGTTCACAAGAATCGAACCGAACTCGAAAAAGTAACATCGATAACCAGATCGACCCACAACAAGATCACAGCTCTTTAGGACGATGAAATCTAAATACATAACAAGTTCATAAAGTGCCAACTAACATGAGCGAATCGATAGACTGGAGAAAGATAAAATACATAAGTAAACATAGTACTGGAATTACCTCAGAACTCTTACACGAAATTCACAAAAACGGGATCAAGGTAAAAAGACATTAAACAATCGACGCATAACTGAACCATCAACGATGCACACGGTCATACCAAACCAAGCTCTAGCATCGCACATGCGCGACAACGCAGAATCACTACGAGGCGATAATATTCAACACCAACATCCCGCCTCTCTCAGGGGGCTAACGATCCAATTGTGTGGAAAGCGACTCAACGCTCTCACCGCCAATTCGGTCATACTGGGAGAAAGTATCAAAAGGACAACGCGAACATCACACATACATACCCGGCCCTCAAACGGAATGGATAGGTTTTAAAACGAAAACCTCATTTTGAAAATAATTTAGAAGAACACCGATTGATCTTGAGTATCATCTTTCAAAAAAGTACAAACGTGAAACATCGTTATCGAGACATTGGAGAACTATTTCGCATTTGATAAAAAAATGAGGACACTTTCTCTTAGTGAAAACTTTCAAAATATTCGACCTCGGGTCTAAATAAAAGTGTTGAAAATATCTCAAAACATTTTGGTCCTCGAGGTAGAAAAATTTTGAAATATATCAGGGCATCTAGGATGTACCACAAGAAAATAACTCATTTGAAAAGTATGTCTCAAATTTGTTTTTCCAAGATACTCAAGGTTTTCAAAATCCAATAGCCGTAATGCCCAAAACTCACACATATCGACGTTCACTAAAACAACTCCTAGCACTCGCATCAAAACGTTTATAATCAAGACCATACTTGTCTTTAAACGGAAATAAACGATAAAATGCCACATTCGGTACAAAACCACTGATAAAATACCCTCCCGCACTGGCTAGTGAACAAGTCGAACGCGTATAAGCACAAAGCTTCCACAATAGAACTTGTAAAACGTGCAAATCGATTCGAAAATCATCAACAACGGACAAAAACAACAATAAAAAGACATCACAAACGACGACACTCCTCGTATAAATCAAATACGAGAGTCGACTAAATACATATCGTGAAATCAAAATTCACATAAGGATTCCATCACTTAACAAATAATCATAAAAATAGCTCGTGTCACACGAGGCACAACACAAAGAAGGGAGACTTACTTCCACAGGTCGCACGAAGATGATGATCGCCCCACGATACTAATCACGACCAACAAACTCAAACGACGCGTCGCGACACGACTCAGTCAGATAAAATCCGACGAATCAAGACTCAAACAACACGACTTGACCCGACAGCCTAGGTTTTCCTCAACCTAAGCTCCGATACCATTTATGTAACACCCCCAATCCACTCAGGGATATTACACGCCGTAGACCCTCTCCTCGAGGATCTACCAGGCTGGTAACAACATTTAACATCTCGACAATGCCTTCAAGGCTACAATGACTCAGTAGACCGATTTGGTCTTTCCACAAATACATACAACTCAAATACAACTCATGCCCACGCAGGGGACAAAATACAACTACACTGCATAACGGAACAATACAAAGAATGGAAAACAAAGTACAACTGAACCAACACACAATGTACGGTTCCTCATGTGATTAGTATCGATCATCTTTTATCATCCTTCGTGCCGACCCTGTGTTATGCTCCAAAACCTGAATGCAAAAACAGACATCCACCCCCCGAATACTCGGGGGTTAGCAAAACAACACAGTTTTTCTAGTTCAAGAACAAAGTGCAAATACGAGCCATACAATTCACATTCCACGAATAACAATAACCGAGGATCCTCAAAGATCCAAACGAAACGAAAAGTACTTCCCGAGGCAAGGGTTTGAGAAAACATTTCAAAATCGAAATATCATAAATCAATGGAAGTAATTTATAAAATGATTTAGAATGCCATCGAGAGTTTTAATAGAAAACAATTTAGGATTATCAAATCCTACTTTTCAAAACCAAAAGACAAAAGGGGGTCACCGCCCAAAGGTTTACTTCGAAAAATGATATTTACCAAATCATGGGATTTTAGCCCCAAATCCGTAAAATGACTTTTACAAAAACGTTGGGATTTTAGCCCCAAATCCGTCAACTCACAGTACACAAGAACGACCACAAGGTTCGTCTTCCAACCTCAAAATCCACAAATAAAGGATTTAAAATAACCAACAAAATACTCTAGTGCCATCCTAGCCAAGTAAGCCAAACGAACAACTTACCTCTTACACACTTAGTCAATGCATGCAATCATGAAAACCATTCAAAAGTACTCATTTCCGGAAATGCCAATGATCAAACCACATTTGTAAAAATGCACCACAATTAACCGCGGACCCACAGCTTCGTGGATCCCTGCCGAGACCCCGTCGGATCTAACCCACAGTGGTTAAAAGCAAGCTCGCGGTCCCACAGCTTCGTGGAACCCTACCGAGACCCCGTCGAGTCTAACCCGTAGTGAGCATACACACACACACGTTACTCATGCAATACTAACATGCTAAGAATGTAAGTTCATTAAGAATACTCACTAGAGATGGCCATTAACTCGACACCATTATCAAACTCTTCAAAAATAAATAACAAGATTAAATACGGAATACACAATTCCATAACTTAAACAATAGGAGTACCAACATAAAATCCTTCAACGTTCAAAATAATCAAATCATAATCAATTCTCAAAACACCGTTCACAAATCACGCTCGTTTTGAAAGAAAGCCTTTAACGAGGCCAACCAAATCCTTTGAAACTTCATTTCAAATAACCAAACAAACGCATCAAGACGACCACCGATCATCATATCCATAAAACGAGAAAAGTATGGGCAAGGTACTTGCCTCGAATAAGAACAACGCGGAGAATCGACCGAAGTAGGTTGGCCCGAACCGACTACGAACCCGCCGACTCCACCGAACGCCAACTCACGTTCATAAACTACGAAGGACAAATAATAACAATGAAATGAATTCCATAACACGACTCAAAGCCGTTGAATTCAAAGAACGAATGACGAAAGTTCACGGATTTCCCAAAACGGCCAAGAACACGATTCGCTCCACAAACCCGAAAACGGAATTCCAAGTTGAAATATGGATATACAATCCATAGAATATGTTTAACAACATCATTTAACCATAATCGATCCATCGACAACGGATGAAAAACGAGATCGGGGACAAATCCCCCAAAAAGTCAATTCGAAGGAAATCAAGAATTATACTTCGATTCGACGAAGAACAATGGATTAAATGATGTTAAACATAAGAATACTGTCAAGATTAATCATACCCATCATGAATTAATCAACAACACGGAACGAATCGGACGAAAATGCAAAAATCCCCAAATTCACGAAATTAGGGTTCTAAGGAAGATTACCTTGATTCGCTGGATCAAAGGTTGATAACGGACGATCGATTAATGTTATGAACTCAAGGACTTCATGGATTTGTTGTTAAACAACATGGCTTCGTCACCCATGAATCGCCATCCGCGGAAGGAGAAGGAAGGGAATGAAAAATGAAGTGAAATGTGACCGCCACCATATTTATATCGGGCACTTAGGCGGCGCTAGCCTTCCTGGACTAGCGTGCGCTATCGGCCCAGACGGCCGAGTACCTCGGCCGTGGCCCACACGACCCGGCATCACCGACCAACCCCGCCGACCGAACCTGCCGACCCAACTCCCGCTAGCGTGGCGCGCTACGACCGCGCGCTGCTAGCCGACTGGCCCAAAGAGCCACCGGATCGAATCGCCTGCCAGTAACGACGCTAGCCGGCCGACACAGGCGCCACGCTTGCCGACTAGCGCGCGCTACGCCGGCGTAGCATGCGCTACTCCGCCGATCCCGACCGAGTCCAACCTCGAAACCCCATCGCTGTGCCCGAGCACAGACGCTAAAGTTACCCGGCACAGGCGCTTACACTGCCGGTTAGCGGCGCAGCCTTCCGGCCAGAAGGCGTGCGCTTACGCCGGTTCTCGCGCACCTGTCCGGCCGGTGCCTGCAATCGTCCGGCCAGCCCCGCCACTGTCGGCCGCCCCGCCACCGCTGTGGCTCGACGACCCGATTTCCAAAACGACGGAACGAACACGACGAAAAGTTCGCGGACAACATAAACGACTCGAAATGAAAGCGTAATACCATAATTAGTCATACGCGACCAAGAAACGGTCGAGACAACAATTACAGATACGGATACCCGTAACTTTCAAGAAATTACAAAATGGCCCAAACGCCTAAATCACGATACGTGATCGAATAACCAAACCGAAGTTCACAACACATCTAACAAAGTTAAACGGACTTGCGGAAACTCAAACAACAGCTGGACGAGATTCGCAAGAATCGAACTCAAGTGCGGAAAAGTCGCTAAAAAGCACAGAACTCAACGAAACGACACCGAAACGAACTCGGATGTCAAAAAGTGTAGAATTAATCATTCTCAGAATGACGAAACGGTCATGAGCGAGTCGTCAAAACGGACTCCGACCGAAAAAAGAAATTTACCGAAAATCGAAAATTGCGGATATTACAGGCATGAAGATGATGGGCAAGTGTGATACTGTGTCTTGTCTCCGGTTACCTTTTTGGATTCCTCCGTTCAGTGTTGTTGTACTGGAATGGATTTTAAAAACTCGAGTATTGTATTTCAGTTTCCTTGTTGTTCCGGCCTGTGTTGCCGAGGTATTGATTTGTGCAGTGATGTATATGGTTTCATTGGTTATGGTTTTGAATACCATTTGTATCGTCTTTCTTTCCATTGTATGTAGACCTTCTCGGTCAAGTTTTATAGTTCCGCGTATGTTTAGCCTTGTGGGTCCCACGGCGGGGCTCACGGCGCTGTAATATACCCTGAATAACTTGGGGGTGTTACGGTATATGGTATCGAGCTTAGGTTTATGGATACCTAGCCGCCGGTCTTTGGGTCGATTGAGTCGTCATTTGCCCACAGATCACTACTCGCCATCATCACAAAGGCGACCGGTACTTGTAAGTCCTCTCACTCTTCTTGTATTTTCTTGACCGTTTCGTTTTTAGCTTGGTATTCTTTGGAATTGGTCACTTCGAGAAGGTGCGATTTGGATTATACTTCCGCATGTGTGTACCCTTTAGAATGTTGGATGTAAGGAGAAGAAGTCGTGACTGTGGTTACGGACGTGAACCCTTCCTTGAGATTTTGTCAAATTGCTAATTTCGATATTAGCGTGTATCGGTATTGTGTTGAGACTTTGTTTGGGAGTCGCATGCTAGTACCACGGGATATCATCGACTTCACAGACCTGTAAGTATGTTGTTTGGATTATTCGATAATTCTTAGTTATCTTGGTGATTTCGGATTTATATGTTGGATATCGTTGATGGATGTTTGTGCTTGAGAACGTTGTGGACGTTTGATAATGTTATTGAATGCGTATATGTATTCATTGTGTCGTATGTTCGATTGGCATGTCGAGATATTGGTTGGGGATAGCTGAATATGGCTTGGCACAGTAACGATAGCGCACGCAATAAGTGTTTCATTAGCGCACGCTACTTGGTACAGTTAGCGCACGCTAACGCATGTTGGTTAGCGCACGCTAACATCAGATCGCCAATAATGGAATCTTAGCTTTAGGCGGGTGGACCCGGCCATGTTCGACGCGTGTCCAGATAAGGTCAGCAAGAGTTTGTCGTGTAGAGCTAGCGCACGCTAAAACCGTATGATTAGCGCACGCTAATTCCATATCGGTCAAAGGAATCCCGGTAATCGCGGATGCTTTCGGCATGTGGGGGCACGATACTGTAGCAAGTCAACGACGATTAGCGCGCGTTAAGGTCGAAGAATAGCACACACTACTGAGCATTTCACTGTAGCAAGTCAACGCCTGTTAGCGTACGCTAATGCATGGGCATTACGTACGTTAGATGAATTTCGAAGCAATGTAGTAGCTTCTGGACTGCCCGATAGCGCAAGCTATCAAGGAAGGATAGCGCACGCTAGTCCTGTAGCGTACGCTAAATATAAGGTCTAGCGCGCGCTAGTGATGTGTTTTATAGAGAGAATAGACGAGTGTTGAGAGGCATTTTGTCCATTCTCCTTCCGTCAGTCAATAGAGAGAACCTTGGGAAGTACTTGAAGTTCCTAAACATTGAGAGATGATTCTCTTAAACAAGATTAAGATGGAGAGCTCGGATTTAAGTATTGTTCTTGAAGTTTTTGATGATTCTTGGAATGGAGTTCAAATTATTCTTCTTCGTGGTTAGTCCATACAAGGTAATCCTCGTATCCCTTTGATAGTGGTTCATTTTTTTTAAGGATTACTACTTGGGAGGGAGTATGTTGGGAATCGTGTATTTTGATATTCGTCTTATTTCAATGAAAGTGCATAAATTGGACTGTAATTTTACCCGTTGCGTGAGTATTTTGAAATGGCTTTTGGTATTTGCCAACTGAATTTTATTTTGTAAAACCGATTCCCTAAATTGAGTTTTTGGCATTTTGGCCTTGATCGTTTTGACGGTATTTGGAAAATGATTTTTTTTAGTATTTGAAAAATATTACCGTCATCTGTCTTTTTGGCATTTTTGAAATGACGTGGAAAAATTATGCTTAGCCTGGTAAATCCTTGTGAGATGGGTTTACGGCGTGTAATATTCCCAGGAGGATCTGGGGTGTTACAATTTTGGTATCATGTGATAATGTTATACGAGATTTATTGGAATTGTAATAAGAGATTTCGGATGTTGATATGATTATTGAGATCTTCTTCATATGATGATAACGGTATTGGTGCGATTCTTAAGGTTGTATGAATGGCATGATGAAGAAAATGGTAACATGGAGATATATACCTCGGATATGTTGTTCTGAACGGGATTTCGGATATTTCGTGTTCTTGAAGAACTCTTGAATTATACGAGGTGATGAATTTTTTTTAAGAAGTGTTGATGTTTTGAAAATGAATATGGAATATTCATATCTAGAGCTAAACTATGTGTTTGAAATAATATTCGTATAGGAATACGAATGTGATTATGAGTTTGATGAGACTATTATTCATCTCTGAATTTGGAAACCCATACGTATGGAGCAAATGTTCAAGTCGAATGATTGGACTATTTGATAACCTTTTTAATAGGATTATCTATTGTTTTGAACCAGTCGGATGATTCGAATTGATGACGGTCATAAGTAAATTTTAACGATGGATTTACGAGAAGGGAACCTTATCAATTCGTATTTAAGAATTGAGTTTGGAATATTTAGACCCTTATTATTGGTTCTAATTGGTTGCTGATGTGATCATCATATTTCGACTCGTATTGTGGACAGGATTTGTAAGTATCTGGGTTGGATTGTTCAGACTGTGATTAGTCGAGATATGGTGAAACGATTGAGTTTGTGGTTTGGTGGTATTGATATTGGTCGTCATCGAACCTGTTAATTACTAACCCTTCGTTTTACAATAAGATATGATGTTTGATCGTGAATTATGACTGTTGTGTTGCGGTTAAGGTTGAAGGGTTCGTAGATTAACTTGGTCGAGACTGAGGAATTCGTAATACGAAATCAACTGAATTGGTAACAGTTTGTTGTATTGATATCGAGGCAAGTTTTATACTTGTACTAGTCAATGAGATTAATGTTATCATTTATGTATATGAATGTGTGTATCATTTCGAGACTTGGTCTCTTTATGATTTTATTGACATCAAGGGATTGTTTAATACGATACCCTTCGGCAAATTATGCCAAATATTATTGTTGTTCGTAAATGGCCGATTTAAGGCATTGCGATACTTGTTGGTAATATATTTGTCGATAACCGGTTCGCGGTATCGACATATCGATTGTTATTTTGATTGATGTTCCTTTGAGATATTGTTGTTGATAGCCGGTTCGCGGCATCGACGTATCGATTGTTATTATTGATTGATGTTCCATCAAGATATTTTTTGTGAATCGTCGTCATTGATATCAGTGTTTTTCTATTGATGTCGTATTGGCCGATTGAAGGCATTAACGTATTCGATTATCATCTTCGTTATCGGTAACCGATTAAAGGTGTCGAGATATCCGTTGTATAATTGTTATCGGTTAACCGTTCTAAAGGTAATCGATGTATTGAATTGGGATTATCAAAGCTAATTCCCATCCGTTGTATCGTTGTTATCGATTGGCCGTTCTAAGGTAACCGAAGTATTGAATTGGGACTGTCGAAGATAGTTCCCATCCGTTGAGTCGTTATCGATTGGTCATTCGAAGACAATCGAGATATTGAATGGGGATCGCCGAGGATAGTGCCCATCTTGGAGTTATTATTGTCGTGTTGGCCGACTCAAGACAGCACACTATTATTCTGGTAAACTCGGTAATTTTGTGATCGTTGAGGGTGGAGGATTTCCCGAATTGTGGTGTTGTGGTTATTGCCGTGTTAATCGGTCCTTAGGGATTCTGATCCCAGGATGGTTGTTTTGAATATCGTTGGTCGTGTCGATCTTTCATTATTCATGTGTCATCGTTCACTTGGCGAGTCGTATGATCCGTAATGGGTATTTTATCCTTTGAGTTTCGTTATTATGTTGTATCATGGCATATCTGGAATCATGTCTGCGTGCCGATTGGTTATGTGTAGGATTTTTAGCCAGGCACTCGATGGTCATGCGTGGATGTTACCGCATTGGACTGTGCACACGAGACGTAGTTCTTGAGGCTAATTAGGTACATTGTCACACGTATATTCTGGATTCCGTATACGGGGTGGACATGTGCACGGACACATTTTCGGATCGGGCGTACTGTGATGTCCCTCTTGAGCTTTATTGTTTGGTCGTTCGTAGTCCATGATGTATTGGATATGCCTGGCGATTTGCGGCTGGTCGTTCATACGCCGAGGGATATGTCCGACAGTCAGGTTTGTTTCTTGGAGATCTGTATTGTGATGATTTACAGCTTCGGTTGAGGGGCTTTCAGGCCATTATGATGTATCGGTATTTTCCGTTGGAGACTTCGGGCATTGTGATTCGTATCTTTTTCGGCATTGGTTTGGTTTACCTTAGGGTAATGTATTGTTGTGTTCTATATTGATGATTCGCCGTTTAGGCGTAAGTTTTCGGTTCTTGTGTATCTCGTTGAGTTTTTCCTGGCGGGATATTTCTTCTCCCTACTTGTTTTAAGTTTCGGGACGAAACTTCTTTTAAGGAGGGTAGAATGTAATACCCGTAATTTTGATTCCCGGTAATTTTCTATTTTTGGCGGAAGTCCCTTTTGACGACTCGCTTGGGACCGTTTCGTCATCCTGAGAATGATTAATTCTACACTTTTTGACATCCGAGTTCGTTCCCGGTGTCGTTTTGTTGAGTTCCATGCTTTTTAACGACTTTTCCGCACTTGAGTTCGATTCTTGCGAATCTCGTTCGAATCTGCTGTTTCGAGTTTCCCGTAAGTTCGTTTAACTTTGTTATACGTGTTGTGAACTTCGGTTTGGTTATTCGATTACGTATCGTGACTTTCGGGCATTTTGGGCCATTTTGTAATTTACCCAAAGTTCTGGGTATCCGTATCTGTATTTGTTGTCTCGACCCTTTTCTTGGTCGCGTATGATTAATTATTGCATTATGTTTTCATTTCGGGCCGTTGATGTCGTCCGCGAACTTTTCGTCGTGTTCGTTCCGTGCATTTTCGGAAATCGAGTCGTCGAGCCCTCGTGTTCGAGCACTGGCCGGACGGTTGCGGGACTGGCCGGACGATTGCGGGCACCGATCGGACGGGTGCGCGAGAACCGCGTAAGCGCACGCTACGGCCGACTGCGCGCGCTAACCGGCAGTGTAGCCCACGCCGTCTACCGGCTTAACGACGCTTATCGGTCCGGCGGTGGAGTCCTGAGGTTCTGGAATCGGGTAGGCTCGGCAGGTAGCGCACGCTACTGCCGGACACTACGTACGCTACGGCCGGCAGGTAGCGCACGCTACGGCCGGAAGGCTGCGCACGCTACCTGGCCGAGCAGTCTAGTCCAGTAGGTCACTGGATTGCGGCCTGGGCCGATAGCTCGCGCTAGCTCGGCAGCTTAGCGCACGCTAGTCCGGCCCAGTATATAAATGATAGAGCAGCCACTTTCTCACTCGTTTTTCATTTCCCTTCTCTTCGGTCCGCAGCTGGAGCTTCGGAGGATATGAATCCATGTTGTTAGACAACAAATCCATGAAGTTTCTGAGTTCATATCACTAATCAATCATCCTATAACATCCTTCGATCCTGCGAATCAAGGTTAGATATTTAGAACCCTACTTTTGGGGAGATTTGGGGATTTTCGCGTTTTTGTCCGATTCATTCGGTTTTGCTGAGTAATTCATGATGAATATGATTAATCTTGTTGGTACTCTTAGTTTCCCTATGGATTCATGGTATATTTCGTGATTTTTACGAAATCGAGAGGGTTTGGTTGTGGTCCGCCCTCGTTGTCGTTTTTATACGAATATACATGAATCGTAGGCGGGTTTCCGGGCGTATTCCAATTCCGTATTCGTTTAGAATCTGTTGTGATTGTATTCTTCGAATCGTTAGGTTCGGTTTCGATGATTCCTAGCATTCGTCGGTGACTTTCCATTCCGTTCGTTGTGTCGTCGACTATTCAAGGCAAGTATATATTTATGATTGTACATTCTCGACTTTAAAAGTAAGATATATTGATGACATGATATGAACGAACCACTTTGGGGCGGGCCGATAGGTCCCCTAAGGGTTCCGTAGCCTCTGGTGCGGTTCTACGGTATTCATACATGTAATAATGACGGACGATATGAACGAACCACTTTGGGGCGAGCCGATAGGTCCCCTAAGGGTTCCGTAGCGTCTGGTGCGGTTCCACGGTATTCATATATCCATTGATGCGATGCTATGAGATTTAGTTATTCCGGAATACTAGTCTTGAATTGATGAATTGACGGTTACATTTACTTTATTGTCGAGGAGTATTGTGTTTCATACTTGATATACTTGCACTAGCTATTCGACGGCTAACCCCTTTATGGGGGAAATACTTTTTATGTATTTCAGGTTCCAGGAGAGCGGACAGGCGGGTATCGGGTCGGCATGAAGATGATGGGCAAGTGTGATACTGTGCCTTATCTCCGGTTATCTTTTTGGATTCCTCCATTCAGTGTTGTTGTACTGGAATGGATTTTAAATACTCGAGTATTGTATTTCAGTTTCCTTGTTGTTCCGGCCTGTGTTGCCGATGTATTGATTTGTGCAGTGATGTATATGGTTTCATTGGTTATGGTTTTGAATACCATTTGTATCGTCTTTCTTTCCATTGTATGTAGACCTTCTCGGTCAAGTTTTATAGTTCCGCGTATGTTTAGCCTTGTGGGTCCCACGGCGGGGCTCACGGCGCTGTAATATACCCTGAATAACTTGGGGGGTGTTACACAACTAACTCACGCCGTGAGGGATTGTCGATCTCTCACCGCCGTCACTGTTCATCAACGTTGTTACAAGAACTCACAGAGCATCAAATCTGGTTCTTCCGGCAATCTACACGCTCACTAGCTAAGATAACAAGAATCTTTACACTCATTGTAATTGTATTCTTACATTAATACATGTATCCCCGAATATTTGTATTAATAATATCTCGCGAGAGCATTCAAGCCCGGGACTAACAACCCCGGCAATTCTTGTGTTATTTATCTTTTCCCACGGAAGTGTTCTCGCATTTGTTTGCTATCCATCCATTCCAGCAATATCTATCTCCGGATAATATTTTGGGTAGCAACACTGCCAGGTCATGGCCGCGCCGCAGACTGGGCAATGGCAATGGGTCGGGCAGCCGGCAAAGGGGTCGCGTCGGCAATGGCTGGCAATGGGCGGGCAGTCGGCAGCCGCCGGCCAGTGGGTCAAGTTGTCCAGTTCGGGTCGTTCGATTCATTTTTCCGCGAGATGCTTGAAGCAGTGGGAGCAAATGAGCCGAAGATTTTGTCGTTATTCAAAACGAGGAATAAAAGCCATGATAATTGGATTTAATTATCCAATTTTATTATTTGTTGGTTTTTATTGTTTTGATGTATGGCATGTATAGATGTATGCGTGATATGTTTCCTTGCATGTTAGGACGAGAAAATTAAAAACCTTAATTTTTCAAAATAACTAAGTGATTTTAAATTGATTTTTCAAAATCAAATTGGCCTCCATAATTGGTTTAAATTGTAAAATGATTAGCATGCGCGTTGACATTAGAGTCTTCCTCCACATCGGATGTGCTAACAGTGGAGAGTTTTTGGATTTCTTGGCACATGAGGGGATTACTTCCCAGCTCACAGCGCCTGGTACACCATAACAATATGGTGTTGCTGAACGAAGGAATCGTACTTTATTAGAGATGGTTAGGTCAATGATGAGTTATTCTGATTTACCTATTTCGTTTTGGGGATACGCCTTGGAAATAGCGGCGTACATTCTAAACTCGGTGCCTTCGAAATCAGTTCCAAAAACACCCACAGAACTGTGGAATAGGCGTAAGCCCAGTCTAGGACGTGTTCGGATTTGGGGTTCACCAACACACGTGCTGAATAAAGAAGCTGATAAGTTGACATCTCGTACAGAAGTACGAGTGTTTGTAGGATATCCGAAGGGAACGAAGGGTGGCTTATTCTACAGTCCTAAAGACCAGAAGGTCATTGTTAGCACCAATCGATGTGATAAGCCACAAGCCTAGGAGTGAGGTCATTCTAGAAGAACTTAGGGGCGAGATTTCGACAATACCAATTGTGCAAAGACCTAGTGTACCACGTATCGACAATATTATGGATACACAAACTAAGGACACGCCTCGTCGTAGTGGGAGGGTTGTTCGTCAACCTGAACGTTTCATTGGCGTGGGAGCGTCTTCCGACCACTCCCCGGACCAGGATGAAACGGATTCATGTACGTACAAACAGGCAGTTCAAGACAAGGATGCTGAATCCTGGAAAACAGTTATGGAATCCGAAATGGGATCTATGGATTCTAATCAAGTGTGGAAGCTAGTAGAGCTACCCAATGGGGTAAAACCCATTGGAAGTAAGTGGTTCTACAAGCGTAAGAGAGGATCGAAAGGGAAGGTTGAAACCTTCAAAGCAAGGCTTGTTGCGAAAGGTTACACTCAGAAGGAGGGCATCGACTACGATGAGACCTTCTCGCCAGTAGCCATGCTTAAATCGATACGGATTCTCTTAGCTATAGCTGCGCATTTGGATATGGAGATTTGGCAGATGGATGTCAAGACTGCGTTCTTGAAAGGGAGTCTTGATAAGGAAATCTACATGCGCCAACCTGAAGGATTCATTGCTGAAGGAGAGGAGCACTTAGTGTGCAAACTCAAGAGAGCCATTTATGGTCTCAAGCAAGCATCAAGGTCTTGGAACATGCGATTTGATGAGGTCATTCAATCGTATGGTTTTGAACAGTGTCCTAGTGAGGTTTGTGTATACAAAAAGTGCGATGGAAACATGCTTGTGTTTCTTTACTGTACGTAGATGATATACTTCTAATTGGAAACAATGTAACGGTATTATCAGACGTAAGGGTATGGCTTTCTGAGCAGTTTGATATGAAAGATTTGGGAGAAGCTGGGCACATCCTTGGTATTAAGATCTTTCGAGATCGCAATAAAAGGATGTTGTGCTTATCTCAGGCATCCTATATCGATACGGTGCTAAAGCGGTTCAGCATGGAAAATTTCAAGAAAGGTTTCTTATCTTACAGATATGGAATTCAGCTATCTAAGGCTATGTGTCCTAAGACACAGAAGGAGATAGATGACATGAAGCTGGTCCCTTATGCTTCGGCAGTGGGAAGCCTCATGTATGCTATGCTTTGCACTAGGCCTGATATCTGTCATGCTGTTGGCATGGTGGCGAGATATCAGTCGAACCCAGGACCGGGACATTGGATTGCTGTCAAGCATATACTCAAGTACCTGAGAAGGACTAAGGAGCATATGCTTGTATATCAATCAGATACACTTTGTTCTTTGGGCTCGGATTTCAGTGCGGACAAAGAAAAGTCAAAATCAACTTCCGGATATGTTTTCACTTTAGGAAGTGGAGCCATCAGTTGGAGGAGTGTGAAGTAGAAATGCATAGCGGACTCTACCATGGAAGCCGAGTATGTAGCAGCCTCAGAGACAGCTAAAGAGGTGGTATGACTCAAGTACTTCCTAAAGGATTTGGGTGTGATTCCTGATTTGCCCAGGAGTATTACACTTTATTGTGATAATACCGGTGCTGTTGCAAATTCGAAGGAACCACGGGCCCACAAAGCAAGCAAACATATCAAGCGCAAATATCATATCATTCGAGATTTTGTGAAGAGAAGGGAGATTGTTGTCTCCAAGATAGCATCTGAAGACAACCTAGCTGATCCTTTCACGAAAGGGTTGACCTCGAAGTCATTTGAAGGGCATGTGGAAGGAATGGGGTTGAGATGTATGGCAGCATTGCTTTGAGTATAAGTGGGAGATAGATAGACATAGTCTAGATAGTATACTTCAAAAGCATGCTTTGAGTATAAGTGGGAGATTGTTAGGGGTGTATACGTCAAAGCATACTTTATTCTTGTATTACCTAATTTCCCGGTCTTTATCTATGAGAATATTTAATACATTTATCACATGTTTTGCATATTTATTCACGCTATGGTTATGCAAATGTAGTCTAAATTACTTTATATTGTAAATAATGTGGTGTGCCGTGTCACACAGAAGATCACATTATCGGTTCCATATATAGTAATATTTAGTTCACAACCTATATAATATTAGACAATTATGTGAGAGGTTGTAGTATATGCTTGAGATTGGTTGGTCTTGACCATTAGCATATATTAGCGTATTCGTTATACGTTGAACATGATCGAGGTGAGATAGATTCTTCTGTACTGACTATAAGAAGAACGTACATCTCGGATAATTATTATTTCTTAATTCTAGTGATTAATATTTAATTATATATATATTTAATATTTATTGCTTTGATTTATCATGGGTGAGAGCCACAATGATTGACTCAATATGCTCGATATTTTGGGCAATATTATTATTTATATGATAATTAATATTATAACTAGAAATCGTGTCCCTACCAGTCGGGTTGATCATGTCCCTTGAGGCACTCGAAAGGATTATTATATTAAACCCTGCAAGTGGAATTAATTTTTCGATATAATAATAAAGGTCGAGTGGTATACTCATGTATAATATATTAATTAATTAAAAGCTGTCAGTAGCTTAAATTAATTAATGGACATGGAATATCTTAAACACGGGAAATAATTAATTTAAAAAGGAGCTCAATTTCGTAATTTGGAATTTTGGTAGGAAGTGCAATATTAACTTATTAGTGGACTAAGTTGATATTAATAGAGTCTTAATATTAGGAAGAGTCCTAATATTGGAAAGAAGACATCTATTGGGAGTTCTTACCATATTCTCCTTAAGGTCCCTAGAGTAGCCCAAAACACATATAAACAAGACATTGGTGTTGGCCGATTTTTTTACTACTTTCAATTGCCCAAGAAAATCGATTTTTCCCTTGTGTATTTAATTGTGGATCTTGACTTGTGTCTTGGATTCCACAATTTGGTTAACATAATATTTTTTTAAAATACTCAAAATATTCAAGAAAAATAGAGAGAACAAAAATCGTAAGTTTCTTGAGAAGAGATTTCGGCCGAACTCCAGTTGTCCAAGTTTAGTCCGGTAGATTGTTACCCACACGACATCCGGACGTAGGCGTGATATACTCTAGAAGATCTTGAGGTAGAAATACAAGAAGATCGGAGAGGAACACGAATAGGACATAAATCGATCAAAAAGGGATTTTCTACCACTTCGCGTCAAAGATAAAAATTACCGACTCCCATGCGTAAATATATTTATATAATTGTTTATTAATCTGTTTAGTTAATTAGTTGACAAGCCTAAATAGATCCGGTTTTTCTGTTGGTTAGTTTATAAAACCTTTTATTAAATTATTCCCACCAACTTGCTTCCGCTGCGTTTTATATTCCAACATTACGTAGGGTTAGGAGTCTTTGTAGAAGTAGACTCTATCAAGGAGACTTGTCTCTTACAAAGTCCTGGAGACTTGTACCTTCTGGGACGCTTAAATTACGTAGTCTCCTACCTCCTAACCGACTCTTAAATTATGTCCAGGAGTCTTGTACCTTATAGAATTCTCTAAGGACTTGGGCCTTTAATTAATTTTTGGGCCAATTAATTGAATTTTAATTTGGGCTTTTCAATACCTTAATAAATATTTGGATATTTATCTATTTTTATTGGGCTACATAGCCTAGTCCACTACATTTGCCCCCTTATTTTTAAGAAATTTATTTTCTTAAAATTATAGTTTTTTGGTTCATTCAGAACTTAGACCTTTTCCAAGAGTCACTGGTAACTGTATAGTTCCTTCTATCTTTGTCTCCACTCCACTAAATCCAAAGATTGGTATGGTAGAAGGAGTTAACTGACTATCTTCATATCCCATTTGGGTGAATACATTATGAAAAAGAATATGTACTGAAGCTCCATCATCAATAAGAACTCTCTTCACAGAATTATTTCCAATAACCGGCATGATGACCAACGGATCATCGTGTGGAAACTTGACTCCCTCAAAGTCAGTATCATCAAAACTGATTACCTGCTCTGTTATAGCCCTCTCAAGGGGCTCTTGTCTTGGATTGGCCCTCGAGGGTCCTATGAGTAACAGTGGGGGGGTCTCCTCCTACCAGAAACCGAAGTTGAGGATTCCCCTCTGCAGTTCGTTGAGGAGGGTTCTGATCACCAGTAGCTTATTGGGGTATCCCATCCCTAGTTCCAGGATTGTTAAGAGGCGCTTGCCTTGATCCAGTTCGTGTACTCACCATGGTTTTTTGAAACGTGCCCCACAGACGGCGCCAAATGTTGCGTGTGCAAAATTCGTGTAATAAAAATAGACCGTAATTAATGATACCACTTGAGAATTTAATGTCGTTGTCTCCTAACTCAAACTGTTATGAGGGACTCCTCTTCCTGCAGCTCCTCCGACTTCCAGAAGTGTACCTGCAACCTGTCGGGGGTTTGGTCCTCGTCGGGGAATCCGTCGTGAGAGTAAGTGTCTATACGAGATTATAAATAACAACTTGAATATAGAGAGAGATTGGCTATGAAAATTAGTACCTGTAATGAGGGGTAGAGACCCATATATATAGGATTACCTGATGAGTTACGTAGGGATAGGAGTCTTTGTAGAAGAAGTAGACTCTATCAAGGGGACTTATCTCTTAGAAAGTCCTGGAGACTTGTACCTTCCGGGACGCTTAAATTACGTAGGTCTCCTACCTCCTAGCAAACTTTTAAATTATGTCCAGGAGTTTTGTACCTTCTAGAATCCTCCAAAAACTTGGGCCTTTAATTATTTTCTGGGCCCAATTAATTGGATTTTAATTTGGTTTTTTCAATACCTTAAGAAATATTTGGATATTTATCTATTTTTTATTGGGCTACATAGCCTACTCCACTGCATATCTGTATTTGATTAAATATCGAAAGATATATTATGAATGTAGAGTTGTAAACAAAAATTAAGTATTTAAATTAATAAATATAAAATTGCTTATATAATATAAGTATATATATCTATAAGATACGAATTTAACCAAAATTCTATTGTTGGTGTAGTTTGAATGATATTACTTTCAATCGTTTTGAATTTCTAATTGGGAGAATAAAAAGTACTCTTATTAGATGAAATCTTATAAAAATTCGACGTGCAATTAGTAGTAAATAATATACTTCCGCCGCCATCTTTATAATGGCACACTTTTTTTAGAGGAGGGTTTTGAAAAAAAAAACCCAAGTATTATTAGGTGGGCTGGCCCTGGTTGCCCCTTGGGCTGTTGCTGCCCTGGGCGGAGGCCCATTTGGCCCAACACAAGGGCCGGCCCTGGCTCTGTTTTCGCCACTGCTGTCCTCTATTGCCATTGGTACAACCATGGAGTGGCTTAAGCCCCTGTCAAACGTTTTATTTAAAAAAAAAAAATTGTATTTTGTATAGATTATTGTGCAAAAGCTCATGCCGTCCAATTAAATTAAATTATCACATTAAATTTTTTCTTAACAAATACAGCCCCAACCAATAATTTTCTGTACATCCACCATCGTCTATGGTTCTACGTAACTCATTTATAAACAGAGGGCTCAAGTCATTGTAAAAATGACACTTGATATTTCGATCATAGAATACTTTTAATCAACACCTTTAGAGTTCCAATGCTTTCATCGGATTCTTTTTATAAAAAAAATCTCAGCATTTTTCGACCTTGAACTCGATTATATTGTCTTTTAATTTCTCATTAGTTTAGTTATATTCACTGTTGTGATATAAACCGGACTCAACACATTCAACCAAAACATCTCCATATGTTTGTGGCCGCGTTATTCAAGTTTAATTTTAGCTAGAAAGCAGCCACATTATTAACGGTAGGATTTAGGTAAAAACAATTAATTTCATTAATCTTCGTGCCCAAAAGAAGAAATGTACTCTGTTGAGAAAATAGGAGGAAGTATATGTATGTAAGCTCATTTCAAAGATAAGGGAGAGGAAATTCTCGTGGCAAATTAGACTTGGCAATTCATTCGTATCATGTATTTTCGTATTGTGTATTTTCGTGTTTCGTGTACCAAAAGTCCAAACTCATACACGACACTAAATGAATTCGTGTCATGTCGTGTACTGCGCAAATTCGTGTCGTTTCGTGTCGTGTTTTCGTGTCAGACACATAATATAAAATAAATATTAAAATATTATAAAAAGTAATAATTTTAATATTATAATATTATTTTTATAGGTTTTACTAGACGAAATGATATGAATGGCAACGAAAACACGAATGTTTACACGAAATTTATTAAAATTCACATTATATTTTCAAATTTTAAAGTTTACTATAAACAGAATTCATAAAATATATATTTTTATTAAATTAAAAATAAAATATTATATTTATTTATTTATTTATTTCGTGTACCTCGTGTCGTATTGTGTACCCAAAGGATAAACACAAAACCGACACTAAATCTCGGTCGTGTATTTTCGTGTCGTGTACTCAAATTGCAAACTCAAACACTAAATTTTCGTGTCGTTTTCGTGTCGTGTTTTCGTGTCGTGTGGTAAATCACCGGGTCTATGGCAAATGAGTACCGTCCATGGTACACCCTCACATAATGCATCTCCTGCCAGATGCACTACACGTGGCGTGCATGGACGGTGCAGATCGATGCTCTGATGTACTAAATGGAGCATCAATCTGCATCGTCCATGCACAACACGTGTAGTGCATCCGGCAAGAAATGGACTACATAAGTGTCCCATGGACCCAACCTGACAAATGACACTATCAATAACATTATCGTAGATGCACTACACGTGGCGTGCATGGACGGTGCATATCGACGCTCTGATGTACTAAATGGAGCATTAATCTGCATCGTCCATACACAATACGTGTAGTGCATCCGGCAAGAAATGGACTACATAAATGTCCCATGGCAACATGACAAATGACACTATCAATAACATTATCGTAGCAATCACATTAACCAACGCAATGGCAAGGCAACAGAATAGAAAACAGTACACTAACCCAAACCCGTGACTAGCAAATGCAAAACAACAAATTACTGCACCAAATCCAAATTGGTCTCAATTTAGTAAATAGGGTTTCCACTTTCCAGTGTCGGCACCGACATGTGATGTGATGGAATAGAGACAAAAGTCAGGTGCAGGCCTCGCGCGCCACACCCAGCTTGGAGTTGGGCACGTCGATGAGGATGCGGTGGTTCTGCTGCTGGAAGCTGGCGATGACGTTGAGCGCCGAGTTCACGTGGTCGTCCGGCGACGCCGCCATCGCCAGGCACGCCGTGCTCCCCGAGCTGCTGCGGATCAGGACGTTGTCCTGCGGCAGCGTCACGTTCATCCCGCTGAACATGAATGTGATCGTTGGCACTATGATCGGGCCGCTGTAGCACGTGTCGAATCCTCCCAGCGACGACACCGGAGCGCCGCGAATCCGCCGCCGCAGCTCGTCCGTCACCGCAAGGTAAGCCGGCTTCACAAGGATCGTAAACACCGTGCCTGTTGTAATGGTAAATCACATCAATTTCAATCAATTAAAACACAACGCAACGCAATTGATTAGATAGAAAAGTTGAATTAATTAATTAATTAATTACCTGAATCGAAGACGGTGCCGGCGCCGGTGTTGGGGTCGAAGGCGAAGGCGGAGGGGGGAATGGCGACGACCTTGCTTCCGACTCTGATTGCCAAGAGATTTACGTAGTAGAGAGAAGATCTTCTCGGATTCTTCAAGAGCTGAGTGGTTTTGATCCGCTTGGGTTGGCTGTTGGGTCCGAGGCGGAGTGAACCGGTGAAGTTGATGGATTTGTAGCCGGGCAGGCAGTAGGAGAAAGTGGACTGGTAGAGGCTGTTGCTCTGGCTCAGTAGGGATAGTGGGCCGCGGCCCAAACCCAACAGTCCTTGGGCCGGGAACGACGAACCGGTGGTCTTGTCAACGCACCCGAAGGTGTAGCCGCGAACGGTGTCGGTGGCGAGGGTGATGTTGTCCTGTGCTAGATCGGCCGAGATGGAGGAGCTGCCGTAGCTCGTGTTGAACCCGCACGACGCGCCGCCGCACCTCGGGTTAGGTACCTGTCATGTCAAATAATCATATACTACAAGATACTCGTCTTACTTCATTTCTTTGTGGGGGTCTGTTATACAGACCCTCTATGAAGAATGGAGATCCTCTCCAGTAACTGGAGGGTCCAGTTCGATCTGGACCGTTCAGATCACACACATCCGTGCGGGTGTGTGTGTGGGACTGCATCGGACGGTGTAGCCCTTCCAGTCCTCTCCGGAAATGAAGAGGATCCGGACTCCCCTATGAAAACCCTCCCTACCCCCCTATAATATATATATATATATATATATATATATATATATTCTTTTTTAGTTTCAAAGACAAAAAAAAAATTGTAACAAAAAAGTATTTTTTTTTAAAAGTCGTAACAAAAAGTTATTTTAAAAAAAAATTGTAACAAATAAAAATATTTTGTTTGGTTCGATTACTTTTTTTGTTATATTTAGTACGGGTGGTCACGGTATGGTTCGATTAATTTTTTATAAAAGTTGTAATGTATTTTCAGGTGTTCAGTTCTCCCGAGCAACTAACTGATTGGGTGCAAAATATAGCTCGAGTGATCGGTTTTGTTATTAGTGGCCCCCTTATGATTGCCCGTGTGGGGGGCGACGATTGTATGCATTGGGATTGGAAAAATTGTCCAAAGACCTTACAAGCTCAATTCAAAAGGCGTGATCATAAATACCCAACTTGCGGATCAAAAAATATGGATTTGGCATGCATATTTTGGGGTTCCAGGGGCAAATAATGTAATGTGTTTTTTTTATGTAATGTGTTTTTTTTAATTAATGAAGTTTATTTTAGTTTATAATGTTTATATTTTATTTTATGTAAGAGCACAAACATAGTAAATGCACTATATTTGATGGTGTTGTTTTTAAATAATGTGTTAATATTGTTGGATTTAAGATCATTTGAGGACCAAACTTTTTTTACATACCAAGAGACTAATCTCCACTCTCCATCTTCCCTCCATCTTTATTTGATCTAATGGATGAGATTAATCCCAACAATTTAAAAAACCCACTTTCATCATTTTTTTTTCAAATATCAATATCTTTCAAACCGTTAATCGTTAAGTAAAAAAAATACCGTTACGACGAGCATTTAATTATCTTTCTATAGATAGGCACTTTGATATATTTCCAACAAATTTTTTTCCCGCTTTTTTCACGCATTTTTTCGTGGCCGAAAAAATCACATGTGATATATCATATATGATATTACATATCATATATGATATGTAATATCATATATGGTATATCATATGTGATATGTAATATCATATATTATATATCACATATGATTTTTCTACTACGAAAAACAAATTTTTTGTTGAAATTATATCAAAGTCTTGCGTCATAGAAGATAATTAAATGCTCGTCGCGATGGTGTAATTATTTTCGCTTAACGATTAACGGTTTAAGAGATATTTAAATTATAAAAAATGTGTGAAATATTAAATGCTTTTAATCTCAACCATTGATTTCTTTTTGGATGGATGGTGGGGATGAGTCCCTTGGTATGTAAGAAAAGTTTGTTATTTAATATAACTCTACTCATATTGTTGTTGTTTAGTTGAATAATAAACGGTTGTTGTAGTTGTTTAATGTGTTAATGTTTAACGTGTTATTGTTGTTGTTGTTTAATTAAATAGAAATATATTAGACGAATACAAAAAACATAACAAATAAACACTAAATAAAACATTACACAAAAAACACATAACAAATAAACACTAAAAAAACATAATACACATCGAAAAAAACAAAAGAATAAAAAAAAAAAAAAAGGGACCCACCCTCCCTCCCCCCTTCTTTGTGTTATGAAATGAATAGTACCAAGGCAAATTCTTGGCGTTGGCCTATATAATGAATGGCCCCTCTAAAATAATAAAGAAAATAATAATAAAGGAAAAGGGGGGGGGGGGGGAAATAATTGTTGGCCACCCATCACATCATTAGTAATAAAGTATGCTAGAAAAATGTATTAATCGAAATAGTGAGTCCAAAATATATTTATTTTGATTTGTAGTGCACAAGACAAATTAATTAGTTAAAGTTAGGGAGTTTGTTCACGGGCTACAACTGAATGGGGTGCAGGTAAAAAGACAAAATAAAATAATTGTTAAGAATTGAACAGAAAACACAACAGGTGGCGCGTGGCAAGGAATAATACCTGGGAGCATTGCTGGGAGCCGCAGCGGAGGGGCTTGAAGGAGGTGGACTTGGCGGGGTCGAAGGTGGCGGAGGAGCAGCCGACGCAGCCGGCGCATGGGATCCAGGCAGCGTCGTTGCTGGTGTCGAGGACGACGTGGAGCTGCTGGGCGGGGGTGCCGATCTTCACGCGGACAATGTAGTTGGGGTTCTGGGTGACAGCCCTTCCGGAGGCGACGGGGACGATGGAGCGCCCGGCGACGAGGCTGGAGAGGTATTGGAGGCGGGTTTTGTCGCCGGCCTGCATTTGGAGCACTGAGTCTTCCCATGAAAGGGGGGTTTTGGGCCGGAATGGGGAGCAGGGGCTGTTCACATGGATCACTTCCAAGGTGGAGCCGCGGTCGCTGGCGCCACAGGTGGCGGCGGAAGCGGCGGAGAAGAAGAGGGTGAGTAGTGAGAAAAGAAGGGCGGCCATGGTTATGGTTATGAGTGTGGGATATGGAGAGTGGTTAAGTGAGTGTGAGTATATATATACACAGGTGGGAGTGTAGTGGACAACTATGTTTCTTAGTTGGGCATATGCTACAAGTAGATCGATTGAGTGAGTGAGTGAGTGAGATATATTAGAGATCCACTATACTATAGGCTATACTAGAGATTAGGGGTGGATTCGGTTCCATTCGGTTTCGGTTTCGGTTTGGTTCGATTCTTTTTGAAGTTCGGTTCGGTTAAATTCGGTTTTATGAATATTCCGTTCGGTTTTAATTTGGTTTGATATTTTTTCGGTTTTTCACAATATAAATTCAAATATTATATGCAATAGAATAAGTTATATATAACATAATGACATAATGGCCAAAGAGTTATATATTTGTTCAAGATAAAAGTAGAGTTGCATTGCAATTTCCAAATATCTCAAAATATATAACAAGTAAATCACAATGATTCATTCTCTCAACCTAAATTAATTGAATCACAAATTACATGGCGATATTATCGGTCCTCGGCAACCTCGAAGTCTTACAAAAGGAAAACGAATTATACTAAAATTCGAAACACACCAAAATCACAAAAAATAAGGTCATTTTAGTATATTGAAATTTGACTTTGGTCCATTTCGGTTCGGTTCGGTTTGGTTCCGCCCGACCCCGAACCGAGAACCGAAACAAATTAGTTCGGTTCGATTTTGTTTTTCTGTTTTTCGGTTCGGTCTTCTTCGGTTTCGGTTTTTCAGTTCTTTTTTCAGGTTTTTTCGGTTCGATTTTCAATCTTCGGTTCCGAAATGACACCACTAATAAAAATCGATTTATTGAAATAATACGAAGTATTTCTATTATAAAGTTACCTCTCTCGTGGGGTTCATTTGAATTTTCGCAAATTCAAAGTCCACTCAATGTCACTCGAAATTAATTGATCGGAATATCTTGATAAAAGGCTGATTTATGAGTATATTTTGTTCTGCTATTATTGAGTAGAGCTGTTATCGGACCGGTTCGGTCCGGTTTTCTCCAGATCCGGATCCGGTCCGATAGGTTATCGGGTAGATCCGATCCGGATCGATAAGGGTTCCGGTTTAATGTTTAGAACTCGAATCCGAACTCGTTAGTTTCCGGGTGAGTTTCGGTCCCGGGTATTTTGGTCCGGTTCATGACCAAGTTTCGGGTTCACTCGGACCGCTAACAGCCCTATGTGAGATGAATCTTTACTAGGAAAATGATGGAAGAGCAGCAAAATAAATCACATAAATGGGGGTTACATGATTCGAACTCCAGACCTTTTGTTCAAAGGTACAGCGTCTTAACTACTTGACCAGCATGTTATTTGTGTTTTAAACACGCAAAACGTATTAATAATATATGTATAAAATATATAAATTATAAAATACATATAAACCTTTTTTAACTTTATTACCGAGTTTCTTTTCGGTTTTATCGGTCCGGGTCTTATCGGTTTCGGTTCAATGTTTAGAACTCGAATCCGAACTCGTTAATTTTCGGGTAAGTTTCGGTCCCGGATATTTCGGTCCGATTCATGACCGGGTTTCGGGTTCACTCGAACCGCTAAAAGCCCTATTATTGAGTTTCAAGTTCGATGGATTTTGCTGCACACAAATTCCCTCGGGGTGGACTTGTCTGATAACATTTCTACCTCCCAATGTTAATCCTACTTTTTTTGTGTAAATGATTACATTTTGGCTACGTAATTCTAATTCAATGTAATTGACCTTTTTTTTTCAATATGAATTATACTTTTAGGACGTCCTTGCATGTAGACATCCTTACATCATGTGATGGTCTCATAATAACTTTAATTTGTGATTTCTTTTACTCATGTTTAGAAGTTCACCTCTCCCCTATGTTGCACAGCTCCAGGGGCGGTGCGGGTGCGGGTGCGGGTGCGGGCTGATACGGGTGCGAGGATATGATTTTTTGAAATGTTATGGTGTGATACGGTAAGGATACGTCTTTTTATTTTATATTTTATTATATATAACACTTGTTAAATATAAAAAACAACAATTCAAATATCACCATAAAACCAATTCAAATACATAAAACAAGTCATACAAAAAACAATTCAAAATGACTTTGAGCATCGGAGCTTTCTGATACTGTTCGTGAATGCTGCTAAAGATAAAACTGTAAAAGTAAGTACTCATTAAATGATTTACTTTTTGTATTTTAGTTTATTTGATTTATTTTTTAAAAATTACAAAAAAAAAACCACCCACGCACCGGATACGCGTATCCTGTGCAAGGATACGTGAGTCCGATTTTTTGTTCTGCACGGATTTGCCACGTGGCGAATCCCACACGAATCGCACTCGCACCCGCACCCATGCAGTATCCGATACTGCATACTGGTGAATTTTGAAGAATCCGTGCATCATAGCCTCTCCCCTATATATTGGAGAGAGGATTTTGTTTTCTATGTTTTTCTTCTTTCATACTACCTCCATTCTCTTATAACTGTAATATCTGGATTTTCACGTTTGCCAATGCACAACTTTGATTATTAATATCTTCAATTCTTTACTTTTAAAAATTATAAAAAGTTGATATTTTGAAAGTATACTTCGAGATAAATCTAACAAGATCCCACATGACTATATTTTTTCATATGTATAAATCACAAAAAATTGTCAAAAGAAAATATGTGAACAGTGTAATAGGCAACATGTTGCAATAATAAAAGAACGGATTAAGTATATAACAAAGGTATAAATAGAAAAACTTCATATGTATAAAGTAGTTATCGTGCATATATTACATATATCTATCTATCTAGCATGCCAAAGTAACCAAGAGAAGAAAATAGGTCATCGGCACTTGTTCAATGTTGAAACAATTTTATTGGTAAATTAAATAATTTAGTAGTTTTAGCTAGTTGAAAATCTGCATAATGGCATAGTTGATTTAGGCCATGTTTATTTTTTACTTAATGGACTGAATACTAAATGAACTGAGTCGTTCAGATTTTTTAAGTATTTACTTTTTGCTGAATGGGCTGAAATTTATCATTTTGATTCAGCAAAAAAATGATGTGGTTCCCATTCAGCCCAAAAAATTACACCTTCTACTCTTTACCTAACGCACGATCGCTCATCTTTTCTCCTCTCCACTTTATTTTCTCCCCTTCTCTCTCCCGTTCCTTTTCTCGCCTCTTTCTTCTCTCTCCACTTTCTTTTCCACTCTCTCCCGTTCCTTCTCTTTTCTCTTTCATTTGCAGTGGGCCTGAAAATCGTCGTCGTCGCCCTCCTCGCGTCCGCATCGCCGTCGCCCGCCTCGCGTCGCCATCACCATCGCCGTCGCCCGCTCACTATTGCAGCAGGTTCGTTTTCTGATTTTTTTGATTCCAGCTTTCTACAAATACATGATTTCAGATTTCGTTTTCCATGTTTTCTGATTATTTCTGATTCCAGATTTATTTCTGATTCCAGATTTTTTGATTTTAAGTTTGTCCTTTTTGTTGCTATTTTTCAGATTTTCAGTTTTACATGATTCCAGATTTCGTTTGTTGCTATTTTTCTGATTCTAGATTTCTGATTCCAGATTTTTGTTGCTATTTTTTGCTTTCTGGTGGAGGTAAATATCAGTTGATGATTTCATCTTATTTTGATTTCTGGTAGAGATAAATATCAGTTACGATGGGAGGGCTTGTTATGATGTATATTTAATTTTTTTTTCATTTCTTCGAGGGGTTCCGTGGCTGCTTGTTGGTAGTTATTTTGATGATTTCATCTTGTTTTAGGTATGGAACAAATTGGGGAAATAAAACCAAATAAACGAACTAGAATAAGTTGGAGGGACCCCAATGTTATGAAGACCTTTTTGGAAAGTTGTAATCTTGAGGTTTCATTGAACGGGAAAGAAGGTAGTGCAGTAAAGCCCAATTCATGGATCAAAGTTGCTGAAACCCTCAAAGCAACTCATAATTTTATTGTTGACAAGAAGCATATGCGTAATAAATTTGATTATCTTAAGGGGAAATATGGCGCATGGTTGAAATTAAAAAACAAAACTGGCAATTGATCCTTCAACCAACACGTTCAATTTAACACCTCAAGAATGGGAATTGGAGAGAGGTATATTCATAATTGGCAATTTATTTTCATTTTTTATTTAATTTGTATATTGATAACTTTATTTTTTAACACAGTCCAATAAATATGTTGAATATTTGAGGACATCAAGTCTACTATATCCTGAGTTGTGTGCACAACTATTTGAGGGTGGTGTGTGCACGGGTATTGGAGGCTATGGACCGACATCAAAAGACCCTATGCCAACCGTTGAGCCTTTCGCGTTCACAGCTTTCGAAGACCCTATATCAAGTGAACAAGCTCCCATGTTCTCAACACCTTGTTCCTCTCGTACTCAGGTTGACAAGAAAAAAAGATAGGCTAGAGAAGTAACCTCAAATTTAGATGAGAAACTTATAATTTTTCCAGATAATATGGCATTAAAACACGAGAAACCTGATCCTTTCTCGTATGAAGCATGCATGAAAAAATTGAACGACCTTGGATGGGGAAAAGAAGATCCATTATTTCGCATTGCTTTTTCTCTTCTTACGGATAGCCGGAATAGAGAAGCATGGATTGGAATACCATCAGAGTTTGCTAAGGATTGGGTAAAAACGGTTGGAGCAAAACAAGGATACCACTAGTTCACTATTTGGTCTTTTTTTACTAGTTTTGGTGTTTTTGAATGATATTTGGGACTTGTTTTTTTATTGGGACTGTTTCTGTTTTATGTCTGACAAATTATATGTACAATACAGTTTTAAAACTGTTTGTGTTTTATGTTTGTGAATGAACCCAATTCTTGTTTGCTGTTTGGTGTATTTGAGCAAAACAATTTCGTAATGATGTTATGACAATTGATGGTGAAAGAAATTGATGAGGACAATTTTTTATGCTGTTATGACTATTTTTAAACTGTTTGTGTTGTTTTTGTGATAATTTGTGATGTTTTTACGAATAGATATGCCGACTCTCGAGGAAGAAATTCATTTTGTAATTCTAATACATATATACTTAATACTATTATGCCAACATTTTAGACAAACCAATTGGGTGAAAGATAGTAAACATGTTAGCGTCGAGGAGAAGATGACAATGTTTTGAACAATTCTTTGACATAATGAACGTTATAGAGTAATTAAACGTAGATTTCAACATTCTACAAGAACTGTTCATGTTTAATTTCATGAAGTTCTGCAAGGAATGATGGAATTCGCAAGAGAAATTATAGCGCCAACAAATTCAGAGGCAACTTCGAACATGTCAAATCATCATAGACGCTTGAGAGAAAAATTTCCGGTATGTTTTACAGTTATGATTTGGTAAAAATTCTTGACATTAGTAAGGTACTTTATTTATTTATTTTTTGTTAATCAAGGGGGCAGTAGGCGCACTAGACGGTACTCTTATACATGCAGTTGTGCCGACTAGTCATCAGACTGCTTATAGGGGAAGAGGTGGTAGTCGATGCTTTCAAAACGTTCTGGGAATTTGTGATTTCAATTTGATATTCACTTTTGTTTGGGCTGGATGAGAAGGTATAGCACATGATTCCAGAGTATTTAGAGAAGTTGCTTTTAACCCAAATTCTGGTTTTCCCTTTCCACCACAAGGTATACATCATTCTCAAATTATACTTTTGCTTTTTTATTTGTATATTATACATTTGATGTTTTTTAAATTTCAGACAAATATTATCTTTGCAATGCTGCATATGCCAATTCCTGTGGATTTTTGGCTCCATATCGTACCACGAGGTATTGGTTAGCAGATTTTCGACGTCGACGTGCTTTGACTAAAAAAGAATTGTTCAATCATGCACATGGCCAGCTTAGGAATGTTATTGAACGTGCTTATGGTGTCTTGAAATTAAGATTTCCAATTCTGAAACAGATGGCTCCTTTTCCATTTACAATACAAAGAAATGCTGTCATTGCTTGCTTTGCGATACATAATTTTATCAGGAAATGCAATGTTCAGGACCAGTTGTTTCTGGAGTGCAATAAGGATTTTATATTTAACAATGAAGAAGCACTACACCAAAAACAGGATTTTATGACATTGAAACTCCCTGGATTTGTGACTGTCATTGACAGTCACAACTTTATGACTCTCAATAACAGTCACAATAACCAAACAGTGATAAATCCAATGTTTGTGACTGTTAATGACTGTCACAAGTGTCGTGACTAGGGGTGTGCATGGTACGGTATGGTACGGTTTTAGGGTAAAACCGATACCGTACCAAATATGTTCGGTTTATTATGATTTAATACCATACACATACGGTTTTTTTCGGTTTTGTATTTCGGTATTTCGGTATGGTTTACATCGGTACGATATTTTTTCGGTTTTTCTACTTGATACTCGATAGCATTAATAATACAAAAATACTCGAATAAATTATTTCAACAAGGTACCATAAATAGCTGATCCAAATTAATAGCTAAACCAAAAAAATCACACCAACCTTAAGATAGTAACTAATTTAATGTTCAAGATTTCATCCAACTATTTTGGAGGATAAAAATAAAAAAATAAAATAAAAGACATACAGTTGTCTTGAACTTCAATAAATTTGTTATACTTCTATATTCATATGAGTTTGTAACTACTATATATATATATATATGATATATTATCATAAAAATATTTAATATAAATAACGGTACGGTACGGGTTTTTTTCTCGGTATTTAAGTAAAATACCGTACCGTTACCGAAGTTTCGGTTTTATAAAAAATAAAAACCATGTATGTCGGTTTAAGCGGTTTATCGGTGTTTTCGGTACGGTTTTTACGGTGCGGTGCGGTTTTTCGGTTTAATCGGGTTTTTTGCACACCCCTAGTCGTGACGGTCTTGAACAGTCATAAACTTTCAAGTCAAATGATAATAGCCCACCACTTCTTTCTCTTTTTTTCCTTATTATCTCAAACAAGTCGGTTCTCTCTCTCACTATTTCTATTCTCACCGTACCCCTTTCTCTCCCCTCTAACCTCTCCTCTCTCTCTCATTCCCTGAAATAAACACACACACACACGGATGAAAATTGGTGGTGAATGGTCTTCGACCGATTCTCAAGTACAAAGAGTGTAACACCCCTCTGTAGAACAGTCGAATTGAAATCCTCTTACTAAAACCTAATCATTCGGTCCAAGATTTGAGATTTTCAATGGCGGATCAAGAAGACGAGGACTTGAATATGGGCTCAAGACAGAGCACGACGCATCACGAATCGCCGGAGCCGAAGAAGAGCAAGCCGTGGGAGAATTCCGGCACCGGAGGGGGGGCGCCGCATCCGGAGGTGTCTCCGGTGGTTAGAGATCGGCGCATCCAACGGGAATTAACGGCTGCGGCGGCTGAGAGATGGATGACAGCAGAAAAAACTGTTGCTGCGTTTGCGAGGTAGAGTGTAGATAGTGCAAAGGGCGTGGAAATTGCAGAGAAACGTATGGACTGGATCGAAACTGCTGAGGTGACGGCAGGGAAGAATGTGGCGAGTGTGCGGGATGTGATTATGAGCGGTTTAGAAGGTGATAGTAAAGGTAAATATGTTCTGGAGAACATCGAGGGCGGAAGTGGAATTTCCGGCGTTTCCTTATTGATCCTGGAGGCTAATGATCTCTTCCTGATGATTTCTGGGAACCGGGTTAGTAAGGATGTGCTTGCGCAGTGGACCAATCAGGGTATTAGGCAAATTGTTAAAATAGTAATGTTATGATCATTTGGTAATTATTATTATTATTGATGTAGTAGGTTACTATTTATAAGTAAATGAATTATGTTTGTAAAACTTTGAACATGGCATCATGGGCATATGTAGAAATAAGTGAACTAAATTTTCTGTTAGTATTTATTGATATGTCTTGAAATGCGGATGTGAAACATTATTTTACCGTTATTTGGCTAGGATTGAGGGTTTAATCTAAGACTCTAAGTTGTCTGGTTTAGTAGGACTCACTAATTAAAATGTTGTGGCTTGTTAATTTGTATGGTAAGTCGCGGATTGTGATGTTTCACTGCAACTCGTAAATTCATGTCATGAATTGTGGAGGTAAAAGCACTTGGCTTTCCTTGACAAAATCCATGAGTTTCTGAAAGAAAAACTAATTATATGACATGTGATCTTCTTAGATTCTTGATTCTTCCCATTGTGCTGCGAGTTGCAGATATTGATTGAGGCGTGCTTAAGTTTTGATAAAAAAATATTCATGAAAATTTCAACAAATGCAGAGTATATGCGGTTAATTATCCAATACCATCTTGAACCATCCCCCCAAGCCTCTTAAAATGACCTGAACTTCATTCATGTCAATTGATTGATTTTAAGGATTTAGAAAATCGACATAAATTTAATGATATTATATGTGCGTGTATCATCCTGCCTTAGTAATGTGTTCATAATTATCAGTAATAACGAGGTTGGTATCGATTGTTCCTTGGAAATCGTCTTCCTCTTGCAGGTTCAGTGATGATCCAGAGACATCCATGGGGCTAGTACAGCATGAGGGCGGGCCCTGTGGCGTGTTAGCAGCAATACAAGTAATAAATTAATGAGAAAATTTTTCTTTACACTAATAACTTTTGGCTGTTTATGAAGTTACACTAATAACTTTTTTTTTGACACTCGACACTCAAACTTTTGTTAACTTTTCGACGTTACACCAAATTGTGGACGTCGTCAATTTGTCCGTTAGTTCCGTTAATAAGGGTAAAATTAGGGTTAAAGACACACATAAACCTTTTGCAAGTGTTTCAAATTACACTGAAACAAACTTAATTTAACTTTCAATATTATTGTATTTAAATAATTAATAAAAAATAAAAAAAGTAAAAAAAAAACTTATTCCATGTAAGGAGCTCTGATTCATTCCCGTTGTATTTACATTTCTTTTTCTAAAATTAATGTTAAAAATTATAATAAATTCAAAATAATTATTTTAATTTAACTTTCAATGTTATTGTATTTAAATAATTAATAAAAAATAAAAAGTAAAATAATATTATTACGGTATTAATATTGTTAATTTCAACTTATATATATTGTAAAATACAAAAGGACAATATATAAAAAAATAATTAATATTATATATATTGTTAATTTCAACTTACAGTAATGCCATATTTATAAAATATATATTAATATTATATAACATATATTAATATTATATATATATATATGTAATATATTAAAATTATATATTTAATATATATTATTACCGTATTTGTTATTATTACCATATTATTACTCTTTAATTTAATTTTACTTTTTTTTTAATTTATATTATTTATTTAAATATAATAATATTGAAAGTTAAATATAAATAATTATTTTGAATTTATTATAATCGTTAACATTAATTTTAGAAAAAGAAATGTAAATACAACGGGAATGAATTAGAGCTCCTTCCATGGAATTAGTTTTTTTTTTTACTTTTACTGTACTTTTTTTATTTTTATTAATTATTTAAATACAATAATATTGAAAGTTAAATTAAGTTTGTTTGGGTGTAATTTGAAACACCTGCAAAAGGTTTATGTGTGTCTTTAACCCTAATTTTACCCTTATTAACGGAAACTAACGGACAAATTGACGTCGTCCACAATTTGGTGTAACGTCGAAAATTTAACAAAGGTTTGAGTGTGTGAAAAAAAAAAGTTATTAGTGTAACTTCAAAAACAGCCAAAAGTTATTAGTGTAAAGAAAAAAATTTCCTAAATTAATTGATCTTTTTTCTTTTACCTACCAACCAAAACATAAACCCGCTAGAAAATAAAGCATAAAAATTATGTTAATGTACTTCATCGTTTGGTCGACTGTCATATGTTAGCAGACCTGGTTTTTTATTAGTGAATTAACCCGAACCAGAGGCTCTTAGCTATTCACAAAGGACCTTTCTATCATGACACAGTTATGACTTTTGCAAACTCTGTTGTGGGATTGGGGGTGGAGATTTTTTTTAATTTGGGTATGCTTGTTGCTGACTTGTTACTTTCTATATGTATCTTTTCTTTACGCGAGAACATGGATGCATATCTGTATTTCATTTTTATTACCCTAACAGCCTAATCTCTTGGTTATGCAGGCCTTCGTACTCAAGTATCTTCTATTTTCTCCAGAAGCATCAGCGTATTCTGAGAAAACATGCCGTCAAGTTTATCTATCAAAGGAGTGGATGGATCTGTTGCTTCAGATATCTTTTTTCGTCTTTCAGAAGAAAAAAAATCAAGGTAATTAACTTTCCATGACGTACATGTTGATTTTACATTATCAATCCTGTAGTAGGACATGAGTATAATTATTTCAACTTAACGTCATCTCATGATATTTTCCATGCAAGTGGGAGAACTTATGATGATGACGGTTTTGGAATTTAATCTCATATCTCCTATGAAGGTTGTAACACGAAGGGAATCCGTTTGACCATTAGTTGACAATATAATTTTTATACCATCGACCACAACATAGTTTTAGTAAGTTGCAGATGATGGTGACCATTGTGGTTGATGAGCTATGAATCATGGAAACTCTATTGGAGACGTATCTCATTCGGCACGAGCCAGACACTCTGATCACTCTCCCAACACGCTTGTCGGGGAGAGTCTTATTTTTTTAATGCTGGACACGCCCCCGACACGCGGGCCTCAAGTCCGAACATGCGAAAGACAAGCTCAACTTTTCTTTTTTTCTTAGTAGATCTCATTAATCTATTGTCGTTTTCTTCGCCTATTTTTGCTGCTCCGCAAATGGGCACGTTGGGATGGGCTTCTTTCTTACAATTTTTTGCTTTGCCATTGTTTTAAATAGCGCCAAGTAGTGTGATTCATAGCGCATCTCAGGTCGCCTGGTTTGGGCCGATTTGGTGTTGGGGATGAGTTTTTCTTTCTGATTTTGGTTTGTTCGAAAATTCATAGGTGGTCGCTATATCAGCGTGGATTTCGATTGCTCATGGTTAAAGCTTGAGTGAATCTTGTACATTTAAACTTCCTTCGCTGAGTTTTATGTAGGATAATCGATGAAAATCCATCTGGGAAGAGATGTATTATTTGGAGAGATGGTGGAGGGATGCTTCAGACGTGAAAAGAGAATCCTTCATCAATTTAGTGCAGATTGGACAGCTGGAAATTGTTGGAGGTAGATGGGTGATGAATGATGAGGTAATCTCTCTCTCTCTCTCTCTCTCTCTCTCTCTCTGGTAACTTAATTCATGGATTTCTCTTTGCTATTGCATCTGCATATTTGAGTTCATGTAATTAAGTTTAACCTATATGTGTTTAGGGGTCTGCACAACTTTGATTTATAATGTCAAGACACTATAATGTTGATTGACTTCTTTGCATAACTAAGCTGCATCATTGCCTACACAAATCACATGCATTTTGAGATTTAATTCAGAGATAAAATTATTTTAGAGGATTGTTTCAGTCATATTGGATGAAAAATGTTTTTTGTTACCTTTTACAGTTTATTTGTTTCTGTTGAAAGTGGCTTGATATTTTGATAATGTTAAGCGATTGTTTGTTCCATCTTTCTACATGCTAATTCACATTATTTTGCTATCATTGAACATGTATATATGCAATTCCTTTGTCCTTTCTTCTTTTGAATATTTATTGACTTAATTCTAGCATTATGCCAGTGCATCTAGTTTGTCATTAAACACAACTTGAACGGGTTTTTCTTTGGCAATATCTGACGGGAGCATTAGTTATTTTTCATTGATTCAGTAAAGTAGAATCTCAAACATGAGGTGTAAATATTTGAATTATTATATTTACTTGCATATTATTTGAAATGATGTCTTAGTGCTTCAATTCAGCTCCTGAAGTCTGTTAAGTGTAAAATATTTACGTTCTTATTAATATTGGAAAGGATAGACTTCTTGTATATCATGAGACAGTTAACAGAGTAACTTTTATATTCATCTGTGATGTTGTTTAGCAGGGTAATTTACTTTGCCGAAGCTCTTGTGATTTTCTGACTTCCGCCTGAATGGTTGTAACTCTTCTTATGAGGCAATTCATGTGAAGGTGTTAAAGTGAAATCATATATGTTCTATATTGTTGGTATATATCATGACACATCAACCTTGTCGATAATTTGGTACTGGTTTGATTTTTCTTTCTCTTTTCCAGTCCACCATTTTGACATGTTTAATCCTCCTCCTCCTCCTCCTCTCTATATGGCAACTTAGCCGTAATCTTCTACAATAATCTAATTTCTCCTACATACCATCTGGGATAAGGTGTTGGTGTACTCCATTCTTTCTAGAAATTTAAAGATGGTTACTGTAACACCCCCAATATATTCAGGAATATTACAGCGCCGTAAATCCTTTACATAAGAATTTACAAGGCTGATTAAAAGAAAAGACAATAACAGATACCACTTAATAAAATTGCTGAAGTAAAATACAACTGTCTGGTTCAAAAACCGAAATGGAAATATCCAATGAAGAGTTATTATTACATCACTAAAATCAAAACATTATAAACGGACGACGTACTCGAGTACTTATTGAAATAACCAACAAATAACAGATAGTAAACCCGGCCAGAACATCACTTTGCACCCTCGTCGTCATACATCTCCAGTGGTTGTTTCCCCGCTCTTCTGGATCCTGAACATACACAAATGTTCACCCCCGAAGGGGTTAGCACAACGATGCTAGTACAAGTATAATAATCATACAACAGTGATATAATCAACAATTATATCATAACAAGTTTCTCCAACGAGAATATCCACAACACATATCATATCATAACAATTTCAACATACTGATGGTATTCCAACGATCCAGCGCACACAGCTATAGATTCCCATGATGATCCCATCGGACCAACACATGGTGGAACTACCTGTCCAACGATCCAGCGCACATAGCTATAGATTCCCATGATGATTCCCATCGGATCAACACATGGTGGACATATAATCACAACATATTTACACGATACAATCACATTGTCATAATATAAACATTTCTAATTAGAATACTTGCCTCGATTAGAAGACAGAACAATACTTCCACGAAAACGAGACACTCGGAGGTCGACCCTCTCGATCAATCACGCAACAAGATCAAACCTTAACAAAAGAAATGATATAGGATTTATCTCACGTCGTACGAATGTTTAACAATTTGATTCACGGTCAAAAGTTCATAAAATGCAATCTGCCTGCACTGCTTAGCGCACGCTAAGTACTCTGTGTAGCGTGCGTTAAGTCTGCTCGATAGCGCACGCAAACAACAAAGCCTAGCGCACGCTAACTATGTATGGTCAGTACTTCACTGACCAGCCAACTGACTCGTCTGATGGTCTAGCGTACATTACGTACCAAACGTAGCGCACGCTAACTCGTGTTCGATAGCGCACGTTAAACCTTATAGCATAGCGTGCGCTATTTATGCATGGCAGTTTACTGCTGAGCAGTAAACTGTTCTTGCCATGATCGAAACAATGAAATCTTGCGTGATAATTCATGTTACTTCCATGAATACCATGTTCATACCCTTATGAATGATTTTACGGATAAAGACAACTTCGGATTCAAGGATATGCATACCAACTTAAAAACCATATTCCATTCCGACTTCAAATCTTCATACGACAATTCGAAAAGCTTAACGGTTGATATCAACACCTCTATATCAATCCATATTATCATGCTGAAGTTGTCAAACGTTCTATCTATACTAGATAAATCCTTCCATGATCAAATCTTTAGGTTTATCTAACAATAAGGATGTTAACGTCTAGTCCAAGATTACTATGAAATCATCTATTAGATTCAGTTTACCAATGATAGAAGCTTCTCTTCACATATTCAGTGTAATAAGATTCGAATCATGATGATTATAATCAAGGTATTTAAGGCTTATTCATCTCACTATTCCAAACATGATATACTTGGGTAATTCATCTATTAAAATCCATATCTTGTTAACATGATCATCCAAATCGTTAGAATCCAACTCTAAGTCTTGAGATAGATTGAACATACCTTAATATGATGAAAATTACTGAACCGTAAGGTAGAATCCAACTCCGGTTGGTTGTATGCCACTCCAAGGTGCTATTCCTCCTCAATGATTACTCCCAAGTGATAGCCAATATATAAACACCAACAATACGTGTTCTAAGTATGTAGTAGGATATCTCAGCTCTCTGGCCTCTCAAGTATGCAGAAGGAACGAGTAAAATGTAAACCAAAACGAGTTGTTGTCCCATTTATAATATTCTGCATTTTAACAAGTTAGCGCACGCTACTAAGCATTCCTTAGCGTGCGCTAATAATGGTTGACTTCAGAATTTGTCCGGGTGCGTCCGCGGGAATCTTATCCGGACCCATGTCCCGGCTGGCACATGTGCTATTGTCAGCTCAATAATTGAGTCCTTAGCGCACGCAACTCCTATCGTCATAGCGTGCGCTAATAATGGCCCGATAGCGCGCGTTAAGATACATTCTTAGCGTGCGCTATCACGAGGTTGTTTGAGCAATTTTGCATGTTTCTTAACTTATGTACAATGATATCAATGCATGAAATATCATACTCCAATAATCAAAACCACCAATCCGAATAATACATGGTTTGAATACAGATGAAATACACCGTAATAAATCCGGATATTACATACTCTCCTACTAAAAAGGAGTTTCGTCCCGAAACTCAAGACGAAAATAACTCGGGATATCTAGACTCAATATCAGCTTTCGTTTCCCAAGTGGCTTCTTCCATTCCGTGACGTGACCATTGAACTTTGACCAAAATGATTGGTTTGTTCCTCAGTTGCTTAACTCGAATCTCGAGTATTTTGACTGGTCTTTCTTCAAACGTCCCATTCTGCTCGACTTCGATCTCGCCGAAATCAATGATATGACTGGGATCTGGTATATACCTCCGTAACTGGGATACATGGAACACGTTATGAACATGGCACAATGACGGCGGCTATGCCAATCTGTATGCCAACTCCCCAACTCTCTCAAGGATCTCAAATGGTCCGATATATCTCGGAATCAGATTTCCTTTCCTTCTGAAACGAAAGATCCCCCGAGTAGGAGAAACCTTCAAAAGTACGTGATCTCCAGTACTGAACTCCAATGGGCGGCGGCGTACGTCCGCATAGGATTTCTGGCGACTCTGGGCAGTCAACTGTAACACCCCCAATATATTCGGGAATATTACAGCGCCGTAAATCCTTTACATAAGGATTTACAAGGCTGAAGAATTGAACAAGTATAAAAAGGTACTGACGAATGGAAATAACGGAATTACAGTACATCGATTCACCAAAATACGAAATAGTACAATTGTCCAATGAACTCAATATTACATCACCAAATTCAAATCATCACAAGCATTGCGTACTCGAGTACTTATTGAAATAACGAATAAACAATGAGATAAATAAACCCGGTCGGGACATCACTCTGCACCCTCGTCATCATACGGTTCAGTGGTTGTTTCCCGCTCTCACGGATCTGAACACAAACAAAATGTTCACCCCGAAGGGTTAGCACAACGATGCTAGTACAAGTACCACAACATATTATTCATATCTCACGGTGAATAATAATAACGTAAACGACAAAATACCAACGAGTCTTCTCCTACGAGAAACTCAAACATAACATATACAACTGATAATCACAACATGATATCAATACATACACATGGTAATTCCATCGATCCAGCGTTCACTGCTTAGAACCCACGATGATCCCGTCAGACCAACCCGTGGTGGAAAAACCCGTCCGATGATCCGGTATGCGCTAGCATAGATCCCCCGATGATCCCGTCGGACCAACACGAGGTGGACACACAATAACGACATACATGCACGACAATATGTATAACAACAATACATAAAACAATTAAGGTACTTGCCTCGATTCGAAGACAATAACAATACTTCCACAAAAATGAACACTCGAAGGTCGTCCTCCTCAATCAATCACGTAACGAGACCAAACCTTAACAAAAGAAATGATATAGGATTTATCTCACGTCGTATGAATGTTAAACAATTCGATTAACGGTCAAAAGTTCATAAGCGCAATGCGCCGAATAGCTTAGCGCACGCTAAGTACTGCGTAGCGTGCGTTACGTGCATCGATAGCGCACGCAAACAACAAAGCCTAGCGCACGCTAACGATGCATGGTCGGTACCTCACCGACCAGCCAATTGACTCGTCGATGGTCTAGCGACGTTACGTACCAAACATAGCGCACGCTAACAATCGCTTTCGATAGCGCCGCGTTACATTGCATAGCATAGCGTGCGCTATCTATGCATGGCGATTTCTTGGTGAGCGATGGCTATTTCTTGCCATGTTTGAAACAACGAAATCTTGCGTGATAATTCATGTTACTTCCATGAATACTATGTCTACACCCTCATGAATGATTATACGGATAAAGACAACTTCGGATTCAAGGATATGCATGCCAATATAAAACCATATTCTTTTCCGACTTCAAATCTTCATACGACAATACGAAAAGCTAAACGGTTGATATCAACACCTCTATATCAGTCCATATTATCCCACTGAAGTTGATAAACGTCCTATATATACTAGATAAATCCTCCCATGATCAAACCTTTAGATTTATCTAACAATAAGGATGTTAACGTCTAGTCCAAGATTACTATGAAATCATCTATTAGATTCGGTTAACCAATGATAGAAGCTTCTCTTCACATATTCAGTGTACTAAGATTCGAATCATGATGATTATAATCAAGGTATTCAAGGCTTATTCAACTCACTATTCCAAACATGATATACTTGGATAATTCATCTATGAAAATCCATATCTTGTTAACATGATTATCCAAATCGTTAGAATCCAACTCTAAGTCTGGAGATAGATTGAACATACCTTGAAATGACGAAATCACTGAACCGTAAGGTAGAATCCAACTCCGGTTGGTTGTATGCCCTTCCAAGGTGCTATTCCACTTCCATGAACATTCCACGTGGTAACCAATGTATAAACATCAACAATATGTGTTCTAAGTGTATAAGAGTATTTCTACAACTCTCTGAACTCTCAAGATTGAGGAAAGTGCGAAAGAAATGCAAGCCAACACGGTTGATGTCCCATTTATAATTTTCTGCATTATTGATAAGTTAGCGCACGCTACTAAGCATCCCTTAGCGTGCGCTAATAATGGTTGACTTCAGATTTTGTCCGGGTGCGTCAGCGGGAATCTTATCCGGACCCATGTCCCGCTGGCGCACGAGCCAGCTGCCCCGTTCAATAATTGAATCCTTAGCGCACGTTACTCATACCTGCATAGCGTGCGCTAATAATGGCCCGATAGCGCGCGTTAAGATACATCCTTAGCGTGCGCTATCACAAGGTTGCTTGAGCAATTTTGCATGTTTCTGTACTTATGCGTAATGATATTAATGCACTAAATATCATACTCCAATAATCAAAATCACCAATCCGAAATAATACATGGTTTGAATACAGATGAAATATAATAAATCCGGATATTACATACTCTCCTACTAAAAAGGAGTTTCGTCCCGAAACTCAAGACGAAAACAACTCGGGATATCTAGACTTCATATCAGCTTCTGTCTCCCAAGTGGCTTCTTCCATTCCGTGACGTGACCACTGAACTTTGACCAAAACGATTGACTTGTTCCTCAGTTGCTTAACTCGACTCTCGAGTATCTTGACTGGTCTTTCTTCAAACGTCCCATCCTGTTCGACTTCGATCTCGCCGAAATCGATGATATGACTGGGATCTGGTATATATCTCCGCAACTGGGATACGTGGAACACGTTATGAACATGACACAATGACGGCGGTAATGCTAATCTGTATGCCAACTCCCCAACTCTCTCGAGGATCTCAAATGGTCCGATATATCTCGGACTCAGCTTTCCTTTCCTACCGAAACGAAAGATTCCCCGGGTAGGAGAAACCTTCAAAAGTATGTGATCTCCAGTACTGAACTCTAATGGACGGCGGCGTACGTCCGCATAGGATTTCTGGCGACTCTGGGCAGTCAGCAGCCTTTCACGAATTAAGGCTATCTTCTCTCGAGTCTGCTCGATCAACTCTGGTTCTGTTCCGATCAAGTCTGATGAATCGTCCCAGCATAGGGGCGATCTGCATCTCCTTCCGTATAATGCCTCAAACGGTGCCATCTTAATGGAAGCATGCCAACTATTGTTATAAGTAAATTCAATCAACGGTAGATGAACTTCCCAATCGTTTGACCAATCTAAGGCACAGGCCCTTAGCATGTCTTCCACCGTTTGTATAGTTCTCTCAGATTGTCCGTCAGACTGCGGGTGATAAGCTGTACTGAAGTTCAATTCGGTCCCCAAGGCCTTATGAACTGCCTTCCAAAAGTGAGACACAAAACGGCCGTCTCGATCAGAAACAATGGTTTTCGGCGTACCATGCAATCGAACTATCTCCGAAATAAAGACTCGTGCCAACCTCTCTGGTCCCCACGTATCCTTAATGCCTAGAAAATGAGCCGATTTGGTTAAACGATCAACTATCACCCAAATCATGTTCATTCTGTCCCGGTTTCGGCATATTAGTGATGAAGTCCATCGATATGTCCTCCCACTTCCATTCGGGAATCGGGAGCGGCTTCAACATTCCAAAGAGCCGTTGATGCTCGATCTTAACCTTGACAAGTTAAGCATTTCAAACATAGTCCGCTACGTCTTTCTTCATGTTGCCCCACCGAAGTTACGCTTCAAGTCCTTATACATTTCTTGGTGCCGGGTGGATAGAATAGGGCGAACTATGAGCTTCCTTCATAATCGTCATTTGAACATCAACATCGGGAAGCAGTCGGTTACGAAATCTCAAAACTCCATCTTCATGAATTATTAATCCGGGGCCTTTCCTTGGATCACTTCATCATGTAACCGAACCATCGAGGATCATCTACTTGTCTAGATTTGATTTCTTCGGTTAAAGATGAAGTTATCTCCATCACGCATGATTGTCCTTGGACTCTTTGTAACCATACCTCAATTCCTTCACGAATCATCTCTCGTTGAAGGCTAAGTTGGGATGTCGGCGTCTCCGGCATCCGAATAGAGACAGGCTTGCGGCTAAGTGCATCGGCCACTACATTCGCTTTGCTGGATGATATAAAATCTCCAAGTCATAGTCCTTAATCGGTTCCAACCATCTTCTTTGCCGCATGTTCAACTCTTTACATTGAATATGTACTTGAGACTCTTATGATCCATAAAGATCGGCGGTGAGTCCGTCTGAGATAATGCCTCCAAATCTTCAAGGCAAAAACCACTTCCGCTAGTTCCAAATCATGTGTCGGGTAATTCACTTCATAAGGTTTCGATTGTCGCGACGCATAGCGATCACCTTATCGTTCGCATCAACACACACCCAAGTCCTTGGTTCAAGCATCAGTAAACTATGAATCCCTCGGTTCCTGCGGAAGTGATAGAATCGGTGCCGTCGTCAATCTCTTCTTCAATTCATCAAAGCTAATCGACACAATTCATTCCACTCAACTTTTGAGTTTTCCGAAGGAGTCGAGTAAGTGGGCGGAGATTTTAGAAAACCCTTCCACGAATCGACGATAGTATCCAAAGAAGTCCTAAGAAGCTTCGGACCTCCTTCACGTTCTTTGAGGCTTCCAATCCAATATTGCTTCGATCTTCCGAGGATCCACTGACTCCTCTAGTGACACCACATGGCCGAGGAACATTACTTCTTTTAGCCAAAATTCACACTTAGATAGTTTGGCGTACAATTGCTCGTTTCTCAAAAGCTCCAATACAATCCGCAAATCTGCGCATGTTCTTAGGACTCTTAGAATACACGAGAATGTCATCAATAAATACGACCACAAATTTATCCAAAATTCAATGAACACACGGTTCATCAATTGCATAAATACAAAGAAAGTTAGTGAGACCAAACGGCATCACTACAAACTCATAATGTCCGTAGCGAGTTCGAACGCCGATTTCTAACATCGACTCCTTAATCCTCGGTGATGGTATCCCGATCTCGATCAATTTTAGAAAATACTGTTGCCCTTGCAATCGGTCAAATAGATCATCAATCCGTGGCAACGGATACTTGTTCTTAACCGTCATCTTGTTCACTCTCTCGATAGTCAATACACATGGAGCGATCCATCCTTCTTTCGGACAAAAAGGACTGGCGCTCCTGTGGTGAAACGCTTGGCCGAATATAGCCCTTGTCCAAGAACTCCTCCACCGCTTCTTGATTCAGACATCTCAAGAGGTGCCATACGATACGGCGCCTTGAAATTGGTGTAGCTCAGGTTCCATTTCAATGGTAAATTCCACCTCCTTCGTGGAGGTAGTCCAGTAACTCGTCAGAAACACATCTGGATATTCGTTCACAACAGAATGGATGAAAGTTCCACAATTTCTTCTTCTTTCTTCATTGCGTAGCACCGCATGCAGATCTGACCTTGTTTTAACAATTTGTGACTTTCATCGCCTTGATCAACTTTCTGAGCTTCTGGTTTCCATCCTCAAACAGAATCTGGAACCATCGTCGCGATCAGCGAGATATTCCTCCTTCGGTAGTTCACAATTGCTCCATATCGATTAAGCCAATCGTCTCCGAGTATTAGGTCATCTCCTTGTATTTCTATCACAATCGATTTGAGAGCCACTCTCTGCCTCCAAATGATACAGGAAATTTCTAGTTTCTAAATTTCCGACAATCCTCTCTCCACTCGGAAACCAACAACATAAGGTTCACAAGCATGAAAACCGGAAATATTCAAACGATTTACACAAGACAAAGATATGAAAGAATGTGTAGCTCTGTATCGAATAAAACGCTAATCGGCCGGGAAAGGATCTCGACAACACTGATGCGACAAAGACATCCGATCGTCTGTCCTCCTCATCTCGCATGCACGTGGGGAGCAGATCCGCACTCGATGTCCTCTTTTGGTCCCATTGTCCTCTCGCCGCCCGCGCCAAAATTCGAGGCATCCGAACACTTTGCCGCGTCTGTGGAATACCGGCCTCCTTCTCGATCGGGCCGTAGTGTACGGGCTCTAAAAGACTTTGCGCCTCTTCACAAAACACCGCCCGATGTCCCTCTCGTCCACAATCAAAACAAATCACGGCAGGAAGGGGCAATTCCGTCGATAGTGCCCCGTCTGGGCGCAGTTAAAGCATTTCTGGTAACATCGGTAAGAGTTGATGTCGCCCGAAGTTCTTTCCGCTCCTAGTGGGTGCGGAGGTTTCTGAAAGAGTGAAAGGACGACTGGGCCTTACGGGCCCCACTGTTCTTGTGCTCTGTAAAAGTACCGAGACTTTCTGCTTTCTTGGTTTCAAATTTCTCCATGGCCGCTTCCTTGATCTCATATGCCAACGCCTTATCCTGGTATTGGCGGAGTGTGGTACATTCAAATCCGGACATGTACCTCTGAACTTCTGGTTTCATTCTCATATCGAAATGGATCATCATTTACGCATCTACGACCGGATGTCGAACAAATGCCACCGTTGGTTAAACGCCTTGATCGCACAGGATACGGCACATCGGAAGGCCGAGCGGAGAAAACTCCCGAACTTTGGCTTCCCTCACAGGACGAGGGCAATACTGAGCTTCCATCATCATTCTAAACTCTGTCCAATCGGCATCATGGTCTACAGGCCGGATGGCTTCCCACCATTCGGACGCTTCCCCTATCAGAAAATATTGAGCGATAGAGGCTCTCCGGTCGTCAGGGCAGTTAATTCCGGCAAAGATTTTCTCCAGCTCCTTTAACCAATGATCCCAGGTGGGAGTCTCAGAAATACCGTCGAATTTGGGTGGTTGCATCTTTGCTACCTCCTGCAGCCACCGGTCACCTCGATTTCCCATATCTGGGATCCCTTGCTGTCTCTCTCCCTGCTGTAGTCCCACCGCCACTTGCATTCGGTCCACGACCTGGGCGAACTGAGTCATCTGGTTCACCACTTGACGAAGGATATCTGGTACAGCAGGATCTGGTTCATTATTAATAGACTGTTGCGGCTCACGAGCTATGGCTCGGTTAGAAGGCGACGCCTCCTTTCGGCGTTTCTTCGTCAGGCGTCACGACCGCGACCACGTCCACGTCCGCCTCTCAACATACTGTAAGCATAAATACTCAATATACAGAAAACAACATCGTTCTAATATCCGAGTATAAAGAGATACAATATGCAAAGAACGAGATAGAGTTTAGGAACTTACAACCACTGTTCGCATGAAGACGTAGGCAGTGCAGTGATGTCATTCACGGCGCTACCCCAAAAGACATAAATGACCCTATTTTAACCCAACGGCCAAGATATCCATAATCTTAGCTCCGATACCATATTCTCGTAACACCCCAATATATTCGGGAATATTATAGCCGTAAATCCTTTACATAAGGATTTACAAGGTCAAGAATTGAACAAGTATAAAAAGGTACTCGATTTAATGGAAATAACGGAATTACAGACATCGATTCGACCAAAATACGTAAATAGTACAATTGTCCAAGAACTCAATATTACATCACCAAATTCAAATCATCACAAACGATTGCGTACTCGAGTACTTATTGAAATAACGAATAAACAATGATAAATAAACCTTGGGACATCACTCGCACCCTCGTCATCATACGGCCTAAAGTGGTTGTTTCGCTCTCCGGATCCCGAACACAAACAAAATGTTCACCCGAAGGGGTTAGCACAACGATGCTAGTACAAGTACCACAACATATTATTCATATCTCACGGTGAATAATAATAACGTAAACGACAAAATACCAACGAGTCTTCTCCTACGAAACTCAAACATAACATATACAATCGATAATCACAACATGATATCAATACATACACATGGTAATTCCATCGATCCAGCGTTCACGCTTAGAACCCACGATGATCCCGTCGACCAACCCGTGGTGGAAAACCCGTCCGATGATCCAGTAGACGCTAGCATAGATCCCCGATGATCCCGTCGGACCAACACGAGGTGGACACACAATAACGACATACATGCACGACAATATGTATAACAACAATACATAAAACAATTAAGGTACTTGCCTCGATTCGAAGACAATAACAATACTTCCACGAAAATGAACACTCAAGGTCGTCCTCCTCAATCAATCACGAACGAGACCAAACCTTAACAAAAGAAATGATATAGGATTTATCTCACGTCGTATGAATGTTAAACAATTCGATTAACGGTCAAAAGTTCATAAACCGCACCGCCCGAATAGCTTAGCGCACGCTAAGTACTCGTAGCGTGCGTTACTGCCCAATAGCGCACGCAAACAACAAAGCCTAGCGCACGCTAACGATGCATGGTCAAGACCTCACCGATCACCACCGATTCGCTCGATGGTCTAGCGACGTTACGCACCAAACGTAGCGCACGCTAACAATCGCCGATAAGACGTTACATTGCATAGCATAGCGTGCGCTATCTATGCATGGCGATTCATCGTGAGCAAGAATCGTTTCTTGCCATGTTTGAAACAACGAAATCTTGCGTGATAATTCATGTTACTTCCATGAATACTATGTCTACACCCTCATGAATGATTATACGGATAAAGACAACTTCGGATTCAAGGATATGCATGCCAATATAAAACCATATTCTTTTCCGACTTCAAATCTTCATACGACAATACGAAAAGCTAAACGGTTGATATCAACACCTCTATATCACCATATTATCCCACCAAGTTGATAAACGTCCTATATATACTAGATAAATCCTTCCATGATCAAACCTTTAGATTTATCTAACAATAAGGATGTTAACGTCTAGTCCAAGATTACTATGAAATCATCTATTAGATTCGGTTAACCAATGATAGAAGCTTCTCTTCACATATTCAGTGTACTAAGATTCGAATCATGATGATTATAATCAAGGTATTCAAGGCTTATTCAACTCACTATTCCAAACATGATATACTTGGATAATTCATCTATGAAAATCCATATCTTGTTAACATGATTATCCAAATCGTTAGAATCCAACTCTAAGTCTGGAGATAGATTGAACATACCTTGAAATGACGAAATCACTGAACCGTAAGGTAGAATCCAACTCCGGTTGGTTGTATGCCCTTCCAAGGTGCTATTCCACTTCCATGAACATTCCACGTGGTAACCAATGTATAAACATCAACAATATGTGTTCTAAGTGTATAAGAGTATTTCTACAACTCTCTGAACTCTCAAGATTGAGGAAAGTGCGAAAGAAATGCAAGCCAACACGCTGATGTCCCATTTATAATTTTCGCATTATTGATAAGTTAGCGCACGCTACTAAGCATCCCTTAGCGTGCGCTAATAATGGTTGACTTGATTTTGTCCAAAAGGCGTCGGGAATCTTATCCGGACCCATGTCCACCGAGCACGAGCCACCGCCTGCTCAATAATTGAATCCTTAGCGCACGTTACTCATACCTGCATAGCGTGCGCTAATAATGGCCCGATAGCGCGCGTTAAGATACATCCTTAGCGTGCGCTATCACAAGGTTGCTTGAGCAATTTTGCATGTTTCTATACTTATGCGTAATGATATTAATGCACTAAATATCATACTCCAATAATCAAAATCACCAATCCGAAATAATACATGGTTTGAATACAGATGAAATACACTGTAATAAATCCGGATATTACATCAACAGCCTTTCGCGAATTAAGGCTATCTTCTCTCGAGTCTGCTCGATCAACTCTGGTTCTGTTCCGATCAAATCTGACGAATCGTCCCAGCATAGGGGCGATCTGCATCTTTTTCCGTATAATGCCTCAAACGGTGCCATCTTAATGGAAGCATGCCAACTATTGTTGTATGTAAATTCAATCAACGGTAGATGAACTTCCCAATCGTATGACCAATCTAAGGCACAGGCCCTCAGCATGTCTTCCACCGTTTGTATAGTTCTCTCAGATTGTCCGTCAGTCTGCGGGTGATAAGCCGTACTGAAGTTCAATTCGGTCCCCAAGGCCTTATGAACTGCTTTCCAAAAGTGAGACACAAAACGGCCGTCTCGATCAGAAACAATGGTCTTCGGCGTACCATGCAATCGAACTATCTCCGGAATAAATACTCGTGCCAACCTCTCTGGTCCCCACGTATCCTTAATGCCTAGAAAATGAGCTGATTTGGTCAAACAATCAACTATCATGTTCATTCCTGTCCTGGTTCTCGGCATATTAGTGATAAAGTCCATCGATATGTCCTCCCACTTCCATTCAGGAATCGGGAGTAGCTTCAACATTCCGGCAGGCCGTTGATGCTCGATCTTAACCTGCTGACAAGTCAAGCATTTAGAAACATAGTCCGCTACATCTTTCTTCATGTTGCCCGACCAAAAATTCTGCTTCAAGTCCTTATACATTTTACTGGTACCCGGGTGGATTGAATAGGGCGAACTGTGAGCTTCCTTCATAATCGTCTGTTTCAGAACATCAACATCGGGAACGCAGAGTCGGTTCTGAAATCTCAAAACTCCATCGTCATGAATTATGAATCCGGGGGCCTTTCCTTTGATCACTTCATCATGTAACCGAATCATCAGAGGATCATCTGTCTGTCTAGATTTGATTTCTTCGGTTAAAGATGAAGTTATCTCCATCACGCACAATTGTCCTTGGACTCTTTGTAACCATACCTCAATTCCTTCACGAATCATCTCCCGTTGAAGGCTAAGTTGGGATGTCAGCGTCTCCAGCATCTGAATAGAGACAGGCTTGCGGCTAAGTGCATCGGCCACTACATTCGCTTTGCCTGGATGATATAAAATCTCCAAGTCATAGTCCTTAATCAGTTCTAACCATCTTTTTTGCCGCATGTTTAATTCTTTTCCGATCAATATGTACTTGAGACTCTTGTGATCCGTAAAGATCCGATGAGTCCTGCATGATAATGCCTCCAGATCTTCAAAGCAAAACTACCGCCGCTAGCTCCAAATCATGTGTCGGGTAATTCACTTTATAAGGTTTTTGTGCCGTGACGCATAAGCGATCACCTTATCATTCTCGCATCGACGCACCCAAGTCCTTGGTTCAAGCATCATCAGAAACTATAAATCCTCCAGTTCCCTGTGGAAGTGATAGAATCGGTGCCGTCGTCAATCTCTTCTTCAATTCATCAAAACTAATCTGACACAACTCATTCCACTCAAACTTTTGAGTTTTCTGCAGGAGTCGGGTAAGTGGGCGGGAGATTTTAGAAAACCCTTCCACGAATCGACGGTAATATCCAGCAAGTCCTAAGAAGCTTCGGACCTCTTTCACGTTCTTTGGAGGCTTCCAATCCATAATTGCTTCGATTTTCTGAGGATCTACTCGGTAATATCCAGCATGTCCAGTAATTCTTCCAGTTGCTTCTTCAGTTCGTACATCTCTGTAGGTGCCATACGATGCGGCGCCTTAGAAATTGGTGTAGCTCCGCGTTCCAGCTCAATGGTAAATTCCACATCCCTTCGTGGAGGTAGTCCAGGTAGCTCATCAGGAAATACATCTGGGAATTTGTTCACAACAGGAATGGATGAAAGTTCCACAATTCCATCTTCTTTCTTCATTGCATAACACCAATATCCGGTACATCCCTGTTTCAACAATCTGACAGCTTTCATTGCTTTGATCAATTTTCCTGAGCTTCCCGGTTTCAACCCCTCGAATAATACTTCGGAACCATCGTCAGCGATCAGCGAGATATTCCTCCTTCGGTAGTTCACAATTGCTCCATATCGATTAAGCCAATCGTCTCCGAGTATCAGGTCGTCTCCTTGCATTTCTATCACGATCAGATTTGAGAGCCACTCTCTGCCTCTAAATGATATAGGAAAATTTCTAGTTTCTAAATTTCCGACAATCCTCTCTCCACTCGGTAAACCAACAACATAAGGTTCACAAGTATGAAAACCGTAAATATTCAAACGATTTACACAAGACAAAGATATGAAAGAATGTGTAGCTCCTGTATCGAATAAAACGCTAACTTGCTGGGAAAGGATCTGGACAGTACCTGATGCGACAGCAGCATCCTGATCGTCTGTCCTCCTCATCTCATACAGGCGTGGGGGAACAGATCCGGCACTCGATGCCCCCTTTTGGTCCCATTGTCCTCTGCCTCGTCCACGGCCAAAATTTTGAGGCATCTGAACACTTTGCTGCGTCTGTTGGACACTAGCTTCCTTTGAATCGGCCTGTGATGAACGGGTTCCTTTGTATTTGGTGGCGTCTTTGCAGAACGTCGCACGGTGCCCTTCCTGTCCGCAGTCAAAACATGTAACTGGGGTGCGCAAACAATCGCGCCAAAGGTGGCCTGGGCGACCACAATTAAAGCACTTCCTAGCTGTATCCGTCGTAACTGACATTGTTCCGAAATTCTTTCCGCTCTTAGATGGGTGCGGAGGTTTCTTGAAAGAAAAAGAAGACTGGGCCTTACGGGGCCCACTGCTCTTGTGCTCTGTAAAAGTACCAGATACTTTCTATTTCTTCGACTCCATAAACTTCTCCATTGCTGCTTCTTTAATTTCATAGGCCAACGCCTTATCCTGGTATTGGCGGAGAGTGGTACATTCAAAACTGGACATGTACCTCTGGATTTCTGGTTTCATTCTCATTTCAAAATGAATCATCATCTCCGCATCTGTTCTGACCAGATGTCGAACAAATGCTAATTGCTGGTTAAACATCTTAATCGTCTGGGATACGGGTTCATCTGATGGCTGAGCAGAGAAAAATTCTCGAATTTTGGCTTCCCTCACAGGACGAGGGCAATACTGAGCTTCCATCATCATTTTAAATTCCGCCCAATTGGCATCATGATCTGCGGGTCGGATAGCTTCCCACCACTCGGATGCTTCTCCTATCGTAGTACGGGCAATAGGAGCTCTCCTGTCATTCGGGCAATTAATTCCAGCAAAAAATTTCTCCAGTTCCTTCAACCAATGGTCCCAAGTGGGAGTCTCGGAAAAGCCGTCAAATTTGGGTGGTTGCATCTTTGCCACCTCTTGTAACCATCGGTCACCTCGATTTCCCATTTCTGGAATCCTTTGTTGTCCATCCCCCTGCTGAATTCCTGCCGCCACTTGCATTCGGTCCACGACCTGTGCGAACTGAGTCATCTCGTTCACGACTTGACGAAGGATTTCTGGTACACCAGGTTCCGGTTCGTTATTGATGGATTGCTGCGGCTCGCCTGAGCTATGACTAGCCTGATTAGAAGGCGACGCCTCCCTTTCAGCATTCCTTCGTCCGCGTCCTCGACCGCGACCACGTCCACGTCCGCCTCTCAACATACTGTAAGCACAAGTATTCAATATACAGGAAACAACATCGTTCTAATGTTCAAGTATAAAGAGGTACAACATGTAGAGAATGAGATAGAGTTTTAGGAACTTACAACCACCGTTCGCATGAAGACGTAGGCAGTGCAGTGATGTCATTCACGGCCGGTTACCTCAAAAGACATAAATGACCCCTATTTTAACCCAACGGCCAAGATATCCATAATCTTAGCTCCGATACCATATTCTGTAATACCCCCGATATATTCAGGAATATTACAGCGCCGTAAATCCTTTACATAAGAATTTACAAGGCTGATTAAAAGAAAAGACAATAACAGATACCACTTAATAAAATTGCTGAAGTAAAATACAATTGTCTGGTTCAAAAACCGAAATAGAAATATCCAATGAAGAGTTATTATTACATCACTAAAATCCAAACATTATAAACGGACGACGTACTCGAGTACTTATTGAAATAACCAACAAATAACAGATAGTAAACCCGGCCAGAACATCACTTTGCACCCTCGTCGTCATACATCTCCAGTGGTTGTTTCCCCGCTCTTCTGGATCCTGAACATACACAAATGTTCACCCACAACGATGCTAGTACAAGTATAATAATCATACAACAGTGATATAATCAACATTTATATCATAACAAGTTTCTCCAACGAGAATATCCACAACACATATCATATCATAACAATTTCAACATACTGATGGTATTCCAACGATCCAGCGCACACAGCTATAGATTCCCATGATGATCCCATCGGACCAACACATGGTGGAACTACCTGTCCAACGATCCAGCGCACACAGCTATAGATTCCCATGATGATTCCCATCGGATCAACACATGGTGGACATATAATCACAACATATTTACACGATACAATCACATTGTCATAATATAAACATTTCTAATTAGAATACTTGCCTCGATTAGAAGACAGAACAATACTTCCACGAAAACGAGACACTCGGAGGTCGACCCTCTCGATCAATCACGCAACAAGATCAAACCTTAACAAAAGAAATGATATAGGATTTATCTCACGTCGTACGAATGTTTAACAATTTGATTCACGGTCAAAAGTTCATAAAATGCAATCTGCCTGCACTGCTTAGCGCACGCTAAGTACTCTGTGTAGCGTGCGTTAAGTCTGCTCGATAGCGCACGCAAACAACAAAGCCTAGCGCACGCTAACTATGTATGGTCAGTACTTCACCGACCACCAATCGACTTCGTCGATGGTCTAGCGTACGTTACGTACCAAACGTAGCGCACGCTAACTCGTGTTCGATAGCGCACGTTAAACCTTATAGCATAGCGTGCGCTATTTATGCATGGCAGTTTACTGCTGAGCAGTAAACTGTTCTTGCCATGATCGAAACAATGAAATCTTGCGTGATAATTCATGTTACTTCCATGAATACCATGTTCATACCCTTATGAATGATTTTACGGATAAAGACAACTTCGGATTCAAGGATATGCATACCAACTTAAAAACCATATTCCATTCCGACTTCAAATCTTCATATGACAATTCGAAAAGCTTAACGGTTGATATCAACACCTCTATATCAATCCATATTATCATGCTGAAGTTGTCAAACGTTCTATCTATACTAGATAAATCCTTCCATGATCAAATCTTTAGGTTTATCTAACAATAAGGATGTTAACGTCTAGTCCAAGATTACTATGAAATCATCTATTAGATTCAGTTTACCAATGATAGAAGCTTCTCTTCACATATTCAGTGTAATAAGATTCGAATCATGATGATTATAATCAAGGTATTTAAGGCTTATTCATCTCACTATTCCAAACATGATATACTTGGGTAATTCATCTATTAAAATCCATATCTTGTTAACATGATCATCCAAATCGTTAGAATCCAACTCTAAGTCTTGAGATAGATTGAACATACCTTAATATGATGAAAATTACTGAACCGTAAGGTAGAATCCAACTCCGGTTGGTTGTATGCCACTCCAAGGTGCTATTCCTCCTCAATGATTACTCCCAAGTGATAGCCAATATATAAACACCAACAATACGTGTTCTAAGTATGTAGTAGGATATCTCAGCTCTCTGGCCTCTCAAGTATGCAGAAGGAACGAGTAAAATGTAAACCAAAACGAGTTGTTGTCCCATTTATAATATTCTGCATTTTAACAAGTTAGCACACGCTACTAAGCATTCCTTAGCGTGCGCTAATAATGGTTGACTTCAGAATTTGTCCGGGTGCGTCCGCGGGAATCTTATCCGGACCCATGTCCCGGCTGGCGCATGTGCTAGCTGTCCCGCTCAATAATTGAGTCCTTAGCGCACGCAACTCCTATCGTCATAGCGTGCGCTAATAATGGCCCGATAGCGCGCGTTAAGATACATTCTTAGCGTGCGCTATCACGAGGTTGTTTGAGCAATTTTGCATGTTTCTTAACTTATGTACAATGATATCAATGCATGAAATATCATACTCCAATAATCAAAACCACCAATCCGAATAATACATGGTTTGAATACAGATGAAATACACCGTAATAAATCCGGATATTACACTTACTGTGACAATGCCTTGGTTCGTAGAAAAATGTGGAGTATTACTAGTATTATATTCTTGCCATGTTCTTGGTCCGAGTTCAGCTATTATTTGCTATACGTTAATGCATTTCCGGTACTTAACGAAATTGTAGCTTCTCTCCAATCCTTGAATATTGTAGTGGAACATGTATATTAAGATTATTTGGTCGACATATTCAAGTGAACTAAATAGTTATTGTTGCTCTTTGTATTCCCAAATTATATCTTAATGTAGTACTGCACATCAAGGAATTTATCTTTATTAATTTTGGTTAATGACTGATTTATATATTTTATTTGTTGTTCAGGCAAAAGATGCTCTCCACCTGTGTGTTCCATGGATGAAGCTTATGATTTTTTTTATGATTCTATTAGTTTAACTTGTTAGTTGTTGATATTTTTCAATATATAACTAATAATCCGTACTTATTCTATTCCCAATGGGTTGGTTCGGAGTTTTTTTTACATGTGTTAATTTTCAACATTACATTGTGATTTTTATATGTCTTGTAAAGATTAATTGGAATTTTGTGTGAATACTTTGAGAAATATGCTTGGATTGTATTATGAATTAATTGTGAAAAATAATTAGATTGCATTCAGAGAAAAATGGGGTTTTACTATTTTTTTTATATTTTTTTCAACATTTGTGACTTCTAAAAACAGTCACAAGACAGTCCAGAAAAATGATATTTGTGACTGTCCATGGAAGTCAGGAAAGTTGAAATTTATGACTGTTAATGACTGTCACAAAAGATGAAATTCGTGACTACTAATGATTGTCACAAAAGATGAAATTCGCGACTGCTAATGACAGTCATAAATGATATCCGTGACTGCCATGAAAAGTGGTATTGTAACACTACAGGAAAAACGCAATCAGACAACACTAATCAGACAACAGTCGGCCAAAAAAGTGTTGGCTGAAATTAACAGATAACGGTTTATTTTGATCCTCGAAAAAGTATTGTGTAATCCAAGTATATTACAACGGTTTAAAAACCGTTGTGTAGAAAAACCAATCAGACAAGGCTTTTTGTCGGTGGTGTTGTGCAAACTTTGGGGATTAGACAACCATTTTAAAAATATATTGTGGGAATTAGCTTAAGACAATGCCACGTTAAACCGTTGTTGAAATAAGACAAGCGTTTTTAACTATGCTTGTTGTATTGCATTTCACACAACGTGTCATAAAACAGGTTTGTATATTAAACCGTTGTCTTCAACACTTTCATACAAGCTTTTGTAAATTTAAACTGTTGTCATAAACTATTTATACAAGGGGTTTTACAAATAACTGTTGTCTGCTGTGACAGCACGTGATTGGTGGAAAAGCTTTCACCTGGATTGTTGAGGTGGCGAAATAAGAGCCCTTGATTGAAATCTAGAAGTTTCTTATTTTTACCCTACTAAGATCTCTAACCAAATTAATTTTTTATTTTTTGAAAATTTGGTAACATCACTCAATTACATATATCTTGACATTTGTACGGTTTGATCATCGATAGATATTTTTAAAAAATAGAAACAATAATCCTTGAAAAGCACTAGTTAATGTATTAGTCAATTTAGTAGTGGTTTGCTAGGATCTCAAATCAAATTAATTTTTTATTTTTTGAAAATTTGGGAACATAACTCAATTACATATATCTTGACATTCGTATGGTTGGATCATCGATAAATATTTTTAAGAAAATAGAAATAATAATCCATGAAAAGCACTAGTTACTAGTACTGTCAATTTAGTAGTGGTTTACTAAAATCTCAAACCGAGTTAATTTTTTATTTTTTGAAAATTTGGGAACATCACTCAATTAGATATATCTTGACATCCGTACGGTTGAATCGTCTATAAATATTTTTACGAAAATAGAAATAATAATACGTGAAAAGCACTAGTTAATGTATTAGTCAATTTAGTAATGGTTTGCTAAGATCTCAAACCAAATTAATTTTTTATTTTTTGAAAATTTGGGAACATCACTCAATTAGATATATCTTTACATCCGTAGGGTTGGATCATCGATAAATATTTTTACAAAAATAGAAACAATAATCCGGGACAAAGCACCACTTACTAGTACTAGTCAATTTATTAGTGGTTTACTAAGATCTCTAACCAAATTAACTTTTTATTTTTTGAAAATTTGGGAACATCACTCAATTACATATATCTTGACATCCGTACGGTTGGATCATCGATAAATATTTTTAAAAAAATAGAAACAATAATCCATGAAAAGCACTAGTTAATGTACTAGTCAATTTAGTAGTGATTTGCTAAGATCTCAAACCAAATTAATTTTTTATTTTTTGAAAATTTGGGAGCATCACTCAATTAGATATATGTTGACATCCGTACGGATGGATCGTCGATAAATATTTTTACAAAAATAGAAATAAAAATCTGTCGAAAGCACTAGTTACTAGTACTAGTCAATTTAATAGTGGTTTGCTAAGATCTCAAACTAAATTAATTTTTTATTTTTTAAAAATTTGGGAACATACTCAATTAGATATATGTTGACATCCGTACGGTTGGATCGTCGATAAATATTTTTATGAACATAGAAACAAATCCGTGAAAAGCACTAGTTACTAGCACTAGTCAATTTAGTAGTGGTTTGCTAAGATCTCAAACCAAATTAATTTTTTATTTTTTGAAAATTTGGGAGCATCACTCAATTAGATATATGTTGACATATGTAGGGATGGATCGTCGATAAATATTTTTACAAAAATAGAAATAAAAATCTATCGAAAGCACTAGTTACTAGTACTGGTCAATTTAATAGTGGTTTGCTAAGATCTCAAACCAAATTAATTTTTTATTTATTAAAAATTTGAGAAAATCACTCAATTAGATATATGTTGACATCCATACGATTGGATCGTCGATAAATATTTTTACGAACATAGAAACAAATCCGTAAAAAGTACTAGTTACTAGCACTAGTCAATTTAGTAGTGGTTTGCTAAGATCTCAAACCAAATTAATTTTTTATTTTTTGAAAATTTGGGAACATCACTCAATTACATATATGTTGACATCCGTACGGATGGATCGCCGATAAATATTTTTATAAAAATAGAAATAAAAATCTGTCGAAAGCACTAGTTACTAGTACTAGTCAATTTAATAGTGGTTTGCTAAGATATCAAATCAAATTAATTTTTTATTTTTTAAAAATTTGGGAACGTCACTCAATTAGATATATCTTGACATCCGTACGGTTGGATCATCGATAAATATTTTTACGAACATAGAAACAAATCCGTGAAAAATACTAGTTAGTAGCACTAATCAATTTAGTAGTGGTTTGCTAAGATCTCAAACCAAATTACTTTTTTATTTTTTAAAAACTTGGGAAAATCACTCAATTAGATATATATTCACATCCGTACGGTTGGATCGTCGATAAATATTTTACAAAAATAGAAATAAAAATATGTCGAAAGCACTAGTTACTAGTACTAGTCAATTTAATAGTGGTTTGCTAAGATCTCAAAACCAAATTAATTTTTTATTTTTTGAAAATTTGGGAACATCACTCAATTAGATATATGTTGACATCCGTACGGTTGGATCATCGATAAATATTTTTACAAAAATAGAAACAATAATCCGTGAAAAGCATTAGTTAGTAGCACTAGTCAATTTACTAGTGGTTTGCTAAGATCTCAAACCAAATTAAGTTTTTGTTTTTTTACAAATTTGGGAACATCACTCAATTATATATGTGTTGACATCCGTACGGTTGGATCGTCGATAAATATTTTTACAAAAATAGAAATAAAAATCTGTCGAAAGCACTAGTTACTAGTACTAGTCAATTTAATAGTGGTTTGCTAAGATCTCAAACCAAATTAATTTTTTATTTTTTGAAAATTTGGGAACATCACTCAATTATATGTGTTTTGACATCCGTACGGTTGGATCGTCGATAAATATTTTTAAAAAATAGAAACAAAAATCCACAAAGCACTAGTTACGAGTACTAGTCAATTTAGTAGTGCACTACTAAGATGTCACACCAAATTAATTTATTATTTTTTAAAAATTTGGGAACATCACTCAATTAAATATATCTTGACATCCGTACGGTTGGGTCGTCGATAAATATTTTTTAAAAAATAGAAACAATAATCCGTGAAAAGCACTAGTTACTGTACTAGTCAATTTAGTAGTGGTGTGTTAAGATCTCAAAACAAATTAAGTTTTTATTTTTTGAAAAGTTGGGAACATCACTCAATTAGATATATCTTTACATCCGTCAGTTGGATCGTCGATAAATATTTTTACAAAAATAGAAACAATAATCCGGGACAAAGCACCAGTTACTAGTACTAGTCAATTTAGTAGTGCCCAGATGTCACACCAAATTAGTTTTATATTTTTTAAAAATTTGGGAATATCACTAAATTAGATATATCTTGAAATCCGTACGGTTGGATCATCAAGAAGTATTTTTAAAAAGAGTAGATACACAAATCTGGGACAAAGTACTTGTTAAGAGTACTAGTTAATTTAGTAGTACCCTACTAAGATGTCACACCAAATTAATTTTTTATTTTTTAAAAATTTGTGAACAACACTCAATTACATATATCTTGACATCAATATGATTGGATCGTCAAGAAGTATTTTTAAAAATTTGGAAACATCAATCAATTGAAATGTCTCGAACATGTGGACTCAATTGGAATACTCTAAAAGAAGAAGGCTGGGTATAAAAACCTTGCCCTAATTAATCGGCCGCCTCGCAATCTCATTCTAACCTTTCATCATCCGATCGGTCAACTCTCTCTCTCTCTCTATTCATCTGCCAAACACACACACACACACCTACACCGGAGCGCAACCATCTGCGTCCGGCGATGGCGGCTCAAGCTTGCGTCTGTGGGGTTCGAGCGACTTCAAATGGAGCAGCCGACCAGTACGGCAACGAGTGGAGGCTCGATCGACTGGTGGTTCACTCACGCGAATCCAGGTATGAGTTGGATAGTAGCCGACTGAACTTTCAAAATTGGATTTGGGTTCGATCGATTGGTGGTTCAGTCACACGAATTCAAATGTGATGGGGTTTGAGCTAGGGATGATATAAAGTGGGATTAGGAGTTCGGCTGAATACTGGTACAAGGAGTGAGCTTATCTTTCATGCAGCTTTTTCCAGTTATTATTATTCTAGCTCATTATGTAATATTGTATATTGAACGAGAATATACATGTAATCTAGACAACATACACAATTAACGAATTCTATGCTTTGGAAAAATGAAGGGGGGCATTTTGGTGTGTATATCATCATCCATCATCACAACAGGTGAATGATCATGCTTGTTCATTGTACCTTTGTTTGAATCCTGTGCAATTCCCTTTCTATGTTGGATGTGCTCATTTGCTTTTCCGGAGTTTGACAAGCTTTTTGCATATTGTTGTCGCTGTACAGTCAGCTGGTTGCTGTTTCCCAAATTGGGTTTTATTGGTTTGAGCCCTCGTAATTATCTTGGTTCGTTCACGAAGAGACTATGACCGACTAGATTAATTCTGCAAATTTTTGTTGTGATTTGTATACCACTCTAACGAACATGTTGCTATTGCTGGTTCACTCAAGGTATTGGAACAATATTTTCATCAACACATACTGTATGCACTCTGCAGGTCAGAAATGCTGGTACAGTCCTCATGCCTTCTGCCACTGTTATCTTTCTCAATACCCCTTACCCCTCCCCTCACCTGATTGTAACACCCCGAGATATTCGGAATAATTACAACGCCGTAAACCCTTTAGGTAAGGATTTACAAGGCTAATTTTAAAAAAAAGAGTGTAAATATAAACCAATCATACAACTGAAGTTCAAAGACATATCTGATTCAACCGATCAAATGAGTTAACTTATACAACCATATCGAAAGGACATTATTAAAACAGACGTACTCGAGTACTAAACGAACCAAGAAGACAAATCACAATAACAATAACATCAACCACATCACTGAGACATTTCATCGTCCTGTCGGTACTGTGGTTGCCTCCCCGCTCCTCGGCTACCTGAACATCAAAACAATGTCCACCCCCGAAGGGGTTAGCAAAACAATGCTAGTACAAGTATCATAATACAATAAATCATCAATGCATCACAAAACATGCAAACGGACTTCCGATACCGGAATCCAACGATGCGAATCCTCACGATTCCATCAACACAATACAGGGTAATCCAGCGATCCAGCGCCCTTGGTATAGATCCCCATGATGATCCCGTCGGACCAACGCATGGTGGAAAACCCGTCCAGCGATCCAGCGCCCTCAGCATAGATCCCCATGATGATCCCGTCGGACCAACGCATGGTGGACATTCGATCCAGCGCCCTCAGCATAGATCCTCATGATCCCCTCGGACCATTTATACCATAAATCAATCAACTATGCATACACATATGCATTTCAATATATTCATCAATACGAACAAATAATCAACGAATATCATGAGAATTTTCAGAAATACATCTCATATTCAACAATATGAACAAAACCACAAGCATGATCAAAGATTCAATATAAATCGAACTCGACATATGATACTTGCCTCGAAAATGGCAAGAACGAAACACTTCGATGATCTCAACACACTCGAAGGTCGCCTCCTTCGATCAACGTAACAAGCTCGAACCTTAACAAAAGGAATGATATACAAATCATCTCAAGTCGAACAATGGCCTAACAATTCGGTCTACGGCCGAAAAGCTCAAAATAAACAATCTACCTGGATTGCTTAGCGCGCGCTACGTACTCTACGTAACGTGCGCTAAGCCGGACTGTTAGCGTACGCTATCGTATAAGACTAGCGTGCGCTAGCCACGGACTGGCAGTCTGACTCGGCTGGTCTCATAACGTACGTTACGTACGTATCGTGCGTTAACTGAACCCCGATAGCGCACGTTAACTCACATGTGTTAGCGTGCGCTAATCTTGCATGGCAGAATACTGCTAACGGAAAAACAGGGTTGAACGGTGGTGAATTCATGAACTCTATGGTGATAATACAAGTTATCCTCGGGCATATCATGCTAATAAGGTTTGTGGAAGTTCTATGATTATGAGATACAAATATACGGATAGTCATCTCAATATCATAATCCATCTACGATCTTCAAGAAATAATCTAAGTTCCGATCGTCTTACGTTCCAAAACGCATGATTCTAACGTGTAAAACGTAGCAACTGGGTAATATCCGATTACTGATCATAAATCGATTTGAACATGCTTAGGAGTCCTTATAGTAAGATGGTTCAAAGGTTCATACGATATATAGTGCCGATACGTCAAAAGTATCCTTCTAGCATGTGATGACCGATTATAAACGAAATAACTTGCTATCAAAACATGATCAAACGTCCTTAAGAACATTACTAACATCGGTGAAGAATCACCTACCTCAAAGTAGTGAAGAACACTAAGGAAATCGAAGCAATCCAACACTTGAAGGCTTGAACACCAATCTCCAACGATGAACGATCTTCAATCACGAGCTAGGATGATGATATGGAGTGTTTAGGATGAAGGAAGTTATGTTCTAAGTGTAAGAATTCGGGTAATGGGAGAAGAAAGAACTGAAATCACGAATAGGATGCTGTCCTATTTATAATAAATGGCTATTAGCGCGCGCTATACCCTTCTCGTAGCGTGCGCTAACGGCTCACTAACTTAACTGTATTCAGCACTTAGCGTGCGCTACGCATATACCTGTAGCGTGCGCTAAGGCGTTGACTTGGCTTTTCCCGAAAGCCGTCCAGGTTCATCCCGACATGATCCGACAGGGGTCCCCCGGCCAGATCTCACCTACCGCACGTCTCAATCAATTTGACCACGCATAGCGTGCGCTAATGATCCTCTGTAGCGTGTGTAATACCCGGTTGTAATTCAGTAATTATCATTCAGTATTTATCATTCAGTAATTGATACTCAGTAATTTTCACTCATTATTAATCAATTGTCACTCAGATTCAGTCATGGTATTCATCATTCAGAGTAATTGTATCGTATATCAATCGTCATTCATCACTAATCGGATTGGAGTTTCGTGCCGCGTTTATCATCATTGTCATTTCGTTGCGAGCTGTGCGTGAGGAGTAGCGCACGCTACATAATCCTTTTAGCGTACGCTAATTGGGTATAGGTAGCGCACGCTACCACTCAGCTTTAGCGCACGCTAAGGTTGTCCTGGCTGCAGTCCAGAAGGTACTGGACTGCAGGTGAGATTATTTGTAGCGCACGCTACGAGTGGTAAGTAGCGCGCGCTAACGGGTTGTAGTAGCGCACGCTATATGTGTGGAGTAGCGCGCTAGGGACAGATCAGGTTGAGTCCAGTGGCTACTGGACTGCACTGGATTATTTCATAGCGCACGCTATGTGTTGTTGTTAGCGTACGCAACCGATATATTAGCGCACGCTAAACAATGGTTGTAGCGCACGCTATCGAGTCGATCGGAGGCGAGCTTTTACGGACTCGATCGGGCATCAATATTTCGTTAGCGCACGCTAATAATGGATCTTAGCGCACGCTAGTAGTATGGTCGTAGCGCACGCTACAAATAGGTACGTAGCGCGCGCTACCGTGTTCGGACAGTGGGTACTGGACTACCCAAATTACACGTTAGCGCACGCTATGCACAAGGGCTAGCGCACGCTAACCTGGACTGAGTATAAATTGGACAGTTTAGTCAGAGTTCGTCATTTTTCATCTCATTTCATTCCTTCGGTAGTTTTGGGCGATTTCGAGCGATTCGGAGAGGATTCTTCGAGGTGTAATCATCAATCATCATCTTCAAGCTCATCTTTCGGATTGATCATCATTTCATCATCTTCATCACATCGAATCTAAGGTATTAATCTCTTGGATCTAGAATTTGGATTTTTGGGGTTTTCCTTCCGATTTCTTCGTGTAAGCTTGGATTATCATTGGAATATGTTAGTTATGGATTATCTAACTTGTATAAACATATTCCTACGGGTTTAATGGTTATTTTCGGAATTTTTTCAAGAACCCTTGGAGTTGACTTCGGTTAATTGGGGATTTTCCGATTGATGTTGTTGTAATCATGAGTTATGGATTCCTAATGGATTATTGATATCCTTGAAAGTGTTTTGATGGTTTGAAATACTCATCTTGGAGTTGGTTTCGATTCATTCGAGCTCGGATATCGTTGTGTCGACGTTTGAGTCGATTATGATCGTTTTTGATTTGCGTAATGATCGGATTATTGGTAATTGTGTTATTCAAGGTTGTTCGAGCGACCGATATTTCATTTAGGACGTTGTTCGTGGACGGACATTCATCATCGGTATTGAGTAAGTTAATTCTTACTCGGTTAAAAGGATATTCATACCTTTTGTTGTTGATCATTCATAATCATAACTCATTCATCATTGTATTAATCATATTAAAACTTGTTAATGTCAATTAATCACTTGATCATAAGGAGCAGCGGTTCCAATCTTTTCGTTGAGCTATCATTCATTTCATTATTACCCTCATCTCGGTGAGTCATTCTTGACTTTGTCAGATTATTATTTATTCATTAATATTCATTATGGTCATTCTCGTTCATATGACCTTCTGGGTTCATATTGCGTGGCCGGGTGTGGCTGTGTGGAATTTTTAGTCGGGCACGCGATGGTTATTGTATTGGGTTCACCGATACATTAGACCGTGCACACGGGAAAGCGTTACACCGTGAGACTAATTAGGTACACGGACGGGTGTTGTACACTTACACGTAACATTACGGGCGTACTATGTTACTCCTCTTCAGCGTAATTCATAATTAAAATAATTCATAACTTGATTAATTCATGATTGTGTAATTTCAACTCTTGAGGATTGTTGTTACGTATGGCGGCCCGTTGGGGATATTGTTTTTAGTCATGGCAAGGCTAAAGCACGGGAGAGCACGGTGGCGAGAGTCAGTGATACTAGTAGGGGGCCCCGATGCATTCGATCATTTATTGATCATTCATGTTTCCTTTATTTATTCCGCTGAGACATTCCGTTTGAATGCTCATTTCATTCGATGTTGTGTATTTTATCTTCATATAAAATACACTAGTATTGATGTTGTCTGGTGTGTTGTAACTAAACTCCTCATCGGAGTAATTATTGTTGTAATGTAGTTCGGTACTACATTTATCTTGTGTAATTCATTCATTTTCATTTGCTGGTGGGTCGGTTGGGGATCTACAGACCGTAATATCCGCCTAGTTTGGGGTGTTACGAGTTGGTATCGAGCGTGGTTTTGAATACTACCCTCCAAGTCATGTCTCATTTGAAATCATCGTCATCGGACTAGTATCATTGGACTTTCGCGTCACGTGTGACTGTGCGAATGCCGAGTCAATCGACCAGAAAGAAGCGTAAGACTTCTAACGCCATGGTATAATTTACGGCAATAGTCATTCATTCATCATTCATCATTTGACAATCCTCAAATATCATCATTCATTATGATCGGCACGATCATATTAACTCATCAATCACTCAATTCATTTCATTACTCGATTAATAATCGTGACGATCATGTTAACTCGTTAATTACTCAATTCATTTCATTACTCGGTTGTCAATCGGATGATCATATTATCAATCTTGTTAAGTTATTCAAGATAATCATTTCAAGAATTTCATCGGATAATCATGTAACTTGAAGAAATCATTCATATAATCACTAAGTTAGAGCATGTATACTCATTTTCATCATCTCATGACATAATCATAACGTGCTAATCATGCGGAAATATAATCATTATGCGACCTTCCTACTTCGGTATGGAGAGAGCTATCGAGATGCACGGGGAGAGGCGCGGTGCGGGCAAACCCGAGAAATAATCACTCACGGAAATCGTGCCCAGGACTCGGCTCGACGAGAAGATGTTCGGGTTGATCCACTCACTTTTATGCGAGCCATGATGACCCATGTGCGGTTGCTCAATCATCATTGCGCCACTGGCCGGATTAATCGAGAGAACTCTCCGTATGAGATGGCTACTAAGGAAAGTCTTGAACAACAACCTTCATCTTTCGGCAAGAAATCAACGAAGCGTAATCGGTCAAGGCGGTTGGTCAACCTCCAAGAAACCTCGTGCGGGTCCTACTGTTTCGGCGTCCTCCTACGGCACCTAATCTGCGGGATCTCGGTCCGGCGGCCTTCGGCCATCATCTGTTTCAGCGTGGGGCGCGGGCCATTCGGTACTAGGTGTACGGCCGTCTATCACATGTCATAATTGTGGGAATTTTGGGCATAAGGCCCGTTTTTGCCGAAAGAACTCCAAGTCGGCTCCGGTGGCATCTCAGGCCCCGAAGCAACCAGCGTTTGAATCGATCGCTTTGTCAACGTCGTTTAAGACAATGGAAGCAAATAGAGTGGGAGCTCGTATTTATCGGGACGGAGCGTCGGTTCGGGGCGGCAGTCCTGATTCATGTGATGAAGAGGATCGACGATCCGGTGCCCGAACGATCTCGGGTATACTCGTAATTTTATTTCAACCCGTGTGTACCTTTTGATACTGGTGCACCGCATTCATTCATTTTCAAGTCATGATTGAATAAACTTAATTTGGATAGTCCTATTGCTTGTGGACCTCATACCATCGGTGTACCTGACGATAGAAGATTTTCGGAAATCATACCAAGGTAAGCTTAATGACCGCAATTGGTCGGTGGACCTAATCGTGGTGAATTTATCTAAGGACGATGTAATATTGAGTGTTAATTAGATGGATTGTCATGATGCCGTTCTCAATGTTCGTAAGCGCATGCACTATCATTTTCGTCGTTGGTCGTCGAATGTGTACTTCAGGGAGGTAATCCCCGTTGTCCCAGAAGGATTACTATTATGATGGAAGCAGAGAAATTCCGCAAGCAAGTTGTTCAGTCATTCATTGTATCATTTTCATCGATTGGCCTTTCTAAGGCAATCGAGTTATTCAGTCATTCATTGTATCATTTTCATCGATTGGCCTCTCTAAGGCAATCGAGTTATTCAATCATTCATTGTATCATTTTCATCGATTGGCCTTTCTAAGGCAATCGAGCTATTTAATCATTCATTGTATCATTTTCATCGATTGGCCTTTCTAAGGCAATCGAGCTATTTCATCATTCATTGTATCGTTTTCATCGATTGACCTTTCTAAGGCAATCGAGCTATTCAATCATTCATTGTATCACTTTTTATCGATTGACCATTCTCGGGCAATCGAAATGTTCAATCATTCGTGGTATCATTGTCATCGTTTGACGATGTATTCCGAACGAGTTATCTGGTTGCTTTCTCATAGAGTAGTGGAATTCGGGAGTGAGTTGGAGCCAGTCGTCCCCATTATCGAAGACACCGTATCGGATGGCCCCGACCAAATGCGGGGAGTTGAAGATTCAACTTGAGGATTAGTTCGAGAAAGGTTATCTCCGTGAGTGTGTTCAGTGGGAGCACCAGTGTTATCTGTCAAGGAGAGGTATGGTTCGTTCGTGTGTGTATTATTATCAGGAGTTGAACAGGGTGAGGATCAAGATTAGTATCCTCTATTTGGATCAACTTCAGGGAGCTTCAGTATTTTCCAAGATCGACTTAAGATCTGGATATCATCAGTTGCGGATTCGAGAGTCGGATATCACGAGGACGGCTTTTCGAACACACTATGGTCGCCATGAGTTTGCGGTTATGCCGGTTGGGTTGATTATTGAACCTGCGGTATTCATGGAGTTAATGAATCAGGTTTTCATCGACTTTTGGATCAGTTTTGTTGTTGTCTTCATCGATGACATTTTGATTATTCTCGTGACCGGGAGGAACACGAGGTTCATTTTCATCAGGTTTCCGACGTGTTAAGACGAGAGCAACTTTATGGGAAGTTTTCCAAAGGTGAGTGCTGGATGTCCGAAGTGACTTTTCTCGGACCTGTAATTTCATCAGATGGAGTGTGTGTTGATCCTCAGAAGACGAAGGCTATCCAAGATTGGTCACCTCCGAAGAATGTTAAGCAAATCCGAAGCTTTCTCGGATTAGCCGGCTATTATCGGCGGTTTGTGGAAGGATTTTCTAAAAATTGTTCACGATTCATTCATCAATCGATTAATCTCATTGTTCAATTAATTCGCTCATCACTCGATCAATCTCATTGTTCATCGATTCATTCATCACTCGATCAATCTCATTGTTCATCAATTCATTCATCACTCGATCAATCTCATTGTTCATCAATTCATTCATCACTCGACCAATGTCATTGTTCATCAATTCATTCATCACTCGATCAATCTCATTGTTCATCAATTCATTCATCACTCGATCAATCTCATTGTTCACCAATTCATTCATCACTCACCAATCTCATTGTTCAGTCAATTCATTCATCACTCGGTCAATCTCATTGTTCACCAATTCATTCATCACTCGATTAATCTCATTGTTCAATTAATTCATTCATCACGGAGTCAATCTCATTGTTCGATTAATTTATTAACCATCCAGTCCATCTCACGGTTCAGTTGTTGATCTTGTGAATCAAATTTTTCAATCTTGTGAACTTGTTCAAGATAATCATTTCAGGAATTTCATCAGATAGGCTTGTCACCTCACTTGACTTTTCAGGCGATCTTCTCATATTACGGCGTCATGTCGACGATCGTTTTATTGCATTATTAATGCATCCATTTTGTTAGAGCATGTATGCTCATTGCTATCATTTCATCTCGTAATCATAGTGCAATCTTCATACGAGATCTGTAATTATCACGTGACTTTCCTGCCTCGGTATGGAAGGAGTCCGAGGGACATCGGACTCCGACGTCCAAGAGATCGTTTCTAGTCGTATTCATGCGGGGAGAGCATCTTCATCTCAGACAACGAGTTCGACTGTTGTTTGCTTAAACAGTGATACATCGGGACATTCATCACCGGTGTTGAGCAAGTTAATTCTTGCTCAGTAATAGGATAATCATTCATTTCATCGTCGTTCAATTGTTCGCATAGGTCATTCATCATATATCAATCACGTTAAGACTTATATTTATCAACCAATCATTCACCTCACGGGGAACAATGGTTCCAATAATTTCATTTGAGTTATCACTCATTTCGTTATTAGTTCACCTCGGCGAGTTATTCTTGATCCTTGTCGGATATCTAATCATTTATCATTCATCTTAGTCACTCTCGTTTTGGTAACCTTTCGGGGTCATATTAAGCGGTGAGTTCAGGTTTGGGTCTTCGTCGAATCGTTGGGATCGAGGAGATCGATGGTATGGAGGATATCGATGTTGGGTACATTTGATATATAGCCTTGTCTTTCAGATGACTATATAACTCAATCCGTATTAATGTGTCATGGTTGTGGATCATTTATTGTTGATCTATCTTATAATGATCGTATTTGAGAATCTTGAGATTTTGAGATCGTTTGATGCATTCCTTTTGGTGTCATACCGAGACTTCGTGATATTTTTGGGAAATCGTTCATTGTGATCCGAGACGTCAAGACTTGGGGACTTGGGCGTGCGATTGATTTGGTCAGAACTATTTGGACATTATTGTTTGCGGATCGTGATGGATAGTTCATGTCCCGAGTTGTTTACCCTTAGTTTCGAGGACGAAACTCTTTTAAGGGGGTGTATGTAATACCGGTTGTAATTCAAGAATTATCATTCAAGATTTATCATTCAAGAATTGATACTCGGTAATTTTCACTCATTATTAATCAATTGTCACTCGATTCAATCATGGTATTCATCATTCAGAGTAATTGTATCGTATATCAATCGTCATTCATCACTAATCGGATTGGAGTTTCGTGCCGCGTTTATCATCATTGTCATTTCGTTGCGAGCTGTGCGTGAGGAGTAGCGCACGCTACATAATCCTTTTAGCGTACGCTAATTGGGTATAGGTAGCGCACGCTACCACTCAGCTTTAGCGCACGCTAAGGTTGTCTGGCCGCGATCCAGAAGGTACTGGACTGCAGGTGAGATTATTTGTAGCGCACGCTACGAGTGGTAAGTAGCGCGCGCTAACGGGTTGTAGTAGCGCACGCTATATGTGTGGAGTAGCGCGCGCTAGGGACAGATCAGGTTGAGTCCAGTGGCTCTTTGATCGCCTGATTATTTCATAGCGCACGCTATGTGTTGTTGTTAGCGACGCAACCGATATATTAGCGCACGCTAAGCTATGGTTGTAGCGCACGCTATCGAGGTCGATCGAGGGCGCAGTTTTCCGGACTCGATGCATCGGGCATCAATATTTCGTTAGCGCACGCTAATAATGGATCTTAGCGCACGCTAGTAGTATGGTCGTAGCGCACGCTACAAATAGGTACGTAGCGCGCTACCGTGTTCGGACATGGGTCTTGGACTACCCAAATTACACGTTAGCGCACGCTATGCACAAGGCTAGCGCACGCTAACACGGATAGTATAAATTGGGCAGGTTTAGTCAGAGTTCGTCATTTTTCATCTCATTTCATTCCTTCGGTAGTTTTGGGCGATTTCGAGCGATTCGGAGAGGATTCTTCGAGGTGTAATCATCAATCATCATCTTCAAGCTCATCTTTCGGATTGATCATCATTTCATCATCTTCATCACATCGAATCTAAGGTATTAATCTCTTGGATCTAGAATTTCGGATTTTTGGGGTTTTCCTTCCGATTTCTTCGTGTAAGCTTGGATTATCATTGGAATATGTTAGTTATGGATTATCTAACTTGTATAAACATATTCCTACGGGTTTAATGGTTATTTTCGGAATTTTTTCAAGAACCCTTGGAGTTGACTTCGGTTAATTGGGGATTTTCCGATTGATGTTGTTGTAATCATGAGTTATGGATTCCTAATGGATTATTGATATCCTTGAAAGTGTTTTGATGGTTTGAAATACTCATCTTGGAGTTGGTTTCGATTCATTCGAGCTCGGATATCGTTGTGTCGACGTTTGAGTCGATTATGATCGTTTTTGATTTGCGTAATGATCGGATTATTGGTAATTGTGTTATTCAAGGTTGTTCGAGCGACCGATATTTCATTTAGGACGTTGTTCGTGGACGGACATTCATCATCGGTATTGAGTAAGTTAATTCTTACTCGGTTAAAAGGATATTCATACATTTTGTTGTTGATCATTCATAATCATAACTCATTCATCATTGTATTAATCATATTAAAACTTGTTAATGTCAATTAATCACTTGACCATAAGGAGCAGCCGGTTCCAATCTTTTCGTTGAGCTATCATTCATTTCATTATTACCCTCATCTCGGTGAGTCATTCTTGACTTTGTCGATTATTATTTATTCATTAATATTCATTATGGTCATTCTCGTTCATATGACCTTAAGGTTCATATTGCGTGGCGGGTGTGGTGTGTGGAATTTTTAGTCGGGCACGCGATGGTTATTGTATTGGGTTCACCGATACATTAGACCGTGCACACGGGAAAGCGTTACACCGTGAGACTAATTAGGTACAGACGGGTGTTGTACACTTACACAAAACATTACGGGCGTATTATGTTACTCCTCTTGGCGTAATTCATAATTAAAATAATTCATAACTTGATTAATTCATGATTGTGTAATTTCAACTCTTGAGGATTGTTGTTACGTATCGATGGCCGTTGGGATATTGTTTTTGTCATGGCAAGGCTAAAGCACGGGAGAGCACGGTGACGCGAGTCAGTGATACTAGTAGGGGGCCCCAGTCTGTTCAGTCATTTATTCAGTCATTCATGTTTCCTTTATTTATTCCGCTGCAGACATTCCGTTTGAATGCTCATTTCATTCAGTGTTGTGTATTTTATCTTCATATAAAATACACTAGTATTGTGTGTTGTAACTAAACTCCTCATCGGAGTAATTATTGTTGTAATGTAGTTCGGTACTACATTTATCTTGTGTAATTCATTCATTTTCATTTGCCTGGTGGGTCCCAGTTGGGGATCTACGGCACTGTAATATCCGCCTAGTTTGGGGTGTTACAACGTGCGCTATGAATCCCTGTTAGCGTACGCTACACGTAGCCTGTAGCGTGCGCTACATGCACAGAATTTCAATCTTTAAATCACATACACGAAATTATACGCTCGACAACATCGAATTATGAAATACGGAGAAATACTCAGATCAAAGTGCAAAATTACAATATCACAAGTTCCAAATACATATTAGAAATCTCGGGTATTACATCCTTCCTCCCTAAAAAGAAGTTTCGTCCCGAAACTTAAGATGAAAACAACTCTGGATATCTAGCCTTCATACCGTCCTCCGTTTCCCAAGTGGCCTCTTCGACTCCATGTCGTGACCATTGTACTTTAACCAAGTGTATTGGTTTATTCCTAAATTGTTTAATCCGACTCTCAAGTATCTTGATTGGTCTCTCTTCGAAGGTGCCATCATTAGCTATCTCGATCTCGTCGAAATCAATGACGTGACTGGGGTCCGGTACATACTTCCGCAGTTGGGATACGTGAAATACATTGTGAACGTGACTCAGCGATGGCGGTAAGGCCAACCTGTATGCTAAATCCCCAACTCTCTCTAGGATCTCAAATGGCCCGATATATCTCGGACTAAGCTTGCCTCTCCTCCCAAAACGGAAAATCCCTCGTGTAGGAGACACCTTCAATAATACATGGTCCCCAGCGTCGAACTCTAGAGGGCGACGACGTACATCTGCATAAGACTTCTGTCGACCCTGGGCAGTCAACAGTCTCTCTCGAATCAAAGCTACCTTCTCTTGAGTCTAAATAATCAATTCCGGTTCCGTCCCGATCAAATCCGAAGAATCATCCCAACACAGGGGTGATCGACATCTTCTCCCGTACAAAGCTTCAAATGGTGCCATTTTAATAGAAGCGTGCCAACTATTATTGTAAGTGAATTCGATCAAGGGCAAGTGAACTTCCCAATCAGTTGACCAATCCAACGCACAAGCTCTAAGCATGTCTTCTACAGTTTGTATAGTCCGTTCGGACTGACCGTCCGTTTGGGGATGATAGGCAGTACTAAAGTTTAGCTCGGTCCCCAAAGCCCTGTGCACCGCCCTCCATAAGTGCGACACGAAACGACCATCTCGATCTGAAATAATGGTCTTCGGCGTCCCATGCAATCTGACTATCTCCGCAATAAATACTCGCGCCAATCTCTCTGGTCCCCATGTATCTTTGATTCCTAGGAAATGAGCCGACTTGGTTAGTCGATCAACTATAACCCAAATCATGTTCATTCCCGTTCTAGTCCTTGGCATACTGGTGATGAAATCCATCGAAATGTCCTCCCACTTCCATTTAGGGATCTAAGCGGCTTTAACACCCCTACAGTCGATGTTCAATCTTAACCTGCGACACGTCAAACACTTCAAACGTACTCCGCTCGTCCTTCTTCATATTCCCCACCGGAAGTTTTGCTTTAAATCCTTATACATCTTACTCTGCTGGTGAATAGAATAGGGCGCGCTATGAGCTTCCTTCAAAATTGTCCGTCTCAAATCATCATCCTCGGGAACGCAAAGTCGACTCTGAAATCTCAGAACTCCATCGTCTTGTATCACGAATCCTGGGGCTTTTCCTTTCTTTACTTCATCACATAATCGAAGGATCAGAGAATCGTCCAACTGCTTGGACTTGATCTTCTCGACTAGTGATGAAGTCAGTTCCATCACATAAAGTTGCCCTTGGATTCCTGGTGCCCATACTTCAATCCCCTCGCAGATCAGTTCTCGTTGAATGCTGGTTTGGGACGTAAGAGCTTCAAACACTCGAAGAGAAATAGGTTTTCGGCTCAATGCGTCGGCTACTACGTTTGCTTTCCCCGGATGATAGAGAATCTCCAAGTCGTAATCCTTGATCAATTCCAGCCACCTTCTCTGCCTCATGTTTAATTCTTTCTGACTGAAAATGTACTTGAGGCTCTTATGATCTGTAAGGATCTGACAATGAGTGCCGTACAAATAATGTCGCCAAATTTTCAAGGCAAAGACCACAGCTGCTAGCTCCAGATCATGAGTCGGGTAATTAACTTCGTACGGTTTCAATTGCCGAGAAGCATAAGCAATCACTTTATCCTTCTGCATCAACACACAACCCAAACCCTGATTTGAAGCGTCGCTGTATACCATGAATCCATCAGTTCCCTCTGGCAGTGCTAATATAGGTGCTGTCGTCAGTCTCCTCTTAAGTTCGTCAAAACCAGCCTGGCACTTCTCATTCCACGTGAACTTTCGGGTTTTCTGTAACAACTGAGTGAGTGGACGAGCAATTTTGGAAAATCCCTCTACAAAACGGCGATAATATCCAGCAAGTCCTAAGAAGCTTCAGACTTCTTTCACGTTTTTAGGAGGTTCCCACTCCAAGATTGCTTCGACTTTCTTCGGGTCCACCTGAACTCCGTCGGCTGATATCACATGCCCAAGGAAGGTTACTTCCTGAAGCCAGAACTCACATTTTGAAAGTTTTGCATACAGCTGTTCCTTCCTCAAGGTGCTCAAAACCACACGTAAATGTTCAGCATGTTCCTCTGCGTCCCTCGAATAAATCAAGATGTCGTCAATGAAGACGACCACAAATTTATCCAAGTATTCCAAGAATACCCGATTCATCAATTGCATGAATACCCGCAGGAGCATTGGTAAGTCCAAATGGCATTACTACAAATTCATAATGCCCATACCGGGATCTGAAAGCAGATTTCGGTATATCCGATTCCTTAATTCTCAATTGGTGGTATCCTGATCGCAAGTCAATCTTCGAGAATATCCTTGCCCCTTGCAGTTGATCAAACAAGTCGTCGATCCGAGGTATAGGATACTTATTCTTGATTGTCATCTTGTTGAGCTCCCTGTAATCTATACACAGTCGGAGGGATCCGTCTTTCTTCCGGACAAAGAGAACGGGCGCTCCCCAAGGAGAAACGCTCGGTTGAATATAACCCTTCTGCAACAATTCCTCCAGTTGTTTCTTGAGTTCATACATCTCGGTTGGCGCCATGCGGTATGGTGCTCTGGAAATAGGAGCTGCTCCCGGCTCTAATTCGATAGTGAATTCCACTTCTCTATGCGGAGGTAATCCAGGTAGTTCGTCAGGAAATACATCTGAGAACTCATTCACAACTGAAATAGACGAGAGCTCTACTCCTTCCTCTTTCCTCATGGCATAGCACCAAAGTCCCTGGCATCCCTGTTTCAGTAATTTCACGGCTTTTATTGCCTTGATCAAATTTCCCGAGCTTCCCGGTCTCCATCCTCGGAATAAATGTTCAGATCCGTCATCAGCAATGATCGAAATGACTCTCTCTCGGTAATTCAGAATAGCTCCATAACGGTTGAGCCAATCGTCTCCGAGAATTAAATCGTCACCGTAAATGTCAACCACAATAAGGTTCGATAGCCAATCTCTCCCTCCTATAGTTACTGGAAAATTCCTAGCTTCTAGGGTTCCCACAATTTTATCTCCGCTTGGTAATCCCACAACATAAGGTTCACAATCATACAAGCACGAGATTTTCAAACGATTAACACAGTTCAATGATACAAAAGAATGTGTAGCTCCGGAATCGAATAAAACACTAACTGGTTGCAAAAGGATCTGAATTGTACCTGATGCAACAGCTGTGTTCTGATCATCCTTCTTCATCTCGTAAATACGCGGAGGAACGGACCCAGCGCTGGATGCCTCTCTCTTCCCAACGTTCTGCTGCTGAAATCCACTCTGTTGCGTCTGGTTCACACTCATCTCCTTCGGAACTGGAGCTGGAGTGCGAGTACCAAAAGATCGGGTCCCATTCCCACAAAATGTTGCGCGATGTCCTTCCTGTCCACACTCGAAACAGGTCACAGCAGGTGCGAAACAATCACGTCGAACATGTCCCGCTTTTCCACAGTTATAACACTTCTTCCCTGCGTCACAGCTTGATTGGTGCCGAACTTCTTTCCTCCTCGAGAAGGATGCGGAGGTCTCCTGGATGAGTGAAAAGGGGAATGACCCCGGCGGGGCCCGCTACTCTTATTCTCCGTGAAGTTGCCAGACACCTTCTGTTTCTTTGCTTCTGTCGATTTCTCTACTGCTGCCTTTTTCATATCATAGGCCAACGCCTTATCCTGATACTGTCGCAAAGTGGTGCATTCAAATCCGGACATATACTGCTGAATTTCCGGCTTCATTCGCATGTCAAAGTGAAAAATCCTCTTCGCCTCGGTCCTGACCAAGTGGCGCACATAAGTCAGCTAGTGATTAAAAGTCTTAATCACGTCCGTCACAGATGCTTCTGAATTTTGCGGTGAGAAAAACTCCCGAACTCGGGCCTCTCTAACTGGGCGAGGACAATACTGCGCTTCCATCATTAATTTGAATTCTATCCAGTCAACATTATGCTCCTCCGGTCGAATGGCCTCCCACCAGTCGAAAGCCTCCCCTGTCAGAAGATACTGGGCGACCGGAACCTTCCTATCGTTGGGACAGTTAATCCCCGCAAAAATCTTCTCTAATTCCTTCAGCCAGTGATCCCAAGAAAGCATCTCGGCAGAACCGTCAAATTTCAGAGGGTGCAATTTAATCACTTCGGTAAGCCACCTATCTCCTCGATTTTCCACATTATGCTGTTGTCCCATCGCCGTCTCCATGCGATCCACAACTTGAGCAAACTGGTTTATCTGGGCAACCACCTGCTGAAGCACTCCTGGCACGTTAGGATCTGCATCATTATTTGCCGATCCCTGCTGTCCCCCGGAATGGGAATCCGTTCGACTAGTGGTTATCTCTGGGGTAGATACCGACTCTTCTTGTCTCGCATTTCCACGTCCGCGTCCACGACCGCGTCCGCGTCCACGACCTCCTCTCAACATACTGTAAACATAAATACTCAATATCCAGGGCAAACTTTCTAAAAGTACATCCATCAAGGTTCACAAATCATGAATAAAATAAAACGGTAGTATTTGAGATTAGGAAACTTACAACCACGGTCCACACGACGATCTTTGGCTCGGTTGATGTTACGACGACCAATAATCAAATAACGTAAATGCACTAACTAACCCGACTGCCAAGATATCCATGAATCTTAGCTCCGATACCATATTCTGTAACACCCCGAGATATTCGGAATAATTACAGCGCCGTAAACCCTTTAGGTAAGGATTTACAAGGCTAATTTTAAAAAAAAGAGTGTAAATATAAACCAATCATACAACTGAAGTTCAAAGACATATATGATTCAACCGATCAAATGAGTTAACTTATACAACCATATCGAAAGGACATTATTAAAACAGACGTACTCGAGTACTAAACGAACCAAGAAGACAAATCACAATAACAATAACATCAACCACATCACTGAGCCATTTCATCGTCCTGTCGGTACTGTGGTTGCCTCCCCGCTTCTCGGCTACCTGAACATCAAAACAATGTCCACCCCCGAAGGGGTTAGCAAAACAATGCTAGTACAGGTATCATAATACAATAAATCATCAATGCATCACAAAACATGCAAACGGACTTCCGATACCGGAATCCAACGATGCGAATCCTCACGATTCCATCAACACAATACAGGTAATCCAGCGATCCAGCGCCCTTGGTATAGATCCCCATGATGATCCCGTCGGACCAACGCATGGTGGAAAACCCGTCCAGCGATCCAGCGCCCTCAGCATAGATCCCCATGATGATCCCGTCGGACCAACGCATGGTGGACATTCGATCCAGCGCCCTCAGCATAGATCCTCATGATCCCCTCGGACTATTTATAACATAAATCAATCAACTATGCATACACATATGCATTTCAATATGTTCATCAATACGAACAAATAATCAACGAATATCATGAGAATTTTCAGAAATACATCTCATATTCAACAATATGAACAAAACCACAAGCATGATCAAAGATTCAATATAAATCGAACTCGACATATGATACTTGCCTCGAAAATGGCAAGAACGAAACACTTCGATGATCTCAACACACTCGAAGGCCGCCTCCTTCGATCAACGTAACAAGCTCGAACCTTAACAAAAGGAATGATATACAAATCATCTCAAGTCGAACAATGGCCTAACAATTCGGTCTACGACCGAAAAGCTCAAAATAAACAATCTGCCTGGATTGCTTAGCGCGCGCTACGTACTCTACGTAACGTGCGCTAAGCCGGACTGTTAGCGTACGCTATCGTATAAGACTAGCGTGCGCTAGCCAGCGATCGGCTGGTAGTCTCATAACGTCACGTTAAATGCGTATCGTGGCGTTAATCGAACCCGTGAGCGCACGTTAACTCACATATGTTAGCGTGCGCTAATCTTGCATGGCAGAATACTGCTAACGGAAAAACTGGGTTGAACGGTGGTGAATTCATGAACTCTATGGTGATAATACAAGTTATCCTCGGGCATATCATGCTAATAAGGTTTGTGGAAGTTCTATGATTATGAGATACAAATATATGGATAGTCATCTCAATATCATAATCCATCTACGATCTTCAAGAAATAATCTAAGTTCCGATCGTCTTACGTTCCAAAACACATGATTCCAACGTGTAAAACGTAGCAACTGGGTAATATCCGATTACTGATCATAAATTGATTTGAACATGCTTAAGAGTCCTTATAGTAAGATGGTTCAAAGGTTCATACGATATATAGTGCCGATACGTCAAAAGTATCCTTCTAGCATGTGATGACCGATTATAAACAAAATAACTTGCTATCAAAACATGATCAAACGTCCTTAAGAACATTACTAACATCGGTGAAGAATCACCTACCTCAAAGTAGTGAAGAACACTAAGGAAATCGAAGCAATCCAACACTTGAAGGCTTGAACACCAATCTCCAACGATGAACGATCTTCAATCACGAGATAGGATGATGATATGGAGTGTTTAGGATGAAGGAAGTTATGTTCTAAGTGTAAGAATTCGGGTAATGGGAGAAGAAAGAACTGAAATCACGAATAGGATGCTGTCCTATTTATAATAAATGGCTATTAGCGCGCGCTATGCCCTTCTCGTAGCGTGCGCTAACGGCTCACTAACTTAACTGTATTCAGCACTTAGCGTGCGCTACGCATATACCTGTAGCGTGCGCTAAGGCGTTGACTTGGCTTTTCCCGAAAGCCGTCCAGGTTCATCCCGACATGATCCGATAGGGGTCCCCCGGCCAGATCTCATCTACCGCACGTCTCAATCAATTTGACCACGCATAGCGTGCGCTAATGATCCTCTGTAGCGTGCGCTATGAATCCCTGTTAGCGTACGCTACACGTAGCCTGTAGCGTGCGCTACATGCACAGAATTTCAATCTTTAAATCACATATACGAAATTATACGCTCGACAACATCGGATTATGAAATACGGAGAAATACTCAGATCAAAGTGCAAAATTACAATATCACAAGTTCCAAATACATATCAGAAATCTCGGGTATTACACTGATAAGACTTTGTGAATCACATGTATTATTGCCCTTGCATGAACTTTAATGTCATAAAGTTTTAAAACTTGTCCTCGTGTTTGAAAACCCATCTCAAATGGTACTTTTAGATGTAGAAGTCCATTTGTGATAAAGCTGTATGTTTGGTACTATACTAGTTACTTTTAAATGGAATTTTTGAGTTAGATCCCTTCTCTTGAAGTCCATTTTGAGAAGTACCAATTTTCGAATTTTGAACTTCTTTTCTTCCATATCTATGGGATGTATACAAAAATATACTTTTACCTAATACCTTCTTCCATTCATAGTCTGTCTTATTTTTTTATTCCTTTTCCTTATAACTTTCTAGGGTGGTTATCAGCTTCTTCTTCTTTTTCTTCTTCTTCTTTTTCTTCTTCTTCTTCTTCTTCTTCTTTTTCTTCTTCTTCTTCTTTTTCTTTTCTTTTAATTCTTGTGGAAAAAGTTACTTATTATGGCAGTTTGTATTGTTAGTTGGACGAGCGTGCTCTAGATGAAGTGATGAAGAAGCTTTTCAAAAATTACAAGAAGTGGTGCAAGTATTTGGATCGCAAAAGTAGCCTATGGTATGTTTCTCATAGGACGGCTGTCATCATGGAAATGATATTTTATGTTCTATCATATATTGTTATATATGATATGGTGTTGAATTGTTGACGATAATGATCGTAAAAGGAATATGATAGATCAGACTAAATGGCAAAATCGAAGAATATGATAGATCAGACTAAAGTAGCTAATATGGTTGTGAAATTTGGTTTTGTGAGGATGTTTTTAAATGAGTTCATATGGAAATAGTGGATTTGAATCCAACACATGACTCAAAGATAGCTCAATATAGGAGCCCAAACTGAATCATTAGATTATCCAAACAAGCCGGATTTCTTATTCTGGGTCTGAATTCTGTTGCTTTAAATCAGTCCATATGAAGCATTGGCGTCAAAGTTTTTTTTTTCTTGTCTCACACTGCGTTTATGTTAAATCGTAATGTTTTTGAGGATGCTTCAGCTGCATAGGTTGCGTTGAAGACAAAAGCCGGATCAGGCCTTTCCCCTGTATCATTGTCTTCTGCTTGCATACGTACTTGCTATGTGACTACTAACTCTGTTCTTGGCGTGCGACGGATGATTGAGATGTCTATGTTCATATCCCTTGTGTCCTTGTGATCCGTTTCAGTATTTTACGCAAATTTGTATAAGAAAACCGGTACACTAAACCTGAAAACTAATATGTGTCTATATTTTTGTAAATATGTTCTGTTTTTTGTATGTCTAAACCTGGCACATTGAAGGTAGTATTTGTATCTGACCTAGATATTAGTGTTGCTTCTCTATGGACTCTTTCGGTGTCTAACATGCACATTATCATTTGTTACAGGTGGAAAACTTCTCTTAAGCAGCTTAGTTAAGGCGGGAAAAGTGAAAGAGATTGAAGAAAGAAAAAAAGAAATGAGGGCTCTAGTGATAAGATTTATTTTTATTTTTTTAATGTCAATTATTGTTGTAATAAATGAACGATTGATTGTTATTGTTGAATGAAATATTTTTTAGTTCATATTAATTTTTATTTATTTGATTTCTTGGTTATAATTCATATAATTTGAAATAGGTGCATCATGAAAAAAATAAAAATAAAATACAATTGTCTAATGCAAATAAAATTATTGTCTGGTCTGTCATTAGGCAATTAGGTAATTTTAAGAAACCATTGTGTTATGAAATCCTAACAACATATTCAAAATAAAAAACAATTGTGTTTGATAAATTCTAACAACATGTTTTAAATGAACAACACTTGAGTTATAAGCAAACAGACAATGGACAAATTTTACAAAAATGTTGTGTAATTTCGTTTCTAACAAGTGTGTATTATTCTAAAACTATTGTGTAGCATCCCAAACAACAACGGTTTCTAAGTGGAGTGTTGTTGTTTCTGGCTATTACACAACGGTGTCTAGAGTTGAAGTCGTTGTCTCTCATTTTTTCACACAACAGATTCCGTACCGTTGTCTGAGGCAGGTAAGAGACGGCGTCTCAATAGACAACGGGAAAACAGGGAGTTAAACAACGGGCAAAAATCGTTGTCTGATGCAGTTTTTCTTGTAGTGTAAAATCATATAAATGAGGTTTCGTCATTGTTTTGTGACTGTTTTTGACAGTCACAAAATAAATGTTAGTGATTCTGTGTGATCATTTATAACTTTTCTCGCTATTTGTGACGCTTTTCGATCACAAAATCGTGATTCTGGTGTATTGAAGAAGGTGAAGGAAGTGGAGAAGAAGGACTGGACATAACACAATGGGGTGCTAATAGCACACAATATATGGCTAATTTGCGTGATGAAATTGCAAATAGTTTGGCTTCTAATGCTTAATTTTAAGAATTGTGTTCAAAAAAAGATGTTGAAGTATTTATTATAAGTATTTAATGTTGTTTTGGATGATATCAATAAAGTTTTGACATTATGTTTTGATGTTTAAGTAGTTTATGTCATTCAAAAATACTATTCAACTTTAAAAATAAAGAGCAGTTTATCAAACCGCACTTATTTCATACTGAGGGATAAAATGGTCATTTCTGTCATTCAGATAGTTCATTTAGATAAGAAAGAAACAACAACATAGTTTTCCAAATCAGACAGATTAATCCAATCAGACAGCTTAACACATTCAGATATTAATGGAAAAAAAAAAGTAAAAAGGCACTTAGTGAATATTGCTTTCTAGCGAGATCAAGTATTAGTGCGTAGGGCTGAGCACAAATGGTCCGGACCCGATTTTTACCCGGACCCGGACCGGACCTGGACCGGGCCTGTTAATAAGGTCCGGGTTCCGGGTCTGCATTTTGTCTAAATCCGGGTTCCGATCCGGACCGGGTCAAAACCCGGAAAGTCCAGCCCGGAACGACCCGGTAAAATAAAAATACATAAAAAAATATTTTTTATTGTAATTTATCCCCAGTGGTGATGAAATAATGATGATTAATGACTTGATTATGATTGCACATTATTCTAATTAAGTTTATTTATACTAAAATATTGTTGAACTTGGGAGTTTGGTGACTAAATGAAGATATTAAGATTGATAATTGTATTTTATGGGAGTATGTAAAGAAGAAAGCATTTTATATGTAATAAAAAGACACTCAATATGCAATTTTTTTTTACAAAATCGGGCTAGAACCGTGCCAGCCGAACCGATCCGGTTTTACCGAGTCCGGACCAGGTTGGTCCGGTTCAGAACAGGTCCGGACTTCAAGTCAATAAAATCCTACCATTTATAATTCGGTCCATTCCAGACCGGGTCGGACCGAACCGGGTCAGACCCAGTGCTCAGCTAGAATATGCCCTCCAATACAACATGTGCATGTGTCGGCCGACATCTTAAATTAGTACTCTAGCAGCATGGTTGAAGATCATGGTTAGAGGTGTCAAAGTAATTGAATTAGATTCAACCTGATGTGCAACCATTGTGAATTTTCACGTATGATATGATGGCTTGACTTTTGCTATCCACAAAAAATGAAACCTAAGCCCACCCATTAACATATTCGAGCTCGAATGACCATATATACCAATTTTGATAACTCTAATAATATAAGTTCGATGATTCTCCCTCGTATTTAGCGTTTCTTTCAAGCAAATATCCACTTGTTACTGGGAAAATTGTTTTATTAGGCCCGTAACTTTGGCCTAGTTGAATTATAAGGACATTATCTTTTCGGGCCTAGAGAAGAGGACATTAATTTTAAAAATTGGGAAAACAAGGACAATTAAGCCCGAAGGAGGTCCGATTGGGCTTAATTGTCCTTGTTTTCCCACTTTTTAAAGTTAATGCCCTTCTTCTCCAGGCCCGAAAAACTAATTTCCTTATAACCCAACTAGGCCAAAGTTACGGGGCTAAAAAAATATTTTAGCCGTTAGGAATAACTCATCTAACATGAAAATTAAATATATTATTAAAGAATGTAGTATTAAGAATTACATGTTTTAAGTTTTAACGGAACTGTATTTTACCCCATCTAAAGAATTTTTCAAATTGATTAATATAAATAAAAAAAACTATATCAATATTATTTTTAACTATATCAAAATATTCATGTTTTTACATATTTTTTTGCTGTTAATTAGTTGATGCTTACTAATTTTTAAATTTTATACATAATTTTTTTATTTTAAATTATTTGATAGTTTTAATTTTGTGATGATTTTCAAATTTTAAAACTTAAAATTTGAGTACATTTCGGTTATTAAGATTTTAATGATGTGTAATTATTAAAAATTTAAATATTTTTATTTTTAAAAATAATTGAAATAAAAATATTAATAAAATTATAATAATTGAAAATATAAATGGTAAAATAAATAAAAAAGTAATTTATAAACTTTAGAAATAAAAAGTAATTTAGAAACTTTAAAAAGAAATGGTAGTCTCAAAAGTACATTAGCTTTTCGGGCCTGGAGAAGAAGGACATTAATTTTAAAAAGTGGGAAAACAAGGACAATTAAGCCCAATCGGACCTCCTTCGGACTTAATTGTTGTTTCATTTTTAAAATTAATCTTTCTTCTTGGCCGAAAAGATAATGTTTTACTCTTGATTAAGTAGAAGTTACGGCGCAAAAAACATTTTCCCCACTTTACCTTATATAGATTTGAAAAATGAAATTCAATTAGAATCCAAATAAAGCATATGGCATTTCTTTTCATAATATATAACTAAGCATATGGACATTTCTTTCCGCACTATCCTTTTGTAAGCAGTCTCTTTCACGTAACGCGGAAGGTGCTCAAAAAAGGACCGCTGCAAAAACCCACTTGCAACATGTACGATGGATATACAACTCAGTCTTTCCAAATAAGATTCTTAAATCTAGATCGAGACCTAAGCCAAAGAAACGCCAAAGATTTTATAGAAGCCACTAGGGCTGGGCAAAACAAACCGCCCCGCCCGCCCCGCACCGCACCGCACCGCAAAATAGCGAGGTGGGGCGGTTTCAAATGTTGATTTCGCCCCGCCCCGCACAAAACCCGCACCGCACCAAAATTGCGGGGCGAATGCGGTTTTATTTTTTTCCCAACCGCCCGCAAAAACCGCCCGCGCATATAACAAGGGAAAACACTTAGATATTTATATAAATATTGTATTTGCCCGCCCGCCCATAAAACTATGATTTTGTGCGGTTTTCAATATCAAAAATGCCCCGCCCCGCAAAAACCCGCACCGCACAAAAATTGCGGGGCGGATGCGGTTTTACCTTCGCCCCGCCCCAACCCGCCCCGCCCCCAGCCCTAGAAGCCACCACATTAACCACTTTTACCTCCTTGCTTCTAAAAACTCTATCGTTTCTAGCCTTCCATATCGCCCACATAGATATCATAACAATCACATGAATAATTTTATTAGCCCACGCACTTGAATTCCTGTCGCTCTTCAACTGCAGTAAATCATTTATATCAAAAGCAAAAATCGATTCAATCTTGCACCAATTGCCAATAAGAGACCGCACCCCAAACGAAAAGCCGCACCGTGTGAAAATGTGTAAAGAAGTCTCTTCATCCACATTACAAAGGCCGCAAGTGGTATCTTGGACATTAATTCTTCTTCCAATAAGCTTCATCCGAGTCGGAAGGCGATCCATCTCAGCTCGCCAAACAAACACTTTGACCTTTAAAGATATCCAAGTAATCCATTTCATACAATAATTCCTATGCAGCCCTCTTTGTTTAATTAGTAAAACTTTCAAGTCCGCCACAGAATAAAAACCTTGATTATTGTCGTCCCATATCCAGTCATCATCTTGGTGCAGAAAAGCTAACTGCAATAAAGCATTTAAGCTGCGGTAGCTCATTACGTTAATCGGTAGTTCATTGCCGACTCCAATTGCAAGCAAGACTGTAGCCATTAACAGAAACTTTCCATACATCTGCAAGTTTACTTCTTTTATCCTTTGAAATACTAAACAAATTAGGAAACCTATCTTTCAAAGTAGTATTCCCAGTCCACCGATCCAGCCAAAAACGAATCGAGTTCCCATTCCCAACTACGCCTTTAAAGAAATTTAGAAGTCTGCAATCTTGGATCTTCAGCTTATTCAGGAACACAGCGATCGATTTCCAACATCCAGCCATATTCCGATTTACTGGAAGAAAGTCCCAACCATTCTTGCTGTTATGACATCTATCCACCAAAATTCTCCACAAACTATTAGAGTCTTTTTTATATCTCCGAGCCCATTTAACCAATAAAGCCACATTAACATCATGCAATATGGAAATACCAAGGCATCCATCCTTCTTAGGAGTGGTGACAACCTCCCAAGAAACCCAATGCAATTTCTTTACATCGCTATCTCCCGCCCATAAAAACCGTTTCATAATACTCTCAATCTTTTCAATAACCTTCATCGGAGCTTTATAGATAGAAAAATAATAAATCGGTAAACTTGCCAACACCGATTTGATAAGCGTGATACGACCTCCAATCGATAGAGTTTTCACTTTCCAGGATTTTAACCGAGAACTAAATATATCAATAACCGGATTCCATTGATTGATCAGATTCATATTAGCTCCGACCTTGATCCCGAGATAGCAAAAGGAAAAGAACCAGGTTTACATCCAACCAACTCAGCCATACTATTCAACTCGTCAACATCAGTCCCAATCCCAAATATGTTCGACTTTTGGAAATTAATTTTTAAACCCGAACATATATGAAAAACTCTAATAATCCTAGCCGCCTTTTGAAGATTCAAAGGAGACCAATTGCCCACAATGATCGCATCATCCGCATAAAGCAAATGAGATATCACCGGACCATTGGACCTAATTTTAACTCCTTCAAGATCCCCCACCTCAACCGCCTTGTTCAGAATACAAGAAAAAGTTTCCATTACAATAAGAAAAAGAAAAGGGGAAATAGGATCACCTTGTCTTAATCCCTTATGGCATTGAAACTCATATGTAGGAGAACCATTGACTAAAACAGAAGACCTAGCCGATCTTAGAATACCTTCAATCCATAAACACCAACGAGGAGGAAAACCTAATATGTCTAATCACTTGGAGTTAGGGTTAGGTATCAATAATTCAAGAACCATGCCATGGTGTGTATATATATAGGAAAAAGATCATATGAAAACTAATTAACTTGTGAAATCTAGAAACTTTTGTAAGCCATTGATATTAGTGATCTAATGACTGTATATGAGTAGAATTATATGCATTTATGTATTTTTTATTCCAGTATTTGTTGCATATAATAACGATCAGGTTGATGCAACAAATAATAACAAATATGCAATAAAATTACTTAATAATGCAATTGGTTTCTAGATTTCACCATTAAGGGTGTTTCCACGATCCATATATATATATATATATATATATATTGCTTTTGAGTACATTTAATCACCACAAAGCTTAAGTATTTTTCTTGTTTGATACCACAACACAATCCTAATTTTCCGTAACATTTATTAAAAATACGAACTTTGTATATATGTGGTAGGTGACATAATATATATCTTAGGGTTGTGGCAAACCCTCATGCCTTAGTTGCAAAGCCACGGCATAATTATTTCAACCCAATGTCTGACAAACTATAGTACGTATCTCATGCCCAAAATCAACTTGAAGAGTGTGTTTGCGTGTTTGTGTTTCATTTTTTTTTTTTAAGGGGTCTGTTATACAGACCCCCCTATGAAAACCCTCCCTACCCCCCCTACACAATATATATATATATATATATTCTTTTTTAGTTTCAAAGACAAAAAAAAATTGTAACAAAAAAAGTATTTTTTTTAAAAAAATTGTAACAAAAAGCTATTTTAAAAAAAGTTGTAACAAATAAAAATATTTTTTTTATTTGGTTCGATTACTTTTTTGTTATATTTAGTACGGGTGGTCACTGTATGGTTCGATTAATTTTTTATAAAAGTTGTAATGTATTTTGGTGTTGATTCTAAAGCAACTAAGCGATTGGGTGCAAAATATAGCTCGAGTGATCGGTTTTGTTATTAGTGGCCCCCTTGTGATTGTCCGTGGGGGGATGTCTTCACTACATTTATGTATTATTTGGATGAAAATTCACCACTCCCAATACTCACCCACAATGGGAGCGTCTGCACTTCCCAATGACATTGAAAAATATATGCATTGCATGAAGAAAAACATAAACTCCAGGAATGCTCGGGAGTATTGATTGTATGCATTGGGATTGGAAAAATTGTCCAAAGGCCTTACAAGCTCAATTCAAAAGGCGTGATCATAAATACCCAACTCTTATGTTGGAAGCGGTTGCGGATCAAAAATTATGGATTTGGCATGCATATTTTGGGGTTCCAGGGGCAAATAATGTAATGTGTTTTTTTATGTAATGTGTTTTTTTTAATTAATGAAGTTTATTTTAGTTTATAATATGTATATTTTATTTTATGTAAGAGCACAAACATAGTAAATGCACTATATTTGATGGTGTTGTTTTTAAATAATGTGTTAATGTTGTTAGATTTAAGATCATTTGAGGACCAAACTTTTTTTACATACCAAGAGTCTAATCTCCACCCTCCATCTTCCCTCCATCTTTATTTGATCTAATGGATTAGATTAATCCCAACAATTTAAAAAACCCACTTTCATCATTTTTTTTCAAATATCAATATCTTTCAAACCGTTAATCGTTAAGTCAAAAAAAATATACCGTTACGACGAGCATTTAATTATCTTTCTATCGATAGGCACTTTGATATATTTTCGACAATTTTTTTTTCCACTTTTTTCACGTTTTTTTTCGTGGCCGAAAAAATCACATGTGATATATCATATATGATATTACATATCATATATGATATGTAATATCATATATGGTATATCATATGTGATATGTAATATCATATATGATACACCTATGATTTTTTCGGCCACGAAAAAAAACGAAAATTTTTTTTTTGTCGAAAGTATATCAAAGTGCCCGTCTATAGAAAGATAATTAAATGCTCGTCGCGATGGTGTAATTATTTTTGCTTAACGATTAATGGTTCAAAAGATATTTAAATTATAAAAAATGTGTGAAATATTAAATGCTTTTAATCTCAACCATTGATTTCTTTTTGGATGGATGGTGGGGATGAGTCCCTTGGTATGTAAGAAAAGTTTGGTATTTAATATAACTCTACTCATGTTGTTGTTGTTGTTTAGTTGAATAATAACAATTGTTGTAGTTGTTTAATGTGTTAATGTTTAACGTGTTATTGTTGTTGTTGTTTAATTAAATAGAAATACATTAGACGAATACAAAAAACATAACAAATAAACACTAAAAAAAAACATTACACAAAAAACACATAACAAATAAACACTAAAAAAACATAATACACATAAAAAACAAAAGAATAAAAAAAGAAAAAAAAAGGACAAACCCTCCCTTTGGTTAGTAATATAGGGGGGGTCTGTATAACTCCCCCCTTTTTTTAATTGTCCAAAAGTAAAAATGAAGAATGTATTTGAATGTGTGGTGATTTTGTCTTTACGTTGTTTGTGTATGTGTGAAACAGAGAATGTTGATCTGGAATTAGTGAGTAGTTCCATGTAGTAAAAAACAAGGTAACCGACTAAGGGCTTGTTTACTTTTTACTTAATCAGCTTAATGCTTAATTAGCTTAATCGATCAGCTATATTTTGCTGTTTACTTTCTACTTAATGATCTTAATAATATCTTTTTCATTAAGCAACTTTTGGGATGTCCTTACCATTAAGACAGAAATACTTCCCCAATATACCAAAATTACCCTCTTTAATAATAAAATAATTGAGTATATATAGTATAAATTACTCTCTCTGTCCCATCCAAAGGTTGACAGAGGGTGTATATTTGGTGTATTTTAGGTAATGATTGGTATAAGTAATGATGATTAAATGTGTGGTGGAGATTAAAAAGTAAAAAGTATTGATGATGAATGAGTGGCGGAGATTAAAAAGTAAAAAGTGATTGTTTGATTTGATTGTAAAAAGTGATATATGTAAACTTACTAAAGGGACTACTTTTTGATAGAAATGTAAATCTTTGGGCGGGACGGAGGGAGTATCATATAATCTTAATTATAATTGAGTATATATAGTATAAATTTAAAATATATATTAATATTATACATTTAAAATTCATAAAATATAAGCTATTTATTAATAAAAAATTAATATAATTATATATATATATATATTAAAATATAACTTAATATATTTATAAAAATATTGTCTGATTATTTAAATATACCTGAAAATTATAATATGATTTATGAATATATATATATATTATAATATAATTAAAATATATATTATTTTATATTATATAAATTGATTTTTTTTATATTGACTATTAAAAAAATTAATATAACTATATATAATAAAATATAACTTAATATATTTATAAAAATATTGTCTAATTATTTAAATATATCTGAAAATTATAATATAATTTATGAATATATATTATAATATAAATTAAAATATATATTATGTTATATTATTTAAATTGATTTTTTATATTGACTATTAAAAAATTAATATAACTATATATATTAAAATATAACTTAATGTATTTATAAAAATATTGTTTGATTATTTAAATATATCTAAAAATTATAATATGATTTATAAATATATATTATAATATAAATTAAAATATATATTATGTTATATTATTTAAATTTATTTTTTTATATTGACTATTAAAAAATTAATATAACTATATATATATATATATTAAAATATAACTTAATGTATTTATAAAATATTTCTGATTATTTAAATATAACTGAAAATTATAATATGATTTATGAATATATATTATAATATAAATTAAAATAAATATTATGTCATATAATTTAAATTGATTATATAAATTAAAATGCTCAATCCGTCCTTTATCAAATAGGACTTAATTCATATTGAGGGGTAAAATGATCATTTCTGTCATTCAAATAGTTCATTCAGAAAAGAAAGAAACAACAGGATATTTTTTTCAAATCAGACAGATTAATCCACTCAGACAGCTTAATCCATTCAGGTATTAATGGAAAAAAAGTAAACAGCCCCTAACAGTACTAGTTTACATGTGAGAGCGTAACCAAGATTTCATTCTTGTTCGGGGAAGGGTGGGTGGTCCAGTGGTAGGACGCCTACTCCCAAGACACTTCTTTGGAGAGGTCTTGGGTTCTAACCCCACCAAAGGAGGTGAAAGAGGAAGTTTTTCTCTTTATGATCCTCTAGCTCCCCGGGGATAGCTCAAGCAACCGCTAATCAATGTTTAATCTCGCGTCAAGCGGCAGTGTGGGAGTATTTTCTTCTTTGGGAACCGGAGGTCTTGACCAATTAGTGGTCATTCTCAGGAAGCTGTCTTTGGGAACACGATGCTACTGTTAATCGCTTAAGCCTCGCATGCGCAGAAGTGTACAGAAAAGGCATTGGGAACCCTGAAATTGCTCGAGCGACTCGCGATTTACTTCTCTCAATGGGTTAGGAGTGGGTTTATTGAGGGACTAGGATTAGTCCGACTAAGCTGGGATGACCTAATTATCAAAAAAAAAAAAAAAAAAAATTCATTCTTGTTTTTAATTCTAATTTTCTGAAGGAAGCATATGCGAGATGTTTGGTTTAACTAATCTCATAATTATATTAATATTTTCTCGTGTACAATCGAATCAGGAAGTCATGTGATGGTATAAAATCAATGTGCTTTCCTAGAAAGGGGGATTAGAGAGAGTTGGTTTCACAGGAGTTTGGAATCTGAAAAGTGTATCACATAGTTTACTACTCCCTTCACTAATTTTGAAAGATCTAAATGTTTTGGTATGAATAATTTTATAATTATATTATATATTTTATAGACTTTAGCAACACGAGTTTATAATCGTTTTTCTTTTTTTTAGAAAATCTTTATTATACGTACATAACTTGAAATAGTAGGAGTAAGTATATATATTTTTATCACCACTTTATAATACTTTTCAACTCTCCTAATATCTCGTGTCCAAAAACAAATCCTTCCTAAATGATGATTTAATAGCCCGGCTTAAAAAATGTATTAAAATGCTAATGGCTTTCGATTATGAAGTTGCTGGCTTCGAAAAGATGCACATTGCGGTGCATCCGGATGCCATCAGCCCTAATAATTAGTATACTGTAATCAAAACTTTAATTAATAATATGTGACTTATTATTCTGTTGTTAGATTTTGTGACGCATAATATTTTGTTGTATTATCTGAACTATATAAATTTTTATATTAAAAACAGTGTAAGTGAGAATTTTTAAAAAAAAATTATGGGGATATTTTGTAAAAATCGCTTAAAATGTACTCTCTCGTCCCATGAGAGTTGTCTTCTTTCTTTTGGGCACGAGATTTTATAAGGCTGATGTAAAGTGATGATAAAAATATATACTACTTCAGTTCCCCATTACAAATGTCCCCTAATTAAGGAATGGGGTGTTTAGGAAGTGATTAGGTAAGGTAAAATAATAAAGTGTGAGAAAGAAAAGTAAAAATTTAATTAAATACGTGATAAAGTAAGAGAGAAAAAAGTATTAAGGGGGGAGGGAGTGGGGCTCGGGTAGTGAATCGGCTAGCACTACTCGATCGGCAACACCGCCCCGTGGGGCTCGGGTAGTGCAAATCGGTTACCAATTCGGCTTCCAAGCCCGATCGGTGTGTGTGTTTTTTTTTCTTTTTTTTTTTTTTGTGTTTGGTAATAATATTTTTTTTTTCTTTTTCTTTGTTTTTGTTTTGTTTTTAATCTAGTTATTTTTAAGTATTATGTTATGTTTCTTTTTTTTAAGTATTATGTAATGTTTTTATTTTTAATGAAATGGTATATTTTTATGTAATGTTTTTTTTAAGTATTATGTAATGTTTTTATTTTTAATGAAATGGTATGTTTTTATTTTAATATTGTATGTGATTTTATGTATGAAAAAAAAATCGGGTATGTTTTTATGTAATGTTTTTTTTAAGTATTATGTAATGTTTTTATTTTTAATGAAATGGTATGTTTTTATTTTAATATTGTATGTGATTTTATGTATGAAAAAAAAATCGGGTATGTTTTTATGTAATGTTTTTTTAAGTATTATGTAATGTTTTTATTTTTAATGAAATGGTATGTTTTTATTTTAATATTGTATGTGATTTTATGTATGAACAAAAAAAAAATCGGGTAGTATAGGTGACCACTCCCTCCACTTAGGGTAGTGTTAGGGTAGAATTGGGTAGTTTTGAGTTGGAGGATTTTTATTGGATAGAGGTGATGTGGCACCTAGGGTATTAGGTGACCACTCCCTCCCCCTAAGGGAAACTGTCAATTAAATTTTGCATACGATAATGTAAAAACAATAGAAATATTAGACTAAAATTTTGACATTGCAATGTCAAAATTTGATAAGTTAGTGCACCACACACCCCTCAGTCGCGCCCACCACGTCCACCGGCTCCTTTAACCTGAAAATAATTTGAAAATTTTTGGTCCGAGTACTAGTGTACTCAGTGGATTATGCTTTTACATAAACTTTAATATCAAAGCTAAAAGATAATACATATAGTTGGCATCCATGCATAACGTGATCATAGAAGGGTTTTAAAATGGAAGCGTTTAGTTCCATGAATCACAAAACCTGTTTTCTTGCTTTGCCGGCACTTGATGTGACGTACTACTGTTACTCTTACCCTTTAACCTTTCGATCCCCGGACGCACCCAGCCAGATCCATATAACCACTCATTCGATCGCGGGACGTACTCAGCCAGATCCATCAATCATTCGACCCCGGGACGAGCCCAGCCAGGTCAGGTGTAGCCATGAGAAATCAGTAGGCATTCAATGGTCGGTATGCCTGAGGTGATCAAACCCCCCGCATCCGAACCATGCGCACAACCCTTAGTAAGCGTGTTAGGCCGACTAAGAACCACATGTTACGTAAGAGCATTAAACGAGTAAGTAAGCACATAAAACATTTTCATGATATGCCAACATTTTTCATTTGAAATATCAGAGCTTAATAACTCAAAATACATGCAAAAACATAGCCCACCTTAAGTTTCAAACAGATCCTGCACACAACCGGGTACACCACGAAACCCCTCGATCACACTTTACAGATCACTGAGCTCCTACAGCACAACTTTTAGGCTTAGGTTTGGAACCACAGCCCCGGATAACCATATAATCATCATAACGTAAAAACTAGGGTTTCACACTCATACAACTAGCATGGGGGTCGTCGTCGACCAACTAGCACCCCACTGGGGTGCCCGCCGGTCGACTAGGACTCCGGGCCGTGCTCCGGCAGCGCTACCGCACGTACCTTCGGTGCCTGCTCGCCGCTCGTCCCACCGTCAACACAGAGAGACGTTTGAAAATGAACAGGAAAACTAAAGGCCCTAGGCCCCTATTTATAATTTTCAAAAAGGACTCCATTTTCAAAACTCTCCTCAACAGAGCTTGCAAAACATTTTTCTCAAATCGGATGAACTTTATGCAATCGAAAAGGACACGACCCGGATGTTAACTCTTCCGTTCTAGATCCAGACAAAGCCCAACTCCTGCCAAAACTCACCAGATATCCTGGAAAATATTTTAAGAGTACCCGAAGAAGAAATCAGGGTAAAGAGATGTGAGATGAATATTCTAAAAGTGGAACACCGATAATTCAGTCAGAAGTCAACGGTTAATTGCTCAAAACCTTCAACGAAAACTTACAGAATAATCTAACTAATAATATAGGATTATCCGGAGAATAATCCGGGTGGATTCAATATCATGAAAAGATAAATATTCGGGTTCAAGGAATCTGATTTAGGTCAAAAAGATTTCCAACTTTTTCCAAACCTTACCGAATAATCTAACTAAAAATATAGGATTATTCGGTGGAGAAAACAGGTAATATGAGACTGGATGAGTTTTTAATCATCGAAAAGGCACTAAATGGAGATCGAAGTCTGAATATTTAGATCACAACGAAGTCCATCCAGCTACAAAAGTTACTGAATATTCCAAGGAATATATTATAAATATTCAGCAGATAAAATAACTGTCGGATATCGGGTCGTATAATGGCTACAAACAGGATGGATTATACAAGCGGATTAAACGAATAAAACAATTACAATTATAATCGACGAGATAGAGATTAAGGATTACAGGCCAACTAGATAAACCTATAATTATAACCAATATAATTATTGCAATAATCCCGAGGAACAAGCTGACCAAAAAAACCCAGAACAAATATGCAATCACAAATAGCCGATTCCAGGTTAAAAACAATAATGATAATATCCAAACAATCGGAATACGATATTCAGAACAAATCCGAAATTGATATATATATTATATATATGTGTAGATATATATAATATATATATTAGACTGCAGCAGGTATATATATATATATGTATAATATATTGCACAAAAATTCACCAAGAACAGCAATATAAACTGAGATAAATAAAATCAAGAAAAATCCCTTTGTTGAAAGAGATATGTAGGCTCAGATCTTCCGAACCCTTTGCAATTTGACACCAAGAAAGTTCGTTTCCACAGAGGACGAATGCCGAACCACCGCCGGCCGGCACACAGCCCCGGTAGCACCTTCACCAACCCAGAAAACCTCAGAAATCTCAGAAATCAATCCCGATCTCACTCACAGATATCACAACAGGGATATCACTCTCGTTTTCACTCGGATTCTCAAGGCACAGATCGTTTTTATTCTCGGTCTCCCAAAACTCCAGCCCAGCCGTGCCTTTTATACACGGAGCGATAAAATCGGATACACGAAGTGTCACGAGATTTCATCGTCTCAATCAGAGGCTCACGGGAGGAAGGATGATAAGAAAAACGGGAGCAGAATCGCGGCGGGGTGGGAGTTGACCGAGGGTTAGGTGAGAATGGGAGAAGAAAGGGAGAGAACGAGAGATGGAGGCGGTGAGAATGAGGGAGAGATTAGGGTTAGGGTAATATATATGGGAGATCGGACGATCCAGATTAGGTGTAGGTATTAAATCTGGATCGGATGGCTCCCATTCAAAAGGGCTGCCAAATGAGCTGAGTCAGCACATTAAATGGTATGGGCCAGGGAAAAAGGAGATAATATTCCTGGGCCGGTTTGGGCCAAAATAATAACATTTCTCCACCTGTTGGTCCAACGAGTCAAATTGCATTTTCGGGTTTTGGAGAAAACTCATCATCGCCTATCTCCGGGGTTACCTGCACATACACACAGTAAATAAGGTAAAGAATTCACAAAGAAGACTAACTCACAAAGAGCCCCCTAAAAAACACAAAGTTATTTAAAAAAAAAAATTATTCGACCGAATCAAAATTCAGTCTTTTTAAACATGATTTAAATTTCTCGACGGGTAAACACTTAGTACCCATATATGAAAGATTAAATTGGGAGGGTATTTTTTCAAGATAGATTATTCGTTTATCAACAACATCTCGTATGAAATGGAAACGAACATCAATATGTTTGGTTCTGTCATGAAAAACTGGATTCTTGCACAGTTGAATACCGGATTGACTATCCGAAAAAACTTCGACTTTATCCTTTAGAAAACCGATTTCTGATAAGAGTCCTTTTAACCATATAGCTTCTTTTAATGCTTCTGTTATAGCAACATACTCAGATTCTGTAGTGGATAAAGCAACTATAGGTTGTAATTGAGACTTCCAACTAATCGGTGCGCCACACAAAGTAAACACGTAGGAAGTAGTAGACTTACGGTTATCACGATTAGCAGCATAATTAGAATCCACATATCCAACCAATTTTACACCTTGCGGGTGTCAAGAGAATTTAAGGCCATACCTGGTTGAGACCTTCAAGTACCTTAACAGCCATTTGACGGCTTGCCAATGATAGACCCCTGGGTTAGCCATGTATCGAGTAAGACAGCTCACATCATAAGCTATGTCAGGTCTTGTGCTGACCATTAAGTACATGACCGAACCAATGGCATTTAAGTAAGGTGCATTTTTTATATAATTGATATCATCCTCAGTTTTCGGGGATTGCTCTTTACTTAACAGGAAATGACCAGCTAGAGGCACAAAGGTTGATTTAGACTGACTCATAGAAAATTTAGATACAATTTTCTGAACATAGGAATCTTGGTTTAAAACAATGGTGGAGTTTTTCCTATCACGAAAGATATTCATCCCAAGAATGCGCTTAGCATCACCTAGGTGTTTCATGTCAAACTTCGCACTTAAGCATTTAATGACATGATCAACAGTTTTCACACAAGGGCTCACTAAGAGCATATCATCAACATATATGAGTAAGAAAACAGGATTTTTGGAATCAGTCTTGTAATACAAGCAATGATCATAATTACTTCTTGAAAATTTGAGAGAGAGCATGTATTCATCAAACTTTTTATTCCATTGCCTAGGTGATTGTTTTAAACCATAAATTGATTTTTTAAGCAAGCAAACATGATTAGGGAACTTAGGATCAATAAGGCCTTTAGGTTGACTCATATAAAGCTTTTCTTCAAGTTCACCATGTAAAAAAGCAGTTTTGACATCTAATTTTTTAATTCCCAATCAAATTGAGCAACTAGAGCAAGCATGATACGCACAATAGTGAACTTAACAACCGGAGCAAAGATTTCAGTGTAGTCAATACCTTCTTTCTGGGTGAAACACTTAGCAACGAGTCTAGCTTTGAATCTGACCGACTCATTTTCTTCCTTAACTTTGAAAAGCCATTTACAGTCAACCACCGAACAGTTGGGCGGTCGGGGCACAAGAGCCCAAGTTTCATTTGAGTGCAATGAAGTCATTTCTTCATTCATTGCATTAAGCCACTGTTCTGAGTGTTCAGATTTTAAAGCTTCATCATATGTTTTGGGTTCACAATTATCAATAGATTCAAACATATTGAATGCATACGATGCCATATGATAATCATTAAAGTGAGAAGGTCTTCTAATTTCTCTTATAGGCCTATCCCTAGTAAGTTGATAATCATGTAAGTTCTCTTCAGGTACTTCTTCTGTTTCATCATGCACATCTGCATTATCAAGATTAGTTTGTGTTGGAACATTATCCGTTTTATCTAAAGAAATGTGCAGCTCCACCTTATTTGGAGCAGGGGGTTTTCCGGATCAGGTAAAAGACAAGGAAATTCATTTTCGTTGAAAACAATATCTCGACTAATAATTGTTTTGAAACCGGGTTGGCCTTTCAACCAAACCCTATAGCCTTTTACCCCTTCCGGGTACCCCAAGAACACACATCTTACAGAACGAGGCTCAAGCTTATCATTTTTCTTATGCACATAAGCAGAGCAGCCAAATATACGAAGATTTGAAAAATCAATAGATCGACCAGACCAAACACATTCAGGATAATTACCATTCAACGGCACAGAGGGAGATCTATTTATCAAAATAAGCAGCAGTAAGTAAAGCCTCACCCCAAAACTTTTTCGAGAGCCCAGACATAGTCAACATTCTTCTAACCCTTTCTAGCAAGGTTCTATTCATGCGTTCAGCCACCCCATTATGTTGGGGTGAATAAGGGACATACTTATGTCTCTGAATACCAGATTGAGCACAAAGCTCATCAAACATTTGATTGCAAAACTCAAGGCCATTTTCGGTCCTTAAGATTTTAATTTTCTTCCCAGTTTGATTTTCAATCAACGTTTTCCAATTTTTGAATTTCTCAAAGACATCAGATTTGTTTTTCAGAAGGAACACAAAGACCTTACGGGAATAATCATCAATCACAGATAGAAAATATATATTTCCACCGTGTGTGGGTTCACTAGATGGCCGCCACACATCAACATGCAAATAATGTAAAGTGTCATAAGTAGTAGGAGTTATAGGGGGATGGGGATTTGGAAACTTAACACGATGTTGTTTACCTACCAAACAGGAGTCACAAAACAGCACAGAGGACAATTTATCTTTCCCAAACACTCATTGTTTTTGCAAAATTTCCAGACCCTAATCACTTATGTGGCCTAGACGTTTATGCCACAGATCTGTTGAGTCACCTTGGACAGCATTCACAAAAGAATCATATTTTGCAGTTTTCACATAGAGGTTATTCCGTTTTATTGCTTTGAAAACACATAAGTTTCCTTTAAAGATTTTCATAATCCCATTACCCCACTTACCTTCATACCCCTCATCATCAAGGGTACCACAAGAGACTAGATTGTGACACAATTCAGGAACATGCCTCACGTTCTTTAAAGTTAACAAATAACTAGAGTCACATCTTATCTTAATATCTCCTAAACCATGAACTTGACACTTTTTCTCATTAGCCATAGAGACAGACCAATTTGTCACTTCTCTATATTCAGAAAATAGCCTTTTGAAAGGCGACATATGAAACGTACAAGCAGAATCAACAAGCCACTCATTTTCACACAAAGTGTGAGTATGCACAGTATTTGCTTGTTCACAAATTTCAGAAACCATGAAAACTTCATCTACACGGCCATTTTCAGCCACAAGGTTGGCATTATCATTTTGATAATTTTTCTTAGGTTTAGTGCACTCATGAATGTAATGACCAGATTCACCACAATTATAGCACTTATGGTTCTTAGGTCGAGACTTTGACCTACTCTTCCATTTGCCCTTCTTCTTTTCAGAAAAATTACTCTATAGGTTTTGACTTGATGAAGGTTTCAGTTTTCGAAAGCGGTTTTGAGGCCTTCCCCTCACAAAATTAACCTCACCTAGAGATTTATTCCCCTTATTGTTTTTCAAATCCAATTCTTTACTTTTCAAACCGTTTATAACAGTATCAAGAGTTACTTTATCTCTGCCGTACTTAATAGCAGATTAAACATCACTGTATGAATCAGGGATGGCATTTAAAAGAACAATAGGGGTGTATTCATCAATATTTTTATCACCGGTTTGTTTGATATCCTGGATTAATTTTGTAAAAGTATCCAGGTTATCATTTATATCCTTTGAAATATCAAGTTTGTACCGGAAAATTTTTTCAAGTAAAAACCGTTTGTTAGGCAGGGAAGTTTCAGTATAAGTCTCTTCCAATTTTTCCCATAGAGCCTGAGCTGTATCATGTTTACCGATTTTCCGAATTACAGAATCGGACAGATTTAGGATAATTAATGAATACGCAAACTCATCTGCCTCGTCCTTTTTATCGACAGCAGTATTGTCAGAAAAAGATTGATCAATAGCTTTAAAAACTTTTTGTTGTATCAAAATGCCCTTCATCTTTTGTTGCCAAATTTGGAAATCTCCTTTACCATCAAAAGGTGCAATATTAAAAACTGGGAAAGAACCCATTTTAACACACAATATATGGTAATCACAAAGAAACCCGAAAAATCACAAAGATCACACAGCTGATGGGAATCAAATTCAGGGACTTGATTTGAATTTTGAGATTAAAACCCGTTTAAATTAAAACCGGGATCCGCAAGCTCTTGACAAAGATCCGAGGGACACTTTCGGTTCTGGCAGCGCAAGATTAGTGCTGTTTTGGATTTTAAGGTTTTAATTTGTTTGAGTTTTAATTAATAAGGTAACAAGATTCACCTGAAAAATGAATCCAACCAGTTAACACACAAATAGTCCACGGCAAGCGAAACGGCAAGTAACAAACAGTTTAAAGACAGCTAATTTGACAATAGAACCGAAGCTAGCAAAAATAATAAAAGAGAGGTTCAAGACGATATACCTGAGTGGAAACCCGGATGGGTTATTCCATATCACCACGAAGGCAAAGAACCTGACACCCGACAAAACGGGCTCCAATACCACTGTTGGGTATCGGGTCGTATAATGGCTACAGACAGGATCGATTATACAAGCAGATTAAACGACTAAAACAATTACAATTATAATCAACGAGATAGGGATTAAGGATTACAGGCCAACTAGATAAACCTATAATTATAACCAATACAATTATTGCAATAATCCCGTGGAACAAGCTGACCAAAAAAACCCAGAACAAATCTGCAATCACAAATAGCCGATTCCAGGTTAACAACAATAATGATAATATCCAAACAATCGGAATACGATATTCAGAACAAATCCAAAACTGATATATATTATATATATGTGTAGATATATATATAACTAATATATATAATATATATTAGACTGCAGCAGGTATATATATAGATATATATATATATATAACAAATATATATAATATATATATATAGATAAATACCAAATATATATATATATATATATAACAGATATATATATAATATATTGCACAAAAATTCACCAAGAACAGCAATATAAACTGAGATAAATAAAATCAAGAAAACCCTCTTTGTTGAAAGAGATATGTAGGCTCAGATTTTCCGAACCCTTTGCAATTTGACACCAAGAAAGTTCGTTTTCACAGAGGACGAACGCCGAACCACTGCCGGCCGGCACACAGCCCCGGTAGCACCTTCACCAACCCAGAAAACCTCAGAAATCTCAGAAACCAATCCTGATCTCACTCACAGATATCACAACAGGGATATCACTCTCGTTTTCACTCGGATTCTCAAGGCACATATCGTTTTTATTCTCGGTATCCTAAAACTCCAGCCCAGACGCGCCTTTTATACACGGAGTGATGAAATCGGATACACGAAGTGTCACGAGATTTCATCGTCTCAGTCAGAGGCTCACGAGAGGAAGGATGATAAGAAAAACTGGAGCAGAATCGCGGTGGGGTGGGAGTTGACCGAGGGTTAGGTGAGAACGGGAGAAGAAATGGAGAGAACGATATGGAGGCGGTGAGAATGAGGGAGATTAGGGTTATGGTAATATATATGGGAGATCGGACGGTCCAGATTAGGTGTAGGTACTAAATCTGGATCAGACGGATCCCATTCAAAAAGGCTGCCAAATGGGCTGGGCCAGCATGGTATGGGCCAGGGAAAAATAAGGAGATAATATTTCTGGGCCGGTTTGGGCCAAAATAATAACAATAACATAATAGGAAATTGGAAAATATCCGGTGCAGACGGGCGGGGCATTACATCCGTCCCATCTTAAAAGAATTTCGTCCCCGATTCATACCTGGGCTAGACAACTCAGGGTACTGGGCTAAACACCTTATCTTCTAACTTTCAGGTGGCTTCTTCCACCCCATGGTTACTCCAGACCACTAACACAAGAGGGATGTGCTTATTCCTCAACACTTGGACCTTACGGTCCTCAATCCTCACTGGCCTTTCCTCGTAGCTCAAATCCTGAGCCAATATAACTTCATCATAATTGACCACATGCTTAGGGTCAAACACATACTTCCCCAACATAGAAATATGAAACACATCATGAACATCTGATAACTTAGGTGGAAACTCCAACCTATAAGCAACTGGGCCGACCCTCTCAAGGATATCGAACGGCCCTATAAACTTTGGTCTCAACTTATATCGCTTACCAAACCTTACCACCCCCTTGGAGGGAGATACCTTCGGGAACACACGGTCCCCAACTTGAAACTGTGAATTCGTCTATTTCCGATCGGCATACGACTTCTGTCTATCCTGGGCTTCCTTGATCTTCCTTCTGAGATGATCGAATTGATCTATCATAAGTTGGACCATTTCTGGTCCTAGAAACTTCCGCTCTCCGACGTCATCCCAGAACAGGGGTGACCTGCACTTTCTTCCATATAGGGCCTCATACGGGGCCATTCCGATTGTTGACTAATAACTGTTATTGTACGTGAATTCTACCAATGGCAGAATCTACTCCTAACTGCATCCTTTGTCTGCGACCACAGATCGCAACATATATTCCAAAATCTGAGTCATCCTTTCGGACTGCCCATCGATCTGCGGGTGAAACGCCGTACTGAAGTTCAATTGAGTACCCATAGTTTCCTGCAAACTTTTCAAAAACCTGGATGTAAATCTGGTATCATGATCGGACGTGGTCAAAATGGGTACGCCTTGCTGATGCACAACTTCCCTCACATAGAGTCGGGAAAGCTTGTCCAACCCAAATGTCATACTGATCGGCAATAAATGTGATGACTTGGTCAACCTGTCAACAATAACCTATATGGCAGTGTTTCCACGCATCGACTTTGGTAATCCCACCATGAAATACATCGTAACATGCTCTCACTTCCATTCTGGAATTAGTAACGGTTGCAACAACCCAGACGGTCATTGGTGCACTGATTTCACTTGCTGACATGCTAAACATCGTTCCACGAAAGAAGCTACATCCCTTTTCATCACTGGCCACCAAAAATTCTTCTTCGGATCCTGATACATCTTCGTATCTCTGGGGTGAGCGGTGTACGGGGTGTCATGAGCCTCACTCAAGATCACTTCTTTCAATTCTCCATCCTTCGGCACACACGATCGCCCATGGAACATGAGGGCATTATCCTTTCCTTCTGTGAAACCATTTGCCTGATCCATTCTTGCTGAAACACGCTTCTTTTCTAAGAACTCATCACTTCTATGTGCTTTCACGATCCTTTCCTTCAAATCTTGTTCGGATACCATCATATCCATGCATCCTGACACTGAATCTGGTGGGTAAATCACTTCCAAGCTCATCTTCTCGAATTTCCTGATTAACTCTTTCTATTATGTGAGAAGAAATCCTAACTTTGCCCTTGTCTTGCGACTCAAGGCGTCTGCTACCACATTGGCTTTCCCTGGGTGGTAGTTGATCGTGCAATCATATTCTTTCACCAATTCTAGCCATCTTCTCTGCCTCATGTTCAGACCTTTCTGCTCGAATAAATACTTCAAACTCTTATGATTCATGTATATTGTAATACCCGGTTGTAAATTCATTTATTATTATCATTCAGTATTTGGCACCCAATAATTTTGCACTCATTAATAATCATTCATCCCTCATATTCATCCAATGTGTTCACCGTTCGGCATATTTTGAATCGTATATCAGTTATCATTCGCCGATCAACCTGGTTGGAGAATCGAGCCGAGTATATCATCATTGTCATCTTTGTAGTGGGCTGTGTGTGAGGAGTAGTGCACGCTACGTACTCTTTCTAGCGCGCGCTAATTGAGTACTGGTAGCGCACGCTACCTCTCAACATTAGCGCACGCTACCTCTCAGCATTAGCGCACTCTAGTGTGGTGGAGGCAGACAGTCTAGTAAGTACTGGACTGAAATGGAATATTTGGTAGCACACACAGAGTGGATATAGCGTACGCTAGTGGTATTGATAGCGCACGCTAAGCATCAGTGTAGCGCGCGCTAAGGCTCGATCAGACAGAGTCCAGTAGGTACTGGACTGTAAGGGGGAAATTCTTAGCGTACGCTAATGAGTGGAGAAGCGCGCGCTAAGGCGAACAGGCAGAGGTTAGTAGGTTTTGAACTCCAATGTGTTGGGATTTGGTGCCTAAAACGAAGGCCCAGCGGAAGCGGTAAAACGAAAATTAATTCGATCCGAATCCCTACGAGGATCGATCGAGCTACGTATATACGAATATATATAAACGAATACAACAAGAGATATAGAAACTCACCCTTGTAGTCCGTTGAATAGATGGATAACCTTATCTTGAGCTATTCCCCAAGCTTTGCTTGATCTCTACGAATCTATTCCGCTTCAAGCCCTTGAACGATCCAACGCCGAAAACACCGCGTCTCTACTTGCCACGCGCCGGAGAAATGACCGGAACGATGATCACCTTGCTATCCTCCGAGGATACGGCTAGAGCTAAGTGATGAAGCTATATATGTAAAGATTACTACACTATAAGTGTTTTAATCTTACTCTCTCTTCATGTCTTGATATTTTTCTCTAAGAAAAACAAGAACAATGTTGAAGAAGAAGATGACTTGGAGAAAAACTTTTTCTCTCTCTTTTCTCTTACAACTCACGTATGGAAGCTTGTGTATGTGAGTGATTGTCATCATCTTCATTTATTCAACTCCCCACCACTTGCAACAACTCATGCATGTGGGAATCTAACCCCACCTCCACAATTATCATTCATTAAAGAATGTAGACAAGAGTCCAAAAGGAAGGTGGCTAGAAATGGGGGGGGGGGGGGCATGGAGAAACGGATGAGTTCGGTTCGTTTCGGACTCCCGAGAGTCCAAACAGATAAACTCCAATTCCATCCCGATGTATTTGTATAGTTTAATTAATCCAATTAATTTCATCATATCAAATACATTATAACATAATAATTTCTCCAAGAAATAATTATATCCATGAATTAAATTAATCACCCAGTGATATATTTAATTCATTAGGCCGTAAATCAATTTATCCAATAAATCGATTTAGACATATAATGTCCCAAATTTAGATATCCAATATCTAATACACATAATGAGAGAATTAGCTTGATTCATTCCGTCGTCAATCCTATTGCACGACTCGGTAGGTCCGTCTCAGTCAGCAATGGGAGGAACCAAAGAGTAGTAGCACCACCTAGCCAGCCTGGCGGCCTACACCGTACCCCAACTGAGAACGAATGATTGGGATCATTCAAGAACCATTCTGTCGTGAATACCAGTATACGTATAAACCCTTCTTTCAAATGTCCCGATCAAGTTATAGGGTCACAATCAGTCAAACCCCATCTGTACTTGACGCTATGCATGCGTTAATGCAAATCGAGATCATCGAGCTGTCGTGTATCTAATACAACTAGCTCTAATGCTTTGGCCAAAGACTTATGATCTCATCTGCCAATAACTGCATAGGACATATAACCCGCTCACTAACGGGAGAAAGAATTCTACTTTGGTATTCAGTAGGACCTGCTACTTGCCCATCAAGATGCATGTCGAGGTTGACCCCCGCCTTCCGGTTTATAGGGTCGAACTACTCTAATGAAAATCTTGACGTCACAAGCACATCCCTACTAAATCCTCAAGTCGAAGTTTCACGAATACCTATCACAACCTTTCGATTCCATCATTGACTGTCCCAGAGTGAAATCCGTGTGACGAATCGAGGGTGAGTCGGTTCGAGTATACTAATCTAATTAACATACCTATAACGTGTGCTCCCACTAACCATTAGTGTTCGACAGGCACTCTTCTTGTCAAAGAACACGTCATACAAGTCTTTACATAAACTTAACGCCCAGTCAAGTTTCATCGACTTGCGAACGATTAAGTATTTGAGCTATAAACCTATCCAGTGCCGACCCGCTTATCCAATAAGGAGTGGAACATTTTGCTCTCAAATACACGGACTAGTTTCTACATGTATATTTACGAGTTAGGAATGCCAGTAACTACCAGTAAATAAAGAAACATCCATTGCCTTATATTGATGATTTACATAATAACAAGTACAATGCCCTCACTCAACATCCTCTGAGTGGCATTCGTGGGCATACTCCTAACAATCTCCCACTTGCACTCAATGACACACACTATGGTATCTAATACCCATGTTCTCCAGATGACGCTCCAGGCTAGTCTGAGAAAGTAGCTTGGTCAGTAGATCGGCGACGTTGTCGGCCGAGTCTACTCTGTGCAGTATAATGTATCCCTTGCGAACAAATTCTCTTACGAGATGATACTTCCTCTAAATATGTTTGGTGCTGTTGTGAAACCTCGGCTCCTTGGCCTGCGCTACAGCTCCGTCGTTGTCGCAAAGATGGAACAGCAAATTTCAAAGACATGGTATCACTTGAAGTTCTCCCAGAAACTTCTTAATCTAGAACCCTTCCTTGGAAGCCTCCGAGGCTGCTTGATACTCAGCCTGACAGGTGGAATCAGTAGTCGCGCTTTGCTTGGCACTACCCCAAGATACTGCTCCTCCATTAAGAGTAAATATGTAGCCAGAAGTAGACATCGAATCGTCCTTCAGTCCTTGGAAGTCCGAATCAGTGAATCCCACCACATCTAATTCTCCACCGCCATACATAAGAACCATATCTCTAGTCCTTTTTAAGTACTTGAGAACGTTCTTAACAGCAGTCCAATGTTCCCTACCTTGGTTTGCCTGAAACCTACTCACCACACTTACAGCATGCGCGATGTCAGGTCTTGTACACAACATAGAATACATAAGGATACCCACGGCCAAAGCATATGGTATATTGCTCATTTCCTTTCGTTGTTCCTCACTTTGAGGACACATCTTCAAGGAGAGTTTTATTCCATGTTGCATCGGTAGGAACCCTCTTTTAGAATCATCCATCTTAAATCGCTTTAAGATTTTATCTATATAGAGGGCTTGGGAAAGACCTATTGTTCTCTTCACTCTATCCCGGTAGAGTCGGATACCAAGAATATAGGCAGCTTCTCCCAAGTCTTTCATGGAGAAATTACTCGAAATCTAAGCTTTCACAGAACTGAGCATTCCCACATCATTTCCTATTAGTAGAATGTCATCTACATATAGTACTAAGAATGCGATCTTGCTCCCACTAACCCTCTTGTATACACAAGGTTCCTCTTCATTTTGCACAAAGTCAAACTCTTTGACCGCCTCGTCAAAACGAAGGTTCCAACTACGCGACGCTTGCTTCAGTCCATAAATGGAACGCTGAAGCTTGCACACTTTCTGAATATCGACTTCGGACAAAAAGCATTTAGGCTGCTCCATATAGATTTCCTCCTCGAGGAATCCATTAAGGAAAGCCATCTTTACGTCCATTTGCCATATCTCATAATCGTGGTAGGCAGCTATAGCAAGCATCATGCGAATAGACTTGATCATGGCTACGGGTGAGAAGGTATCGTGGTAATCGATCCCTTCCTTCTGGGTATAACCCTTTGCCATAAGCCTGGCCTTATAGGCGTCAACCTTGCCATCACCATCAGTCTTTCTCTTGTAGATCCACTTGTTCCCAATAGACACTATGCCCTTGGGGTGGTCTACTAGAGTCCAGACCTGATTGACATGCATCGAGTCTATCTCAGCTTCCATAGCTTCACGCCATTTCGCGGAGTCTACTGTTAGGAATACTTGTTAGATTTTGATGATGTCATTAATATAAAATCAAATGTTTATTACTTGGCAAAATGTAAAGGAAGAACCAAATGAGTATCTTCCATAGGCCAAATATGTTAAGTATAAACTTGGCAAAATGTAAAGAAGAACCAAATGAGTATCTTCTGTAGGCCAAAATTTGTTAGGCTGAAAATCGGTTAAGTACCAAGTACAACTAAGTCCATCAGAGAGGGACAGCCGAGTCCAGTCAGAGTAGCTCTGGTCAACAAAATTTATCAGAGAAGTTTGACCAGACTGCAGCCGAGGTACCTCAGGGAAGTCACCTGAACAGATAAGTCACAAACAGTGAACAGCCGAGAGGACCTATCTGCAGAGATGTTAGCTGCATATCAGCCTACTCGAAGGCATCCTAGTACTCCAAGTCCACGTCAGCATGCGTTGAAAAGTCAAGTATTACGGAAAGCTCACATGCAACGTGAAGAGACAAATTGGAGAGATTCCCGCAAGAGATATGATTTAAATAAATCATCCAGACCCACCTTGAAGACTTTAATCATTTTATATTCAAAAGATTCGGCGCTCACATGCAGAAGTCTTCACAACAGTCGGAAGATAAAAATAAAATAATGGGAATCCAGCCTTGCAACGTTCAGAAAGATTAAACAATGAAGTCTTCCTCCAACGGACGGATTTGTTCAAAAGATTTGCAACGGCTACAAAGAAAAAAGCTCAGAGATCGTGATCTATATATACCCGAAGATTTGAAGCTGAGCAATTACCAGTGCGAACATACTTTCAAGCGATCAAAGCAATCAAAGCAATCTAAAGCAAACAATAGCATCGTGAAAAGAGCGGTTCTAAAAGTTCATACGAAAAGAAGCTCTTAAGTTGGAGAAGACAAAAACTCTTGTCTATAATATTGAGTACGGGGTACTTCACTGGTTGAAGTAAGAGACTGTAAAGGCATCCGAGGATCGAGGATCAAGAGGTGCAAGGCAGTCAAGTGTGGTACAACGGCACGGAATTCCACTGGTTGGAAGTCGTTGTAGTTTTATTTGAATCACTGTAATATTTATCACTGGTTGAAAATTATAGTGAATTCATCTCCAACTGGTTTGGAGAAAAGTGGATTAGTAGAGGATTACCCCACCTCTGAGACCACTATAATTGCCTGCGCTATTTACTGTTTTACTGCATCATACTTTAACTACTGCATTCATTGTTAAGTGTTTCATTAAGTTGATTTCTATTCGTCATCAGCTGACTTCCGCACATATCTAAGAACAAACGACTCCAAGCCATTTGTTTAACTATCAGCTGAAGAAACTCACTCTTCGTGAAAAAGAGTTCAAGAGTTTCTACAAGTCTATTCACCCCCCCTCTAGACTTGTACCTGGACGACTTGTGACCTACAAGTGGTATCAGAGAGGTTGGTTCATTTTTTTTCACGAACCAGATCTATATCAGATATATATATCTTTACTCTCACGTTATAATGGAACACATGCACTCTAGACTCCCTGTGTTTTCAGTTGACGAGTATGATCTGTGGAAGATAAGGATGCAGGCACACTTATCTTCAATTCATGACGACATGTGGTGCATCATCGAGGACGGTCCATTCATTTTTGAGAAGGACAACACACCAGAGGAAATCGCAGCAGGAGGGCCAGAGAAGATCCCTAAGAAAAGGACGGAGATGACTCCAGAGGAAAGGAAGCTGGCCAATCTTGATAACCGGGCCAGAGATGTGTTATATCAAACTCTTGACAAATCCACTATGGTCAAAATCAAGAACTGTAAGAATGCAAAAGGAATTTGGGACACATTAGCTCTAATGTGTGAAGGAACGGAGCTGATCAAGGAAAACAAGTTGTCAATTGCTATCCAAAAATTTGACAACTTTAAAATGAATATTGGTGAATCCATAGATCAAGTGGACACAAGGTTCACTGAGATTATTAATGAGATAAACTCCCTGGGCAAAACCTAAGGCAACAGGGAAATGGCACTAAAAGTCCTCAGATCTCTCAACCCCGAATGGAGCATGAAGGCCGTGGCCATGAGAGAATCCAAGGACCTGAATAAGATAAAGATTCAGGAGCTGTTCTCTGATCTGAAGGCTTATGAGTTCGAGCTTCCAAGTTCATCCTCAACTGAGCCTGCAGAGAAGGGAATCGCATTTGCAGCCGAGTCTCCTGCCAAGAGCCTATCTGATGTGAAACCTCCAAATCCACTAGATTTTGAGGAAGAAATGGCTTTCATAATGCAAAGGTTCAGCAATTTTAGAAAGAACTACTCCAAGTATAAGAAAAATTACAAGGAGAATCCCAGAAGGAACCAAAAAGCCGGTGGCTGGAAGGTGGAATGTTACAACTGCCACAAGACGGGACACATCCAAGTCGACTGCCCTGAGCTCAAGAAGGACGAAATCAAGAAAGAGGTGGGCAGAAAAGAAGATAGAAGAAAAGCTCTCATCGGAGAAGACCAAGAGCAGGTCGAATCAAGCAGCGGATTCTTTTCTGATGATGATGAAGAATATGACTGCCTGATGGCCAATCTAGCTGACGAAGAGGTAACTTCAAAACCCACTGGCTCAAATAATAGTTCAGCTATGTCACAAGACATTGATTTGCACGAATCTGTGAACCAGTTATTTAAAGATTTTGAAACACTCAAATCTGCACACCAAGCTGTATCAGCAGAGAAGACTCAGCTGCAAGATGAGAATGGGCAGCTGAAAAATGATTTCGAAAAACTCAGCCTAGATCTGAATAAGGTTGAGATAACTGCAGCTGACTTTAAAAACCAGGCTGATGATAATGCAGCTGAGATAAACCGATTAACTATTTTACTTAAAGAAAAATCAGCTGCACTGGCTCATGCCAAAGCCGAGTTTACTAAGCTGGCTCATATAAATAAAACTCAGGCGCATGAAATAACCTCCCTGAAAGCGTCTTCAACTCTGGGAGAATTGTGTACCTATAAAAGGTCACTGTATACCAAATCTGGCCTTGGATATGATTCTCACACTCCCTCTAGTTCTGAAACCAAGTTTGTCAAGGGAAAAACAAGCCGCGATCACGAGCACGTATATAAACCGATATTCAAAAGCAGCAATGGCGAGTCAAACGTCTAGCCGCAAATGTTACACTGCATACCCACCTAGACAGCGACTAGGCAATGGCCTGTGCAAAAGCAAGACCCTGCGGACAACATGCCCACTATTACCAACAACTCCCTAAAAACCGATTTCATAATGGGAGGGGCAGATGGAAACCTCAAGGTTATCCTAACTATCAAAATGAACAAGTGTGGAGACCACAAAGATTTAACAAATGGTCTCAGCCTAGATTTAGAAATGGCTCGCACTATCAAAATTTTGAGGAATATCCGGTATACAATCCAACCAGGAGATTCAGACCTCGTCCACACACACCATATCAGGGTTATAATAATAATAATAACAATTTCTATAATCCCAGGAGAAATCAATTCTCCAGGAAACCAGCTAACCCCAAAGGACCCACACAGATTTGGGTACCTAAATCTCTGCTTGTCTGATTGCAGAAAAGGTGGAAGGACTACAAACACATCTCCACAAGCTCAAATTTTGGAGGTGAAGAATGGTTTGTAGATTCTGGATGCTCGAGACACATGACCGGGAACAAGAAGATGCTGTCAAAATATACTAAAGAAAGAGGTCCCGATGTAACCTTTGGAGATAGCTCAAGAGGACAAATGATAGGCTTTGGAGAGCTGCACCGAGGAAACATTGTGATATCCAAAGTTCATTATGTTAAAGGACTCAAATACAACCTCCTGAGCATAAGCCAATTCTGTGACGAGAAGAACCTAGTAGTATTCACCATCTTGAAGTGTATGGTAATAGATATCTTATCTGGAGAAATAAAGCTCCAAGGCTTCAGAAGGAGAGATGTCTACATGATTGATTGGAACACAGGAACACCTAACTCCTGTTTTCTATCCAAGATCAGAAATGAGAATGGATGGCTGTGGCACAAAAGACTATGTCACCTGAACTTCAAAGCCATCAACAAGATCAGTTCTCAGAAGCTGGTCAGAGAACTTCCAAATGAAGCATTCAAGAAGGAAGCACTCTGTGATGCATGTCAGAAGGGTAAGCAGATCAGAGCATCGTTCAAACCAGTTCAGCCTACAACGCTCACAACAAGGATCTTAGATCTACTCCACATGGATCTATTTGGTCCTATCAAGCCAAGGACTTTGAGTGGCCGAAAGCATGCACTGGTTATAGTAGATGATTACTCAAGGTACACTTGGATTATCTTCCTTTATAAAAAGAGTGAAACCTTGACCAAGCTACCTGAGCTGCTGAGAAGGATCCAGAATGAGAAATCTCTATCCATAATCAAGATCAGGCCAGATAGAGGAGGAGAATTTCTCAACAAGGCGATAACTGATTACAGCGATCAGAATGGGATCCAGCATGAGCTCTCTGCGGCAGACGCCTTGCAGAATGGTGTTGCTGAAAGAAGGAACAGAACTTTGAAGGAAGCAGCAAGGTCCATGATTGCAGAAGCGGACCTGCCTAAAAGGTTTTGGGCTGAAGCTGTCAACACAGCCTGTCATACCCAGAACAAGAGTATGATAGTAGGGAGACATGGCAAAACTCCCTATGAGGTTTGGAATAATAGAACTCCTACTGTTGCTTACTTTCATGTTTTTGGTTGTAAGTGTTTCATCCACAACAACGGTAAAACACAGCTAAATGCCTTTGATGCTAAAACTGATGACGGACTATTTATGGGATATTCCCAAAGAAGCAAGGCATATAGAGTTTTTAATAAAAGAACCTTAGTTGTGGAGGAAACACCCCATGTTGTTTTTGATGAATCTACCGTTGAGTACAGGAAACAAGTTGAGCTAATTGAGAACAAGCTCAAATCAGCGACCCTTGAAGAAGTCATTGTACATGACACTGGAATGGTGGACTCACCTGCAGACCAGCCTGATGACCCAACTGCAGCTGATAAAGACCCCACTGCAGATCAGACAGGATCACCAAACCTATCTGATCCAGTTGCTGCGGAAGAAGACCCAGCCGGAGCTGACAAAGACTCATCTGCAGTTCAGAACCAAGCTGCAGATGACAAGGTGGTACCTGATCCAGTTGCAGACCAGAATCCAGCTGATGTAGATAACCACCAGGGCAATTCAACAGGGGGAAAAAACCCAGAAGAGGACGAAATCCCCAAATGGCTCAAGGATCACCCAATTCAACAAATCATCGGAAAGTTTACCGATGGAGTTAAGATGAGACAGTCAAACCTACCTGCAGGAATGGCGATGTTCTCATGTTTTATGTCACAAATTGAACCCAAGACCACAGAACAAGCCTTGGAAGATTATTCATGGATTAATGCCATGCAAGAGGAATTGTAGCAGATGGAAAGAAACAAAGTTTGGGAACTAACAGACAGACCTGATCACAAGAAAGTTATTGGCACCAAATGGGTGTATAAAAACAAGAGTGATGAAGACGGAGCTGTTGTTAGGAATAAAGCCAGGCTCGTAGCAAAAGGTTATGCACAGTGTGAGGGAATAAATTTTGATGAAACTTATGCACCTGTTGCAAGATTAGAAGCCATCAGATTATTCCTCGCATATGCTGCATTCAAGGACTTTGAAGTATATCAGATGGACGTAAAAAGTGCTTTTCTGAATGGAATTCTAGAAAAAGAAGTCTATGTAGAGCAACCCCCAGGTTTTGTCAAAGGAGACAAAGTCTACAAGCTGTTGAAGGCTCTGTATGGACTCAAGCAAGCACCAAGAGCGTGGTATGAAACACTGTCTGTGTTTCTTGAGAAAAATGGATTTTGCAAAGGGAAAGTGGACAAGACCCTGTTCAGAGTGGAACATGAAGGCCACATATTAATAGTCTAGATTTATGTGGATGACATCATATTTGGATCAACTAATCTAGAATTATGTGAGAAATTCTCCAACCTCATGCAAGGAGAATTTGAGATGAGTATGATGGGAAAGCTTAACTTCTTTCTTGGATTACAGGTTAAGCAGATGGAAAAAGGAATTTTCATCAACCAAGCAAAATATACCAGAGATCTGATCAAGAGATTTGGAATGGAATCAGCCAAGCCCGCAAGAATACCAATGAGCACAAGTACTCACCTGGATGCAGACGAGGCAGGCATATCAGTGGACTCAACCCACTACAGAGGACTTATTGGATCTCTTCTGTACCTCACTGCAAGCAGGCCAGACATATCATATGCCATTGGAGTTTGTGCAAGATTCCAGTCCAAGCCGAAGCAATCACACCTAGATGCAACTAAGAGAATAATTAAGTACCTAAAGTCTACAGTTAATGTTGGACTATGGTATCCCAAGGATGACAACTTCGAGCTATCAGGATACTCAGATGCGGATTTCGCAGGATGCAAAATCAACAGGAAGAGCACTAGTGGAACGTGTCAATTCCTAGGAACCAGACTGATATCCTGGTTTAGCAAGAAGCAGGTTTCTAACTCTATCTCCACTACAGAGTCAGAATACCTAGCTGCAGGTAGTTGTTGTGCACAGATTCTATGGATTAGACAACAGTTAAGGGACTATAATATCATTGCAAATGAAGTTCCTATTTGGTGTGATAACAATAGTGCTATTGCAATAACCAACAATCCGGTTTTGCACTCAAGGACGAAGCACATTGACGTTAAGCACCATTTCATTAGAGACCATGTGCTTAACAAAAGGGTTAGAGTTGAAAGAGTCAGCACAGACTACCAAATAGCTGACATCTTCACTAAACCCTTGCCAGAAGAAAGATTCCTAGAGCTAAGCAGAGACCTTGGATTACTAGATTGGGAATCTAGTACTGAAGCAAGTTAAAGGAAGGACGGACCCCAGAATCAGCCTAGCTGATGCAGGCAAGAAGACGAAGGCCAGACGAAGCAACTTAGCTGTTCAGAATACCAGGCGAGAAGTCAACTCACTTGTTGCAGAGTGGTCAACAGTCAACAAACCAGACCAGCTAAGTTTACTAAACTGACCTCTGAATATTTAATTATTATCTGCCACATTTATAATACTATTATATTAATTTTAGCTAACAAACGGCATTTAAATATATTCTTCTAAAGCTAAGTGGCAATTTTAATACACGCGTCAATCATCTATTAAATCAACCTCCACGGTGGCCAATCAGAATCAACCGTCGAATTTTAAAATTGGGCCACCGATTCAAATTTGAAATTCAAAAGAATATCAAAAGGCGTACCACCGTTCAAATATATAATAAACTAATACAAACGTCTTTTCATCTTCTTTATAAGGAAAGAAGACCTTTCACTTTACTCTTTACGCTTACAGAAACCCTAGATTTACAGAGCAAAAATATACACTAAAAATCCTCTACTTGCAGAAATGGCATCTTTCGAAGGAGTGAACTTGAAGGCGGTGAAAGATCAGATCATATTCTCGATGGTTGTCGACTTTGAAGGTTTACTCGAAGTCAATTTGGAGGACTTCGACATGCTCAATCTGATTCGGGCAATGAAACTTAACGGAATCTACCCTTTTCTCGACATCAACCCGCAACATCTGTTCAAAGAGGATGTTGTTGAGTTCTATCGCAACGCTTATCTGATTCAAGACGGGATTCACAGCAGAGTTGGCGGAGTACCTGTCAGCATAGATCGAGAGACGATTCGTTCTGTGTTCGGGATGAAGCACCGAGGTTTAGCGGTCGAAGCTCTCAAGCAATCCGCCGCCGAAACCTGGAAAACGATTAAAGTGGAAAATATCCCAGAAAAATTGAAGTTCACAGTCAAGAGGAATGAATTAAAAAGGATTTACCGTGTTGCGTTGGATATTACCAACAAAATAGTCATGGGGATGGCGGGCAGTTATGACCAACTATCATCGTCGAAATTTATGGTGTTGGGTGCATTGATTCAGGAAGAGGAAGTCGATTGGGCCGACTACATCTTCAGGCAACTCGTGCGCGAAGTAAACAAGGTCGAGTGGCTTGACGATGAGAAGAAGTTCAAGACAAAGCTGGCGTATGGAACACATCTCAGTTGGTTTTTGGAGAAGACCGGAGTGGCTAAGGGAAACACTGACCCCTTCCACCCCAATAAGAGGCTAGGTCATATGGACCATGAGAAGAAGAAAGTCGGAGGCGCTGGAAAAGCAGCTCAGTTGTTGAAGGAGCTGCCGGACTCAAGGTCATATCCAAGATACGATTTATCAGACGAGTCTGACAGACCTGCAGCTGAGATCGGAACTGCAGTCGAGTCCGACACCGAGTCCGACGATACACCAATTGCAGTCAGATTCAAGAGACGGGGACCAGCCCCAGAAGGACCCTCTACTCTGCATCACCGGAACCCTCTCCTAAGAGGCCACGAAAATTGCAGTTTAGCGAGGGAGAGCAGTCTGAACATCATGCCAGCCCCTCTGTCAGATCACCAGTTCATCCGGAAGACCTACCTGCACCAGACACCGTTGAAACTCGGATTGTACCTGTTCTCACCCCCCCAGTTTAAATATCCGAAGAAGAAGAAGCAGGTCTTATAATCTCTATTCCTGAAGCTGATTATACTTTTAACCTGTTAGAAAATAATACCTTCAATCTTTCAATTGAACAACTCCAGCTTGTTAAGCCACAAGCAGTAAAACACTCTTTTGTAAGTATTTTTGAAGAGTGGAAATCTTTCAAAGCTATGACTTTTACAAATCTTCAAAGCTTCATTGCAACTAGTGGTTGGGAATATCCCCAAGCCACTGAGGAGGTTCTGATTGAATTTTGCAAAGAATCAGACTTAGTATTAATCCTCTAGGATAAATGGTTCATGTCCCATTTTAAAACAAACATGGACCGCTTTATCCATTCTATCATGCTTTGCATTTTTGATGGCGTTTTTGGAGAGGAGGAGGAGGCAGTTGAAAAAGAGATTAGGATTGAAGAAGTAGATGGAGATAATGAAATTATTGATCTGGTGGATGAAGAAGAAGAAGAAGAAGAAGAGAGAAAAACAGGAGAAAATATTCCAGTTGAAAAACAGCCAGAAGATATTGAGAAGACAGAAGAACTGGCTGATGAAGGAGATGAAGAAGAAGGAGAAGAAGTAGATCAAGAAAAAGATGAAGAAGAAAAGGAGGATGAGGATGATGAAGGATAAAAGAAGGAGCAGGATGATGATAAGAATGATGATGATAATGATGATGATGATGATGATAATGATGGAAGAGATGCAGGAGCAGCAAAAGAAACTGAAGGAGACAAGGATAAGGAAGAAAGAAAAGAAAATTCTGGAGAAAATGCAGGAGAAAATAGAGATGAGGATCAGGAGAAAGAAGAGGAGAAAGAAGAGGAGAAAGAAGAGGAGAAAGAAGAGGAGAAAGAAGAAGAGAAAGAGGAAGAGAGATAAGAAGAAAAGGAACCTGAACTGGAGACAGAGCCTATTCACGAAGCTGCAGATAGGATTGTGGTACCTGCCCGGTACACCAGCCTAGACGCAGATCTGGCTGAAGACTCCAGGTCAGGGACCCCGGAGAAAACCCTCTCTAACCTACCAGCTGCGAACAGGAGCCTGCCGTCTAGTGGTTCCCTTGCAGAAGGCTCAGGAGAGCACTCTCCATCAGCTCAGATATCCCCCACCATGACTGAGCTGATCAGGCAAATCTTCAAAGATACTATTGGAGAGCTGCTATCGTCTCAGGTCACTCCTGACCTTCAGTCAATAAATGCCAAGATAGACACCCTTCTTCAGAGAGAAATTCCTCAGCCCGCTCCCCCTACCAACAACAGAATGCCATTTGGCATGTCTGATTGGATGAGCAAAATAGAGCAGCAGTTGACTACCCTTATTGATGCTGGCAAAAAGGGGGAAGAGAGAGTTCAGGGGGAAGAAAGAGAAATAAGAAGCAAGAAGAAGCAGGATATCCTTCAAATTGAAGGAACCTCAAGTCTGAAAAGAAAGGAAGCTGTGGATCCAAGTGACCAGGCTGATCAGCCTGGAGGAAAGAGAAGGAAGACTAGAGGAGGCTTTGGACCTACTCTAGAATGGGAAGGAAAAGAACTGTGGTATATGGAGGACTTTATTCCATTTGAAGCTCTTGAGATGTGGGGATCAGCAAAGAAGAGGTTCATCAGAGACTATTACATCTGGGAACTAATCCAGGATGATAAACTCTCCCCACAAGAAATTTTCATAAACTTCATGGAGGAAGTCCATCTGAAGCTCTGGGCCATTCTGAAGAAGCATGCTGCAGAACTAAATGCTTATCCCATAATTCCTTCATTCAGAGCAGAAGAAGCACCAACTCGTCTGGACGGTGAACTTAATGAGTTAGCGCTTCAAAGAGAGATCAAGCAATTGTGTCTTGAGAACAGATTCACATCTCAGCAAGAACAAGACTTCGCTGCACTGGTTGTGAAGAGGAAATACGGTCTTGCTCCAGTCAAGATAAGACCAATTGGAGCCAAACCCATCAGACCTGCCAAGCAGCCTATTCGAAGAGGCAGAGGAAGAGGCAGATGACTCCTAGTTATTTCTTTTACTTGTAATGTTTTATGTACTTAAAATTTTCTTGTAAACTTCATACATGTACGTATAAAAATAGTTTTATAACAGTCTGTTGAATGACAATTTACAGTTGTCTCAATATTAGACTGATTTCAGTTGTCTTGCACTTAAGTGCAGACTTGATCATTTGATTACTTGTTTAAAGTTTTGCCATCATCAAAATAGGGGGAATTTGTTAGGAATACTTGTTAGATTTTGATGATGTCATTAATATAAAATCAAATGTTTATTACTTGGCAAAATGTAAAGGAAGAACCAAATGAGTATCTTCCATAGGCCAAATATGTTAAGTATAAACTTGGCAAAATGTAAAGAAGAACCAAATGAGTATCTTCTGTAGGCCAAAATTTGTTAGGCTGAAAATCGGTTAAGTACCAAGTACAGCTAAGTCCATCAGAGAGGGACAGCCGAGTCCAGTCAGAGTAGCTCTGGTCAACAAAATTTATCAGAGAAGTTTGACCAGACTGCAGCCGAGGTACCTCAGGGAAGTCACCTAACCAGATAAGTTACAAACAGTGAACAGCCGAGAGGACCTATCTGCAGAGATGTTAGCTGCATATCAGCCTACTCGAAGGCAGCCTAGTACTCCAAGTCCACGTCAGCATGCGTTGAAAAGTCAAGTATTACGGAAAGCTCACATGCAACGTGAAGAGACAAATTGGAGAGATTCCCGCAAGAGATATGATTTAAATAAATCATCCAGACCCACCTTGAAGACTTTAATCATTTTATATTCAAAAGATTCGGCGCTCACATGCAGAAGTCTTCACAACGGTCGGAAGATAAAAATAAAATAATTGGAATCCAGCCTTGCAACATTCAGAAAGATTAAACAATGAAGTCTTCCTCCAACGGACGGATTTGTTCAAAAGATTTGCAACGGCTACAAAGAAAAAAGCTCAGAGATCGTGATCTATATATACCCGAAGATTTGAAGCTGAGCAATTACCGGTGCGAACATACTTTCAAGCGATCAAAGCAATCAAAGCAATCTAAAGCAAACAATAGCATCGTGAAAAGAGCGGTTCTAAAAGTTCATACGAAAAGAAGCTCTTAAGTTGGAGAAGACAAAAACTCTTGTCTATAATCTTGAGTACGGGGTACTTCACTGGTTGAAGTAAGAGACTGTAAAGGCATCCGAGGATCGAGGATCAAGAGGTGCAAGGCAGTCAAGTGTGGTACAACGGCACGGAATTCCACTGGTTGGAAGTCGTTGTAGTTTTATTTGAATCACTGTAATATTTATCACTGGTTGAAAATTATAGTGAATTCATCTCCAACTGGTTTGGAGAAAAGTGGATTAGTAGAGGATTACCCCACCTCTGAGACCACTATAATTGCCTGCGCTATTTACTGTTTTACTGCATCATACTTTAACTGCTGCATTCATTGTTAAGTGTTTCATTAAGTTGATTTCTATTCGTCATCAGCTGACTTCCGCACATATCTAAGAACAAACGACTCCAAGTCATTTGTTTAACTATCAGCTGAAGAAACTCACTCTTCGTGAAAAAGAGTTCAAGAGTTTCTACAAGTCTATTCACCCCCCCTCTAGACTTGTACCTGGACGACTTGTGACCTACATCTACATCCACCATCGCTTGGTCATAGGTCGTCGGGTCGGTCTCTTGGCTATCACTTGGAACCTCATGGAGACCCAGCTCCTCCAAGTGCACAAGCCCATACCTCTTAGGTAAATGAGACACCCTACTAGACCTACGAGGTGGTTGTACTTGTGTTTCAGAAGGTTCGGTTCCAGTTTCTTGCACAGGTGTCTCCCGAGGAGTTTCATTGTATTCTTCTAAAGAAATACTTCTACCTGCTCCGCCTTCCTGAATGAACTCATCTTCCAGGAAGTGTGCTTGTAAAGCAACAACGATCTTTCGATCTTCGGGCATGTAGAATAGATATCCCATCGTCCTAGATGGGAATCCAATGAAACGTCCCTTCGCGGACCTAGCTTCCAACTTCTACACCTTAGTCTTCTTGACATAAGGGGGACATTCCCAAATCCTAATGTGATTAAGACTTGGTTTCCTGCCCTCCCACATCTCATGTGGAGTTTTAGAAATGGATTTGGGAGGACATCTGTTCAAGATGTAAGCGGCAGTCAGGAGTGCATACCCCCACAGGTAAATTGGCAAGTCAGTATAGCCCAGCATGGAACGGACCATGTTCAACAAGGTCCGGTTCCTTCTTTCTGACACACCATTTAACTGAGGAGTACCTGGAGGTGTTAGTTGTGAAACTATTCCATGTTCCTTAAGGAACTCGTCAAACTCCGTACTCATATACTCGCCACCTCGGTCCGACCGAAGTGCTTTGATATGATTACCGCTTGTTTCGACTAGGCCTTGAATTCCCGGAATTTCTCAAAGGCCTCGGATTTATGTTTCATTAAGTATACATAACCATACCTAGTATGATCATCTGTAAACGTAATGAAATATTGATATCCGTCACGTGCCGCCTAAAGCACCACAAACGTCGCATGGATTAATCCCGCTTTATCAACGGCTCTTTCAAAAGTCCTCGTGAAGGGGACTTAGTCATTTTGCCTTTAAGGCAAGATTCACAAGTAGGAAAGGGATCCGATCCCAATGGATCCATAAGTCCATCTTTTTCCATCTTGTAAACCTTGGTCTGACCAACATGACCAAGTCTAAGATGCCATTTCAAAACTTGATTGGTTTCATCCCTACCACGTTTTCTAGTCATAGTATTCACAACTACTTTGTTGCTGAGATTTAGATGATACAATCCATTCAACAATGTAGCAGTACCCATTAGTTTATTTCTAAAATAAATTTTGCAGGAACCATCACCAATGAAAAATGAGAAGCCCTTTCGGTCCATGACCGGAATGGATACAATGTTTTTGTGCCCCTTGGGCAAAACAAGTACATCTTATAAAGTCAAAACAAAGCCGGATTCTAAACCCAAAAGAAGTGATCCTATGTCGGTCGCCTCGACACTATGCCCGCTTCCGACTGTGATCATAACTTCTCTAGCTCCAAGCTTCCTACTTTGTTCCAGATCCTGATTCACGGTACAAATATGAGAACTAGCACCAAAATCCAAAGATCCAGAAGTAGAAAATACGAGTGCAACAATTTGTTTCCAAAACTAAAAGTTCTGTACCTGAAGTGCCATGAAGAATCGGACAGTCTCTAGCCCAGTGGCCCAGCTCACCGCACTTGAGACAAGCATCCTTCTTCTTCTTGTTCTTTGGAACCATCGGGGCCTTGACCTTTCCCTTAAGGTCCTTAGCTTGCGGTCCAGTCCGCTTCTTGGTCTTTTTCTTCTTATTATTAGACCTCCGAGGTCCAGAAGAAATCACAAGAGCAGACTCCTTCATCCGCAGAGTCTTCATCTGAGACTGAGCGGTCACAAGTTTGTTCATTAGCCCAGCTAAATTACATGCAATCTCATTGTAGTTGAAGTTCATAACAAACTGTGAGAAGGAATCAGGGAGAGACTGTAGGATAAGGTCGATTTGGAGAGAAGTATCCATTTTAAAATCAAGAGCCTCCAATCTCTCGATCATGGATATCATTTTGAGGACGTGTTCCCCAACCTTCTCACCTCCTTCATCATTGCACCGAACAGTTGCTTGGATATCTCATATCTAGCAGTTCTGCTATGCTCACCATAAAGCTCGGTTAAGTGAGATAGAATCTGCATAGCAGAAGTCATTTTCTCATGAGTTCTCTAAAGCTCATTAGACATGGAAGACATCATATAAGCACGGACTTTCACGTCATCCTTAACCCACTTTTCGTGGTTTTCAATCTCTTCCTGATTGGCTCGGGTCCGCATAGGAGGCGCCGGAATGTCCGTCTCCAAGACGTATCCCAGTGCCTCTATACTGAGGACAATCATCGACATGGAGCCAATCCACAAAGTTAGGTCCCATTAAGGTGTTCTTTTCTTGTTGCACTGCAGTGGATTCATTGTCATATTGAGATTTGAGTCTGCATTAAGTACGATAAATTAATTAGTGACTCATTAAATTATGTTCTGAGTATAGAATTAAGGTCTTTTCTATTCTTGTTACCCAGCTCCCACTATTTTTATCGGAATAACACACTCCCATATGAAATCCGAAAGTATCGCCGCTCTACTTCATAGTGTAATGCCCGGATAAATGGTGTAATTACCTTGTACTCGACCTTATATTATTTCGACTTCATGATGTTATAAATCATAGATTGGTTTCCCGTATTTGCACCCTTATGCTTTTATATATCTTCAAACATTGCATGCATGATTCTGCACGTACTTACGTACGTTAACATGCATCCGTAACGTACGCTAAGGATGAAGTATTACGGACGTTATCTGATATTCTTAACGTACGTAAGCTAAGTCAACTTGGGTTCGGATAAGGGTCGGCGTGTGGGGGCCGAGGAAGGAGCCGGGAAAGATTCGTGTGATTTCCGCGTGAACCTGGACATAGGTGTTACATACGCTATGGTGCATGTTTTACGTACGCTAAAGACATGGATATTACGTACGTAAATCCCGTGTGATTACGTACGTAAGGAAATGGCGATATCAGACCAGTGAACTCTTGTCAGACGATTACGTACGCTAAGGCTAGGGTATAACGTACGTTAAGTTTGTTACGTACGTAAGAGTGATTGCATAACGTACGTAATGCCCAGAAATCTATTTATAGAACCCGACCCTCACTTCATTTCCCACTTTTGCCTTGGCCGATTTTTGTGTTCTTGAGACTATCCTTCACCTCATATCCCTCTTATCATCATCTACCTCCGATTTTGGGAAGCCTAGACCGTGTGAGTTGGTGATCAAGCTTCCGATGAAGAGTTTACTGAAGATTTTCTTTATTCTTATATCTCTTAAGGTATGTTACGATTCACCAAGCTAGAGTTTACATTCGTAGCTACACTTTGAGCTTGTTTTGGAAATCATTGGATTAGTTAATGATCTTTTTGAGTCCAGCACCATATTTTGGAGTTTAGAACCCGATTATACCTTGTCTTTCTTCCGTTACTTAGAGTATTGATTTAGCCTCAGTGGATGAAAATCTTAACATGTAGTATCCTTAATTCTTGGGAGTAATAAGCATGATTTCCACTAGATTTTCTGAACCCTTTTTATGTTTCGTTGGAGTAATTCATGTATGTTAGAAGAATTTGTTATGACTATGTTCTCCATGTTCTTGATGGTAATATATCGACCAAGTCCTTGAACTCAAACCGAATCACCGTAGCGTCGTTTTCCTTGCGTAATATTCGAGCATGCTTGTCATCTTGAGTAATATTGGGGGTAGAATCATAATAGCCGATCATATGAGGATTTGGCATTCATTTCCTTAATTAAAACAGCGAATTTTTAAACAACGGTACTTCACCTTCGAAATGATCGTTCAGCCCTCATGAAGTGCCTTATCGTTTCCGGTTCAGTTCTTACCTAGTGTTCTAACTGTGAACCAACCTAGCGTCACTACTTTACGATCATAATATAAGTATTCAGTGAGCGTATGTTAGTATCGAGTGGTATGTTAAGTTCCTTGTATCTCTTTTTGAACAAGGTCCGAGCCTTGCATAGGAGTCGATCGTGGGGCGGTGACTTACGGACGCGTGACGTTTGTTGGAGTATTTCATTCTTGCCATTTTTGAGGCAAGTATCATATGTTGAGTTTGATTTATATTGGAACTTTGATCATGCATATGGTTTTGTTCATGTTGTCGAATATGAGATTTATTTCTGTAAATTCTCGTGGTATTCGTTGTTAATCGTTCGTATTGATGAAAATATTGAAATGCATATATGTATGCATAATTGATTGGTTTATGGTATAAATGATCCGAGGGGATCATGAGGATCTATGCTGAGGGCGCTGGATCGAATGTCCACCATGCGTTGGTCCGATGGGATCATCATGGGGATCTATGCTGAGGGCGTTGGATCGCTGGACGGGTTTTCCACCATGCGTTGGTCCGACGGGATCATCATGGGGATCTATACCAAGGGCGCTGGATCGCTGGATTACCCTGTATTGTGTTGATGAAATCGTGAGGATTCACATCGTTGGATTCCGATGACGGAAGTCCGTTTTGCATGATTTATGATTCACTGATGATTTATGCGTTATGATACTTGTACTAGCATTGTTTTGCTAACCCCTTCGGGGGTGGACATTGTTTTGATGTTCAGGTAGCCGAGGAGCGGGGAAGCAACCACAGTACCGACAGGACGATGAAATGGCTCAGTGATGTGGTTGATGTTTATTGTTATATTGTCTTCTTGATTCACTCTAGTACTCGAGTACGTGTGTTTTAATAATGTCATTTTCGATATGGTTGTATAAGTTAACTCTTTGAATCAGTTGAACCAGTTATGTATTTTGAACTTCAGTTGTAAGGTTGAATTATATTTACATTTCTTTTATTTAGCCTTGTAAATCCTTACTCAAAGGGTTTACGGCGCTGTAATTATTCCGAATATCTCGGGGTGTTACAGAATATGGTATCGGAGCTAAGATTCATGGATATCTTGGCAGTCGGGTTAGTTGGGTCTGTTTACGTTATTGGTCGTTTGTAACATCACTGCTGAGCCAGCATCGTCGTGTGGACCGTAGTTGTAAGTTTCCTAATCTCAAATACTACCGTTTTATTTAATTCAGGTTTTGTGAACATTGCTGGACTTTCTTTTAGAAAGTTTTGCCCTAGATATTGAGTATTTGTATTTACAGTATGTTGAGAGGAGGTCGCGGACGCGGACGTGGTCGTGGACGTGGACGTGGAAATGCGAGACAGGAAGACTCGGTGTCTACTCCAGAAATAACCGCTAGTCAAACGGATTTCCATTCCGGAGGACAACAGGGATCAGCAAATAATGATGCAGATCCTAATTTGCCGGGAGTGCTTCAGCAGGTGGTTGCTCAGATAAACCAGTTTGCTCAAGTTGTTGATCGCATGCAGACGGCGATGGGACAGCAGCATAACATGGACAATCGGGGAGATAAATGGCTTACTGAGGTGATCAAATTGCATCCTCCAAAATTTGATGGTTCTGCTGAGATGCTTTCTTGGGATCACTGGCTGAAGGAGTTAGAGAAGATTTTTGCGGGGATTAACTGTCCCAACGACAGAAAGGTTCCGGTCGCCCAGTATCTTCTGACGGGGGAGGCTTTCGATTGGTGGGAGGCCATTCGACCTGAGGAGCATAATGTTGACTGGACGGAGTTCAAATTAATGATGGAAGCGCAGTATTGTCCTCGCCCAGTCAGAGAGGCCCGAGTCCGGGAGTTTTTCTCACCACAAAATTCAGAAGCATATGTGACAGACGTGATTAAGACTTTTAATCACCAGTTGACTTATGTGCACCACTTGGTCAGGACCAAGGCAGAGAGGATTTTTCATTTTGATATGCGGATGAAGCCGGAGATTCAGCAATATATGTCCGGATTTGAATGCACCACCCTGCGGCAGTATCAGGACAAGGCGCTGGCCTATGATATGAAAGAGGCGGCAGTCGAGAAGTCAACAGAAGCAAAGAAGCAGAAAGTGTCTGGCAACTTCACGGAGAGTAAGAGCAGTGGGCCCCGCAGGGGCCAGTCCTCTTTTCATTCATCCAGGAGGCCTCCGCATCCTTCTCGAGGTGGAAAGAAGTTCCGAGCAGCACCGACCGTTTCAGACGCAGGGAAGAAATGTTATAACTGTGGCAAAGCGGGGCATGTTCGACGTGACTGTTTTGCACCTGCTGTGACCTGTTTCGAGTGTGGACAGGAAGGGCATCGCGCAACATTTTGTGGGAATGCGACTCGATCTTTTGGCACTCGCACTCATGTACCAGTTCCGAAGGACATTAGTGTAAACCAGACGCAACAAAGTGGGTTCCAGCAGCAGAATGCTGGGAAAAGAGAGGCATCCAGCGCTGGGTCCGTTCCTCCGCGTATTTACGAGATGAAGAAGTCAGACGATCAGAACACGACTGTTGCATCAGGTACGATTCATATCCTTTTGCAACTAGTTAGTGTCTTGTTCGATTCAGGAGCTACGCATTCTTTCATATCTTTGAACCGTGTTAATCGTTTGAAAATCTCGTGCTTGTATGATTGTGAACCTTATGTTGTGGGATTACCGAGCGGAGAGAAACTTGTGGGAACCCTAGAAACTAGAGATTTTCCAGTGACTATAGGAGGGAGAGATTGGCTATCAAATCTTATTGTAGTCGACATCCTTGGTGACGATTTGATTCTCGTAGATGATTGGCTCAATCGTTATAGAGCTATTTTGAATTACCGAAAGAGAGTCATTTCTATCATTTCCGATGACGGGTCTGAACATTTATTTAAGGGGTGGAGACCGGGAAGCTCAGGAAAATTAATCAAAGCGATGAAAGCAGCGAGATTGCTAAAGCAGGGTTGTTGCGGATACTGGTGTTATGCCATGAAGAAAGAAGAAGGAGTAGAGATCTCATCTATTCCAGTTGTGAATGAATTCTCAGATGTATTCCCTGACGAACTACCTGGATTACCTCCACAGAGAGAAGTGGAGTTCACTATCGAATTGGAGCCTGGAGCTGCTCCTATTTCCAGAGCACCATATCGTATGGCGCCCACCGAGATGTATGAACTAAAGAAGCAACTGGAAGAATTATTGTAGAAGGGTTACATTCAACCTAGCGTTTCTCCTTGGGGAGCACCCGTTCTCTTTGTCCGGAAGAAAGATGGATCCCTCCGATTATGTATTGATTACAGGGAATTAAACAAAGTGACGATCAAGAACAAATATCCGATACCTCGGATCGACGACTTGTTTGATCAGTTGCAAGGGGAAAGAGTATTCTAAAAGATTGACTTGCGATCAGGATACCATCAGTTGAGAATTGAGAAATCGGATATACCGAAGTCTGCTTTCAGATCCCGGTACGGGCATTATGAATTTGTAGTGATGCCATTTGGATTTACCAATGCTCCTGCGGTATTTATGCAATTGATGAATCGGGTATTCTTAGAATACTTGGATAAGTTTGTGGTCTTCTTCATCAATGACATATTGATATATTCGAAAGACACAGAGGAGCACGCTGAGCATTTGCGTGTGCTTTTGAGCATCTTGAAGAAGGAACAGCTGTATGCAAAGCTTTCCAAATGCGAGTTCTGGCTTAGGGAAGTAACCTTCCTTGGGCATGTGATATCAGCTGACGGAGTTCAGGTGGACCCAAAGAAAGTCGAAGAAATCTTGGAATGGGAAGCTCCTAATAACGTAAAAGAAGTCCGGAGTTTCCTAGGACTTGCCGGATATTATCGCCGTTTTGTTGAGGGATTTTCCAAAATTGCTCGTCCGCTCACTCAGCTGTTACAGAAAACTCAAAAGTTCACGTGGGATGAGAAATGCCAGGCTGGTTTTGATGAACTTAAGAAGAGACTGACGACAGCACCTATATTAGCGTTACCAGATGGGACGGATGGATTCATGGTATACAGCGATGCTTCAAATCAGGGTCTGGGATGTGTGTTGATGCAGAGGGATAAGGTGATCGCCTATGCTTCTCGGCAGCTGAAACCGTACGAAGTTAATTACCCGACTCATGATCTGGAGCTAGCAGCTGTGGTCTTTGCTCTGAAAATTTGGCGACATTACTTGTACGGCACTCGTTGTCAGATCTTCACCGATCACAAGAGCCTCAAATATATTTTCAGTCAGAAGGAATTAAATATGAGGCAGAGAAGGTGGCTGGAATTGATCAAGGATTACGATTTGGAAATCCGTTATCATCCAGGCAAAGCAAACGTGGTAGCTGATGCACTGAGCCGAAAACCTGTTTCTATTCGAGTGTTGGAAGCACTTACATCCCAAACCAACATTCAACGAGAGCTAATTCGTGAAGGAATTGAAGTGTGGTCGCAAGGAGTCCAAGGACAATTGTGTGTGATGGAACTAACTTAGTCGTTGGTTGAAGAAGTCAAATCTAAGCAGTTGGATGACTCTCTGATTCTTCGATTGTGTGATGAAGTGAACAAAGGGAAAGCCCCAGGATTCGTGGTACAAGATGATGGAGTTCTGAGATTTCAGAGTCGACTTTGCGTTCCCAATGATGATGGTCTGAGACAGACAATTCTGAAAGAAGCTCACAGCGCGCCCTATTCTATTCACCCGGGCAGTAGTAAGATGTATAAAGATCTAAAACAAAACTTCTGGTGGGGAAACATGAAGAGAGACGTAGCATAGTACGTTTCGAAGTGTTTGACTTGTCAGCAGGTTAAGATTGAACATCAGCGACCTGCCGGAATGTTAAAATCACTTCCGATTCCTGAGTGGAAGTGGGAGGATATCTCGATGGATTTCATCACCAATATGCCTAAGACCAAGACGGGAATGAACATGATTTGGGTTATAGTTGATCGACTAACCAAGTCGGCTTATTTCCTAGGAATTAAAGACACTTGGGGACCCGAGAGATTGGCGCGAGTATTTATTGTAGAGATAGTCAGATTGCATGGGACGCCGAAGACCATAATTTCGGATCGAGATGGCCGCTTCGTGTCGCACTTTTGGAAGGCAGTTCATAGGGCTCTGGGGACTGAGCTGAACTTTAGCACGGCTTATCATCCTCAGACGGACGGGCAGTCCGAAAGGACTATTCAGACAGTAGAAGACATGCTCAGAGCTTGTGCCTTGGATTGGTCAACTGACTGGGAAGTTCACTTGTCGTTGATTGAATTCACATATAACAATAGTTGGCATGCTTCTATTAAGATGGCACCGTTTGAAGCTTTGTACGGAAGGAGATGTCGATCACCCCTGTGCTGGGATGATTCTTCGGACTTGATTGGAACGGAACCGGAATTGATAGTCCAGACTCAAAAGAAGATAGCTTTGATTCGAGAAAGACTGTTGACTGCCCAGAGTCGACAGAAGTCTTATGCAGATGTACGTCGGCGCCCTCTAGAGTTCGACATTGGGGACCACGTACTATTGAAGGTGTCTCCTACACGAGGGATTTTCCGTTTTGGGAGGAAAGGCAAGCTAAGTTCGAGATATATCGGACCATTTGAGATCCTCGAGAGAGTTGGGGATTTAGCATACAGGTTGGCCTTACCGCCATCGCTGAGTCACGTTCACAGTGTGTTTCACGTATCCCAATTACGGAAGTATGTACCAGATCCCAATCATGTTATTGATTTCGACGAGATCGAGATAGCTAATGACGGCACCTTCGAAGAGAGACCAATCAAGATACTCGAGAGACGAGTCAAGCAGTTGAGGAATAAACTGATCTCCCTGGTAAAAGTTAAGTGGTCTCGACATGGAGTCGAATAAGCAACTTGGGAGACAGAAGAGAGTATGAAGTCGAGATACCCGGAATTATTTTCGTTTTAAGTTTCGGGCCGAAACTTCTTTTTAGAGGGGTAGTATGTAATGCCCGGATAAATGGTGTAATTACCTTGTACTCGACCTTGTATTATTTCGACTTCATGACGTTATAAATCATAGATTGGTTTCCCGTATTTGCACCCTTATGTTTTTATATATCTTCAAACATTGCATGCATGATTCTGCACGTACTTACGTACGTTAACATGCGTCTGTAACGTACGCTAAGGATGAAGTATTACGTACGTTATCTGATATTCTTAACGTACGTAAGCTAAGTCAACTTGGGTTCGGATAAGGGTCGGCGTGTGGGGGCCGAGGAAGGGGCCGGGAAAGATTCGTGTGATTTCCGCGTGAACCTGGACATAGGTGTTACGTACGCTATGGTGCATGTTTTACGTACGCTAAAGACATGGATATTACGTACGTAAATCCCGTGTGATTACGTACGTAAGGAAATGGCGATATCAGACCAGTGAACTCTGGTCAGACGATTACGTACGCTAAGGCTAGGGTATAACGTACGTTAAGTTTGTTACGTACGTAAGAGTGATTGCATAACGTACGTAATGCCCAGAAATCTATTTATAGAACCCGACCCTCACTTCATTTCCTACTTTTGCCTTGGCCGATTTTTGTGTTCTTGAGACTATCCTTCACCTCATATCCCTCTTATCATCATCTACCTCCGATTTTGGGAAGCCTAGACCGTGTGAGTTGGTGATCAAGCTTCCGGTGAAGAGTTTACTGAAGATTTTCTTTATTCTTACATCTCTTAAGGTATGTTACGATTCACCAAGCTAGAGTTTACATTCGTAGCTATACTTTGAGCTTGTTTTGGAAATCATTGGATTAGTTAATGATCTTTTGAGTCCAGCACCATATTTTGGAGTTTAGAACCCGATTATACCTTGTCTTTCTTCCGTTACTTAGAGTATTGATTTAGCCTCAGTGGATGAAAATCTTAACATGTAGTATCCTTAATTCTTGGGAGTAATAAGCATGATTTCCGCTAGATTTTCTGAACCCTTTTTATGTTTCGTTGGAGTAATTCATGTATGTTAGAAGAATTTGTTATGATTATGTTCTCCATGTTCTTGAGGGTAATATATCGACCAAGTCCTTGAACTCAAACCGAATCATCGTAGCGTCGTTTTCCTTGCGTAATATTCGAGCATGCTTGTCATCTTGAGTAATATTGGGGGTAGAATCATAATAGCCGATCATATGAGGATTTGGCATTCATTTCCTTAATTAAAACAGCGAATTTTTAAACAACGGTACTTCACCTTCGAAATGATCGTTCAGCCCTCATGAAGTGCCTTATCGTTTCCGGTTCAGTTCTTATCTAGTGTTCTAACTGTGAACCAACCTAGCGTCACTACTTTACGATCATAATATAAGTATTCGGTGAGCGTATGTTAGTATCGAGTGGTATGTTAAGTTCCTTGTATCTCTTTTTGAACAAGGTCCGAGCCTTGTATAGGAGTCGATCGTGGGGCGGTGACTTACGGACGCGTGACGTTTGTTGGAGTATTTCATTCTTGCCATTTTCGAGGCAAGTATCATATGTTGAGTTTGATTTATATTGGAACTTTGATCATGCATATGGTTTTGTTCATGTTGTCGAATATGAGATTTATTTATGTAAATTCTCGTGGTATTCGTTGTTAATCGTTCGTATTGATGAAAATATTGAAATGCATATATGTATGCATAATTGATTGGTTTATGGTATAAATGATCCGAGGGGATCATGAGGATCTATGCTGAGGGCGCTGGATCGAATGTCCACCATGCGTTGGTCCGATTGGATCATCATGGGGATCTATGCTGAGGGCGCTGGATCGCTGGACGGGTTTTCCACCATGCGTTGGTCCGACGGGATCATCATGGGGATCTATACCAAGGGCGCTGGATCGCTGGATTACCCTGTATTGTGTTGATGAAATCGTGAGGATTCACATCATTGGATTCCGATGACGGAAGTCCGTTTTGCATGATTTATGATTCACTGATGATTTATGCGTTATGATACTTGTACTAGCATTGTTTTGCTAACCCCTTCGGGGGTGGACATTGTTTTGATGTTCAGGTAGCCGAGGAGCGGGGAAGCAACCACAGTACCGACAGGACGATGAAATGGCTCAGTGATGTGGTTGATGTTTATTGTTATATTGTCTTCTTGATTCACTTTAGTACTCGAGTACGTGTGTTTTAATAATGTCATTTTCGATATGGTTGTATAAGTTAACTCTTTGAATCAGTTGAACCAGTTATGTATTTTGAACTTCAGTTGTAAGGTTGAATTATATTTACATTTCTTTTATTTAGCCTTGTAAATCCTTACTCAAAGGGTTTACGGTGCTGTAATTATTCCGAATGTCTCGGGGTGTTACACATAGTGGTGATCGAGTTCTTTATAAATCTTAATAGAGGGCAACCGAACAGGTTTCTAGTCTATTAATTTTCATAAAGTGGTGTCCAACACCAACCCATCTAATGGATGATTCGATCTTCTTTTTCCCCTTGTTCACTCCCCTCAACCTATACGGTTTCTATGGTTCGTGAACAAGTTAAGTTTATACCATCGACGCAAATCAGTTTCACAATTGAATCTTATCCGACAACCTATCAGGTTTCTAGGGATAAAATTTGCTCCAACCGAAGGCATCCAAATGCGCTCCCGGTAATTTATCCGTCCTCCCCGAACGACTACCCCGATAACTCGGAAGCATAGCACATCCGGTTTGGATTTCAATTTCCCGAGAACTCGATGGAGGGAAGGAAAATCTTGAAACCTTATAAACTTAATAATTTGTCGTGGGAGAATTTTCGCGATTAGCGTTACACTTTGCACATTAATCGTTTAAGCGCGTTTGTGGCATTCATACAATATGAAACAACTATTCACAACCTCGTTGCTACCAACATGTGGTTCATGGACCGTTCATAGAAAACAAAAACTCCGTAATCTAATTACAAGTCTTCGTCTTGAATCTTCGTCTTCTCGAAATGGATCTTCCTTCGGTCTTCGTCATTACATATAAATTTTACATTGAAAATTGCATCCTAGATACAAATTTTTCTAGTAAAATAAATAGGCTCAAAACGGCCTTTACAACCCAATCGAATAAAACGAATGATTCAAAAACTAAGTACACGAACCACATCACCATTCAAAAGCATTCATCCAATAAATACTAAATAAATGGAAAGCGTAGAGATACATTGATCCAATCAACAATACGAACCGATCAAATCGATTCACACAATCGGTAATATGAAAACGTTCAAAATAATTCGGTCGATCACAAGTATTCCAATAAATCAATTTTCCCTTATAAAATGAAATACCATAAACCATTTTAATCATATTAAATCCAATTTAAAATGAGGGAAATCAATTTTAGGAATACACGAAGCAAACAAGCCCAAAACGGGTCCGAAATAGGCCGAACCGCGGCTAAAAACGCCACCAGGCAGCATGCAGGGCTGCCCGGCCTGGGCGCGGCCCCAATCTGATGTCGCCCGGGCCGGCCAGCTGACCACAGGCCGCGGCCCCATGCTCCCGGACCCCTCCCGGACCGTCCAACGGCATTTCGGGGCTAGTTTTTCGACCGGATATCTAATATCTATATTCTCCAACATTTATATCTTTAATATAAATCATATTTCCAAGAAATTAAGATTTATATTTAGACATAAACTTACGAAAAATATAACTACAACGAACGAAAAAACATACACCACGATTATGACTAAAATGATTCCAAATCATTCACCATCTAATCAAGCATTCCAAATGCTAATATCGTATATACGATCGCAAGACCTACGCTCCGATACCACTGTTGGGATTCGGTGCCTAAAACGAAGGCCCAGCGGAAGCGGTAAAACGAAAATTAATTCGATCTGAATCCCTACGAGGATCGATCGAGCTACGTATATACGAATATATATATAAACGAATACAACAAGAGATATAGAAACTCACCCTTGTAGTCCGTTGATTAGATGGATAACCTTCTCTTGAGCTATTCCCCAAGATTTGCTTGATCTCTACGAATCTATTCCGCTTCAAGCCCTTGAACGATCCAACGCCGAAAACACCGCGTCTCTACTTGCCACGCGCCGGAGAAACGACCGGAACGACGATCACCTTGCTATCCTCCGAGGATACGGCTAGAGATAAGTGATGAAGCTATATATGTAAAGATTACTACACTCTAAGTCTTTTAATCTTACTCTCTCTTTATGTCTTGATATTTTTCTCTAAGAAAAACAAGAACAATGTTGAAGAACAAGATGACTTGGAGAAAAACTTTTCCTCTCTCTTTTCTCTCACAACTCACGTATGGAATCTTGTGTATGTGAGTGATTGTCATCATCTTCATTTATTCAACTCCCCACCACTTGCAACAACTCATGCATGTGGGAATCTAACCCCACCTCCACAATTATCATTCATTAAAGAATGTAGACAAGAGTCCAAAAGGAAGGTGGCTAGAAATGGGGGGGGGGGCATGGAGAAACGGATGAGTTCGGTTCGTTTCGGACTCCCGAGAGTCCAAATAGATAAACTCCAATTCCGTCCCGATGTATTTGTATAGTTTAATTAATCCAATTAATTTCATCATATCAAATATATTATAACATAATTAATTTCTCCAAGAAATAATTATATCCATGAATTAAATTAATCACCCAGTGATATATTTAATTCATTAGGCCGTAAATCAATTTATCCAATAAATCGATTTAGACATCTAATGTCCCAAATTTAGATATCCAATATCTAATACACATAATGAGAGAATTAGCTTGATTCATTCCGTCGTCAATCCTATTGCGCGACTCGGTAGGTCCGTCTCAGTCAGCAATGGGAGGAACCAAAGAGTAGTAGCACCACCTAGCCAGCCTGGCGGCCTACACCGTACCCCAACTGAGAACGAATGATTGGGATCATTCAAGAACCATTCTGTCGTGAATACCAGTATACGTATAAACCCTTCTTTCAAATGTCCCGATCAAGTTATAGGGTCACGATCAATCAAACCCCATCTGTACTTGACGCTATGCATGCGTTAATGCAAATCGAGATCATCGAGCTGTCGTGTATCTAATACAAATAGCTCCAATGCTTTGGCCAAATACTTATGATCCCATCTGCCAATAACTGCATAGGACATATAACCCGCTCACTAACGGGAGAAAGAATTCTATCTTGGTATTCAGTAGGACCTGCTACTTGCCCATCAAGATGCATGTCGAGGTTGACCCCCGCCTTCCGGTTTATAGGGTCGAACTACTCTAATGAAAATCTTGACGTCACAAGCACATCCCTACTAAATCCTCAAGTCGAAGGTTCACGAATACCTATCACAACCTTTCGATTCCATCAATGACTGTCCCGGAGTGAAATCCGTGTTACGAATCGAAGGTGAGTCGGTTTGAGTATACTAATCTAATTAGCATACCTATAACGTGTGCTCCCACTAACCATTAGTGTTCGACAGGCACTCTCCTTGTCAAAGAACACGTCATACAAGTCTTTACATAAACTTAACGCCCAGTCAAGTTTCATCGACTTGCGAATGATTAAGTATTTGAGCTATAAACCTATCCAGTGCCGACCCCCTTATCCAATAAGGAGTGGAACATTTTGCTCTCAAATACACGGACTAGTTTCTACATGTATATTTACGAGTTAGGAATGCCAGTAACTACCAGTAAATAAAGAAACATCCATTGCCTTATATTGATGATTTACATAATAACAAGTACAATGCCCTCACTCAACATCCTCTGAGTGGCATTCGAGGGCATACTCCTAACACAATGTTCCTGGACACCAACTATCAGGTAGCGCATGCTAACACAAGGTAAACGTACGTTAAGAAGAGGCGTTAGCGCACGCTACCAAGGTACGTAGCGCATGCAAATGATGCAGGCAGTGGGTACTGGGCTACCTGGTGAACCCGCTAGCGCACGCTAAGTACAGGAGCTAGCGCGCGCTAAGCTGGGTTTAGTACATGCGATAGAGCTATGTGTACACCGCCGCATCGAGATTCTCTTTCGAAAGTTAGATCACCACCGATATATTTGACAATTTAGCCCCATTTCGTCATTTCTTCATCTCTCTTCCTCATCCGGGCGATTTTGGGCGACTTTGAACGTGTTGTGAAGTGTTCTTCAAGCTGCAATCAACTATCAACATCTTCAAGCTCCTAGTTTATATTAATCATCATTTAATCCTCTCCAATTCACCAAATCAAGGTAAACATTTCTTGAATCTAGAATTTCGGGATTTGAGTGTTTTCCTTCTGATCTCTTCAAGTTAGATTGCTATTATGTTGGAATATGTTGTATATGGATTATCTACCTTGGATACATATGTTTCCTACAGATTTGTTTGGTATTTTTCGGAATTTTTGAGCATTTGGAGAATTATTCAAGAACCTTGATGGTTGTAATTTTGGGGGTTTCTGGTTCGATGTTGTCGTAACCTCGAGTTGTGCATTCCTATTGGATTATAGATGTCATTGAAGATGTTTTGTTAGATTAAATCACTCGTTGGGAGGTTAGTGTTAGATATATTTGAGATTAGTCGTAAACAATTGGGGGTTGTTTACAACGTATTCGTTAGAATGCCCCAATGAGTTTGGATATTGATGTATCGACTTTTGAGTTGGTTGTGATCATGCTTGATTCGTATATTAATCGGATTATTGGTAATTATGTTATTCAAGGTTGTTCTAGCGACCGATATCTCCATTAAGGACGTTTGTTCGAGGAAGGACTTTTCTTCACCGGTATTTGGGTAAGTTAATTCTTACTCGGTTAAAAAGGATACTCATTCCTTTCGTGGTTGTTCATTCATACATATAATTCATTCATAGTATATCAATCATGTTGGGACTTGTAATTATCAGACTAATCATTCAATTCACGAGGAACAACAGTTCCAATTATTTTCATTTGAAGCTATCACTCATTGCGTCATTATTTCACATCGGTGAGTCATTCTTGACCCTTGTCGTATTTCTATTCATTATTCTTCTGTTAGGATTGTATACTGCAAAGCATACTTTATGCTTGTATTACCTAATTTCCCTGTTACTACCTATGAGAATATTAATTACATTTAATCACATATTTTGCATATTTATTCACGTTATGGTTATGCAAATGAAATGTCTAATTATTTTATATTGTAGATAATGTAGTGTGTTGGTGTCACACGGAAGATAACATTATCGGTGCCTTATAATATAATATAATAGTTCACAACCTATATAATTATTAGACAAATTATATAAAAGGTTGTAGTATGTGCTTGAGAATAGTTGGTCTTGACTATTAGCATACATTAGCGTATTTGCATACATTCAACTGGATCGAGGTGAGATAGTGTCTTCTGTACTGACTGTAAGAAGAACGTAAATCTCGGATAATTATTATTTCTTAATTCAAAGTATATAATATTTAATTGTGTATTTATAATAATTATTGCTTTGATTTACCATAGGTGAGAGTCAAAATGATCGACTCAATAAGACTTGTAACTTGGGCAATAATATTGTTTATACGACAGTTATTATTATTAATAGAAATCGTGTCCCGACTCGTACGGGTTGATGATGTCCCCTTGAGGAGCTCGATAATGATTATTATATTAAACCCTGCAGGTGGATTTAATTCTGATATAATAATAAGGTTCGAGTGGTACTACTCTTGGATAAGATATTAATTAATTAAAGCTGTCAGTAGATTATAATTAATTAATGGGCATTCGATATCTTAAACACGAGAAATAATATATTTAATGAGGAGCCCAATTTCGTAATTTGGGATTTTGGTAGGAAGTGCAATATCAACCTTTTAGTGGACTAAGTTGATATTAATAGATTTATTATATTAGGAAGAGTCCTAATAAGGTAAGATGAATTTATTGGGAGTCCTTCCATAATCCTCCTTTAAGATCCCTAGTAGTAGTCCAAGAGCCTATATATAGGACATCTTGGGTTGGCCGATTTTATCATAAAAGATACACAAGGAATTTCGATTTTTTCCTTCTAAGTGTTTAATTGTGGATCTTGACTCGTGTCTTTGATTCCACAATTGAGAGAACACTTTTATTCTTGCTACATATCGGAATAACTTGAAGAAAAGAAAATCGAGAGTTGTGAGGGATTGAATTCGGCCGATCCAAAGGTTGTCCAAGAAAGATCCGGTAGCTCGTTGCCCACACAACGCCCGGTTCAAGCCAGATCATACTCTAGAAGGTCTAAATGTAGAAATACAAGGTGATCAAGACGAAAGCAACCAATACTCGTCAAAAGGTAACATCTTATGATATTGGATCTAGATTAGGATATTTTAATAATCAACATATTTAATTAATAAATAATAAATAATATTTAAATTGCTTATTAGTTTAGTAATTAATTAATTAGCATGCCTAAATAGATCTTATGCTCGTAGATGTGTAAAACGCAATTATCATCTTTCCCAAACTTCGCTTCCGCTGTGTTTTACTTTCCAACAACTGGTATCGGAGACGGATTTTTAGGCTTTTGCTATTTTAATTAATTTTGGTGATTAATTGATAGCAATTTAAATATTCATATATTTTGATGTTGGAATATTTTGCTAGATGTGTTCTTGCAGGTGATATGATCCAATTATCTTGGTTTATATGAATGGTGTATTTATTTATTTTTATTAATTACGCAATTGTTGGTTTGGTCCGTTTTTTGAGGCATGTAATGGTTTTTCCCGTGAGAAAATCCGCAGGTAGTTCTAGGTATTTTTATTTTTCGTGTAATCTTGATGTAATTTCGATGTATTTTATTTAGTATAAAATTGTAATCGAATTCGGAAAAGACGGGATCACGAAGAAATAGAGCAGATCGCCGCCAGATCGCTGGTAGAAGCGCGCCGACAAGCAAGAAGGTAGCGCCGCGCTGAAAGACACGGCCGTCAGCAAGACCGAGCAGCCGCAAGCCGCGGCACTCGTCCGGCTAGTTCGGCCGTTTGGGCCGGGTCGTCCAGTTTTGGTCCGGTCCGTTTCGCCGCCGTTCGTTGCGTCCGCTGGAGAGTCGGGATTTAAAATTAATTTTTTTATGTAATTAATTTTGCATAAAAGTGAAATTTTAATTTTGGAAATCCACGGCCCGGCCGGAGAGGAGCGACGAGATGCTTGATTCAGTGGGAGAGATCGAGTCGAAGATTTTCTCGGATTCAACTCAAGGAAGAAGACCATGATAATTGGATAATTTAATTATCCATGCTTTATTTTTGGTTTTTATTGTTTTAATGTATGGATGTATGCGTGATATGTTTCCTTGCATGTTAGGACGAGAAAATTAAAAACCTTAAGGATAAAATAACTAAGTGATTAAATTGAATTATTTTTTTTAAAAAATTGGCCTCCGTAATTAATTTAAATTGTGAAGTAGTTAGCATGCGCGTTGACGTTAGAGTCTTCCTCCATATCGGATGTGCTAATTATAGGTTCACTAGTTTTAAATTTCAAAATGATAACATAAGGTAAATATTACTTTTTATGATAGGACCTCTCCATCTGTAGGACTATTATTTAAAAAGATAATATTTTAAGGATGTTAAATTATGGTGTTCACTTAGGTGTATTAATTAATAAGCTCCCATCGGAGTCTATGTTAATTAATACATGGCCAAGAGGAACCAACTATTAATTTTACTTGTCATAACGTAATTTGACTAGATAGTAAAATTAAAGACGTAAAACTCTACTTGGAAAATGTGTGTGTAAACGTCCACACGATCGTGGCTTGCATGTGCGGATTTTTCGAGGTGTTGGTTGCTAGCATATATATTGTGTTTTAAGGTTTTTCGATATATTTTGCAATGCATTATGTGATGGATGTTTTTATTTTTTATCTCAGATGTCTTTCAATCCACTAGCTGTTATTCTTAAAGAAAATAAACTTGATGGCACTAACTTTGCCGATTGGAAAAGAAATATTGACATTGTCCTGACTGCTGAGGGGCATAAATTTGTCTTAATCGAAGAGAGCCCTCTAGAACCAGAACCAGATGCCACGCCCGAAGAGTTGGCTGAATTCCGAAAATGGAAAAAGTCTGATGAGATGGCTCGCTGTTACATTTTGGCTTCACTGACAAATGTATTGCAGCATCAGCATCAGACAATGGGCTCGGCCGCGGAAATGATGAAAAGTCTCACCGAGATGTTTGGTCATCAAAACCGGGCAGCTAGACAAAATGCAATGAGTGTATTGATGACAACCCAAATGTCTGAAGGGACCCTAGTAAGGGATCATGTTCTGAAAATGATGTCTCATTTGAACTAACTGAGCATACTGGGGGGCTACTATTGATGCGGAAACGTAGGTCGATATTATCTTAGGCAGCTTACCAAGAAGCTTTGAGCAGTTCCGACTTAACTACAATATGAACCGTAGGACATATAGTTTGGCGGAACTTCTGATAGGGCTTCAATCTGCTGAAGGTCTCTTCAAACAAGGTTATCATCAGATTCTTGCGGCAACCGGTGCTACTTCTTCCAAACCCAAATGGGGAAAGAAGAAAAAGCAGGTTGGCCAGAAGCAAGTGGCAACCCTCAAGGTGAAAAACAAGGCTCCTCACCCCGAGGCGAACAAAAAGCCAAAGGGAAAATGCTACAAGTGCGGTCAGAAAGAACATTTTAAAGTGGACTGCCCTGCTCTTAAGAAAGGTATGTCTCGTGCACTAGTAGTCAAAATATGTTTGGCAGCTTGTTTTCCACTTCGTGGATAGTTGATTCAGGCTCCACTGATCATATTTTCTTTGACTCGCATGGTTTTCAGGTAACCAAGCAGCTTAGTGCGGGCGAGATTACCATCAACTGGGGCGATTATTCCAGGCTTATGGCTGTTGCAGTGGGAGTCGTGCAGTTGAAGATTAATAATAAATTATTAGTCCTCAATAATGTATTATTAGTACCGGATTTTAGAATGAATTTAATTTTGGTTTCTAAATTAAAAAGCGATAGTTATTCATTTTTTTTTGATGATGATGCCATTATTAAGAAAAGAAGCGGTGAATATATTTGCAAAGGTATTTTTAATGATGGACTATATGTCGTTAATACTGCACAAACTCCTATGCATAAATCACTTAACTCTTTGTCTAAACCTAAAAAGAGAAAAGAACCTTCAAGCATAAACCAAACATATCTGTGGCATTTACGGTTAGGACATGTAAATCTTGGAAGGATTCAAAGATTGGTAGATGATGGCCCATTGGATGATCTCCAAGTTGAGTCATTTTCAATTTGTGAATCCTGTCTAGAAGGTAAGATGACCAAAAGGGTTTTTAAAACCAATGGAAACCATGCTCATAATGTGTTAGAATTGGTTCATACGGATGTATGTGGTCCAATGAATATCCAGGCTAGGGGTGGTTTCGAATACTTCATCACGTTCATAGATGATTATTTGAGATATGGATACATCTATTTGATGCGACATAAGTCTGAAGCCTTTGACAAGTTCAGAGACTTCAAGAATGAAACAGAGAAGCGTCATGGGAAGAGTATCAAGTCACTACGATCTGATCGTGGTGGCGAATACCTTAGTGGAGAGTTTTTGGATTTCTTGGCGAATGAGGGGATTTCATCCCAGCTTACTGCGCCGGGAACTCCACAACAAAATGGTGTGGCTGAAAGAAGGAATAGGACTCTTTTAGAAATGGTTAGATCAATGATGAGTTATTCAGATTTACCTATTTCATTTTGGGGATATGCCTTAGAAACACCGGCGTACATTCTAAACCTGGTGCCTTTGAAATCAGTTCCAACAACACCCATAGAACTGTGGAGTGGGCGTAAGCCCAGTCTAGGACATGTTCGGATTTGGGGTACTCCAGCACATGTGCTGAATAAGGAAGCTGATAAGTTGGCATCTCGTATAGAAGTACGAGTGTTTGTGGGATATCCTAAGGGAACGAAGGGTGGCTTGTTCTATAGTCCCCAAGATCAGAAGGTCATTGTTAGCACCAATGCTGATTTCTGGAAGAGAATTATATGATTAGTCACAAGCCCATGAGCGAGATAATACTGGAAGAGCTGAGGGGCGAGACTCTGTCTATACCAATCGTACAAGCGCCAACTAACACTGCACCACGTATCGATTCTGCTACTTTTACACCAACTCGGGATTTGCCTGGTCGTAGTGGGAGGGTTGTTCGTCAGGCCGAACGATTCATTGGCGTGGGAAAGTCTTCGGAATCAGTCCCAGGTGAAGATGAATCAGATCCCTGGAGCTATAAGGAGGCAATCCAAGATAAAGATGCTGACTCCTGGCAAGTAGCAATGGAATCAGAAATGGGATCTATGGATTCCAATCAAGTGTGGGAGCTAGTAGAGCTACCTGATGGTGTACAAGCCAATGGGAGTAAATGGGTCTACAAGCGAAAGAAAGGACGTGACGGGAAGGTTGAAACCTTCAAAGCGAGGCTTGTTGCAAAAGGTTACACTCAGAAAGAGGGTATCGATTATGATGAAACCTTTTCGCTGGTAGCCATGCTTAAGTCAATCCGGATTCGTTTAGCTATAGCTGCGCATTTAGATCTGGAAATTTGGAAGATGGATGTCAAGACTGCATTCTTAAATGGGAGTCTAGACAAGGAAATCTATATGCGCCAAGCAGAGGGATTCATTGCTGAAGGAGAAGAGCACTTGGTGTGCAAACTTAAGAAATCCATTATGGACTTAAGCAAGCATCTAGATCTTGGAACACTCATTTTGACGAAGTTGTCCAGTCATATGGATTCCTCTAATGTCCGAGTGAGAGTTGTGTGTATAAGAAATGCGATAGAAACGTGTTGGTGTTTCTTGTACTGTATGTAGACGATATCCTTCTGATTAGAAACAACGTGATATGATCCTCTCCGAAAGATGATCAATTTTGCGGAAGCGATTTGAATGATGTTTGAAATGTAAGTGATGACAAGTAACGTAACCGAGATGGATGAATTTTGGCGGATGAAACGGTCCTTAACCCGACAAAAGTGTAATGGCAAACTCTGGCAAGATAACTAGAACCCAACAATTATACGTTCGACGAACCTTGGAATCAAAGGGAAAAACGACACTTCGGGTGATAAACGAAGTGCTATTTTATATATATCAAAACCGAAACAATAAGTTATTAAACTTATGCAAATACAAAGTATTTATGAGTCTTTCAAATTGTGTCCTTACAAAAAAAACGAAAATGCTCCTTATATAGGTGAGAGGAGCTTCTAAATAATGATAACACCAAAAGAAAGTTTAAGACTAAAATGAGAAGAACAAAATGATGGTGTTGGCCATGATTTGAAGCTTCAACGGCTAGTGAGGTGATGATGATGGTCAAGACTTTTGAAAATGGACCAAGACTTGTAGTAACATTATCATTATGTGTGGAAGACTAAAATGGTGATGATGATGGCTAAGACTTTTGAAAATGGACCAAGACTTGTATCATGTGTAGAAGACTTTGTGAAACTTTCTTCTTTGTTCTTCTTTATTCCAACGGCTAGTAGCTTGAATTTGGGCCGAAATTCTTCATCCCATAATGATGCCCGGATCGTGTATCTTGATGACATTGATAGGTACTTTGCTTTTGACGTCTGTCTCGATCGGTTTCTTAGCCAATTCTCTTTCCCAAATAATTTGAACTAGACCGTTGATGGAGTCTTTGAATCTTTTAGCTCTTTCCCTTGTGATTGGTCCGAGGGGTACTTCAATCGGTTCCTTTGCATTCTCTAGTGTGTTCGCATCATTCCCCTCCTCTTGAAGAGGATTTGACCTCAAATCCATTTAGTCACCTGCATCAAAACAGCTTAAGTCAGCCACATTAAAAGTAGCACTGACATTATACTCACCTGGCAAATCCAATTTGTAGGCATTGTCGTTGACACGCTCCAGGACTTGGAAAGGACCATCTCCCCTCGGAAGTAGCTTAGATCGTCGTTGTTTAGGAAATCTTTCTTTTCGCATATGTAACCAAACCCAATCTCCTGGTTCAAAAATTAGCTTTTGGCGCCCTTTGTTGGCTTGTTTTGCATATTGCTCAGTCCTTCTTTCAATGTTTAAGCGTGTCTGCTCGTGTATTTTCTTGACAAACTCAGCCTTTTTAGCACCATCTAGATTAACAAACTCAGAAATAGGCAAAAGAATTAGATCCAAGGGAGTTAGAGGATTAAAGCCATACATAATTTCAAACGGTGAATATTTAGTAGCCGAATGCACTGATCGATTATAAGCAAATTCAACGTGGGGTAGGCATTCTTCCCATGTTTTAATATTCTTCTTGATAATTGATCTGAGTAGAGTAGATAAGGTTCGATTAACAACTTCAGTTTGTCCGTCCGTCTGGGGATGGCAAGTAGTTGAAAACAACAATTTTGTGCCCAATTTTCCCCATAAGGTTTTCCAAAAATAACTTAAGAATTTAGTATCTCTGTCAGAAACAATTGTTCGAGGCATCCCATGTAACCTTACTATTTCTTTAAAGAATAGATTAGCGACATGTGAAGCATCATCAGTCTTGTGACATGGAATAAAGTGGGCCATTTTTGAAAACCTATCAACTACTACAAAAACTGAATCCCTTCCATTTTTACTTCTTGGTAGACCTAAGACAAAATCCATTGACAAATCCACCCAAGGTTCGGTTGAGATAGGTAAAGGAGTATACATTCCATTAGGTAACACTTTTGATTTAGCTTGTTTACATGTTATACAATGATTACAAATTCTTTCGATGTCACGTTTCATACGTGGCCAATAAAAATGTTCATGTAGAATAGCTAAAGTTTTTGATATACCAAAGTGTCCCATTAAACCACCGCTATGTGCTTCATGCACAAATAATTCTCGCAACGAGCAAGCAGGAATACATAACTGATTTCCACGAAACAAATAACCCTCATGTTTATAGAATTGGCCGTGGGCCATTTGTTCACATGTTTTGTAAACTTGCCCGAAATCAAGATCATTGGCATATAATTCTTTAATATGTTCAAACCCGAGTAATTTAGCATCAAGAGTGGAGATAAGTGCATACCTTCGAGAGAGAGCATCTGCGACCACATTTTCTTTACCCTTTTTGTAGCGGATGACATAGAGAAAAGTCTCAATAAATTCTATCCACTTAGCATGTCTTTTGTTGAGGCTATGTTGTCCCTTTAAGTGTTTTAGAGACTCGTGGTCCGTATGGATTATGAACTGTTTTGGCCATAAATAATGTTGCCATGTTTTCAATGCTCTGACCAAAGCGTAGAGTTCTTTGTCATATGTTGGATAATTAAGTGTGGGACCACCCAATTTCTCACTAAAGTAAGCTATTGGTTTCCCTTCTTGCATTAGCACGGCTCCTATCCCTGTTCCGGATGCGTCACATTCAATCTCAAAAGACTTAGTGAAATTGGGAAGTGATAAAACCGGGGCCTTAGTTAGCTTTTCTTTTAATAATTTAAAGGCCGTTTCTTGCGCTTCTCCCCATTTAAACCCTACGTTCTTCTTTAGTATTTCGGTCATTGGTGCGGCTAGGGCGCTGAAATTAGGCACAAAGCGTCGATAAAAACTTGCGAGTCCGTGAAAACTTCTTACGTCGCCAATATTTTTAGGACTTGTCCATTCCTGAATAGCTTTGATCTTTTCCGTGTCTACTTGAATTACTTGCGCACTAACAACAAACCCCAAGAATACTAACTTGTCCGTGCAAAAAGTGCATTTACTTAGGTTGGCATACAACTTTTCTTCTTTAAGTATTTCCATTATCGTTCGAAGATGCTTAACGTGTTCGCCTAAGTTTTTGCTATAGATTAGTATATCATCGAAGTATACCACCACAAATTTTCCTAGGTAAGTACGAAAAATATGATTCATTAGGCGCATAAAAGTACTAGGAGCGTTTGTGAATCCGAATGGCATGACCATCCATTCGTAAAGTCCGTATTTAGTTTTAAATGCGGTTTTCCATTCGTCTCCTTCTTTCATTCGTATTTGGTGATAACCACTTTTAAGATCGATTTTAGAGAATATACTAGAACCATGTAGTTCATCTAACATGTCGTCTAAACGAGGAATAGGGTGTCGATACTTTACCGTGATGTTGTTGATAGCTCGACAATCAATACACATTCTCCAAGTAGAATCCTTTTTCGGTACGAGCAACACGGGGACGGCACAGGGGCTTAAACTCTCTCGTACATGGCCTTTGCTCATGAGTTCGGTTACTTGCCTCTGAATTTCTTTTGTTTCTTATGGATTAGCTCGATACGCCGGTCGGTTCGGGATTTGTGCTCCAGGAATGAAGTCTACTTGATGTTCGATACCGCGAATTGGAGGTAATCCGGGTGGGGCCTTATCTGGAAAGATATCTTGGTATTCCTGTAAAAGAGAAGAAACAACATTGGGTAAAGAGCTCTTAAGCTCGTTAGTCGTTAGTAGTGTCTCTCTAAACAACATTACAATTATGGGTTGATGCTCTTTTATTGCCCGTTCTATTTCTCCCGCCTTAGCGCAGAGGCTGATTTTAGAACTTTCGTTTTGTTTTCCTTTGATCTCGGCATTCCTTCTTAGATCGTCCGCTTCTTGCATTTTGAGTTGGTCCTTGTAGACTTTTTGCGGTGTTAAAGGTGTTGTGTCAAGAATTAACACCTTCCGACAGGCGACCTACTAGGAGGACTGGCGACCGAGTTACTGCCGAACGGCCAAGGCAGATCTGTCGATCAGCGACCTGGCGACCGAGCCTTAACCCAGTGGACGAGCTGCATCGACCGACCGAAGGCCCCAGGACCAGTCCCGGTGCCGAGCGATCAACCCCAGATACGATCGCCTCTCGGTACTCGGCGACCGACCCCTGGCGATCTACTAATGGACGATCTCCTCTCGGTACTCGGCGACCTACTCCTAGCGACCGACAGTCGGGCGACCATCCTTCGGCACTTGCCGACCTACCCTTGGAGACCGACCGTCTCTCGGCACCTGGCGACCTACACTTGGTGACCGATCATTGGCGACCTCCATCCACTGGCCGATGGCCATCCAGTCGGCGAAGGCCGAACCTTGAGACTGGCACCACGTGCAAGGACCGAGACAAGATCCGCGAATCTCGGGCCATTGACCACAGTCTGGCAGATTCTCTCCACCAGCCGACAAGCCGCCGAAAGCTTGTCAGTAGGGCCGCATGTTGACTGACTCCGGACGCGTGTTGGCCCCTTACTGGACCGCCACCGTGGCGCCTCTTCTCGACTTTAGCCCGACATCCAGCATCTTACTTGGACTTTAGCCCGACAGCCCAGGAGATCGGCACATTATTATATTGGCCGGCGGGCGATCGGCAGATTAAGATAATGGCCGACAGGCGATCGGCCACTACAGGACAGGACCCGGCAGCCCCTATATAAGCAAGGCACCCTGCACTTGGACACTTCTTCATCTTCCTTCTGCAACCTCACGATTCAAGCACACAATACAGAAGCAAAATACACACACTTGGCTAATCTCCAACTCTTGGCAACAGCTATCTTTCGGTCTTACTTCTCCCGGCCTATCTCATCCAGCAGATTATCGGCAGGGACGAAGAACACCGAGCTTCGCTCAAGAGCCGGATTAACAGTCTTTTTACACTCATTGTATTTAGATTTCTCACATTAATACTTGTATCCACGAATATTTGTATTAATAACATCTCGCGAGAGCATTCAAGCCCGGGCCTAACAAACCCGGCAAATCCTGTATTATTTATCTACTCTCGGAAGTGCTCCCGCAATTGTTGTTTGTTGTCCGTCTTCCAGCAGTATTAATCTTCGGATAAATATTTTGGGCAACAACAATTGGCGCTAGAAGGAGGGCATCCAACCCTCGAATTTTTATACCTACCGTCCCGAAGAACACTCACTGTTCTCGGGGCAGATACTTGAAGTGACACTCACTGCACTTCAAAGAAATCCTTCAGAAAACATGTCTTCCGCCTCCGCATCGAAGAAAGCCGCCACTCACTCGGCTGCACTTCTCTTCCGTCCCGGGCCCGAGCCGCAGCCGATGGTGGAAGGCAGCCGCCGCGGTCAGAGACGCTCGACCCCGTCCCGGGAAGGCGGCCCGAGCCTCTCGCTCGATCAGTTCCGAACCAATGAACAGATCGAAGAGGCCATAGCCGTCCTTCAGGAGCGACGGAGTGCTCTCGACGCGCCTCCAGCTATCACCCCCTCGGTCTCCCGCCGGAAGATCAAGCGGAAGCTCAAGGCACTACTGGCCGAGCGAGCGCCAGGAGGCTCCCGTCCGCATGAAGAGGCGCTCGGCAGCCGGGGCACCTCTGTCTTCGATCGCCTGGCGGTGACTCCGACTCGCGACCGGGCGGTCCGGCCTGCCTACGAGACGACGGAGTTGGTGTCCGTCACCAGGAGCTCGGCCTACCCAGCTCCCACAAGGCGATCCAGCCGCCTGGCTCCCGCTCGCCAGATTCCCGAGGTCGGCAGCAGCGGGGTCCGGAGATCGGTACACGATCGCCTCGGCCCCCGCTCCCAAAGCCGATCCGCAAGCATGAGCCGCGCGATTGCCGCAATGCAACGCCGATCGACGACGTGAAGGCGCCTCGCACTGGGCAGGCGCCGTGAAGACGATCGCCGCGCCAAGCGAGCCGCTCGCGATCGACATCGAGCTCGCCCCGGTGCAGCACAAGATCGCCCCTCCTCAGACACCCGTGTACCAGGGGCGATCGGACCCCCAAGCACACCTGCACAAGTTCAACATCTATATGACCGGGTGTGGGGCATCTGACGCGACCAAGTGCCGAATGTTCCCTCTGACACTGGACGACCTCGCCCACCGGTGGTACACCTCACTGCCACCTCGGTCCATTGGCTCCTTTAACGAGCTGGCGCACGTCTTCACAGAATACTTCGCCACCAGGGCCGCTCGGCCAGAAGGTCCCCAGCGCATGTGGCGGATCAGGCAAGGAGAAGAAGAGTCTGACTCGGACTACATCGACCGGGTAGACGTGATCATCCTCAACGGCGAGCCCGTAAGCGATGAGACCGCCCTCTACGCGGTTCTAGGAGGTTTCCAGGGCTTCTCGCCTATGTTCAGGCATCTCACGAAGACCCTACCGACGACCTACGCAGCCTTCCGAGCTAGAGCCGCAGATTTCCTGTCCAGGCAAAGGCTCCTTCTTGGCCTAGGAGTAGAGCGATCGGCGCCCGCGCGATGACCTCTAGTCTCCCAGCCCGATCGCTACTACCCAGCAGGGCCGGAGGACTCGGCCCCCGCCTATAGTCCATTTTAAATGAGGGACGATCTCCCGGTCGATCGCCGATATCGACCTACGAATAAAGCGATCGGCTACCGAGCGGCGATCGCCAGTCTTCCGGCCCGATCGCCGATCATCACGCTACATCATCAGCGACCCGGTGGACACGATCGCCATCTACAGTCCAGCATATAACATGACGGACTAAGGCATAAGATCGCCTCCACCGCACATCATAAAGCCATGGCCCTGGCAGTCGATGGAACCGGCTGCTTCGGCCATGCAAGGTCCCTTTCGGCCGAGATCGCCCGCCCTTCGTTTAAATACGAGGCCGGCGTAGTCTGAGGGCTCTCCAACATTAATCAGTAGACACATGCCACAACCCCCGTCTCAACGTACACCGTCGAGGTCGGCCATCTCCATGGCTGGCCGAGGTGGAAGCAGAGCTAACAAGCCGCGGGCGTGGAGTTGATTCATCCGACGCTGCCCCGCGCAAGGACTCCTCTAGACCGAGACCGCACGCCCTTCGTTTAAATACGAGGCGAGGCGCAGCCTAACAGAGGACCCTCATAATAAAGTGAGTCACGAGACACTCAATGTCTTCGCGCACCAAGACACGGTCATGGAGTCGGTCCATCGATCTCCAAGACTGTGCACGATTCCTCAAACAAGCGAAACCACCAAGTTTCCATGGGGGATCGGCCAATGTTGTTTTTGCAGGTACAAGACCGAAAGATAGCTAGCCAATCGACCGTGATAGCCCAAGTCCAAGTCCTAAGTCAGCTCAGATCGCCCGTCCTCATCCTTACACGATCGCCAGCAAGAACCACCTCGCCCCATGTCTTCAACATAGGAGCAAGCTGGGGGGCAATTGTTGTGTCAAGAATTAACACCTTCCGACAGGCGACCTACTAGGAGGACTGGCGACCGAGTTACTGCCGAACGGCCAAGGCAGATTTGTCGATCAGCGACCTGGCGACCGAGCCTTAACCCAGTGGACGAGCTGCATCGACCGACCGAAGGCCCCAGGACCAGTCCCGGTGCCGAGCGATCAACCCCAGATACGATCGCCTCTCGGTACTCGGCGACCGACCCCTGGCGATCTACTAATGGACGATCTCCTCTCGGTACTCGGCGACCTACTCCTAGCGACCGACAGTCGGGCGACCATCCTTCGGCACTTGCCGACCTACCCTTGGAGACCGACCGTCTCTCGACACCTGGCGACCTACACTTGGTGACCGATCATTGGCGACCTCCATCCACTGGCCGATGGCCATCCAGTCGGCGAAGGCCGAACCTTGAGACTGGCGCCACGTGCAAGGACCGAGACAAGATCCGCGAATCTTGGGCCATTGGCCACAGTCTGGCAGATTCTCTCCACCAGCCGACAAGCCGCCGAAAGCTTGTCAGTAGGGCCGCATGTTGACTGACTCCGGACGCGTGTTGGCCCCTTACTGGACCGCCCAGCTGTGGCAGCCTCTTCCTTGGACTTTAGCCCGACATCCAGCATCTTACTTGGACTTTAGCCCGACAGCCCAGTAGATCGGCACATTATTATATTGGTCGGCGGGCGATCGGCAGATTAAGATAATGGCCGACAGGCGATCGGCCACTACAGGACACGACCCGGCAGCCCCTATATAAGCAAGGCACCCTGCACTTGGACACTTCTTCAGCTTCCTTCTGCAACCTCACGATTCAAGCACACAATACAGAAGCAAAATACACACACTTGGCTAATCTCCAACTCTTGGCAACAACTATCTTTCGGTCTTACTTCTCCCGGCCTATCTCATCCAGCAGATTATCGGCGGGGACGAAGAACACCGAGCTTCGCTCAAGAGCCGGATTAACAGAGTCTTTTTACACTCATTGTATTTAGATTTCTCACATTAATACTTGTATCCACGAATATTTGTATTAATAACATCTCGCGAGAGCATTCAAGCCCGGGCCTAACAAACCCGGCAAATCCTGTATTATTTATCTACTCTCGGAAGTGCTCCCGCAATTGTTGTTTGTTGTCCGTCTTTCAGCAGTATTAATCTTCGGATAAATATTTTGGGCAACAACAAAAGGGGCAAGGGTAATTTGGCGTTGATTAAAATCGAACGAGTACTTATTAGTATACCCATTGTGCATTACATGCCGATCGAATTGCCAGGGCCGTCCTAGCAACAAATGTCCGGCTTGCATTGGTACGACATCACAGAGTATTTCGTCATGATACTTACCGATCCGAAATGCTACTAAAACTTGTTTAGTGACTTTAGTTTCGCCACTATTATTCAACCATTGTAGTTTGTATGGTTTCAGATGTTTTGTAGTAGGTAGTCCGAGTTTTTCTACCATTATGGTGCTTGCGACGTTCGTGCATGACCCTCCATATATAATCATGGTACAAACTTTATCCTTTACGTAACATCGTGTATGGAATAGGTTCTCCCGCTGCTCGTTCGTTTCATCCTTCGCTTGTATGCTTAAAGCTCTACGAGCGACTAAGGTGATGTCTGTTGGCAATCCATCCTCAGATCCGTCCTTCGGCTGAACATTGTCCTCATTGTCACTCTCGGACTCAATATCTACGTTAGGTCGTATGATCATTACCCGTTGATTCGGACAATTATTTGCATAATGTCCTCTTCCATGGCATCGATGGCATTGAATATCACGAGTACGATTAAGATTGGGACTCGGTTGAACTTGCTTTTTTGGTTCATTTGCTTCGGCCGTGGGTTTTGACGTAGAGGGTCCCCCCTAAAATTTCCATGAAGGATTCTTTCCATTCTAAGTATAATGATTTGGGGTTGCTTTCCAAGTAGAGGTATTAGGAGTAGTTCGAGTGTTTCCTCTTCTTTTGAGTTGATTTTCGATTTTGATTGCCATGTGCACCATTTCTTCTACTTCAAAATAAGGATGGAGTTCCACCATGTTTTGTATTTCACGATTTAGTCCTGATAAGAATCTCGCCATGGTAGCCTCTTGGTCTTCTTCAATGTTAGCTCGGATAATCAAAATTTCCATTTCCTTGAAATATTCTTCAACACTTTTAGTACCTTGACGTAGCGTTTGTAAACGGTTGTAGAGTTCTCGATAGTAATAGTTTGGTACAAACCGTTTTCTCATCAATGTCTTCATCTATTCCCACGTCTCAATAGGAGGCTCACGATATCGTCTTCGGTTGTTCACCATTTGATCCCACCAAATGATGGCGTAATCGGTGAACTCAATGGCCGCCATCTTCACTTTATTTAGGTTCGAGTAGTTATGACATTCGAACATGAGTTCGACTTTCCTTTCCAAATCAAGATATGCTTAGGGGTCACTCTTACCTTGAAATGGAGGGACTTTGAGTTTGATATTGCTCAAGTTTCCATCTTGATGATTATCCTCATTGTTACCTCGTCGATGTCTTCTTGGATTTCTTTCGAAATCCTCTTCATCCGAGTATTCATCATTAACTCGCAAGGCACGCCTTGGGAGAAATGTTCATCTAGCTTGAGGGTTCTCTATTTGTTCCATGCGTGCATACATAGGTTCAAGTTGAGCTTTAAGTTTAGTATCAAACATTTGCTCTATTTGCTCCATCATAGTTGCTATGTCGAACTTTTGGGAATTTTCTTCGACTTCGGTCATGATGTTCACATGATTAAGAGGTGGTATGAGGGTAAGGTATGGTTGAAATATTATGAAGATAGGAAGGCTAAGAACTCGAGTATATGGTACGATAAATTTTGGTAATAGGATGAAGGAAGGTAAGGGAGATAATAAGGATGTAGGTATGAAATATATATATATATATATATATATATAGAGGGAGAGTTGATATAGGATGATGTAGTATGGTAGAGATGATGATAAAATGAAATGAATCAAACCGTGTGTATGGATGGTGAGGAAATCCGAATGATGAAGATGATGTTGGAACGGCTCCAAGTCTCCGATGCCAAATGATATGATCCTCTCCGAAATATGATCAATTTTGCGGAAGCGATTTGAATGATGTTCGAAATGTAAGTGATGACAAGTAACGTAACCGAGATGGATGAATTTCGGCGGATGAAACGGTCCTTAACCCGACACAAGTGTAATGGCAAACTCTAGCAAGATAACTAGAACCCAACAATTATACGTTCGACAAACCTTGGAATCAAAGGTAAAAACGACACTTCGGGTGATAAACGAAGTGCTATTTTATATATATCAAAACCGAAACAATAAGTTATTAAACTTATGCAAATACAAAGTATTTATGAGTCTTTCAAATTGTGTCCTTACAAAAAAACGAAAATGCTCCTTATATAGGTGAGAGGAGCTTCTAAATAATGATAACACCAAAAGAAAGTTTAAGACTAAAATGAGAAGAACAAAATGATGGTGTTGGCCATGATTTGAAGCTTGCAACGGCTAGTGAGGTGATGATGATGGTCAAGACTTTTGAAAATGGACCAAGACTTGTAGTAACATTATCATTATGTGTGGAAGACTAAAATGGTGATGATGATGGCTAAGACTTTTGAAAATGGACCAAGACTTGTATCATGTGTAGAAGACTTTGTGAAACTTTCTTCTTTGTTCTTCTTTATTCCAACGGCTAGTAGATTGAATTTGGGCCGAAATTCTTCATCCCATAATGATGCTCGGATCGTGTATCTTGATGACATTGATAGGTACTTTGCTTTTGACGTCTGTCTCGATCGGTTTCTTAGCCAATTCTCTTTCCCAAATAATTTGAACTAGACCGTTGATGGAGTCTTTGAATCTTTTAGCTCTTGCCCTTGTGATTGGTCCGAGGGGTACTTCAATCGGTTCCTTTGCATTCTCTAGTGTGTTCGCATCGCAACGTGAAGGAATTGTCGGACATACGGGTATGTCTATCTGAGCAGTTTGATATGAAGGATCTAGGAGAAGCAGGACACATCCTTGGAATCAGGATCTTTCGTGATCGGAAGAAAAGGATGTTGTGCTTATCCCAGGCATCCTATATCGATACTGATCTTTGGCGATTTAGCATGGAGAATTCCAAGAAAGCTTTTCTACCTTACAGACATGGAATTCAACTATATAAGGATATGTGTCCTAAGACACAAAAGGAGATAGATGACATGAATATGGTCCCTTATGCATCTGCTGTGGGAAGTCTCATGTATGCTATGCTTTGCACTAGACCAGATATATGTCATGCCGTGGGCATGGCTGCTAGATATCAGTCAAACCCAGGACCAGGACACTGGATTGCTGTCAAGCACATACTCAAGTACCTGAGAAGGACTAGGGAGTACATGCTTATATATCAATCAGACGACCTGTTTCCGGTGGATTACACTGACTCAGATTTTTCATCGGACAAAGAAAAGTTCAAGTCTACTTCGGGTTATGTGTTTAGCCTGGGAGGTGGAGCCATTAGTTGGAGGAGTGTGAAGCAGAAATGCATCTCGGACTCTACCATGGAAGCCGAGTACGTGGCAGCCTCTGAGGCATCCAAGGAGGCAGTGTGGCTCAAGTACTTCCTGCAGGACTTATATGTGATTCCCGATTTGCCAGAGGGTATTACACTTTATTGTGATAATACTGGTGCAGTCGCAAAATCGAGGGAACCACGAGCCCACAAGGCAAGTAAACATATCAACCGCAAGTACCACATCATACGAAACTTCGTAATGGAAGGAGCCGTAGTTGTAGCTAGGGTTGCATCGGAAGATAATCTTGCTGACCCTTTCACGAAAGGCCTACCCTCAAAAGTTTTTGAAAGGCATGTGGAAGGAATGGGATTACGGTGTATGGCAACATTGCTTTGAGTATAAGTGGGAGAAATGAGAGACTATGTAATAGAGTAGTATACTTAAAAGCATGCTTTGAGTATAAGTGGGAGATTGTTAGGATTATATACTGTAAAGCATACTTTATGATTGTATTACCTAATTTCTCTATTACTACCTATGAGAATATTAATTACATTTAGTCACATGTTTTGCATATTTATTCACGTTATGGTTATGCAAATGAAATGTCTAATTATTTCATATTGTAGATAATGTGGTGTGTTGGTGTCACACGGAAGATTACATTATCGGTGCCTTATAAAATAATATAATAGTTCACAACCTATATAATTATTAGATAAATTATATAAAAGGTTGTAGTTTATGCTTGAGAATAGTTGGTCTTGACTATTAGCATACATTAGCATATTTGCATACGTTGAACTGGATCGAGGTGAGATAGTGTCTTCTGTACTGACTGTAACAAGAACGTAAATCTCGTATAATTATTATTTCTTAATTCTAAGTATATAATATTTAATTGTGTATTTATAATAATTATTGCTTTGATTTACCATAGGTGAGAGTCAAAATGATCGACTCAATAAGCCTCGTATCTTGGGCAATAATATTGTTTATACGACAGTTATTATTATTACTAGAAATCGTGTCTCCACTCGTGCGGGTTGATGATGTCCCCTTGAGGAGCTCGATAATGATTATTATATTAAACCCTGCAGGTGGATTTAATTCCGATATAATAATAAGGTTCGAGTGGTACTACTCTTGGATAAGATATTAATTAATTAAAGCTGTCAGTAGCTTATAATTAATTAATGGGCATTCGATATCTTAAACACGGGAAATAATATATTTAATGAGGAGCCCAATTTCGTAATTTGGGATTTTGGTAGGAAGTGCAATATCAACCTTTTAGTAGACTAAGTTGATATTAATAGATTCATTATATTAGGAAGAGTCCTAATAAGGTAAGATGAATTTATTGGGAGTCCTTCCATAATCCTCCTCAAGATCCCTAGTAGTAGTCCGAGAGCCTATATATAGGACATCTTGGGTTGGCCGATTTTATCATAAAAGATACACAAGGAATTTCGATTTTTTCCTTCTAATTGTTTAATTGTGGATCTTGACTTGTGTCTTTGATTCCACAATTGAGAGAACACTTTTATTCTTGCTACATATCGGAATAACTTGAAGAAAAGAAAATCGAGAGTTGTGAGGGATTGAATTCGGCCGATCTAAAGGTTGTCCAAGAAAGATCCGGTAGCTCGTTGCCCACACAACGTTCGGTTCAAGGCAGATCATTCTCTAGAAGGTCTAAAGGTAGAAATACAAGGTGATCAAGACGAAAGCAACCAATACTCGTCAAAAGGTAATATCCTATGATCTTGGATCTAGATTAGGAAATTTTAATAATCAACATATTTAATTAATAAATAATAAATAATATTTAAATTGCTTATTAGTCTTAGTAATTAATTAATTAGCATGCCTAAATAGATCTTATGCTCGTAGATGCGTAAAATGCGATTATCATCTTTTACAAACTTCGCTTCCGCTGAGTTTTACTTTCCAACATCTTCATCATGGTCGCTTTTGTTCATGTGACCTTCCGGGATTGTATTGCGCTCCGGGTGGTATAGGTGTGGAATTTTTAGGGGGGCACATTAAGGTCATTGTGTTTGTAGGGATCCGGACACATTGGACTGTGCACATGGTAATGTGCCTCCGTGAGACTAATTAGGCCAAGTTTTGAGGGTGTTTATGCGGGACGCCGGGCACTCGGCAGGCTTGTGCACTTGCACATCCCATTCGTGGCGTACTATGATGCCCATCATTCAACTTGATTTCATAACTCATTCATGTGATTATTGTATATTGTTCAACTCTTGAGGATTGTTGTTCTGTATAACTGACCCCGTTGGGGGATGTTGTTTTCAGGTAATGGCAAGGCAAAGGCACGGGAAGAGAACGTTGACGGCGAGGAGTCCCAGTGATACTAGTAGGGGTCCTCAGTCTGTCCAGTTGTTCATGCTTCTTTGATTTGTATTTTCCACTGCAGTTCCGTTTGGATTTCATTTTATTCAGTATTGTATATTTTATATTCATATGAAATATACATGTATTCTGTATTTCATGGGTGTGTTGTATTTGAAACTCCTCATCGGAGTAATTTGTAATATAATATGGTTTGGTACTACAATTATATTAACTAATTCATTAATTTTCATTCGCCTGGTGGGTCCCAGTTGGGGGTTCACGGCACTGTAATATCCGCCTAGTTTGGGGTGTTACAGAGTTGGTATCGGAGCGTGGTCTTGAATACTACTATCCGAGTCATGTCTCATTGAAATCATTGTTCATCAGACTAGTATCATTGGACTTTCGCGTCACGTGTGACCTGTGCAAGCGCCAAGCCCCCCAGACCAAATAAACAGTAAGATTTCTGACGCCATGGTATAATTTCTGGCAGTAAAAATCACTCAGTCATCATTCATCAGTCAACAATCCTCATTCATCATTTTCTTGTAGATCTTGCCGATTCATGTTAATTTATTAATCACTCAGTCAATCTCATTATTTAGTTGTTGATCTTGTGGATCGTATTATCAATCTTGTTAACTTGTTCAAGATAATCATTTCAAGGACTTCATCAGATAATCATGTCACCTCAGTTGATCCTTCATGTAATCATTGTGTTAGAGCGCGTATGCTCATTATTATCATTTCATAACGTAATCATAATACGATATTCATGTGAGGTCTATAATTATCATGTGTTCCTAACTTCAGTATGGATCAAGCTGTTAGAGGATGCAGGGGAAGAGGCCGCGGTGCGGGCCGAAAATCGGGAGCTTGAGTGAATACCCGTGCGAACGCGAGGAATAATGTCAATTCAACTAGCAGCGACGCTGCCACTCATTCACCTGGAAATAATCATTCATCGTCAGGAAGCCGTACCCGAGATACAGCTCAATCAGAAGGTGTTCGGGTTGATCCACTCGCTTTTATGGAGGGCATGCTGGCCCAAATGACTCAGATGGCACGTATGATGGAGACGATACAGAACTCATCCACTCAGGCTCAGCTGCACCCTCCACCGCCACCTCAGGGTCAAGAGAGGAGTTTGATCAGTATTATCGGTGACATCTATCGCCAGAGGCCACCTACTTTCGAGGGATCATCTGAGCCGGCGGATATTATTCACTGGCTTGAACATTTCGAGAAATTATTTGCTATGGTTGAGTGTCCCAAAGGGCACAAAGTTTCAGTTGCGGCTTACTATCTGGGTAAGAGCGCTAACTCTTGGTGGCTATCTTTGAAGCCCACCAACGGATCTTGCACGTGGGACCAGTTCAAAACTCTCATGATGGAAAGGTATTATCCGGATCCACTCAGGGAGGCCAAGCTATCGGAGTTACTCAGTCCCGACCCCTCAGTGGAAGAAGATGTACTTACCATCGCCGAGAAGTTTCAGGAGCTACTTCCTTTCGCCTTATCTATTATCCACTCTGAGGCGGATAAGATCAAGTATTTCAGTAAGAGGTTGAAACCTCGTATGCGGCTACAATTTCTTAATCATCGTTGCACCACCCTGGCTGAATTCATCGAGAAAGCTCTTGGTTATGAGCTCACTGCGAAGGAGATTGCTAAGCATCAAACTTCATCTTCTGGCAAGAAATTAAAGAAGCGTAATCAGTCCGAGGGCAGTCAGGCAACCTTCATGAAGCCTCGTGCGGGCTCTAATTTTTCTGAGCGACCTCATATGCCGTCGAAACCTGCAGAATCTCAGTCCCGAGCGGCCAGTTCGGCCATCACCTATTACAACTGTAGAGAACAGGGTCATTTCAGCACTAAGTGTCCAAGGCAGACTATCACGTGCAACAACTGTGGGATTGCCGGGCATAAGGCCCGTTTCTGCCGAAGATACTCCAAACCTACTCCGGCAACATCTCAGGCCCCGAAGCATTCAGCGGTTCAGAATCAGGCCACTCAGTCCGCGTCGTTTAAGACGATGGTAGCAAACAAAGGTGGAGCCCACAGCTACCAGACAGGAGCATCCAGTTCAGGGACTGGCAAGCCCCGAATTTATGAGATGAAGAGAGCCAACGATCCGGAGGCCCGAATGATCTCAGGTACATTCAAAATTTTATATTAACCTATATGTACACTTTTTGATACTGGCGCATCACATTCATTGATTTCCGAGTCATGCTTGAGTAGACTTCACCTGGATAGTGCTACTAGTTGTGAACTGATGAACAAATTAAAAACTCGCAAGTGTACGAATCGCTTTTGTAGGAAGTGGCAAGTAACTCCGAGGTTGATCTCTCGAGCAGTAGGAAACGGTTTGAAATTCAATAATGTTCGGCAAATAGTCGAATTAACGAAAGTAAAATACACCAAAGATTTGATAGGATTACAATCACAACACGCAGAAAATTAGAATAAACGAAACGTTAACAACACCGAATTAAAGGTTGGATAATTAAGAGAATACAATTATGAGAATGATATGGGAGTTTAGAATCACTGACACACACGTAATCAATTATTAGTTCTGATACTCAAATAAATAAGGTTTGGAATTATCGATTGCTCACGATTTAAAAGAAATCCGTTTAATGGCGGTAATTCTAAAAATCACGATTGTTCTTTACTAAAATAAGGGACACTCCTTTGATGGGGATGAATCTCTACTAACAATCGGCTAGCTAATACCTTTGATGGGGTAATTCGCTAAAAGATCGCGGAAAAAAGGTTTAGAACATTCACAATCGCTTCTATCGGGTCGTTTGATGGCGAACACCGAAAAAAACCCTCGGTTTGAATAATAATAACAACTATGAAATAGATTTGATGATCTAAATCAAAAGTTCTTATGCGAAGAACAAACAAAAAGGAACAATCCCAAACTCTACCGGAAAAATCAATAGAAACTAACAATCGATAACATGTGTGTGGCTCAATCTAAAAACTCATATGAAAAGATTAGCTACACATGATTATTTCAACAATAATAATAGAAATTGTAAAACAAAACATGGTAGAAACTTCCCTTGTAAAAGCTGAAATCCCCCCAAACCTAAACTTTGCTTGTCCCCAAGTAAAAATAAATAAAACACACGACAAAAAAATGAGAAGGATTGAATAATCAAGTTAATCATCGACTATACATACAATCAAACGGGAATGTAAAAGTATCGTAAAGTCTCAAAACTCGTCATGGAAGCGTAAACTCACAAATGAATGGATAGCAATGGCACTTAATCTAACATGCAAGAAACAATTCTTAGTAGTCCCTCACGGAATTTTATCGATTCACTCATCTCTCAAGTGTTTAGATAGGTCAATACGCCCAGCTCGATTCGAATGGAATGTTCTACTATATGCTTGCACTTCCTCTTCATCAATCGCATCAATATTCACAAAACACGAGTCATAGGGTCTTACTTTTGGTTCTAACGGGGCTGTGTCTCAGGTTGGGAAAATTTGGCTAGTAGTTACAAGTTCAGTCCAAGTAGAGTATATACGATCCTCACATATATGAAATAAACACTCAAAGCGATCATTCTACTTCAATTCTCCCGAATATATATCTTTTTTTTTCTAGGCCGTGTTAAGCACAATTCTTATGATATTGGCCTATTCTCACACCCCAATGACTTCCCTTTTGTTTTTCTTAGGCTCCTCCCTTTCCTCTCCTATCTTTTCTATCTCATTATTATTATTAGGATCGCCCCATTTTTTTGTGGGGCTTATTATTTTCAGGGGAACGGGAGAGAAGATTTTTGCCTCTATACACCACAAACTTTGCACACCTTTGTTTTTCAAATATACCCTCTCATGCTCTTACGTGGACCAATACTTGGGTAAGTTATGGCTTTTGGATATGGAGCTATAAGATGCGGGTTTTTCGAACAAAATTACGGCTAAAGGCTCAATGGGGCTAGCAAAGGATATTGATATGAAGTGGTGGGTATTTTAAGATAAGTAGGTTCAAGACAAAAAATGGGCAGCCCTAATCATTTCTCGTGCATGTGAATATCAACACATCATCCGACAGAATCATGCAAGTTCTAAAGAATACAATCCATAAGAAGAGAAATCACACATGAAAAAATTTTACCGCTAAAAGTGAACGGTTCAATTAGGCACAAGAACTTACGGCTTTTGGACTACCATACTCATTCCTTACACGTCAAATCAAGTAACCAAAATTATACATTCATGCGCAAGGTCAAAAAATCAATTAGATTTATAAAACTCTACGAGCCAAGTACAAACATGATTAATCATCCATATACCCAACAGTTAACAAGGTTATTGCAATCCAACTACGACATCACGCAAGAAAAAAATAAAGAAAGGAAACAGACATCACGTAAACTAAAAACAAATAAAAATCGAAGAAGTTGCACCCCCCCAAACCTAAACCTTTGCTTGTCCCCAAGCAAAAAGATTAAGTCAGGAAAAATACGAAAATGCAAATTAGAAATAAAGAAAATTAAAATACCGGATTAAGAAGTGTGATTTTTGATCGCGGGGCACCATGATTTTGTGTTCGGGTCTCAAATTTCAATAGGCTAGGCTTCTTCCTTCGATGAATACCTTCTTTTTAGATTTCCTACACACACCACAGAAAAAAAACAAATAAAAGCAATAATAATAATAATAATAATAATAATAATAATAAAAGCGATAAAAATTTAGAAACTCCCTTGGGTTGCCTCCCAAGTAGCACTTTTTTAAGTCTTTAGCTCGACTCTTCAGCTTTTTCTATCCCAGATTAAATGGAAACATGTTACTTTTGCCTAAGATAACATATTTAAGATGTGCTGGAAGTTCTTTCAATTCAAGTTGGGGTGGGGTAATTTCAACAGGATCCTCAAAATTTAATTCCAAAGGCATATTAAGATCGTCAACTTCATCAAAGGGTTCGAAATTATCGAGCAATGCAACATATTCTTCAATTTCTAGATTATTGAACCCCATATCATGCTCAACGGTTAGAGCATCATGCAATGAGTCCCCTACATCGTCATGCAAATATGTATCATCAACCAAAGAATCAATGCAATCAATAAAATTACAATCATGGGCAGCATAAATATGAGAAGGGATAGGAGATGAACCGAATGCGTCGATTTTCTCAGTTTCGCCCAAGACGGTTGATAAGTGTCAGTTTTATACACTTATCCATGGTTTGTATCGATAAATTTCACCCATAATTGAGCTAGTCTACTCATTTCTTGCTTTTAATTAATTAGTTTTTAATAATTTTATTTTTATCGGATGAAGATGTAAATCTAGTCTTAATCGGATTGAATTACTGATTTACTCAAGAAATAACATGTTTATAAAATATTCTCTTTATTGAATTTTTATGTATTCATGTTGTAGGGCTTTCCGATACGAGTTTAGCAGTCTTTCCGGATTCAAAATCTGAGTTATATATCAAAAGTTATCATCCGAAGAAGATTTGGGGCAAAAACGCAAAGTCTAAGAAATTCTGGGCTGAAAATAAAGTCTGAAACTCCATACGGGCGTAACATCATAACATACGGGCGTAATTCACAAAGCAAAAAGCCGTAGCCATGTTACGGCCGTAACTACTCAATGTTACGGCCGTAACTCCTCAATGTTACGGCCGTAACTCTTGGCAGATTATTGATCATTGCCTAATTTTTTTATAATTTTGGTCTATTATTGAGGGGATGGCTGGCATTGATCCGATCTATTATAATAATGCTGGAGTTTTGGAGCTATTAGATGACTTTAGGTGTATAAATAGACCCCTTAGATCTATCATCATTCATGATTCATCTTATATTTTTCCACTTTTTGTAATATTTTCTTTTTGTGTGAAGAACACACTTGTGTTCTTGAGTGATTTGTGTAATGGTGGTATAACATATGTTGTTCAGGGAGTTTATTGCTTTTTTATCCTTTATCTACTAAGGGAGTTAGGATCAATTCTTTCTCTTTTTCAACTAATAATGACCACTCAAGCTTGTATTATGTTGAATAAACCCTTTATGGGCTAAGTTACCTTAGTTGGGATTATAAACAAGGTTAGTCATGTTATTTAAATTTGTATAAAGATCTATTTTGAATTACTTATTATTGTGTGTGATTTTCATTGTTTTAACAATCTTTATTTATTTGGCCAATAAATGACGATATTTATGGTCTTCATATGTTTCGAAAGAAAATATGTTTGATTAGATCAAATGATCTTCACTCTAAGTTGTTCTAGGGGATAGAAATATACCTCTATACCTTAGATGATTCTTTGAGTTATTTTCATAAAACCTAATGCTATGTATTGAATCCAATCAACATAGAGATATAGTGAATTAATTCAATATATAAGGGGCGTTTTATAGTTCGAAAGAGAAACCGTCTTTTTAAGGAAAATCGAATCTACATAACATAATAAGTAAATTCATCTTATGATCTCCTATACATCTTCTATAACTAATGATGAACTAAGTTTGCAATCCAAACTATTTCATTATATCTTTTATTAATCCATTATTAGTGTAATCTTTCATTTCCTTGAATATTAGAACTATTATTGTATTTTCTTTGCAATTGTCAAACCCAACTCTTAAATTGTGTGTTTCAATCATATAAATCTATATAAAAAATACTTAAATAGTGTATAATTCAATATATAACCTAACTTCCTCGTGGGATCGATAAACCGGACTCAAAAAGTCCACTTACTACTTGATACGATATCGTGCACTTGAGATAGTTACACTAAAGACGTGTCAACGGTCTTGGTGACCTTTCCTTCATCAACGTCGACGATTGTTTTTGTTGTACGCATGAATGGCCGTCCAATAAGTATTGTCCCCTCATTTTCGCTTGTTGAGAAATCGCTCATCTCCAAGATAACAAAATCGGCCGAAATCACCAACTTGTCCACTTGGACTAATAGGTCTTCAATGACTCCCTTGGGATATTTCACCGACCTATCCGCCATTTGAAGAGTCATTCTTGTTGGTTTGATTCCCCCGAGTCCAAGCCTCAAATAAGTCTAGTATGGCATGAGATTCACTCTTGCTCCCAAATCGAGCATCCCACGAGCAACTTTCTTATCTCCCATAGTGATTTCGATCATAAAACTTCCGGGATCGCCCTTTTTTTGACTCCTTGCTTCTACCTCGTAGAGCACCACTTTCTCGTTCCCAAAATATCGTCTTTTGTTGGAGGTCAACTCTTTGAAAAATTTCGTGTAAGCGGGAATGTTCTTCACAACATCCAATAGAGGTAAGTTGACATGAACCTTCGAAAGCATGTCGTAGATTTCGGAAAATTGCTCATCTTGCTTTGCTTTTATAAGTTGGATCGGAAAAGGGACCGGTGGCTTATATGGTTGAGCAAATTTGTGAAGCTTGGAAGTCGAAGTTGCTTCGTCTATTCTCTCTTCTTGATTTCCCGACTCATCTTCTTTCTCACCGTCTCTTTATTTTGCTTCGGAATTAGCCTCTTTATTAATCACTTTGCCACTTCGGAGAGTGGTAATAGCTTGAGCTTGCTCGGGTTGACTTGGTAGTTTATCCCTTTCTTGTCTACGTGCCTCGGTAGCAAGTTGCCCAATTTGAATCTCCATTTTCTTCACCGAAGCTTCTAAAGATTCGAACCTTTTATTGTTCTCCACACGGTTTTCCATGCTCTCCTTAATGAATGCCGCAATACTCTCCTCAAGAGAGTTCCTTTGTTGTGGAGGTGGTTCACTTTGTGTTGTTTGTTGGGCTTGGTTTCCTCCATTGTATTGAGCTTGGGCGCTTGTGTCGTACGGCATTGGGTTGTTGTTTCTCCATGAAAAATTCGGATGATTTCTTAGCCTTGGATGATAAGTGTTCGGGAGAGGTGCATTTCTTGCATTTCCGCCATAATTATTTCTCCTCTCCCATTCGGGCCTTACCGTGCTTTGTCCCATAGCCCAATTCACTTGTTCGGTTTGTTCTTCCGGAAAAGTATATGGGCAAGAATTAGCATCATGTACGGGTGCTCCACAAATCTCGCAAACTCGTGAGCTCGAAGATTTATTTTGAGTCTTGAGTTATCTTAGTTCCTTCGTTAACTCATCGATTTTAGATTTCATCTCGTCCTTCTCGCTTACTTGGTTCACAGCTCCCCTACGAACACGTACACTTTTTTGTTGTGAATTAGCTCCCAACGTTTCATACACATCATACGCTTGTTTCTCCGTTAACCCTCAAAACGAACCACCGGCTGCGTTATCCACCGCACGTTGGAAATATTGAGTCAACCCATCATAGAAGAATTGATTAAGTAGTTGAAGCGGATAGTGATGGCGTGGGCATTGAATGAGGAGCATCTTAAATCGGTCTCATGCTTCATGAAATGCCTCTCCCTCTTGTTGTCCAAATGTTGAGATTTGAGTTCTCAATTGTGTAGTCTTCGAATGAGAGAAGTACTTGGTAATGAATTTGTTGTAAACTTCAACCCACGTTCTTAGTGAGCCGGGTGCCATCAACCATTGTTTCGCCCCATCCTTGAGTGTATACGGGAATCACTTCATTCTTAGTTGATCCTCGCTCAACCCATTTAATGGAAAGTTGTCAATCGCCACATAGAAGTCTCGGATGAACGAAAATGGGTCCTTATGTGCTAATCCGTGAAATGAGGGCAATTGCTCGATGTGAAATCCGCTGATGTGGTAGTTCCTTGCTGTCGGTGCTAATTGGATGCACGAGATGGCGGTGTTAACTACGGGCTTTGCATAGTCCCGCATTAGATGCTCAACCGGAGGTTGTTGTGGCATATTGTAGTTTGCTTCCATCCCATATTGAGGCCCGGGATAATAGTTTGCTCCATATTGCACTCCAACGGGTGGTTGTCTCGGATAAAAGTATCTCCCTTGTTGAGCTTCAGGTATCCCTTGATTGCGCCCAACATTCTCATATCTCGGAAACCTCGGTTGACGAATATTTTCTTCATCTAGATTTTGTGCAAGATTCTCATGCCTCGGTTGACGAGTGTAGGACTACCAGGATCTTTATACTTAACGGGAGTTTTATTTTGGATTATTGAGCTAACATGTTCAGCTAAAAATGCCTTTCTTGGAACATTTGTTCTTCTTTTTACAGTGCAAAGATCTTTCAAGAACTTAGAATAAGCAGGCACTTGTTTAATAGCATCAAGGAATGGAATATTTATTCGAACTTGTTTAAATATTTCCATTATATCTTTGTATTGCACACTTTTATCTTTTGGAATAAGTCTTTCAGGAAATGGAGCTTTTGGAACGTAAGGCTTTTCTTTTTCCTTAGAATCTTTTGGTTTTGAAACTTGTGGTTCATTTGATTTTTCTTCCGGATCATATTCAGGCTTTTGTATTTCTTTTCCACTTCTAAGGGTAGTTATGGACTGAACTTCTGCGTTAGAAGAGTTTACTTCATATTGTCCTTTAGGATTAGGGATGGACCGACTCGGAAATTTTCCCTTTTCTCTTCAATCTAAAGTTGTTGCAAGTTGACCAATTTGTGTTTCAAGCTTAGAAATAGCCTGTGAGTTTGACTGCATGACTTGCCGAGTTGATTGGAACATTTGTTGAGTAGATTGCATGAATTGTTGCAACGTATCTTCCAAAGATGGTTTCTTTGGCACTATAGAAGGATACCGATAAGTATTTGGAGGATATTGATTAGGACGGACATTTTGTTGATTTGGCATATTCATTTGATGTCCTCCTTGATTCATTGAGGCATATTTTGCTTCGGGAAAAATTTGGATGATTCCTCCAATTTGGATTATAAGTTGGAGCAAATGGACTGTCCAAGATTTTCCATATGAATGTAACACATTGACTTCTTCATTAAAAATTTCTTGATTTTGTGGACCGGAGGGACAAGATTGAGATGAATGAAATGATTCCGCACATGAAATGCAAAATTCATTTTTGAGTTTGACGAGGGATGGATTGCTTCAAGACTAACGCATCCACTTTTCGTACTAAATCATCTATAGTAGATTTTATTTCAACATCTTATTTAACCTCGTAAATTCCACCTTTTTTGGGGTCGTATGCATCGATTTGGCTCTAGAGTCGAGTGAATTCCATTGTTGTGAATTAATTGACATATTTTCAAGTGCATTCCAAGCTTCGTCTCCAATAAGGTGAAGAAATTTTCCACCATGCATTGATTGGATTAATTGGCGATTGTTTGAGTTAAACCGTCATAAAAATATTTTACCAAACGCCATATTTCAAAACCATGATGGGGACACTTAAGGATTAAATCATTAAATCTTTCCCAACACTCGTAAAATTCTTCATTTTCTTTTGGAAAATTCGGATATTTCTCTTCTAAGACTATCGCTTTTGGACATTGGAAAAAATTTTGCGAGAAATTTATTCACTAGTTGGTCCCAACTAGTAATTGTTCTTGCTTGAAGAGAATTTAGCGAGAATTTTGCTTTATCTTTGAGAGAAAATGGAAATAATCTAAGTTTGTGATTCATCAGAGAAATTTTGGAATCGGAAAGTAGAACAAATATCGAGAAATTCCTTGACATGCATATACGGATCTTCTCTTTCCAAACCGTGAAAAGATGGAAGAAGTTGAATTATTGATGGTTTAAGTTCGAAATGAGTTGCATTAGTCGTAGGCAACACTATGCAAGAGGGAGAATTAGCACTCACTGGAGAAAAATATTCTATTAAAGTTTTTTCTTTTGCAACTTGATTATTCCGATTTTCGATTTCGTCCATTTTTGGTATCGGTTTTATTTGTTGAACTTCAATTTTAGTTAAGGACAATCTTCTTCTCGTTAATCGACCTTTATTATTTCGTTGCCAAACTTGCATTCACCGATATTACAATTTTTTAACTTTGCATACAAACCAAATTATGATAGTCGATCGAACTTCCAGATCGTTGGAGGCGCTACAACTGGTCGCACTTAAAATCCAACTTTCTTGGCATGTACAATGATGCCTTTTTGCCAAAATTCAATCGATTTTCAAAATCGGTTGTACAAGATTGATATTTAGCTTTTCTCTATTCAAATCGAATAAAGTAGTGAGTGAAAAATATCAATCCCTTGTTGAATCTTTTAAAGGATTTTATTGTTTAATTAATTTTTTTTTGAGTTTTATATTTTTATTATTATTAATAATAATGATAATTATTATAATTATTACTAAAATTATAGGATGTAATAGATTGCAAAGGAATAAATTTACTAATTGATCTACGGAAGCAATATCTATTGATAAACTAAATTATACGACGAGAAATATTACAACTAAACTAAATGTCTAAGAATAATGTAAGTAGAAAATAACAACTAAAAACACAATCTAAATTTACCACTAGAAGATTCTATTAGAACTAAAGACAAGATATAAAAATTAAAAAAAAATTCTGATTTTTTTGTATTATTTTATATTTATTTTATATTTTTATATTTATTATAATTTTATTATATTTTTAGACTAATAATATTGAGCTAATATATATATATATATCATGATATATTATTTATTTTTATAAAAAAATCAGATTTTTAAAACAGTTTTTATGCAAACAGCTTTTAAAACAATTTTTATAAAAGTTTTTATAAAAGGTAAAAGCTTTTACCTTTTAAAAAAGGTAATTAAAAAAATAAAATTACAAACTTTTATTTTATGCAAACAATAGAAATAGTTTTTTTTTACAAATTATCGCTTTTTTTTTTTTTTTTCAGGCTTTTAATTTTTTTAGTATTTTCCTTTTTATTAAAATATTGTAATTTATTTTAAAAAAATAAATTCTGTTTTTATTAAAAAAATTCAAAGTTCAGAAAGTTTATTTTATTATATATATTCCAGATTGTTTAAATTATTAATTCTTAATTGATTTTTTAGATTTTTATGAAAATTAAATTTTTTAATAAAAATAGGAGGTTTTTCTTTTAAAAATAAAATAAAATAATTCAGATTTTTATTTATTACGGAAAATAATATTCGAGATTATTTTTAATTTATTTTTTTTTTTTTTTATTTTTATTTTTTTCGAATTTAATTTAAAAATTTTGATTTTTATAATATTAATATACCAAAATTACAAAAATATTACCTTAAAATCTGAAACTTTTTGTATTTTCCAGATCTCTTTTTTTTTTAAAATAAAAATAAATAAGTTCTGAATTTTTAAAGTTTTTCAGATTTTTTTATATTTTTATATATTTTTGGACTTTTTAATTTTTTTTATTATTATTTTATTATTATTTTTACGAAAATGAACAGTAGATTTTATTATTACTTATATTTATTATTAAAAGTTTTTAAAGTTTTTCAGATTTTTCTTTATGAATAAAATAAATTCTACAACTAACAGATATTAAAAAGACAGATAATAATAAAGAAAAGCAAGAAATAAATAACTAGTAGAAGAATTCAACTAACTTGGTGACGACGGTCTTCTTGTACTTGCTTGCGCCTGCAACGGCGCCAAAAACTTGTTGTTGGTTTGATTCTTTAGTCTTATACTCGCAAGCGCACGATTTGTTCGATGTAGATATGCGGTGCAAGGTCGATTCCACAGGGAGGACTATACTAGTGAAGTCAAATGATTCATATCGTTTTGAACCAAATTATATTAAATTCTAACCTAGTCCCAAATAATTTATTTTTGAATGGTTATAATAATTGCATTAAATAACAGTAATTTTTAAGTAGATTTTAGATAAATTGATTTTAAATAATTTACTAGGGTTTAAAGTCCACCAATGTCTATTTATTATTTATTTTATATTTTAATTCCAAGAAATTCAGGGAATATATTCTGAAATCAATCTCACTATTTCCCTATAGATTTGACAATAAGTACAAAATTATAATACAAATATAGATTTTCCTTCGCTTAAAAAATGTAATTTCTAAGCATTATATGTATCCAATTTAATGGAAAACAAATAATCAAAGAAATTAACTAATATCAATAATCACAAAGCAAGGGGGAATTTATAACTATCAAAAATACGTGATATAATTGATGAAATAATATTCCCCTATTGAAGCGAAAATCATAATCGTTAAAAATATTTATTTGGAATTATTATATAAATATTAATAATAATATAGACATGGTTTCATCATAACCCCAGTAAAAGAAAATTACTCACTCATAATAACAACACAAATAAATAAATATTCCATAATATTATTACACAAATATAATTTTATTACACAATATTTTTTTCTCTCCTTACAATAATATCTCTATTTTTTTCCTTTTTCTCCCCTAAACACTACACAATCATCCCTTATTTATACTACTTCAAAATCAATAAAATAATCATTTTTACAATTAAAAATTCCACCCCCAACAATACACGGTTGCCATGAGTGCTGATGTCATGGATGACATCAGCACAGAGTTGAAATTCCGTCCAATCGTGTTGACACGCGACAATATGGTCCGTCTATTTAATTGTCCCTTCGAATACCATAACTTCTTCATACGAACTCGGATTTGGATGAATTTTTTTAAAACGATCGTCTCGACGAGACGAATAAAGTGAGACCAGTCGTGACTATATTTGAGTTTTGTAAAAATATCGCCCTTGAACCAATTGATCATGTCTTCAGACTTGGTTAACCCGCAGATATAATTTAATTCCAATTAATTATCCAAAAATGACATAAAATTATAGAAAATTCTAAGAAAATGAAATAATATAAATATATGGTAAAACGAATAAATTATCACACAAAACACACAATTATATACATAAAATACTAATAAAAATATTACTCAAAATATACTAAACAACGAGGATTTTCTTCTTGGAGAAAAAGTCGCTCTTCAAGATCCTGATTCTCCTCGACGTTAGCAATTGATGATGTGGCTATTGTTTTTGGTACTCTAATTCTTTGAACTTCGTCTATGGGTGGAAGAATCGGGTTTCCCAACGACCTCCTACCAAGCATAAATAAAAGAAGTTAGAGCGAATATTTTTGACTTTATCGAAAATAATGAAAACGGAAAAATGATCAAGAAAAAAAATTCAACTTATTTAAAACAAGATCAAAAATTAAACGCCAACTCCCCGGCAACGGCGTCAAAAACTTGATGAACAAATTAAAAACTCGCAAGTGTACGAATCGCTTTTGTAGGAAGCGGCAAGTAACTCCGAGGTCGATCTCTCGAGGAGTTGGAAATGGTTTGAAATTCAATAATGTTCGGCAAATAGTCGAATTAACGAAAGTAAAATACACCAAAGATTTGATAGGATTACAATCACAACACGCAGAAAATTAGAATAAACGAAACATTAACAACACCGAATTAAAGGTTGGATAATTAAGAGAATACAATTATGAGAATGATATGAGAGTTTAGAATCACCGACACACACGTAATCAATTATTAGTTCCGATACTCAAAGAAATAAGGTTTAGAATTATCGATTGCTCACGATTTAAAAGAAATCCGTTTGATGGCGATAATTCTAAAAATCACGATTGTTCTTTACGAAAATAAGAGACACTCCTTTGATGGGGATGAATATCTACTAACAATCGGCTAGCTAATACCTTTGATGGGGTAATTCACTAAAAGATCGCGGAAAAAAGGTTTAGAACATTCACAATCGCTTCTATCGGGTCGTTTGATGGCGAACACCGACAAAAACCCTCGATTTGAATAATAATAACAACTATGAAATAGGTTTGATGATCTAAATCAAACTTATGCGAAGAACAAACAAAGAGGAACAATCTCAAACTCTATCGGGAAAATCAATAGAAACTAACAATCGATAACATGTGTGTAGCTCAATCGAAAAACCCATATGAAAAGATTAGCTACACATGATTATTTCAACAATAATAATAGAAATTGTAAAACAAAACATGGTAGAAACTTCCCTTGTAAAAGCCGAAATCGAATTCCCGATGAAGGTTTGATGATCTTCCTTCAAGAACTCACAACAAATGATACAAGGACTTATAATCACTCACAAAATGTATTCTTCCAAATAATGAACATACAATGAAGATCATGAAAAATCTCTCTTTTCCTCCCTTTTTGGTGTTTTCTCTCACTAATCTTATGTTTTTCCACACAATATCTCACACAAGATCAGAATAATACATCTTAAGGTCTCCAACACCTTTTTATAAATCCAAAAGACCAAGAAAATTCCTCCAAATCGTGTAAAAATGTCAATGAAAGGGTCATGCACCGAAAAGTGACACGGCCCGTGTCCTGTGACACTGCCCGTATTGAACTGCTCTGGAAATGAAAATCTCACTGGACGCGTGACCCGTCCGTGTCCTGTGACACTGCCCGTGTCTAACTGCTCTGGAAATGAAAATCTCACTGGACGCGTGACCCGGCCGTGTCCTGTGACACTGCCCGTGTCGAACTGCTCCAGAAAGTGACTTTTTTCTGCTTGATCTTTCGTTTTTGCATCAATACACCTCGGAATTTAGCGTATGATATACCGTTACGAAGCTAATTTCACGAGGTGTCTATATCAACAGAGAACACATCCAAATTCAGAGTGATAATTCTGGACTTTAGAAAATACGACCGATGTTGCTTTGTTTTTCATCGCCCGAGCTATGTTTTTGCTCCCAACTTGCTATTGATTGTCATAAACTCCAATATTGGTAATAAAAGTGCATATTTCACCACAATCTTTGTCCGTCTACCTACAAAACAATAACACAACATACCACGCGTAAAAAGAGTAAAAACACTTAAAAACAAACGAATGCACGACTCAATAGAACAGAATGAGACGATCAAAAATCGACTCATCATGAACCTTATATCATTGGACTACCTGATGGTAGAAGAATTATCGGAGATCATGAAGTTAAGAATTGTCGGATTCAACTTAATGGCGGAGTTTGGTTGGCAGACCTGATCGTGGTAGATTTACCTAGAGATGATGTTATTTTGGGTATTGATTGGATGGATCGTCACGATGCCATCCTTAGTGTCTGTAAGCATATGGTCACTATTATTTTATACGATGGAGTTGAGTGTGTATTTCAGGGGAGTAATCCCAGCTGTTCCGGAAGAGTTATCAATATGATGAATGCAGTGAAATTACTCAATCAGGGGTGTATTGGTTATTGGTGCTACATGACCAAGACCGAGAAATCATCAGTTTCATTGACAAATATCCCGGTAGTGAGAGAATATGCTGATGTATTTCCAGACGAGTTACCTGGTTTGCCTCCGCAGAGAGATGTGGAATTCACGATTGAGTTGTAGCCTGGTACATCTCCAATATCGAAAGCACCATATCGTATGGCCCCGACTGAAATGCAGGAACTGGAGAATCAACTGGAGGAATTGATCGAGAAGGGTTATATCCGACCGAGTGCGTACCGGTGGGGAGCACCAGTGTTATTTGTCAAGAATAAGGATGGTTCTTTTCGCTTGTGCATTGATTATCGAGAGCTGAATAGGGTGACGATCAAGAATAAATGTCCCCTACCCCGCATCGATGATCTTTTGGACCAACTTCAGGGAGCTTCAGTATTTTCCAAGATCGATTTGAGATTTGGGTATTATCAGTTGCGAATTCGAGAGTCGGATATTGCTAGAACGGCATTTCGAACACGCTATGGGCATTACGAGTTTGTGGTAATGCCGTTTGGGTTAAGTAATGCACCTGCGGTATTCATGGAATTGATGAACCGAGTTTTCATCGATTATTTAGATCAGTTCGTGGTTGTTTTCATATACGACATCTTGATTTATTCTCGTGACCAAGAGGAGCACAAAATTCACCTTCATCAGGTTCTCGACGTGTTGAGACGGGAGCAACTAGAAAGTTTTCCAAATGTGAGTTTTGGATGTCCGAAGTGACATTTCTCGGACATGTGATTTCATCAGACGGAGTACGTGTCGTCCCTCAGAAGACGGAGGCTATCCGAGATTGGCAACCTCCGAATAATGTTAAGGAAATCCGAAGTTTCCTCGGACTAGCAGGCTATTACCGGCGATTTGTGGAAGGATTTTCTAAAATCGCTCAACCTATGGCGAAACTTTTGCGGAAGGATAAGAAATACACGTGGTCTGACGCGTGTCAGCAGAGTTTTGAGGAGCTCAAGAGTCGTTTAATTTCAGCGCCTCTCATTTCTTTACCACAAGGGACGGAAGGATTCGTGCTTTATAGTGACGCATCCGGGCAAGGTCTCGGATGTGATTTAATGCAGAATAGGAAAGTGATTGCTTATGCTTTGCGGAAACTGAGACCTTATGAGGTCAATTATCCGACTCACGACCTGGAGCTAGCGGCCGTGGTATTCGCGTTGAAGATTTGGCGTCATTATCTTTATGGCGTCACGTGTCAGATTTTCACCGATCATAAGAGTTTGAAGTATATATTTACTCAGAAGGAGTTAAACATGTGACAGAGACGGTGATTGGAATGATTAAAGATTATGATATTGAGATTCAATACCACCCGGATAAGGCGAACGTTGTCGCCGATGCCCTGAATCGTAAGTCCGTTCTGGAGCAAATGCTTACTCGTTTGACTGTTCAGAAGGAACTTCAACAGGAATTCCTAAGATCCGAGATTGAGGTCTGGTTACAGCGAGTACAAGGGCAGCTTTGTATGTTAGAGATTTCATCACCACTTGAGGAGGCGATCAGAGTGAATCAGGGTTCAGACCCATTTTTGTTGCGCATTCTGTAATATCCGTAACTTTCCATTTTTAGAAGTTTCCATTTTTGGTGTATGTCTATTTTTATCGACTCGCTTGAAACCGTTTCTACATTGTGAATCTACTTTATTCTTGGAGTTTTTCCATTTGGACGAGTTTTGGAGATGTTTTCACGTAATTTCGTTTTATGACATGTTTTGCCGTATGAACGTTCGATTCTCGTAAAACTCGTTCATTTTCATTGTTTCTTGGTTTGTGCAAGTTCATATGGTTGAACTGGTCATTTTGAGACTTTCGGTTTGTAAATACGACGTCGTTTCGTGATTTTCGGGCACTTGGGCCATTTTTGTAATTTCCTACAAGTTTAGGGAATCTCATTTTCGTTGTCGCATTACGGACCCTCCGGTGGCCAGAATTATATTTTCTTTCAGCGCTTAACTCCGTCGTCTTGTATACTTCGTGTTTATGTTTCTGGATTCTGGCCTTGTCGTGCGTTTCGAGTTTTATACCTTCGGCAGCAGCGTACTGCTGATCTGAGCAGTACTGAACTGCTGCGTGGGTAGCGCACGCTACTCCTTGTTACCTTGCGTGCGCTACCGATGTGCAGTTAGCGTACGCTAACTCGTTATTGTTAGCATGCTCTAGCGAGTGGTAGAAGTAGCTACTGGACCGTTTATAGCCCCGTTAGCGCGCGCTATCTATGATAGTTAGCGTGCGCTAACTACACGTTTTATATATATCAGCGGGCAGTTCAGAAACAACATTTTTCACTCTTTTCTTCCGTTTTCTTCATGGGGCGACTCCAGAGGGCGATTCCCTTCAGCTTTGATCGGAGAATTCTTCGTATTCCATCACCATAGAATCCTGTTAGCATATTACCATCAGCGTAATCATCCTCCATCGTCCGAATCCGAGGTATTTTCTTCAGGAACCCTAATTTGTCTAACTTGGGGTTTTTTTTCGGGTTTTTCGTGATTGATTCCGAATTGTTCATGTATGTTGCGAAATTTCTTACCGATTGTTGTTATTGGGTGATTCCCAATCCATTTTCCTCGAATTAATCCGTGAATTGTTGATACGGGGAGATTTTGCGTAAACCCTCGCCCGTATCGATTGATCGTTCATTATCGTAGTTTACAATCGGGGTTATAGGTGTATTCCAATCAATTATTGTTGTCCGTTGGGACTGAACTATGTTGATCCTTCGTTTAGGAACCGTCATTTTCCACCCGGGCCGTTCATAGTCGTATTTCATTTCCGATTCTTCAAGAATGTCTCAAAGGCAAGTACTTTACATTTGTTTACATGTTCTAGTATTTGAATTGTGGCTATTCGTGGTTGTTGTGGATGGATATGTGTATGTTCACCTAGGGACGGTCCGACGGGGGCCTCTAGGGATACGTATTGCCGTGTGTGTGCGTATCACGAACTGTGGTTAACCACCCAGGGATGTCCGACGGGGCTCTGCGGGGTACGGTGGCCGTGAGTCTCGTACCAAGGTTAACTTTGAATTGTTTTGTTGGAGAAAATGTGTTTTGTGTTTGTGCACCGTATAATATTCCAGAATATAAATGATTTCTAAAATAATTTTGGCGCATATATTCATCTGATTAGAATGTAGTTCAAATAGATTGTACTTGCACTAGCAGTTCTCGCTAACCCCTTTAATGGGGGAAATACTTTTGTATTTCAGGTACAGGTCTTGGAGATAAACGAGCACTTAAGCCGTATGAGGATGATGGGCAAGCATGACACTGTTCAGTAGTTGATTGTTGGTGTTCTGTTCTGTCGGTTATTATTGATTTCTTGTTTTGGGATTTTCTGTATTATAAAATTGGTTTAAGTACTCGAGTACTTCCTTTTTAAAATTGTTAATGTTGTGTTCCCGTTTTGGGAAATGGATTGATGTCGGATTTTATTTGTCGGATTGTAGTCTTTTATTTGAATTGTCGTTTTGTTGATGATTGTATGTCGTTGTCGAATGTCTTGTTGGTACGTTAGCCTGGTGAATTCCACAGTGTGGGGTCCACGGCGCTGTAATATACCCTGATCGTCTTGGGGGTGTTACAGAATATGGTATCAGAGCTTAGGTTTATGGATACCTAGACTGTAGGTTATTTGGGTCTAGTCGAGTGTCGTTTTTGAACAGTATCACTGCCATGCCATCATCTCAGTACGCCGGTGCTCGTAAGTTTTCCTAACTTGACTCGTTGCGTTGTTATGTTCTTTACCTTCTTGGTATCTTGTTGTGTTTTGCGTTTGAATTGTACTTACCCGCTACTTCTTCAGAATTCCTGCTGGTAGAGGACGCGGACGCGGTAGGGGACGTGGCGCAGCCGGTGGGGCGGCCATGTCCGATAACTCGGGTACCGATTCGGCTATGCCTTCTTTGTCGAACAGTGTCCCGCCTAGTTCCGGGGGTCAGCAGGACCAGTCTGCTAGCTCCGGTAATGCACATGAGAATGTTGGAGTGGCGAACATTTTACAGCAAGTAGCGAACCAGATGACGCTACTAACTCAGTCCGTCCTGGTCGGCCAAGCTAATGCCAACCCAGTTCCGCCTACTGGATCCGGAAATGATAAGCTACTTCAGGACGTGATTCGTATGCGTCCTCCGCAGTTTGTTGGTGCTTCCGACCCTTCCGTTTGGGAGAATTGGTTGTTTGAGATGGAAAAGGTGTTTGAGGCTGCTAACTGCTCTGAGGAGAGGAAGGTACCCATCGCTCAGTACTTCCTCGCCAAAGAGGCGGCAACATGGTGGCAAGCGGTGAAACCACGTGATCGGGAAGCCACTTGGGCAGAATTCCGGGAGTTGATGGAAGACGAGTATTGTCCATGGCCAGTGAAAGAGGGGAGGATCCGAGCCTTCTTCGAGGCTAAGCCCTAGGATGTCCCGATTTCGCAAGCAATCAAGGACTACAATAAACAGCTGCATTATGTGAGAAACCAAGTCCGAGATGAGCTTGATAAGATCCGTCACTTCGATATGCGGATGAAACCGAGGGTGCGTCATTACATGTCTGGTCTGGGATGCTCAACTTTGAAAGAGTATCAGAATAAGGCGATGGCTTATGAGATGTCGTTTGCTGCGACAAGGACGCGTGAGGAAGAAAGCAAGACCTCCGCCGATTTGGGAGGCAAGTCTGGTGGGCATTCGAAGGCTCAGTCTGGTTCGAGAGTCTTCGGGGGTCAGTCTCCGTCATTTGGGCGAGCAAACGGTTCCAAGTCTGCTCCTACTGGTTCCGTTTGCGGTCCTACGTGCTTTAACTGTGGTCGTCCCGGCCACATGATGAGTGAGTGTGATAGGCCCCCGATTCAGTGTCTTGCATGCGGTCGGATGGGACATCGTGCTAAGTTTTGTACAGATGCAGTTCGGGGGCCAGTTACTCAGATATCAGCCCCAGCTGCGGGAGAGCCGAGTGTGAATCAGGCACCGACAGTTCCTCAGCCACAGCAGAGTTTTGGTAGAGGTCGAGGACGTGGACAGCCTTCCAGAGGGGGAGCTTCTAGTGCGGGGTCTGTTCCGCCCCGAGTATATGAGATGAGACGAGCAGGAGACCCAGATGCGACGGTGGCTACAGGTACCGTTCACATCCTTGACCATCCTGTTTCCGTATTATTCGATTCTCGTGCTACGCATTCTTTCATATCTATGGATTGTGTGCGTCGTCTGCATATTGATTACCTAGTTGTGTGTGAACCATTTGTTGTTAAATTGCCTAGTGGGGATAGCATCGTGGGGGATCGTGAGATTAGAGATTTTCCAGTGAGTATCGCGGGGAGGGTTTGGCCTTCTAACCTGATTGCGGTAGATATTAGAGATGAAGAGTTGATTCTGGGTGAGGATTGACTGGACCGTCATGGGGCAATCATGAATTATAGAACGAGGACCGTTTCGATGTTAGCCTCTGACGGTACCGAGCATTCTTTTGTGGGGCGTAAGCGGAGTAGCCAGAGACTCCTGATCAGCGCTTTGAGGACGATGAGGCTTCTTCGAGGAGGTTGCACGGGTTATTGGTGTTACGCTTTGAGATCGGAAGAAGGGGGAGTCAAGCTCTCATCTATTCCGGTAGTGTGTGAGTATCCTGACGTCTTTCCAGACGAGTTGCGGGGTTTTCCGCCGGACCGAGAAGTTGAGTTTACCGTCGATTTAGAGCCCGGTGCAGCACCAATTTCTAAGACGCCATACCGTATGGCGCCTGCCGAGATGCTTGAGTTGAAGAAACAGTTGGGAGAGTTTCTAGACATGGGGTATATTCGACCAAGCGCTTCACCTTGGGGCGCACCGGTCCTATTTGTGAAGAAGAAGGATGGGTCACTTCGTTTGTGTATCGACTACCGAGAGTTGAACAAAGTGACCATCAAAAACAAGTATCCGCTCCCGAGGATCGATGATTTGTTCAACCAATTGCAAGGGGCAACCATGTTTTCGAAGATTGATTTGAGATCGGGGTATTACCAGCTCCGAGTGAAGGATACCGATATTCCGAAGACGGCCTTTCGGACAAGATACAGTCACTACGAGTTTGTGGTTATGCCTTTTGGGCTAACCAACGCCCCAGCCGTGTTCATGCAGCTTATGAACAAAGTCTTTATCGAGTACCTTGATAAGTGTGTAATCGTTTTTATCGATGACATCCTGATTTACTTGAGGAGCGAGGAGGAGCACGCCCGTCATTTGCATATAGTGTTAGATATTTTGAGAACTCAGCATCTTTTTGCGAAGTTCTCAAAATGTGAGTTTTGGTTACGGGAGGTTATGTTTCTCGGTCATGTGATCTCGGCCGAGGGTGTTCGTGTGGACCCACATAAGGTGGAGGCAGTGTTGGATTGGGCGCCGCCCAAGAACATGAAGGAAGTCCGTAGTTTTCTGGGTTTGGCCGGATATTACCGTAGATTCGTCGATGGATTCTCTAAGCTCGCTCGAACTCTGACTCAGTAGTTACAGAAGTCAGAGAAGTTTGTGTGGACCGATGAGAGGCAGAATAGTTTTGAGTAGTTGAAGAAACGGTTGACGACCGCTCCTGTTCTGGATTTACCAAGTGGTAATGAGGGTTTCTCAGTTTTTAGTGATGCTTCGGGCCAAGGGCTCGGATGTGTACTTATGCAGCACGGGAGGACGATTGCCTACGCTTCCCGTCAGTTGAAACCGTACGAGTTGAATTACCCTACGCACGATCTTGAGTTGGCCGCAGTTGTATTTGCGTTGAAGATCTGGCGTCATTACTTGTATGGCTCGTCATGTCAGATTTTCACCGATCACAAGAGCCTGAAGTACATTTTCACGCAGAAAGAGCTTAATATGAGACAGAGGAGATGGTTGGAGTTGATTAAGGATTACGATCTCGAGATCCTTTATCATCCGGGTAAGGCTAATGTAGTAGCAGATGCCTTGAGCCGGAAATCGGTAACACTTCGGGCGCTTGAGTTACTTACGGCTCAGTCGGGACTTCATCGAGAGTTTATGAGGTTGAGCATTGAGATTGTGCTACCAGAGAGTTCTGGGCAGTTGCGTACACTTGAGATTTCGTCGTCTTTAGTCGACGACATTAAGTCGGGACAGTTAGAGGACCCGATGTTTGTTTAGATTCGAGAGAATGTGGGGAAGGGGAAAGCCCCGGGATTCGTGATACATGAGGATGGTGTGTTGAGATTCCAAGGTCGGCTTTGTGTTCCGAATGACTTGGAATTGAGGTAGAATATTATGAGAGAGGATCACGCGTCGCCTTACTCTGTCCATCCGGGCTCGAGTAAAATGTATAAAGATTTGAGGAAAAATTTTTGGTGGAACGACATGAAGAATGAGGTAATTCAGTTTGTGGCTAAGTGTTTGACATGTCATCAAGTCAAAATCGAGCATCAGCGGCCAGCCGGGTTGTTGAAACCACTTCCCGTCCCGGAATGGAAGTGGGAGGATATCTCCATGGATTTTGTCACGAACTTGCCAAGGACGAAGACCGGAATGAATATGGTGTGGGTGGTCGTAGACCGACTGACTAAGTCGGCGCATTTTCTGGGCATCAAGGACACTTGGGGTCCAGAAAAGTTGGCTCGTGTTTTTATCGCGCAGATAGTGAGGCTTCACGGTACGCGAAAGTCTATTATTTCGGATAGAGACGGCCAATTTGTATCGCACTTCTGGAAGGCGGTACATAAGGCTTTGGGGACACGTTTGCGTTTGAGTACATCTTTCCACCCTCAGACCGACGGGCAGTCCGAGCGTACCATTCAGACGTTCGAGGATATGTTACGCGCGTGTGCGTTAGACTGGAGTAGTGACTGGGAGGAGCATCTAGCCTTGATTGAGTTTACGTATAATAATAGTTGGCACGCGTCGATCAAGATGGCACCGTATGAGGCACTTTATGGTCGACGTTGCCGATCACCGATATGTTGGGATGAGCCATCCGATCTAGTTGACACCGAGCCAGACCTCGTGTTAGAGACGAGGGAGAAAGTTGAGTTGATTAGAAAGAGAATGTTGGCTGCTCAGAGTCGACAAAAGTCTTATGCGGATGTTAGGCGTCGACCTTTGGAGTTTACGGTGGGAGATCATGTTCTGTTGAGAGTGACTCCATCGAAGGGGGTTTTCCGTTTTGGGAAAAAGGGGAAGCTCAACCCGAGATATATTAGGCCTTTCGAGATATTAGAGAGAGTCGGTGAGTTGGCATACCGTTTGGCTTTACCTGCGTCGATGAGTCATGTTCATAGCGTATTCCACGTTTCCCAGTTGAGGAAGTACGTTCCGGACCCGTCCCACATTATTGATTTTGGAGACGTGGAGATCGAGAAGGATGTTACGTTTGAGGAGAGGCCCGCCAGGATTTTGGAGCGTCGAGACAAACAGTTAAGGCACAAAACCATTCCTTTGGTTAAGGTGCAATGGTTGAGGCACGGAGTAGAATAAGCGACGTGGGAATTAGAGGAGGATATGCGTTCGAGGCACCCCGAGCTTTTTGATTCTTAAGTTTCGGGACGAAACTTTATTTTAGAGGGGGAGAATGTAATATCCATAACTTTCCATTTTTAGCAGTTTGTATGTCTATTTTTATCGACTCGCTTGTAACCGTTTCGACATTGTGAATCTACTTTATTCTTGGAGTTTTTCCATTTGGACGAGTTTTGGAGATGTTTTCACGTAATTTCGTTTTATGACATGTTTTGCCGTATGAACATTCGATTCTCGTAAAACTCATTCGTTTTCGTTGTTTCTTGGTTTGTGCAAGTTCGTATGGTTGAATTGGTCATGTTTAGACTTCCAGTTTGTAAATCCGACGTCGTTTCGTGATTTTCGGGCACTTGGCCCATTTTTGTAATTTTCTAGAAGTTTAGGGAATCTCATTTTCGTTGTCGCATTACGGACCCTCCGGTGGCCGGAATTATATTTTCTTTCAGTGCTTAACTCCATCGTCTTGTATACTTCGTGTTTATGTTTATGGATTCTGGCCTTGTCGTGCGTTTCGAGTTTTATACCTTCGGCAGTCTGCCAGATCTGGCGGCGAGCGAAGCTGGCTGCGTGGGTAGCGCACGCTACTCCTTGTTACCTTGCGTGCGCTACCGATGTGCAGTTAGCCTACGCTAACTCGTTATTGTTAGCGTGCGCTAGCGAGTGGTAGAAGTATCTACTGGACCGTTTATAGCCCCGTTAGCGCGCGCTAACTACACGTTTTATATATATCAGCGGGCAGTTCGGAAACAATATTTTTCACTCTTTTCTTCCGTTTTCTTCACGGGGCGACTCCAGAGGGCGATTCCCTTCAGCTTTGATCGGAGAATTCTTCGTATTCCATCACCGTAGAATCGTGTTAGCATATTACCATCAGCGTAATCATCCTCCATCGTCCGAATCCGAGGTATTTTCTTCAGGAACCCAAACTTGTCTAACTTGGGGGTTTTTTCGGATTTTTCGTGATTGATTCCGAATTGTTTATGTATGTTGCGAAATTTCTTACCGATTGTTGTTATTGGGTGATTCCCAATCCATTTTCCTCGAATTAATCCGTGAATTGTTGATATGGGGAGATTTTGCGTAAACCCTCGCACGTATCGATTGATCGTTCATTATCGTAGTTTACAATCGGGGTTATGGGTGTATTCCAATCAATTATTGTTGTCCGTTTGGACTGAACTATGTTGATCCTTCGTTTAGGAACCGTCGTTTTCCACCCGGGCCGTTCGTAGTCGTATTTCATTTCCGATTCTTCAAGAATGTCTCAAAGGCAAGTACTTTACATTTGTTTACATGTTCTAGTATTTGAATTGTGGCTATTCGTGGTTGTTGTGGATGGATATGTGTATGTTCACCTAGGGACGGTCCGACGGGGCCTCTAGGGATACGTATTACTATGTGTGTGCGTATCACGAACTATGGTTAACTACCCAGGGATGTCTGACGGGGCTCTGCGGGGTACAGTGGCCGTGAGTCTCGTACCAAGGTTAACTTTGAATTGTTTTGTTGGAGAAAATGTGTTTTGTGTTTGTGCACCGTATAATATTCCGGAATATAAATGATTTCTAAAATAATTTTGGCGCATATATTCATCTGATTAGAATGTAGTTCAAATAGATTGTACTTGCACTAGCAGTTCTCGCTAACCCCTTAAATGGGGGAAATACTTTTGTATTTCAGGTACAGGTCTTGGAGATAAACGAGCACTTAAGCCGTATGAGAATGATGGGCAAGCATGATACTGTTCAGTAGTTGATTGTTGGTGTTCTGTTCTGTCGGTTATTATTGATGTCTTGTTTTGGGATTTTTGTATTATAAAATTGGTTGAAGTACTCGAGTACTTTCTTTTTAAAATTGTTAATGATGTGTTCCCATTTTGAGAAATGGATTGATGTCGGATTTTATTTGTCGGATTGTAGTCTTTTATTTGAATTGTCGTTTTATTGATGATTGTATGTCGTTGTCGAATGTCTTGTTGGTACGTTAGCCTGGTGAATTCCACAGTGTGGGGTCCACGGCGCTGTAATATACCCTGATCGTCTTGGGGGTGTTACACATTCGAGATGATGTGGCTCAGGGGAAAGCCCTTGGATTTGTGGTCGACGAGGATGGACTTTTGCGATTTAAGAACCGGTTATGCGTTCCGGCGAATGACGAGTTGAAAAGCTCTAGTTTGAGAGAAGCTCATGCTACCCCTTATTCCATTCATCCAGGGTCTAGCAAAATGTATAAGGACTTGAAAAAAAATTATTGGTGGAGCAATATGAAGCGAGAAGTCGCAGAATTTGTTTCGAGATGTTTGACATGTCAGCAAGTCAAGATAGAACATCAGCGTCCAGCGGGTATGCTGAAACCGCTCCCTATTATATAGTGGAAGTGGGAGGATATTTCAATGGACTTCATCACGAGTTTGACGACGAGTCATCGTGGCATGAATACAATTTGGGTAATTGTGGACCGTTTGACTAAGTCAGCTTATTTCCTTGAGATTAAGGATATGTGGGGTCCTCAGATACTTGCCCAGTTATTCATTAAAGAGATTGTGAGATTGCACGGTACCCCTAAGAGTATGATTTCTGATAGTGACAGGCAATTCGTGTCGCATTTTTGGAAATCTGTTCATCGTGCCATGGGAACTCAACTCAATCTCAGCACCGCTTTTCATCCTCAGTCAGACGGACAAACAGAGCGAACTATTCAGACATTAGAGGACATGTTGAGGGCATGTGTTCTCGATTGGAAAGATGATTGGGAAGCCCAACTACTGTTGATTGAGTTCACGTACAATAACAGTTGGCATGATTCGATTAAGATGGCACCTTACTAGGCCTTATACGGTCGTCATTTTCGATCTCTCTTGTGTTGGGATGACTTATCAGAATCAATCGGCACCGAGCCCGATATGCTTATGGCCGCCCGCGAGAAGGTAGCTTTGATCAGGAGTCGTTTGCTGACTGCTCAGAGTCGACAAAAATCATATGCAGGTAATCGTCATCGACCATTAGAGTTCGAGGCAGGTGACCATGTTTTGGTCAAGGTATCCCCGAGCCGAGGTATTTTCCGTTTTAGAAAGAGAGGAAAGTTGAGTTCGAGATTCATTGGAGCATTTGAGATTTTGGATCGAGTAGGCGATCTGGCTTATCGATTGGCTTTACCTCCAGCCTTGAGCCGAATTCATAACGTGTTTCATGCCTCTCAGTTGCGGAAGTATATTGCCGACCCTAGTCACATACTTCAGTTCGATGAAATCGAGATAGCGGATGATCATACATATGAGGAGCGTCCTGTACGAGTCTTGGAGCGATGAGTCAAACAGTTGAGGAACAAGGCGATTCCTTTGGTTAAGATTATGTGGTCTAGACACGGAGTCTAAGAGACTACTTGGGAAACCAAGGATAGTATGCGAGAGAGTTATCCCGAATTGTTTGACCCTTAGTTTCGAGGACGAAACTCTTTTTAAGGGGGGGAGTATATAATATACGGTTGTAAATTCATTTATTATTATCATTCAGTATTTGGCACTCAGTAATTTTTCACTCATTAATAATCATTCATCCTTCATATTCATCCAATGTGTTCACCGTTCGGCGTATTTTGAATCGTATATCAGTTATCATTCACCGGTCAACCAGGTTGGAGAATCGAGCCGAGTATATCATCATTGTCATCTTTGTAGTGGGCTATGTGTGAGGAGTAGCGCATGCTACGTACTCTTTCTAGTGCGCGCTAATTGAGTACTGGTAGCGCACGCTACCTCTCAGCATTAGCGCACGCTAGTGTGGTGGAGGCAGACAATTCAGTAAGTACTGGACTAAAATGGAATATTTCGTAGCGCACGCAGAGTGGATATAACGTACACTAGTGGTATTGATAGCGCACGCTAAGCATCAGTGTAGCGCGCGCTAAGGCTCGATCAGATAGAGTCTAGTAGGTACTGGACTGTAAGGGGGAAATTCTCAGCGTACGCTATGAGTGGAGAAGCGTACGCTAATGGTGCTAGTAGCGCATGCTAATTTATAGGTGTAGCGTGCGCTAAGGCGAACAGGCAGAGGCCAGTAGGTTATGGACTCCAATGTTTCTGGACACCAACTATCAGGTAGCGCACGCTAACACAAGGTTAACGTACGCTAAGAAGAGGCGTTAGCGCACGCTACCAAGATACATAGTGCATGCTAACTATGCAGGCAGTGGGTACTGGGCTGCCTGCTGAACCTGCTAGCGCACGCTAAGTACAGGAGCTAGCGCGCGCTAAGCTGGGTTTAGTATATATTGGACAGTTTAGCCCCATTTCATCATTTCTTCATCTCTCTTCCTCATCCGGGCGATTTTGGGTGACTTTGAACGTTTTGTGAAGTGTTCTTCGAGCTACAATCAACTATCAACATCTTCAAGCTCCTAGTTCAGATTAATCATCATCTAATCCTCTCCAATTCACCAAATCAAGGTAAACATTTCTTGAATCTAGAATTTCGGGATTTGAGTGTTTTCCTTCCGATATCTTCAATTTAGCTTGCTATTATGTTGGAATATGTTGTATATGAGTTATCTACCTTGGATACATATGTTTCCGACAGATTTGTTGGTATTTTTCGGAATTTTTGAGCATTTGGAGAATTATTCAAGAACCTTGATAGTTGACTTTGATAATTTTGGGGGTTTCCGATTCGATGTTGTCGTAACCTCGAGTTGTGAATTCCTATTGGATTATAGATATCATTGAAGATGTTTTGTTGGATTAAATCACTCGTTGGGAGGTTAGTGTTAGATATATTTGAGATTATTCGTAAACAATTGGGGGTTGTTTACAACGTATTCGTTAGAATACCCCAATGAGTTTGGATATTGATGTATCGACTTTTGAGTTGGTTGTGATCATGCTTGATTCGTATATTAATCGGATTATTGGTAATTATGTTATTCAAGGTTGTTCGAGCGACCGATATCTCCATTAAGGATGTTTGTTCGAGGAAGGACTTTTCTTCACCGGTATTTGGGTAAGTTAATTCTTAATCGGCTAAAAAGGATACTCATTCCTTTCGTGGTTGTTCATTCATACATATAATTTATTCATAGTATATCAATCATGTTGGGACTTGTAATTATCAAACTAATCATTCAATTCACGAGGAACAACGGTTCCAAGTTTTGTGGGTGTTTATGCGGGACGTCGGGCACTCGGCAGGCTTGTGCACTTGCACATCCCATTCGTGGCGTACTATGATGCCCATCATTCGACTTGATTTCATAACTCATTCATGTAATTATTGTATATTGTTCAACTCTTGAGGATTGTTGTTCTGTGTAACTGACCTTGTTGGGGGTTGTTGTTTTCAGGTTATGGCAAGGCAAAGGCACGGGAAGAGAACATTGACGGCGAGGAGTCCCAGTGATACTAGTAGGGGGGCCCAGTCTGTCTAGTTGTTCATGCTTCTTTGATTTGTATTTTCCGCTGCAGTTCCGTTTGGATTTCATTTTATTCAGTGTTGTATATTTTATCTTCATATGAAATATACATGTATTCTCTATTTGCTGGGTGTGTGTGTATTTTAAACTCCTCATCGGAGTAATTGGTAATATAATGTGGTTCGGTACTACAGTTATATTAACTAATTCATTAATTTTCATTCGCCTGGTGGGTCCCAGTTGGGGGTTCACGGCACTGTAATATCCGCATAGTTTGGGGTGTTACATATATCTCACACTTTGCTCCATAGAGGTAGTGCCTCCAAATCTTCAGGGCATGCACAACTTCAGCCAACTCTAACTCATGCGTCGGGTAATTTAACTCATGCGGCTTCAACTGTCGTGATGCACAGGCAATCACCTTCCGATTCTGTATTAGAACACATCCCAGGCCCAACTTCGATGCATCCGTGTAAACCACAAAATACTTGTTCTCTTCTGGGATCGTTAAAACTGGTGCTGTAGTCAATCTTTTCTTGAGCTCATGAAAGCTCGCTTCACATTCCTTTGTCCACACAAACTTGGCGCCCTTCCGAAGAAGCTGCGTCATCGGTCTCCCTATCTTAGAAAATCCTTCAATGAATCGCCTGTAATAACTTGCAAGTCCCAGAAAACTGCGAATCTCATTCGCATTCCCTGGTGCAATGTCATTGAGAACAAGTTTTGCCCACAAGATATGTCAAATGAGCTTTTATACAGTGTAAAATAATATTATATCACCTAAAAACAGGGGAGGTTGAGTTAGACAGGGGTTCGGGGGCAGTACCGAATTTTTTGGGAGAGCTTAGAGCTGCTAAAATGAAAGTTAGTGTTTTGTATGTCTGTAGAGCCCTATTTATGTATGTAGAGCCCCATTTATAAGTTCTAAAATGAAAGAAAAAGATGGAGAGCTGAGAGCTGATGCTTCTGTTCAATATTTTCGGTTCTAAAAGTTAGTGTTATGTTCCAAAAGATGAAACAACGGCGGCAGAAAGGTGAAACTACGGGAAAGAAAAGGCTAGAGAGACGTTTTGTTTTAGGCAGGAAATAAAAGAAATAAGGAAAGTTGCCTTAATAGTTAAAGGATACTTTTAGACTGGGAAGAAATATAATAAATATTATTAATTTAAATAATATAAATAAAGTTACTAAAACGCCCCTGTATTTTTTTCAAATTCCAGGGGGTCCACTGCCCCCCCCCCTACGAACCCTACTATTTTCCAGTTATTCATCAATATTTTTCAATGTTACATTATTTTTTCTTATTGGCATTGTGCATTGTTGATATGATCGACTCCCATTTATAAGTAATTGAACATGTATACGTGATTGATGCATTTAGAGGGTGTGCTCAAAATGGTGCATGGAATATGTAGGCTTTATCCGCTACAAATTAAGTAAGCAAATTCAGTATATATATATATATATATATATATATATATATATATATATAACCCTTTGAAGTTGAGAGGGAGGAGAGCTGAATAATGAGTTATATGGCGAGCCACGTCACCTTCGGGCTCCACATAATCATGTTCGGGCTCCACATAATCCTTCGCGTGCTATTCACGTGAGAATAAGCCCGAAAAGCCCTATTTTGGTCGACGCGTGTCCAACTTAAAATATAATGTCCTACTTTTAAGGCCCGAACTAAAAGTGTCCTACTTTTGCTACAAGCCTATAGTTAGTGGCCATATAAAATATGGTTAAATGACCGAAATGGGACCTCAAGTTTGCCCATTTTAGCATTTGAGGACCTACTTTTTAAAAAGTATCAAACAAGGCCATGTTCTTTAGTCTGTTATACCACGTTGGGACCTTCGTCCAAATTGGTCCGTTAAGTGTTAACAGTCATCCTACGTGGCGGTTTAGCTACACATCAACAATATTAGTGATGTTGAGTACATAATGCTAAATGACCAAAATGAGACCTCAAGTTTGCTCATTTTAGCACTTGAGGACCTACTTTTTAAAATGTATCAAACAAACCCTCTTCTTTGGTCCGTTATACCACGTTAGGACCTCCATCCAAATTAATCCATTAAGTGTTAACAGTCATCCAACATGACAGTTAAGTTCCACTATCAATAATTTATTACTGCGATATAACTATGACATACACTTATCATACAATAAAATATTGATTATTTCAATAATCGATCAGCTTATAATATCTTTCACCAACTCAAAGTTAATCTAAAATATACAAACAATCATTTACATCAATACTTCAAATCGCATCATTAGTATTTAATCATATATTAAGAAATATTAATTTTAAGAATATTCCACTAGAATATAATTATTAAGGCAATATCAAAAGGCCACAATTATAAACTTACAATTTTCGAAATATTTAACGAATATTCAGATATTAAATAACTTAATATTTTATAAAATAATAAGCCAATAAAATTGAAGTTCCTCGACATTTAAGAATTTATAATATTTTTAATAATATCAATAATCATTGTAAAATAGATAAAAATTACCAAACTATTAAAAATATCAATAACATCAGTAATATCAAGATCATGGCCTTGTTTGGTACCTTTTAAAAACTAGATCCTCAAATGCTAAAATGAGCAAACTTGAGGTCCCATTTTGGTCATTTACCCTTATGTACTCAACATCAATAGTATTGTTGATGTGGAAGTTAACACTTGACCGAACAATTTGAATGGAGGTCCTAACGTGGTATAACGGATCAAAGAACAAAGCCTTGTTTGATACATTTTAAAAGTGCTAAAATGAGCTAGATCCTATTTTGCCTATCAATCTATTTTGTGGCCCATCCCATTTTGTTTAGTTTTAAGGTCCATTTTAAGATTTATGGGCCTCCAATTGGGTCTATTTACATTGGGCTTTGATACTTTCGCCAAAGTACATTTTTTGAAACACTATGAAGACTTCATATTTAACCCAATTTTCCGAAATCGGAGATTCTTTTTTGCAAAGGTCCAATACACTAACGTATAAAGGAGATTTGTTTTCATATGTGATTCCATAATTGATTTGAGTATAAAAATATATCTGATTAATTGAAAACTTGTAAAAATATTTTAAGATCTAATCTGGCTCAAGCATTTAGAAATCAGAATCTTGCAAAAGTATATCTGATTAATTCAAATAGTTTTTTTTAACAAAAAAAACTGTTTGTATTAGAATTAAACAAGCAATTAATCACATATTTCAGAGCAAATCTATAAATCTTTATATATATTAAAGCAAAACCACTCCCCCAAAAAAAAAATTCCCCCAAAACCACCAAACTAATTATGGCAAGTTTTTTGCAATAAATCATCCTAATTTTTCTTTTACCTTTTTAATTTGCTCTCAACATCTTGTGATTTTATTTATAAAAACATATGCAATATGCATATTAAATAATAGATCACAAAAAAATTTATAATTTGATATATGATATATAAAAAGTAAATTTCAAATGAATAAGTTAAAATTATGAAATAAATTATATTCATATATTAGATAACAATAAATTGTTAGCTTAACATTTAATTATATTTTAATATTAATTCTAATTTTAAAATTTTAATTTAAATAAAATATATCGAACTAAAATAAATATCCCATTCATGTCAAATATATATATATATATATAAATAAATATTGTAAATATGTATAGTATATAAAATGTTACAATAATTATTGCAAGAACCAACCAATTAAGACATACATAATTATTTAAGTTTTTATACAACTTTAATATTTTATTAATAAAAGTTATGCCATAATATCTAGATCATATATATGTAGCAATTTGCATTTGCATTCACGCGTATCAAATTTAGAAAAAACACAATAATTTATTTATCAAATACAAAATTATTTAATTTGGGAGGGGGAGGGGGGAAGACAATCAAGATGTATTAGCACGACGTGCTACACACTTTTTATTTACAACTATTATAATTATAAAAATTTTACATCCTAAAAATATTCTCGTACATTGTACGGGCACAAACACTAGTTAAGTAATGTTCGATGTGAGTAGGAGGTCCAACTCATTATAATTGATATCTCAAATTGATAAGTTGGCTCCTGAAATAAGATCACGTAAATATCTGTATTTGATTAAATATCGAAAGATATATTATGAATGTAGAGTTGTAAACACAAATTAAGTATTTAAATTAATAAATATAAAATTGCTTATATAATATAAGTATGTGTATCTATAAGATACAAATTTAACCAAAATTCTATTGTTGGTGTAGTTTGAATGAAATTACTTTCAATCGTTCTGAATTTTTAATTGGGAGAGTAAAAAGTACTCTTATTAGATGAAATCTTATAAAAATTCGACGTGCAATTAGTAGTAATTAATACTTCATCTGCCATCTTTATAGTGGAAAATTTTTAGTTGGGTTTTCGGTTGATACATTAGTAATGGCACAAAAACACCACTTTTTTAATCTCCGTGCTGAAAAAGGTATGTGCCAAGCTAAAGAAACAAAGGATACTTCTTAGAATGAATGGAGAATTTAGATAAATGATATAGAAAATTTATTATAATCCAGTCAATCATAATATACATTTGTGATCGTTTGTTTGGCAGAAAATTAATGTTAATTGAGAATGTGATTTATATAAAAAAATGAATCCTCATAGATTTTTTTACCTTTTATTTGGAAAATACCAAAAAATGTTAGGAGCCTTGTCCACCAAACGCTCGCGTATTATGAAGTAAGCAAGGAAAATGAGTCGAAGAACGGCATCGTTCTCATAAGAATCGATTCCAATTCGCGACTGTTCCGTTCGAAGCTCATTTAAATCAAATCCACGGTTTTCTCCATATCTACCCATTCTTTCGACCCTTGCCCACCACACACTCGCGTACTATGATGTAAGCGAGGGAAATGAGTCGAAGAACGGCATCATTCTCGTAAGAATTGGTTCATATTCGCAATCGTTCCGTTCGAAGCTCATTTGACCCGAATCAGCGGCTCCAGATCTACCCGTTATTTCGAGCCTTGCCCACACACTCACGTATTATGATGTAAGCAAGGGAAATGAGTCGAAGAATGGCATCGTTCTCGTAAGAATCTGTTCCAATTCGCGACCGTTCCGTTCGAAGCTCATTTGACATGAATTCGCAGTTTTCTCCAGATCTACCCGTTCTTTCGACTCTTGCCCACCACACACTCGCATATTATGATGTAAGCAATGGAAATGAGTCGAATAACGGCATCGTTTTCGTAAGAATCGGTTCCAATTCGCGATCGTTCTATTCGAAGCTCATTTGACCCTAATTTGTGTTTTTCTCCAGATCTACCCGTTCTTTCGACCCTTGCCCACCACACACTCGCGTATTATGATGTAAGCAATGGAAATGATTCGAAGAATGGCATCGTTTTCGTAAGAATCGGTTCCATTTTGCGATCGTTCCGTTCAAAGCTCATTTGACCCGAATCCGCGATTTTCTCCAGATCTACCCGTTCTTCGACCCCTGCCCACCACACAATCGCGTATTATGATGTAAGCAAGGGAAATGAGTCGAAGAATGGCATCGTTCTCGTAAGAATCTGTTCCAATTCGCGACCGTTCCGTTCGAAGCTCATTTGACCTGAATTCGCAGTTTTCTCCAGATCTACCCGTTCTTTCGACCCTTGCCCACCACACACTCGCATATTATGATGTAAGCAATGGAAATGAGTCGAATAACGGCATCGTTTTCATAAGAATCGGTTCCAATTCGCGATCGTTCTATTCGAAGCTCATTTGACCCTAATCCGTGTTTTTCTCCAGATCTACCCGTTCTTTCGACCCTTGCCCACCACACACTCGCGTATTATGATGTAAGCAAGGGAAATAATTCGAAGAATGGCATCATTTTCGTAAGAATCGGTTCCATTTTGCGATCGTTCCGTTCAAAGCTCATTTGACCCGAATCCGCGGTTTTCTCCAGATCTACCCGTTCTTTCGACCCCTGCCCACCACACAATCGCGTATTATGATGTAAGCAAGGGAAATGAGTCGAAGAACGACATCGTTCTTGTAAGAATCAGTTCCAATTCGCGACCGTTCCGTTCGAAGCTCATTTGACCCGAATCCGCGGTTTTCTCCAAATCTACCTGTTCTTTTGACCCTTGCCCACCACACACTCGCATATTATGATGTAAGCAAGGGACATGAGTCGAAGAACGGCATCGTTCTCGCAAGAATCAGTTCCAATTCACGATCATTCCATTCAAAGCTCATTTGACCTGAATCCGCGGTTTTCTCCAGATCTACCCGTTCTTTCGACCCTTGCCCACCACACTCGCGTATTATGATGTAAGCAAGGGAAATAAGTCGAAGAACGGTATCGTTCTCGTAAGAATCAGTTCCAATTCGCGACCGTTCCATTGGAATCTCATTTAACCCGAATCCATGATTTTCTCCAAATCTACCCGTTCTTTCGGCCCTTGCCCACCACACACTCGCGTATTATGATGTAAGCAAGGAAAGTGAAGCGAAGAACGGCACATTTCTTGTCATAATACCAACACATCCTTATTGGAAAGATCGTGAACCTAATATCGAATTGCGATATGGATTACTACGGCATGTCATGTAGGGGCCGTATTATTTGGTATCGGAGCGCTTAGATTGCTCCATATAAGGTTTTATCGTCTATTTCTATTTTCTCATCTTATTTTCTTCATTTTTTTCTCTACCATCTTCTTGTATTCTCCAAAAAAAAGTATACAAAAAAACAGGTATACAAAAAAAAAGTATAACAAAAAATATATATATATATCAGTGGTAGGACCGACCTTTGTGATAAATAGATATATATATATATATATACACCACTGTGAAATATAAAAATAAATATAAAGCTGGAGTGCGGATTACCGCTCCTGTAAAATTAAAACTTGTCACAATACTCGTCTATATAATCACCTTGCGAGTTGTGGGACATTTATATATAGCCGAGTGATAAAGACAAGAAACGTAAAAAAAATCTAAAAGAGTAATACACGAGCGTTGAGGATATTGTGAGGATTAATTTGTGTCAAAAAAAAGAAAAAAAAAGGGCAAAAAAAAGAGAGAGCAGAAAAAAATTAAAAAAAAAGGCAAAAAAAAAAAGGCAAAAAGAAAAACAGAAAAAAAAACTAAAAAAAAGGCAAAAAAAAAAAAACAAAGGCCAAAAAAAAGAGAAAAAAAAAAGGAAAATGTCAGATTCGGAAATTAATAAACAGATGGATATGTTACAAAGTATCCAGGAAATGCTAGCAGATTTGAATGTTCGACTAAACAAGACCGAAGAAACTGTTGCCACAATCGTAAAAGGCAAGAAAGTCGATGGGAAACGAACGATACAACGAAGTCCGGTTCAGTTTGAAGGATATGATGATGAGTCATGTAACCAATCCGAGGAGGAAACTTCAAGGCGGCGGTTTGGGGGCTATCGAGGTAGAGGAGGCGGACGAAGAGACGAAAGTAGGGAGGAGAGGTATTGTTGAGGGGACGATCGAGATCGAGGGATGGGAAATATAAAACTGAAAATCTCATCATTCGAAGGACGGAGCGACCCGGACACTTATCTCGATTGGGAACAAAAGATTGAAACGACGTTTGATTGCCAAACGTACTCGGAATAAAACAAAATGAGGTTAGCAATAACTGAGTTTTCAGAATATGCTAGTATTTGGTGGGATCAACATGTCATGGAGAGACGTAGGAGTGGGGATAACCCGGTGAGAGGATGGGGAGAATTAAAAATTGTAATGAGAAAACGATTTGTGCCCAACTACTACAACAAGGAATTATTTTCTCGATTGCAATCTTTGAAACAAGGCACGAGAAGTGTGGAAGATTACCGGAGGGAGATGGAGATGCTCATAACTCGAGCAAACGTGACGGAATCCAGAGAAGCTACCATGGCAAGATTTTTTGCATGGTATGAGATACGATCTTGCAAAGGAAGTTGACAGACAACACTATGTCGAGTTCGAAGACATGGTGTTCGGGGCCGTAAAATTGAGAATAACTCACGGAGGGGAAATGTAATATCCTGAAATTTCAGTATAAATTTTCGCATTATTTTACCCGAGTTATATTGCAGGGTGCAGGATATTACAGTATGGATAATACAATTTAAAGACTGAGACAATTGTGTTGGGATATTGTCGTACTTAGTTGATAATTGCATTGAGGATATCGTGTATCAGGTGTATCGTATGAGAATATTATTGGAACGAGTATATGTATTCAGTATGTCGCGTGTACGTATTCGGTATATTGAGACGACAAGCAGAAGCAGTTGAAAATGGCTAAGTATAAAAGCCATTACGTACGTTAAGCATAAGAGCATACATACGTAACGATGTGAGCTTAATGTACGTTAGGTAGCGTAGATAATGTACGTTATGAAGAGAATCGGACAGGGTCCAAAGTGTCGGCAACTTTCGGCGCAAATGTGGACAAGCGAGTCAACATTGAGCTTTACGTGTTGGAGCAATTTTGGTATTTGCGCCGTTGTGCGGAAGCGTAAATATAAAGTGCGGAAAATAAACGACACAAGGATTTATAGAGGTTCGGCCAAACGTGCCTACTTCCACTCTCTCTGTATCTTTTTCTATAGGATGAAGATCAAAACCTCTGCACCTCTCTTCTATCGGTCGAGGGATTACCGTTACAAGCTCGTCTTCTATCGGTCTGAGTAAAACCGTTCTCTTATTGTCTTTTTATCGCTCCAAGTTAAACCGTTTTTCTTTTCAATTGGACAAGGAATCAACCACACTAGCTTTCTATCAGTACTAGATAAACCTCATTAAGATAGCGATTGCGATTCTAACAATACCGGATCCTTGATCCTAATAACACCATATCCAATCGTATCTTTTCTTTTTTCCTCTCGTGTATGTGTTGAATGTATGAACACTCAAACTAACAATATAAGCTCAATATCATAACAACAATATAATGTATATGAATATCAGATCAATTTCTTGATTGCTTGAAGTTGTTGTTTGGTTTGATACCAAGGATGTGGTATTTATAGCCTTCTTCATCAAACTAGTCGTTGCTGACTGTTGACTTGCTAGCGTGCGCTAGCTCTTCTTCTTAGCGTACGCTATCGCGCATTTTTGCCTTAGCGTACGTTATGAACTACGTGTAGCATACGTTAATGTTTTCCAGTTTCAGTCCAGTGGCTACTGTCCATGACAGTTAGCGTGCGCTAACACTTCCTTGTAGCGTTCGCTAATCTTGCATCATTACATGCGTCATATATCCGTTTATACTTTTTGACTTTGCATCATAATCTTTCCAACAGATTGATTGACTTGAATTCAAACTGATATTTAGCATGCGCTAAATATCACCTGTATCGTGCGCTAAGTCTTACTTCACTGCATACGTCATTCTGTGTTTGAATATCTTCACAACGGTAATATAGCCTTCGATAGCGTGCGTTAGTATACATGAGTAGGGTGCGCTATCTTCATCAGATGACTTCACTTCAGGTAACTTCGAACTCGTCTGTTCTGCAGCCGGGACCCGTTAGCGTGCGCTAACGTTTATGTCTAGCGTGCGCTAGCTTTGTATTTTGTCCAGCTTTTTGCGTCTTCGTCTGCTTCGTTGTTTTGCTTCGCCTCGTTGTTGTTTTGCTTTGTTTAGCAACTTAATCATCAAAACACTATTTATGAATATGTGGAATAAATATTCCAACAATCTCCCACTTTTTGATGATTACAAAACAACCCTTGAATCGGATAAAACCTGCAAAATAAAAATATATATATTTGTACGTTTCAAAGTTTTCGGCTTTGATCGTTTCGTTAGTTTCTCCAATCTTTTTCTTTTTCTGTCATTTTCGAATTCTTCGATTCTCATTTTTCAACTCCTTCGTTTTCCCCCTTTTTGTATGCTTTCTTCTCCTTTTTCTTCTCCTTCGATTTTTATTATTTTCTCCTCCTTTTTACTTTTTATTTTTCTCGTCATATCTTTCATGACGCTTTTTATCTGATTCACTCCTTCTCCCCCTTTTTGTATTCAGCAAAAAGTGTAAAAAAAAAAAATAGCAATTGAATAGAGTATACCAATTATTGAATATGCATGATACAAATTGATGAATATAATTATGCATAAATAGGAAATAACTCCCCCTGAAAGTATTATCTCCTCCTTGGTAAAATATCAATTGTTAAAAATTATTTTTTAGGGATCCAACCGATAGTTGGTTTTTCTTTTGAGACATAGACGATATTAGAAATAAACGTTCCTTTGGAAATCCAAATTTTCTTAGTTTTTATCGTCCGTCTTGGGCTTTTGCAATTCGAAATGTGATGGCCGATTTTTAAACATTTTTCACAATGGGGTATTTTGAAATTTACGGATTCGTTTTTAGAACGTGGTTTGAATCCCAACCCCTGTTTGTTCAACGTGTATTTTTGAACCGAGAGCATATTTTCAAATTTCCCGTTTCCGAGAGAGAATTTCTTCGTTAAATTTTTGAGCTCGGTTTGAACTTTAACAAGATCATCCTTTAAAATATTCTTGTTTTCAATGCATTTTGAATGATCGATCTCAACAAATTTTCCTTTTCAAGAATTTTAGAATTTTCATTTTCCAATGATGTGTATTTAGATTTAAGGGATTTAATTTCATTTAAAGCATTTTGATAATCCGTATGTAATAACTCGAATGCTTCAAAAAGTTCGTCGTACTTACGTGGCTTTCGACGTCGCTATCGTCGAATGAACTCTGGGCCGTGAATGCAAGGTTATTTTGATCGATGAAATCATCATCAATATCTTCGTCACTCTATGTTGCAATTAAAACCTCTTTGGGTTTTACACGATAATTCTTCACAAAGTGGTCTGGTTTACCACATAATCGACAAGTGTTGTCGAATTTCTTAGATTCGCCCGCTTGGATGTCTTTATTTCTCCGGTTTCATAAGTGTTGGAACTTATTAATATTCTTAGCATAATATGCCGATTCTTCGTCGCTATCATCCACCAGAATTTCTTCTTTCTTGGACATCTTAGCCTTCATGGCTACCGTTCTTTCCTGGGGCTTTGGTTTGGCATTCCGAGATTTTAAGTACTATCTCGTAGTTGATAAAGGAACCAACGAGAGCACTAAAAATCAAGATTATTTAAATCTTTAGATTCCATTATTGCCGTCACCGTACCGTCCCATTCTCGAGGTAGTGATCGGAGAATTTTGTTTACTTTCTCACTACTCGAAAGTGGTTTTCCAAAACATGCTAATCCATTTGTGATGACCGAAAAACTGTCGAGCATTATAGTGATGGATTCGTCGTCCTTCATTTGGAATAATTCGTAATTGTGAAAGTATGTTTATCTTGGTCTCCTTGACTTGAGACGTTCCTTCGTGTGTTACCTCAAGTATTTTCCAAATTTCTTTGGCACTATCACACGATGATATCCGATTGTGTTCTTCCAGATTTAAGGCACAATATAGGAGTTGAGTTGCCTTACAATTGTAATGGTCATTTTTCCAATCGGAATCGTCATATTCTTCGAAAGTTTTAAGCGTACCGTTGGAATTCGTCGGAATTTTTGGACCAAGACAAATCACTTTCCAAAGCTCGATGTCATACGCTCGGATGAATATTGACATCTTTTTCTTCCACGTCATGAAGTTTGAGCCATCAAAAAATGGTGGTCGATTGAGAGCAAGGCCTTCGACTGGAGTATATTGAAACGCCATTTGGATCGAATCCTCATATGTTAAGCCGCTTATTGGAGGTACTGCTCTGATACCAATTGTTGGAGCAATTTCGGTATTTGCGCCGTTGTGCGGAAGCATGAATATAAAGTGCGGAAAATAAATGACACAAGGATTTATAGAGGTTCGGCCAAACGTACCAACGTCCTCTCTCTCTCTATATCTTTTTCTATAGGATGAAGATCAAAACCTCTACACCTCTCTTCTATTGGTCGAGGGATTACCGTTACAAGCTCGTCTTCTATCGGTCCGAGTAAAACCGTTCTCTTGCTTGTCTTTTTGTCGGTCCAAGTTAAACCGTTTTCCTTTTCAATTGGACAAGGAATCAACCACTCTAGCTTTCTATCGGTACTAGATAAACCTCACTAAGATAGCATTGCGATTCTAACAATGCCGGATCCTTGATCCCAATAACACCGAATCCAATCGTATTTTTTCTTTTTCCTCTCGTGTATGTGTTGAATGTTTAAACACTCAAACTAACAATATAAGCTCAATATCACAACAACAATATAATGTATATGAATATCAGATCAATGTCTTGATTGCTTGAAGTTGTTGTTTGGTTTGATACCAAGGATGTGGTATTTATAGCCTTCTTCATCAAATTAGCCGTTGCTGACTGTTGACTTGCTAGTGTGCGCTAGCTCTTCTTCTTAGCGTGCGCTATTGCGCATTTTTGCCTTAGCGTACGTTATGAACTCCATGTAGCGTACGTTAATGTTTTCCAGTTTCAGTCCAGTGATTACTGTCTGTAATATCCGGAATTTTTACTACTGTTGTTTAATGTTATTTTATCCGAGTTATGTTGTACAGCGTGGAATCTGTACAGTATGGACAAAATAAATAAAGGACTGAGACAGCTGTATTTGTATAATTGTCGTACTTGGTCGACAATTGTATATGAGGATATCGTGTATCAGAGTATGAGAATATATTCGGAAGGAGTATGTGTATTCAGTATGTCGTATGTTCGTATCCAGTATGTCGAGACGGACAGAAACAGTTGGATTTCGGCCAAGTGCAGAAGGCCATTACGTACGCTAGGTTTAAGGACTTCCGAATAAATTCTATGTTTTACGTACGTTATGCATAAGGCATTACGTACGTAACAGAGGGAATCGGACAGGACCGAGCTGTGGTCGGCAGGTGGGGCCTGTGTCGGCAGTTTTCGGCACAGATGTGGACAGGCGAGTCAACCTCGAGCATTACATACGCTATGCATGGTATATTACATACGTAATACGAGTATGTTACTGTAGCAAGTCAACGTACGTATTACGTACGCTATGGAGCAAGGTTTACGTACGTAAGGTATTGAACGAAATGAGTCAGTGACCTCTGGACTGTCATTACGTACGCTACCAAGGTCAGATAGCGTACGTAAGAAAGTGTTACGTACGTTAACTATGGAAGGTTACGTACGTAACGAGTTGGAAGTTTATATAAGTGGACCCTCGTCATTCCATTTCTCTTCAGAATTTCATTTTGTTTTCGCCTTCAAACACCCAGAGATGGAGTTTTCAGTCATTCTAAGTCGATTATGAGCTTGGAAACATGGGATTGGAGCTTGAGAAATGAAGATATTGATGATTCTTGAAGAGTTTGATTGTGTTATTCATGTTCTTGAGGTATGTTGATGAACTCTACACCCTGATTTCAGATTTTGGTATTGTTATCCGTATTTGCTTCGTATGATGATTATTAGGGTGTTGTTGTTACGATTCTTGAGGTTATGTGAAGTGTATATTAAAGAATACGATGATACATGACTTGGATTACGAATTTGATGATTATCTACATGTTAAAGGATATTGAATTATGTTGTTATGATGGCTATGAACATGATTTCGAATCACTTAGTGTTCTTGAGGAACTTCTTGATGAATTTAACATAGTAGGACGATCGTATGTTGAATTATCGGTTTGTTGATTGTAGTGGTAGAATTCGTATGTTCTTGATGAAATACTAATCATGATATCAATTTGGAATCCAGAGAGATTGTGATTAATCACCGAATATGATTTCCTTTACATTCGTATCCGTAATTGTATGTTGGTTATGAATTCGTAATTGTTTGAGTTGGATTGTTCAGACTTGTATCTAATCGAGATATTGTGAAATCGTTGAGTTTGTCGATCGGTTATATTGATTAGTAATTATCGGATTTCGGTTCATATGGTGGATATGAATTTGTAATGGTTTGAATTATACTATTTGGTTTTGTATATGATCGAGGTGTCGATGAACCGTTGTGATTGATTGGTTGGATATGTCGGTTATTGATTGTTATTGAACTTGTTGTGTATCGAATTATGGTAATAGGTTGAGATTATTGATCGGTGATTATAACCGTATGTTGCGGTCGAGTTCGAGGATATTCGTAAATTGCTTTGATCGGGGCCAAGGAACCTGTAGACGAAGGCAATGAGATTGGTAGCGGCTCCCTCATCATTGTATCGGTATCGAGGCAAGTTATTACTTGATCAGTTATAATGTTTAATGAATGGTTTCAGTTTCATTTCGTTTATAATGCATATAGCAATGATTATTACTGTGGATTCTGGAGATTTGGATTATATGTTGTTTTTCCGATTTTGGGAGTTAAATCATAATGTATAAGATTTACTTTGGTTATTGGCATAATTGGGTATCGAGGATACATTGTGGTAAAGATGAAGATACGAGTTATCTATAGTCCGTAGGCACGTTGGGATCGCCGAGCATTGAGGATAATCGTTGCTGATGATTTGACATCGAGATTGCTCCCGAAGGACTCGGGGCAAGTATCATAATTTGATTACGGTTTGGTGTTGATGATGTTGATCATGCTTATTGACATTCATGTTGTTGAACATGAGGTCATCCTAGTTGTTTTGTCATACTGTCGTTCATGTTATTGAGTCATATGTTGTTCATGTTGATGAACATATTGATTTGCATATGCGTATACATAATTGTATTGTTTCTGTTGTGTTGATCCGATGGGATCATGTGATCTATGCTGAGGGCGCTGGATCAGATGTCCACCTCGTGTTGGTCCGACGGGATCATTTTGGAATCTATGCTGAGGGCGCTGGATCATTGGACGGGTTTTCCACCATGCGTTGGTCCGATGGGATCATCATGGGGATCTATGCTGAGGGCGCTGGATCGTTGGATTACCCAGTGTTGTGTTGATGGAATCATGCGGATTCGCATTGTTGGTTTTACATGTGTTGTTGTGCATATGTATATTGTTGGTTATCCACCTCGTGTTGATCTAGTAGGATCATCTTGGGATGTATGCTGAGGGCGCTAGATCATGGGATTTCCATTGAGTATACACTGTTGTTATTGTTTTGAGCATATTGACGTTGTCATATGAGTATGCATTTGTAGGTCTTGTGTTAAGACCGTGTCCGTATGTTGCATTGATCTGATATCGGATTAGACTAACATGATTGTCGTGGTATTTCATACATTGAGGTATGTTCCGTATTTTCCTTCTTGGTTCTTGCCCTGGGATGGACAATCGATTGTCGTGTTGAGATTTGATGATGTTTATTTCCGAAGGATCGAATTGGTCAGAGTTGGTATATTTCGTAATAGTGAGTTATGATGATGTTTTGAGAACCTTGGACATTGTTGAGATATAGTACAAATATTTCGGTATTAGCTTATTGTATTGTTAAGGATACGAATCGTGGATTTTCGTAAAGTTATGGCGGTAAGATTACATCGGTAGTATTCTTACTTAGTATTTTGATTGGTATGTAATTATTGACGTGATGTGATGGTTATCATTGTTGGATATTATGAATGACCCCGTCGTGGGCTTTCTTTTTAGGTTCTTGGATTATCAAGCTTGTAGCGGTCGTGGAGAGATGAGCTTCCCGGAGGATACTGGCTAGAGCATGTATTTGTGTATTGAGTTTCCTGATCAGTTCTTGTATTTCGCTGCTAGAGTATTTTAATTATTTGTCCTTTCCGCGGCGTGAGTATTCTTATATGCCCTTTGGTTTTTAGCAACTTGAGTTACTTTGGAAAATCATTTTCTAAACTATTGAGTTTCGGCTGTTTGGCCTTGTCCTTTCAAATGAGACTTTACGACGGTTTTGATAAACGAGTTTTATAAAATCTTCGAGTGTTTTTAATAGATAATACCATTGTTAGCCTCTTGAGCGTTTGCAAATATTTTAAAAAATGTCTTTTAGCCTTGTGGGTTCCGTCTCGGGGCCCACGACACTGTAGTATTCCTGGATGACTCTGGGGGTGTTATAGGATATGGTATCGGAGCTTAAGTTGAGAAAACCTAGGTAGCCGGGTCGAGTTGGGTCGTGCTTTTGTCGGGTCATTCGAGTTGTTGGTTTACAAGTGTTTGAGCTCTGGGTTTTTGTTGTTCACCCGGGCTTGTGCGTTATGTGATTTACCAGTGTAGTACTGGGCTTGTTGTAAACTTTTCCAAATGGTATTAACGTGTTTCTTCGGATAGAGATGTGTTGTGTTCTCGAGTTGAACTGATTTTGCAAAATGTGTATTTTGTAAATATCTATGTCGAGTATTTTCTAGAGTTGAGACATGTGCCAGTATCACGAGAAATCGTCGACTTCACGATCTGTAAGTATTTGGATTTTTGAATTTCATTGAGATTTATTGCCGTTCTAAGTTGATATGCTTTGAGATTCAGAGAGATATTATGCGTCACAGTATGAGGTGACAGAGTGGAGACAGGATTGATGATCTTAAGAATCTATGATTTTGGAAATCAATATGTCGGTTAAATTTTGGAGCGGAATTGTGTATTCGGGAGAAGGACGGTGGTTTGTTGAGAAGAAAATGTAGTCATGTTAATTCATTTTGAGATATAGGAACTGTTTTTGAGCATTTGAAAATGATACTTTTCAAAATGAATGTTTTATGGATGTTTCAGCGAAAAACGATTTTGGGCCGAGATCCAATCGATTTTGAAATAGTTTTCATAACTCAGGACTTGGGGTCCAAGAAGGGTTTTCTACTTTTAAATTTCTTGTAATGTGGAGCGGGATATGGGCTGAGACCCTAATGTTTCAAAAGGATTTTCTGTTTTCTTAAAACTCTCGAGATTTGTAAAACACTTTACCAATCGTTTATCTATTTTATTTCCGCCTTTCAAGGTTTTGGTTTACTTGTTCAAATGAAACTTCCCGGGTAGTCTTTCGTTGTGTTTGATTTATTGATTATTCAATGTTTTGTCATAGCATAGTTGAGGTGATCCAAAATGGGATAATGGTCGACGTTGCGAGCCATATGTAGAAAAAGGAGTTTTTATCGAAATTTATACATTAAGATTTTGGAACTCTATCGTGTGGTTTTCCGATGGAATATCAGTGGATTTTGGTGACGAACCGAATTGGTATACAGGAGTATGGATGTGGTCAATCATTTGCATAGTTACATATTAAAACTTCGAAATCGTGTGGATTCGAAGGAAACTGTTATCGAATACTTGGCATTAGCGAGCCAATTTAATTTTTCAAAAATTAATTTCGTAGCCTTACGAAAATTTATGTTTTGAGTTTTGAAATTCTTGGAAGAACTTTCGAAATTTGTCTTCCTGACAAGATTATATGATTTCAAACTGGTTTTGAAAATATAATTGATATACATACACATTTAGTGCATAGTGCATATCATGGTGAGGTTATGAGTGTGACTCACGAACTGGATATCATATCGATGGTACGATAAATAGGAGATTCGAACTTTAGTATGGCAGTTTGGTTATCCAGGGATGATTGGTTGATTTATCGGATAAGAGAAATATGCTGCGTGTTGTAGATTCGTGTACAAAATGTAATTTTAGAACTTCAGGTTTTGTGAAACCGGGACATATGTGATATGTGATTCTATTGGTATAGTAGTAGTACGATTTTACCATAGTGATTTTTGAATGATTCCTTTGTAAGTGTGCATTTGGGGATGGTGACTCCAGGATGGTTATTTTGGATATTGATTGGTCGTTCCCACTCCATGTATGATTGGGTGTGTTCGTCGGTTTGTGATTGGTTGTTCGTATGCCGAGGAGTATGTTCACCAGTCGGGTATGTTTATTGAGATCCACTGTACGTGATTGGTGTGTCGTTTTGAGAACTTTATTCATTCGTATATCGATTTCTGTGGTTCTGTGTTGATCGTATTGGAGCTTACCATGTGAGGGTATTCTAGATTGTTGTTGCTCCTTCGTTGGTAATATTGGAGTTTATCATGTCAATGCTATTCTCGATTGTGTTTTGACCTCTGGATGGTCATATTGGAGTTTATCATGATGATGATATTTTCGATTGTGTTTTGACATCTGGTTGGTCATATTGGAGTTTATCATGTTGATGATATTCTCGGCTGTGTTTTGACCTTTGGATTGGTCGTATTAGAGTTTATCATGTCGATGATATTCTCAATTAATTTATTGGTTGATCATTGCTGGTGATCATCTGAGCGTTCAGATTTTGTGTCGATGTTTCGGGATTCGTTGCCATTGTGTTGGGCAGTTGTTTTACAGATGTATCGTGTATTATTGATTTGTATCAGGATTTGGACTTGATTGTGTAATCAGGCAGACAGGATTTGACACCGATAGATTATTTCATCCGAAGATGATATATTTTTGTTGAGACTCGTGGAATGTGATTGTAAGCGTATTGAGGCGTTACGGTGGAGTAACTTGCTAGTATCTCAGGAGATCGTCGACTTGGCGCATATGTAAGTGTACTGTCTTGCTTATTCATTAATGATAATGATTGATCGTTGTCGTGATGATTTCGGGATATTTTGGTCGAACGGGTTGTTTCTTTTTATGACGGATTGCAAGTTTCGAGGCCGAAACTTATTTTAAGTGGTGTAGTATGTAATATCCGGAATTTTTGCTACTGTTGTGCAATGTTATTTTATCCGAGTTATGTTGTACAGCGTGGAATCTGTACAGTATGGATAAAATAAATAGAGGACGGAGACAGCTGTATTTGTATAATTGTCGTACTTGGTCGACAATTGTATATGAGGATATCGTGTATGAGAGGTATCGTATGAGAATATATTCGGAAGGAGTATGTGTATTCAGTATGCCGTATGTTCGTATCTAATATGTCGAGACGGACAGGAACAGTTGGATTTCGGCCAAGTGCAGAAGGCCATTACGTACGCTAAGTTTAAGGACTCACGTACGTTAAATTCTATGTTTTATGTATGTTATGCATAAGGCATTACGTACATAACAGAGGGAATCCGACAGGACCGAGCTGTGGTCGGCAGGTGGGGCCCTGTGTCGGCAGTTTTCGGCGCGGATATGGACAGGCGAGTCAACCTCGAGCATTACGTACACTATGCATGGTATATTACGTACGTAATACGAGTATGTTACTGTAGCAAGTCAACATACGTATTACGTACGCTATGGAGCAAGGTTTACGTACGTAAGGTATTGAACGAAATGAGTCAGTGACCTGTGGACTGTCATTACGTACGCTACCAAGGTCAGATAGCGTACGTAAGAAAGTGTTACGTACGTTAACTATGGAAGGTTACATACGTAACGAGTTGGAAGTTTATATAAGTGGACGTTCGTCATTCCATTTCTCTTCAGAATTTCATTTCGTTTTCACCTTAAACACTCAGAGATGGATTTTTCAGTCCTTCTAAGTCGATTATGAGCTTGAAAACATGAAATTGGAGCTTGAGAAATGAAGATATTGATGATTCTTGAAGAGTTTGATTATGTTATTCATGTTCTTGAGGTATGTTGATGAACTCTACACCTTGATTTCAGTTTTTTGTATTGTTATCCATATTTGCTTCGTATGATGATGATTAGGGTGTTGCTGTTACGATTCTTGAGGTTATGTGAAGTGTATATTGAAGAATACGATGATACATGACTTGGATTACGAATTGGATGATTATCTACATGTTAAAGGATATCGAATTATGTTGTTTTGATGGTTATGAACATGATTTCGAATCACTTAGTATTTTTGAGGAACTTCTTGATGAATTTAACATAGTAGGATGATCGTATGTTGAATTATCGGTATTTTTAGATATGAAGATCGAATGTTCGTTGATTGTAGTGGTAGAATTCGTATGTTCTTGATGAAATACGAATCGTGATATCAATTTGGAATACAGAAAGATTGTGATTGATCATCGAATATGATTTTTTTTACTTTCGTATCCGTAATCGTATTTTAGTTATGAATTTTTAATTGTTTGAGTTAGATTGTTCGGACTTGCGTCTAATCGAGATATTGTGAAATCGTTGAGTTTGTCGATCGGTTATATTGATTAGTAATTATCGAATTTCGGTTCATATGGTGGATATGAATTTGTAATGGTTTGAATTATACTATTTGGTTTTGTATATGATCGAGGTGTCGATGAACCATTGTGATTGATTGGTTGGATATGTCGGTTAATGATTGTTATTGAACTTGTTGTGTATCGAATTATGGTAATAGGTTGAGATTATTGATCGGTGATTATAACCGCATGTTGCGGTTGAGTTCGAGGATATTCGTAAATTGCTTTGATCGGGGCCAAGGAACCTGTAAACGAAGGCAATGAGATTGGTAGCGGCTCCCTCATCGTTGTATTGGTATCGAGGCAAGTTATTACTTACTCAGTTATAATGTTTAATGAATGGTTTCAGTTTCATTTCGTTTATAATGCATATAGCAATGATTATTACTATGAATTCTGGAGATTTGGATTATATGTTGTTTTTCCGATTTTGGGAGTTAAATCATAATGTACATGATTTACTTTGGTTATTGGCATAATTGGGTATCGAGGATACATTGTGGTAAAGACGAAGATACGAGTTAGCTATAGTCCGTAGGTACGTTGGGATCGCCGAGCATTGAGGATAATCATTGGTGATGATTTGACATCGAGATTGCTCCCGAAGGACTCGGGGCAAGTATCATAATTTGATTACGGTTTGGTGTTGATGATGTTGATCATGCTTATTGACATTCATATTGTTGAACATGAGGTCATCCTAGTTGTTTTGTCATACTATCGTTCATGTTATTGAGTCATGTGTTGTTCATGTTGATGAACATATTGATTTGCATATGTGTATGCATAATTGTATTGTTTATGTTGTGTTAATCCGATGGGATCATGTGATCTATGCTGAGGGCGCTGGATCAGATGTCCACCTCGTGTTGGTCCAACGGGATCATCTTGGGATCTATGCTGAGGGCGTTGGATCATTGGACGGGTTTTCCACCATGCGTTGGTCCGACGGGATCATCATGGGGATCTATGCTGAGGGCGCTGGATCGTTGGATTACCCAGTGTTGTGTTGATGGAATCATGTGGATTCGCATCGTTGGATTTACATGTGTTGAAGTGCATATGTATATTGTTGGTTATCCACCTCGTGTTGATCTAGTAAGATCATCGTGGGATCTATGCTGAGTGCGCTGGATCATGGAATTTCCATTGAGTATACACTGTTGTTATTGTTTTGAGCATATTAACGTTGTCATATGAGTATGCATTTGTAGGTTTTGTGTTAAGACCGTGTCCGTATGTTGCATTGATCTGATCTCGGATTAGACTAACATGATTGTCGTGGTATTTCGTACATTGAGGTATGTTCCGTATTTTCCTTCTTGGTTCTTGCCCTGGGATGGACAATCGATTGCCGTGTTGAGATTTGATGATGTTTATTTCCGATGGATCGAATTGGTCAGAGTTGGTATATTTCGTAACAGTGAGTTATGATGATGTTTTGAGAACCTTGGACATTGTTGAAATATAGTACAGATATTTCTGTATTAGCTTATTGTATTGTTAAGGATACGAATCATTGATTTTCGTAAAGTTATGGCGGTAAGATTACATCGGTAGTATTCTTACTTAGTATTTTGATTGGTATGTAATTATTGACGTGATGTGATGGTTATCATTGTTGGATATTATGGCTGACCCCGTCGTGGGATTTCTTTTTAGGTTCTTGGATTATCAAGCTTGTAGCGGTCGTGGAGAGATGAGCTTCCCGGAATATACTGGCTAGGGCATGTATTTGTGTATTGAGTTTCCTGATCAGTTCTTGTATTCCGCTGCTAGAGTATTTTAATTATTTGTCCTTTCCGCTGTGTGAGTATTCTTATATGCCCTTTGGTTTTTGGCAACTTGAGTTACTTTGGAAAATTATTTTCTAAACTATTGAGTTTCGGCTGTTTGGCCTTGTCCTTTCAAATGAGACTTTACGACGATTTTGATAAACGAGTTTTATAAAGTCTTCGAGTGTTTTTAATAGATAATATCGTCGTTAGCCTCTTGAGCGTTTGTAAATATTTGCGAAAATCTCTTTTAGCCTTGTGGGTTCCGTCTCGGGGCCCACGGCGCTGTAATATTCCTGGATGGAGTGCAGGGTGTTACACATCCATGATTAGTGTAACACCCAGTGCGGATATTACGGTGCCGTGAATCCCGGCCCAGGACCCACCCGGCAAGTGAAAATGATGAATTAAATAATATAATTGTAGTACCGAACCACATTATATTACCAAATACTCCGATGAGGAGTTTAAGTACAACACACCAGGACAAAACCGAATACTAGTATATTTTATATGGAGATAAAATACACCACCCTGAACAATTAAACAATTCAAACGGAATTTGCAGCGGAAAATACGAATGACGGAAATAACTGAAATGACTGAAACAAACGGAATAACTGGGGCCCCCTACTAGTATCACTAGGACTCCTCACCGTCAGCATGATCTTCCCGTGCCTTTGCCTTGCCGTGACCTGATAAAAAAATTCCCCAAACGGGGTCAGTTACACAGAACAACAATCCTTAAGGGTTGAAAATACACAATCATGAATTATCTTTAGTTATGAAACATCCTAAGTTATGAATTACGCTGAAGAGGAGTATCATAGTACGCCCGTAGTGTTCTGTGCAAGTGTACAAGACGAATGACCGGACACACCCGTCCTTGTACCTAATTAGTCTCACGGAGGTAATCTGTTACCGTGTGCACAGTCCAATGTATTACTCCCAATACATGGCCATCACGTGCCCGACTAAAAATTCCACACATCCGCACCCGGCCACGCAATATGAACCCAGAAGGTCATATGAACGAGAATGACCATAATGAATGTCAATGAATAATAAACTGACAAAGTCAAGAATGACTCACCGAGATAAAAGTAATAATGAAGCGATTGATAGTTCAATGAAATGATTGGAACCGCCGTTCCTCGTTAATGAAGTGATTATTCGACAATTACAAGTCTCAATATGATTAATACAATGATGAATGAATTATGATTATAAATGATCAACAACAAAAGGAATGAATATCCTTTTAACCGAGTAAGAATTAACTTACACAATACCGAAGAAGAATGTCCTTCCACGAACAAATGTCCTAAATGAAGTGTCGGTCGCTCGAACAACCTTAATTCAATACAATTACCAACAACCCGTTCAATATACGAATTAAACACGAATATAACGAACTCAACACGTCGATACGATTAAACCAAGTTCATTGGGGCATTATATCGAACACTTTGTGGCCAACTTCGATTGATTACAACTAAACCTCAATAATACCAACCTCAAATCCCCAAGAAGTGTTTCAAACCAACAAAACATCTTCAATACGATCAATAATCCGTTATGAATATCCAAAAACGTGATTATAACAACAATTAATCGAAAACCCCCAATTTCAACTCGATATTCAAAGTGTTCTTGAATAATCCCTCAATAATCCAATGAATCCTTATACAAACTCATAATCATATACATATCCCTTCATATAACATGATTATTACGTCCAAAACATCATATCCCAACACAAAATCGAAATCCAAGATGTTGAAGAAATTACCTCTTGAAGATCCAACCACTTCGATCCGAAGAACACGAGTTAAATCGAGTATCCAAGCTTCCCAAATGAATGAATATGATGAAAAATACACACTCAAATGATTGATGATGGCAAAAATCTCTCCCTCAACCCTCTCTCTCGGATAAAGTTGGAGAAATGAAGAAATGAGGAAAAATGTCCCGGCCAAATCCTTATATACTGCCGGAAGTTACGGCCGTAACTCGGCCCTCTTACGGCCGTAACATTCCAGGTCAACGGCCTTACGGCCGTAACCGGCCAACTCGTACGGTCGTAACTCGGCTTCGTCCGAAAGCCTGCCGACAGACTTACGGCCGTAACCGCTCCTGAGTTACGGGCGTAACCCGCCTCCGTCAAAAACAACTGCCGACACCTTACGGCCGTACCCGCACACCTTACGGGCGTAACTCGGATGATACGGCCGTATCCGGCCGAACTTACGGGCGTAACCCGCCTTCGTCAAAAACGACCAGGCATCCTGCCTGCAGCGTACGGCCGTATCCGGCCAAGCCTTACGGCCGTACCTTCCTCGACTTACGGCCATATGCCGCAGCCCTTACGGCCGTAAGTCCCCTCTTGCCCGACAACACCTGAAATTTACGAACACCACTTACGGCCGTATCCTCCCCTTCTTACGACCGTAACTCGCCTTCGGTGAAAAATGCCTGGGCAGCCTGCTGGACACGTACGGCCGTAACCGGCCAGCCTTACGGCCGTACCTGCTCAACTTACGGCCGTATTCCGAAACCTTACGGCCGTAAGTCCCGTTCGTCCAAAATGGCCTGAAACCAACGAACCCTTGTTACGACCGTAACCCATAGACCTTACGGCCGTAACTCAATGCTGGCCAAGGTGAAAAATTCCGATAACTCCAATTCCTCGCTACGACTGCTGAATGATCCGACATATCATACGAATGTGAAAGTGAACAAGTCTAACACAAGCCAAAGATGATACTCCCGTCTCGGTCTATAAACGGAGATGAAATGACGATCGGTAACTGATATACGATTACCACATGTCAACAGTGAACGCAAATGAATGAATCATGAATGATGAGTGATTATTAATGAGTGAGAATTACTGAGTGACAATTACAGACTGATAATTACTGAATGAAAATGAATGAATTACAACCGGGTATTACATACTCCCCCCCTTAAAAAGAGTTTCGTCCCCAAAACTAAGGGTCAAACAACTCGGGATAACTCTCCCGCATACTCTCCTCGGTTTCCCAAGTGGCCTCTTCGACACCGTGTCTAGACCACTGAATCTTGACCAAAGGGATCGTCTTGTTTCTCAACTGTTTGATTCGCCGCTCTGACACTCGTACAGGACGCTCCTCGTACGAATGATCATCTGCGATCTCGATTTCGTCGAACTGAAGTATGTGACTCGGGTCGGCAACATACTTCCGCAACTGAGAGACGTGAAACACATTATGAATTCGGCTCAATGCCGGAGGTAAAGCCAATCGATAAGCTAACTCGCCTACTCGATCCAAAATCTCAAACGGTCTAATGAATCTCGGACTCAACTTCCCCCGTTTTCCGAAACGGAAAATACCTCGACTCGGGGATACTTTGACCAAAACATGGTCACCCGTCTCGAACTCTAGTGGTCGACGACGATTATCTGCATATGATTTCGCGACTCGAGTCATCAACATACGACTCTTGATCAAAGCTACCTTCTCTCGGGCGGCTATAAGCATATCGGGCTCGGTGCCGATTGATTCTGACAAGTCATCCCAACACAAAGGAGATCGACAACGACGACCGTACAAGGCCTCGTAAGGTGCCATCTTAATGGAAGCATGCCAACTATTATTATACATGAACTCGATCAATGGTAGTTGGGCTTCCCAATCGTCCTTCCAATCGAGGACGCATGCCCTCAACATGTCCTCTAATGTCTGAATAGTCCTTTCTGATTGTCCGTCTGTTTGAGGATGAAAGGCGATCGAGATTGAGCTGAGTTCCCATAGCACGATGTCGATTTCCAAAATGAGATACAAATCGTCCGTCACGATCGGAAACGATACTCTTAGGAGTACCGTGCAGTCTCACTATCTCCTTGATGAACAACTGAGCCAGTCTCTCGGGACCCCACGTATCCTTGATCTCAAGGAAATGAGCTGATTTAGTTAAGCGGTCCACAATCACCCAGATCGTATTCATGCCACGACGACTCGTCGGCAAACTCGTGATGAAATCTATAGAAATGTCTTCCCACTTCCACTCTGGAATAGGGAGAGGTTTCAGCATACCCACGATGGCCGATGTTCAATCTTGACTTGTTGTGAGTTAAGCATCTCGAAACAAATTCTGCGACTTCTCGCTTCATATTACTCCACCAGTAATTTTGTTTCAAGTCCTTGTACATCTTGCTAGACCCCGGATGAACATAATAAGGGGTAGCATGAGCTTCTCTCAAAATAGAGTTTTTCAACTCGACATTCGCCGGTACGCACAACCGATTCTTAAATCTCAAAAGTCCATCCTCGTGGACCACGAATCTAGGGGCTTTCCCCTGAGCCACATCCTCACGGATGCGCAACAATGCTGGGTCAGAACCGTGATTCTCCCTGATTTCCTCCTCAAGTGACGATGAAATCTCTAACATACAAAGCTGTCCCTGAACTCGCTGAAGCCAGACCTCGATCTCGGGTCTAAGGAATTCCTGTTGAAGCTCCTTCTGAACTGTTAAACGAGCAAGCATCTGCTCCTGAACGGACTTACGACTCAAGGCGTCGGCGACAACGTTCGCCTTGCCCGGGTGGTAAAGTATCTCGATATCATAATCTTTGATTAGTTCTAACCACCGCCTCTGTCGCATATTTAACTCATTCTGAGTAAATATATACTTTAAACTCTTATGATCGGTGAATATCTGACAAGTAACGCCATAAAGATAATGACGCCAAATCTTTAATGCGAACACCACGGCTGCTAGCTCCAGGTCGTGAGTCGGATAATTAACCTCGTAAGGTCTCAATTTCCGTGAAGCATAAGCAATAACCTTCCCATTCTGCATGAGTACACATCCGAGACCCTGTCCGGACGCATCACTATAAACCACAAATCCCTCCGTCCCTTGCGGCAAGGAAAGTACAGGTGCTGACATTAACCGGCTCTTGAGTTCCTCAAAACTCCGCTGACACGCGTCGGACCACGTGTATTTCTTATCCTTTCGCAAAAGGTTCGTCAAGGGTTGAGCGATTCTAGAATATCCCTCCACAAATCGCCGATAATAGCCCGCTAATCCGAGAAAACTTCGGATTTCCTTAACATTCTTCGGAGGTAACCAATCTCGGATAGCCTCCGTCTTCTGAGGGTCGACACGAACTCCGTCTGATGAAATTACATGTCCAAGAAAAGTCACTTCGGACATCCAGAATTCACATTTAGAAAACTTTCCATAAAGTTGCTCTCGTCTCAACACGTCGAGAACCTGATGAAGATGAACCTCGTGTTCCTCTCGGCTACGAGAATAAATCAAAATGTCATCGATGAAGACAACAACAAACTGGTCTAAAAAGTCGATGAAAACCCGATTCATTAACTCCATGAATACCGCAGGAGCATTAGTTAGCCCGAACGGCATAACTACGAACTCATAGTGGCCACAGCGTGTCCGAAACGCCGTCCTCGCAATATCCGACTCTCGAATCTGCATCTGGTGATATCCAGATCTTAAGTCGATCTTGGAAAATACTGAAGCTCCCTGAAGTTGATCTAAGAGATCATCAATATGGGTTAAGGGATACTTATTCTTGATTGTCACCCTGTTCAACTCCCGATAATCAATACACAAACGAAATGAACCATCCTTCTTCTTGACAAACAACACTGGTGCTCCCCACGGAGACGCACTCGGTCGGATATGACCCTTCTCGAACAACTCCTCAAGTTGGTTCTTTAATTCCTGCATTTCGGTCGGGGCCATCCGGTACGGTGCCTTCGATAACGGAGACGTACCAGGCTCCAACTCAATCGTGAATTCCACATCTCTCTGTGGAGGCAAACCAGGTAACTCGTCTGGAAAAACGTCGGCATACTCCCTCACTACCGGAATATCCATCAACATTACTGATGATTTCTCGGTTTTGGTCATGTAGCACCAATAACCAACACATCCCTGACTGAGTAATCGCACCGCTTTCATCAAATTAATGACCTTACCCGAGCAAATGGGATTACCTCCCTGAAACACACATTCCACCCCATCGTCTGAAATGATAGTGATCATACGCTTACGGACACTAATGATGGCATCATGACGATCCATCCAATCAATACCCAAGATGACGTCGTCCCTCGGTAAATCTACTACGATTAGGTCCGCTGGCCATACACGACCATGAAACTAAATTGGACATTACGAATCTCACGACACGATAATTCGTCTACCATCGGGTAGGCCAATGACATAAGGCTCACAACTAGTAGCACTACCTGCAGGCGTAGTCTACTCAAACATGACTCGGAAATGAATGAATGCGATGCACCAGTATCAAAAAGGGTACACACAGGTTGAGATAGAATATCGAGTGTACCTGAGATCATTCGGGCCTCGGGATCATCGGTCTTCTTTATCTCGTAAATCCGGGGCTTGCTAGTCCCGGCACCGGACGCTCCCGTCTGCTGGCTATAGGCTCCACCTTTAGTCGCTCCCCGCTGCTTTAAACGATCTTGATTGAGTGGCTCGATTAACGGCCGATCGCTTAGGGGCTTGAGATGACGTCTGAGTAGGTTTGGAGTCCCTACGGCAAAAACGGGCCTTATGCCCAACAATTCCACAGTTATGACAAGTCACAGACTGTCTCAGACACTTGGTGCTGACATGACCAAGATCCCCACAGTTATAACAGGTGATGGCCGAACTGGCCGCTCGTGACGGAGATTCCGCAGGTTTAGACGTCACAGGAGGTCGCTCAGAAAAAGCAGAGCCCGCACGAGGTTTCTTGAAGGTGGCCTGACTGCCGTCAGACTGATTACGGTTCTTGGACTTCTTGCTAGCAGATGAAGGTTGCTGCTTAGCAATCTCCTTAGCAGTAAGCTCATAGGTAAGAGCTTTCTCAATATATTCAGCCAACGTGGTGCAATTATGATTAAGCAACTGCAGTCTCATACGGGGTTTCAGCCTCTTGCTAAAATACTTAATCTTATCTGCCTCGGAATGAATGATAGATGAGGCGAACGGAAGAAGTTCCTGAAATTTCTCGGCAATGGCGAGAACATCCTCGTCTGGTGAGGGGTCGGGGGTGAGTAACTCTGACAGCTTGGCCTCTCTGAGTGGGGCCGGATAATACCTCTCCATCATGAGAGTCTTGAACTGATCCCAAGTACACGATCCTTCGGTGGGCTTCAACGACAACCACCAAGAGTGAGCGCTCTTACCCAGATAGTAAGCCGCAACTGAAACTTTGTGTCCTTCGGGACACTCTACCATAGCAAACAACTTCTCGAAATGCTCGAGCCAATGAATAATATCTGCCGGCTCAGACGAGCCCTCAAAAGTAGGTGGCCTCTGGCGAGAGATGTCGCCGATGATATTGCTCACATTCCTATCTTGCCTCTGAGGTGGCGGCAGAGGAGCCTGTTGATTTTGATTGACGGAGTTATGCATCGTCTCCATCAGCTGTGCCATCTGGGTCATTTGGGCCATCATGCCCTGCATAAAAGCGAGTGGGTCAACCCGGACACCTTCTGACTGAGCCGTGTCCCGGGTACGACTCCCTGTTAGTGAATGATCGCGTCCAGGTGAATGAGTGGCAGCGTCGCTGCTCGATGAATTAGCATTATTTCTCGCGTTTGCACGTGTATTCACATGAGCTCTCGGGATTCGGCCCGCTCCACGGCCTCGTCCTCCACGTCCTCTTCTTGCCCTCTCCATACTGAAGTAGGAAAGTCACATGATGATTATATTTCCCGCATGAATATCACGTTATGATTATGACATGAGATGATGAAAATGAGCATATGCGCTCTAACACAGTGATTACATGAATGATTAACTGAAATGACATGATTATCTTGAACAAGTTAACATGATTAATGATTTGATCTTCCTGATCAACAACTGAATAATGAAATGAATTGAGTGATTAACGAGTTAACATGACCGTCCTGGTCAAAGAAAATGATGGTTGAGGATTGTTAACTGATGAATTATGAATGAATGATTCTTGCCAGAAATTATACCATGGCGTTAGAAATCTTAAAGTTCTTGGTCTGATTGGCTCGGCATTTGCACAGGTCACACGTGACGCGAAAGTCCAATGATACTAGTCCGATGACGATGATTTCAAATGATACATGACTTGGAGGGTAGTATTCAAAACCACGCTCCGATACCAACTCTGTAACACCCCAACTAGGCGGATATTACAGTGCCGTGAATCCCCGACTGGGACCCACCCGGCAAGTGAAAATGATGAATTAAATAATATAATTGTAGTACCGAACCACATTATATTACCAAATACTCCGATGAGGAGTTTAAGTACAACACACCAGGACAAAACCGAATACTAGTATATTTTATATGGAGATAAAATACACCACCCTGAACAATTAAACAATTCAAACGGAATTTGCAGCGGAAAATACGAATGACGGAAATAACTGAAATGGCTGAAACAAACGGAATAACTGGGGGGCCCTACTAGTATCACTAGGACTCCTCGCCGTCAGCATGATCTTCCCGTGCCTTTGCCTTGCCGTGACCTGAAAACAAAATTCCCCAAACGGGGTCAGTTACACAGAACAACAATCCTTAAGGGTTGAAAATACACAATCGTGAATTATCTTTAGTTATGAAACATCCTAAGTTATGAATTACGCTGAAGAGGAGTATCATAGTACGCCCGTAGTGTTCTGTGCAAGTGTACAAGACGAATGACCGGACACACCCGTCCTTGTACCTAATTAGTCTCACGGAGGTAATCTGTTACCGTGTGCACAGTCCAATGTATTACTCCCAATACATGGCCATCACGTGCCCGACTAAAAATTCCACACATCCGCACCCGGCCATGCAATATGAACCCAGAAGGTCATATGAACGAGAATGACCATAATGAATGTCAATGAATAATAAACTGACAAAGTCAAGAATGACTCACCGAGATAAAAGTAATAATGAAGCGATTGATAGTTCAATGAAATGATTGGAACCGCCGTTCCTCGTTAATGAAGTGATTACTCGACAATTACAAGTCTCAATATGATTAATACAATGATGAATGAATTATGATTATAAATTATCAACAACAAAAGGAATGAATATCCTTTTAACCGAGTAAGAATTAACTTACACAATACCGAAGAAGAATGTCCTTCCACAAACAAATGTCCTAAATGAAGTGTCGGTCGCTCGAACAACCTTAATTCAATACAATTACCAACAACCCGTTCAATATACGAATTAAACACGAATATAACGAACTCAACACGTCGATACGATTAAACCAAGTTCATTGGGGCATTATATCGAACACTTTGTGGCCAACTTCGATTGATTACAACTAAACATCAATAATACCAACCTCAAATCCCCAAGAAGTGTTTCAAACCAACAAAACATCTTCAATACGATCAATAATCCGTTATGAATATCCAAAAACGTGATTATAACAACAATTAATCGAAAACCCCCAATTTCAACTCGATATTCAAAGTGTTCTTGAATAATCCCTCAATAATCCAATGAATCCTTATACAAACTCATAATCATATACATATCCCTCATATAACATGATTATAACGTCCAAAACATCATATCCCAACACAAAATCGAAATCCAAGATGTTGAAGAAATTACCTCTTGAAGATCCAACCACTTCGATCCGAAGAACACGAGTTAAATCGAGTATCCAAGCTTCCCAAATGAATGAAGATGATGAAAAATACACACTCAAATGATTGATGATGGCAAAAATCTCTCCCTCAACCCTCTCTCTCGGATAAAGTTGGAGAAATGAAGAAATGAGGAAAAATGTCCCGGCCAAATCCTTATATACTGCCGGAAGTTACGGCCGTAACTCGGCCCTCTTACGGCCGTAACATTCCAGGTCAACGGCCTTACGGCCGTAACGGCCAACTAAATGCGGCCGTAACTCGGCTTCGTCCGAAAGCCTGCCGACAGACTTACGGCTGTAACCGCTCCTGAGTTACGGGCGTAACCCGCCTCCGTCAAAAACAACTGCCGACACCTTACGGCCGTACCCGCACACCTTACGGGCGTAACTCGGATGATACGGCCGTATCCGGCCGAACTTACGGGCGTAACCCGCCTTCGTCAAAAACGACCAGGCATCCTGCCTGCAGCGTACGGCCGTACCTTCCTCGACTTACGGCAGTATGCCGCAACCCTTACGGCCGTAAGTCCCCCCTTGCCCGACAACACCTGAAATTTACGAACACCACTTACGGCCGTATCCTCCCCTTCTTACGGCCGTAACTCGCCTTCGGTCAAAAATGCCTGGGCAGCCTGCTGGACACGTACGGCCGTAACCGGCCAGTCTTACGGCCGTACCTGCTCAACTTACGGCCGTATTCCGAAACCTTACGGCCGTAAGTCCCGTTCGTCCAAAATGGCCTGAAACCAACGAACCCTTGTTACGGCCGTAACCCATAGACCTTACGGCCGTAACTCAATGCTGGCCAAGGTGAAAAATTCCGATAACTCCGATTCCTCGCTACGACTGATGAATGATCCGACATATCATACGAATGTGAAAGTGAACAAGTCTAACACAATCCAAAGATGATACTCTCGTCTCGGTCTATAAACGGAGATGAAATGACGATCGGTAACTGATATACGATTACCACATGTCAACAGTGAACGCAAATGAATGAATCATGAATGATGAGTGATTATTAATGAGTGAGAATTACTGAGTGACAATTACAGACTGATAATTACTGAATGAAAATGAATGAATTACAAACGGGTATTACAGTTAGCGTGCGCTAACACTTCCTTGTAGCGTGCGTTAATCTTTCATCATTGCATGCGTTATATATCCGTTTATACTTTTTGACTTTCATAATCTTTCCAACGGATTGATTGACTTGAATTCAAATTGATATTTAGCGTGCGCTAAGTCTTACTTCACTGCATACGTCATTCTGTGTTTGAATATCTTCACAACGCTAATATGGCCTTCGATAGCGTGCATTAGTATACATGAGTAGCGTGCGCTATCTTCATCAGATGACTTCACTTCAGGTAACTTCGAAATCTTCTGTTCTGCAGCCGGGACCGGTTAGCGTGCGCTAACGTTTATGTCTAGCGTGCGCTAGCTTTGTATTTTGTCCAGGGTTTTGCATCTTTGTCTGCTTCGTTGTTTTGCTTCGCCTTTGTTGTTTTGCTTTGTTTAGCAACTTAATCATCAAAACACTATTTATGAATATGTGGAATAAATATTCCAACATTACGTACGCTAAGGATAGCTCATTACGTACGTAAACGAGTATGGTAATGTAGCAAGTCAACAGCTATGTTACATACGCTACATCATGGACATTACGTACGTAATACACAATACGATTGAGGCAGTAGCCACTGGGATGATGTTACGTACGCTAACAAGGTTAGCTAACGTATGTAAAGAAGGTTACGTACGTTAGGAGGATTACGTAGCGTACATAATGGTTGAAGTTGTATAAATATGTGAGACCCGTCACTTTGGCATTCTTGGAGATGTTCACGTCATTTCTTCACACTTCAAGCCTACGAGACCGATTTTGGCTCTTCCAAACGGATTGGGGACTTGAGGGCATGGATTTGAAGCTTGAGAGATATGAAGATATTGTGGATTTTTGAGGTATTTGATTGTATTGTTGAGGTATGTTGATCAACTCTACATCTTATTTTCGGATTCTTGATGTTGTTATCATTGTTTGCTTCGCATGATGATGGATATGGTATTATTGTTATGATTCTTGATGTTATATGAAGTGTATGTTGAAGAAGACGATGATATGTATGTATTGATCGGATTATGAGGGGAATTTGATAGATTAGAGGTTAGATAACACACTACTATGTTATCTTGATGACTATGAACAAGTGATGTTAATTGGATATGATTAATTCATGTTCTTGAGGAACTCTTAGATTATATGTCAATAAATGATGAACATGCGTAAAGTGTTGGTGTTTTGGATATGAATATGGAATATTCATATCTAGGACCAAGTTATGTGATTGTTGATATGATTATCGGATTTCTGCTTGTATTGTGGATTTGAGTTCGTAATTATTTGAGTTGAAATGGTTTGGTTTCGTATATGATCTAGATATCGTTGAACCATTGAGTTTGATTGGTTGATTATATCGGTTGTTGATTTTATCGAACATATTGTTATATGATTATTGCATTAGGTTGTGATAAGTGATCGTTGATTTTAACCGTTGTGTTGCGATTGAGATTGGAGAATGCATAGATCGCCTTGGTCGGGGCTGAGGAGCTCGTAGATGAAGGCGATAGGATTGGTAACGATTTCGTCGTATCGGTATCGAGGCAAGTTATACTTGCTCAGTTCATAATGTTTAATAAATGGTTCTGATTTCTTTTCATTTATGATTCATATAGCAATGATATTATGAATATGAATTGTTGGGATGATGGGATGTATATTATGCTTGGATTGGAATAAATCATAATGTCGATGATTTAAAGATGTCCAGCGAAAACGGAGATGTGAATTATCTTTGGTCTATTATATAAAATGTTGGATATCTAGGACAGTTTACCGTGCTGACATTGATCTCAATGTGATGGATTGTTGATAGTGATGAACTGTACTTCATTCTGGACTATTTGCATAACTGTGTATTCGTTCAGGGATGTTGTTCGTGGAAAGATTAGTGTCTCCGGATTTGAGATAATTTAGTATTGCTCAATTATGAGAATAATTATCCTGTTGCATTGTTGTATATGTTGTATGTTGATGTTTCATGTAATGAGTGTGCATCATTGTCCGGAGTATTCCCGTGTATATACTTCCGTGACCCTTGGCTGCGACCTTGGGAGTTTATGTGATAATGTCCGGAGTATTCATGTGTAGGTACTTCCGTGACCCTTGGTTGCGACCTTGGGAGTTTATGTGTTAATATTATATGCATTGTTGATCATTCTGTGAACTGTTGTCTAATGAAAATATGACATTGTGGTCGTGTCGATCTTTCATTATCGAACTAACGTTGTTCACTTGGGGAGTCTTCCGATCCTTATTGGATATGCGTTTCTTTGAGTTTCTTTGTCATGTCGCATTGTGACATATCTGGAGTCAGATACGTACTAATCGGTCATGTGTAGGATTTTCAGGGTGGGCACGTGTTGTCATGTGTTGGTTTCAACCTCACATTGAGCTGTGCACACGAGACTTACTTCGTGAGACTGATTAGGTACAAGACCACACGTGTATTCGATCGATACCCATTGGTGGCTTGTGCACGGACACATTTTCAGATTGGGCATATCGTGACGTCCATCTTGAGCCTTATTGATTGGTCGTTCATTGTCCATGTATGACCGGGTATGTTCGACAGTCGGGTTTTTCTTCGAGATCCAATATATATGATTTGTATGTGTTTGACGATTTTATTCTCTCGTATATCTGGCCTTGTGGTCCTTTATTGATCTTGTTGGAGTTTACCATATCGTTGGCATTCTCGTTCTTTATTGATCTTGTTGGAGTTTACCATATCGTTGGTATTCTCGTTCGTTACTGATCTTTATTGATCTTGTTGGAGTTTACCATATCGTTGGTATTCTCGTTCGTTATTGATCTTTATTGATCTTGTTGGAGTTTACCATATCGTTGGTATTCTCGTTCGTTATTGATCTTTATTGATCTTGTTGAAGTTTACCATATCGTTGGTATTCTCGTTCGTTATTGATCTTTATTGATCTTGTTGGAGTTTACCACATTGTTGGTATTCTCGTTCGTTATTGATCCTTATTGATCTCGTTGGAGATTGATCTCGTTGGAGTTCACCATATCATTGGTAATCTCGTTCGTTATTATCCTTATTGATCTCGTTGGAGTTCACCATATAGTTGGTAATCTCGTTCATTATTGATCCTTATTGATCTCGTTGGAGTTCACCATATCATTGGTAATCTCGTTCAGTATTGATCCTTTATTGATTTTGTTTGGAGTCCACCATATCGTTGGTGTTCTCGTTCGTTATTGATCCTTTATTAATCTTGCTTGGAGTTTAACATATCGTTGATATTCTCGGTTGTTGGTCCCAAGAATGATGTAGACTATCCTCACTGTACCAACACGAGTCTTCTCTAGCGCGCTTTATCCTCACTCACGCGCACTTGGGAAACTTCCCAAGGGGTCACCCATCCCATAACTACTCCCGGCCAAGCACGCTTAACTTTGGAGTTTCTATGAGATGGATACCAGAAAAGAAGATGCATCTTGTTGGTATGAGTAGTCCAAATCAATTCATTTAACTACTTTCTAGTGCAGATCTCACAGGTCGATTCGCAAGCCGCGCCTCGCGCATTTTTAAGCCCATGCAGGCAGGATGCTGGACCGAAGCCCAACAATCCCCCTCCCAGTACCTGCCGGCATCTCAGCCCATAGTCTGAAAACCTCCACGAACTAGATTTGATCACACAGCCCTCTAGCGGATGGATTCATTCACATAGTCCTCCAACACTTGACATCAGCATCTGTTCCAGCTCCGTTTACTTCTGCTGCGCCAGTATCTCAATTCCAGCATACTAGATTTGATCACATAGCCTTCCAGTACTTGACAACCTCCACAGCGCCAACATCTTAGTTCCGGCCAACTGGCAACATTTGCTGCATGCCCGCCTCTCAGTTCCAACACTGTGTGTGGCAGCCTCCACTGTAAGATACTCCGAGCGAATCCGCACCCGTGACCTGCTCCGATACCAATTGTAGGTCCCAAGAATGATGAATACTATCCTCACTGTACCAACACGAGTCTTTTATAGCGCGCTTTGTCCTCACTCACGCGCACCTGGGAAACTTCCCAGGGGGTCACCCATCCCATAACTTCTCCAGGCCAAGCACGCTTAACTTCGGAGTTTCTATGTGATGGATTCCAGAAAAGAAGATGCATCTTGTTGGTATGAGTAGTCCAAATCAATTCATTTAACCACTTTCTAGTGCAGATCTCACAGTTCGAATCGCAAGCCGCGCCTCGCGCATTTTTAAGCCCATGCAGACAGGATACTGGACCAAAGCCCAACATCGGTCGTTGTTGATCCTTTATTGATCTTGTTGGGGTTTACCATATCGATGGTATCCTCGTCCATGGTTGGTTCTTTATTGATCTTGTGTGGAGTTTATCATGTCGATGGTATTCTCGTCCGTGGTTGGTTCTTCGTTGATCTTGTGTGGAGTTTATCATGTCAATGGTATTGTCGTCCATTGTTGGTTCTTTGTTGATCTTGTGTGGAGTTTATCATGTCGGTGGTATTCTCATTTGATGGATTGGTTGTTTATTATTATTGATTGTGTGAGCGTTTATATTTTGTATCGAGATCCGGGACTTGTCATTGTTTCGGGCAGTTGATCTACAGATGTGTCGTGTATTATCGGTTTTATCAGAATTGGGATTCGATTGTGCGACCCAGCGGACATAATTGGACATGGATGGATTATTCCATATTGGAATTATAATTATGTTTTGAGAATCTTGGCATCGTTTGAATACGGTACAGATGGTTATTTTTGAATTCATCATCACTTGAGAATGCGAAGTGTGGATTGTGGTAAGGGTTGATTTGATATGAGTTGCCACGAGTTGGTAAGGTTTCTACGGTAAGATTACATTGAAAATATTCTTACCTTGTAATTACATTGATATGTAATTGTTTATGTTGATGTGATCGTTATCATTGTTGAGTATTGTGTTTGACCATGTCGTCGACTTTATCTTTTAGGTACTCGGAGATCGAGATAGTAGCGGTCATGAAGGGATGAGCTTCCCAGTGATGCTGTCTATGGCATGTGTTTGAGACCGAGTATTTTCCTGACTGTTATGATTCCGCTGCAAATGTATTTTTGTCATGATTATATCCGCTGCTGTATATTTTAAAATGGTTTCTGGTATTTTACCAACTCGCGTATACTTTTGAAATGGCCTTTTTGGTATTTTCCAAACTTGGGTTATTTTGTAGAACTTTCTCAAACTATGTTATCGGTGAGTGTAAGTAATGACTCAACATATATTTTGAAATTGTTGAAACATGGTATTTTTTCCTTGTACTTTCAAATGAAATTTTATGACGGTATTTGAGAACTATATTTTGGAAAATATTTAATTATTCGTAAAATATTACCGTCTTTGCCTCTTTGGCGTGTTTGAAACGATTGTGAAAATGATTTTTAGCCTTGTGGGTTCCGTCGCGGCCCTACGGCCCAATTGATTTTGGGGGTGTTTAGAGGTGCCCAACCACGGGTCCGGGTCCGGGTCCGGGTCGGACCCGCCGGGTCGCCGGGTCGGCAGGACAGGACCCGGACCCCACCCGTACATATGAAATGTACGGGTTGGCGGGTCGACGGGTCGGCCACGGGTCCGGGTCCGGGTCCGACCCGCCGGGTCACGGGTCGACCCATCTAATTTTTTTTTTTTTTTTTTTAAAAAAATATATATAAAACTTTTATTTGTTATCATTTTATACACGAAAAATAACTATAAATGAAAAAGGAAATCATTTGAAAAAATTAGCTTGTATTTAATTTTAAGTTTTTACTTAAAATTAAATTGCCTACGTATCCCCGTGAGGAATCAAAGCTCCACGTAGTTCTTTTACTTGAGAAGAGTTAAAAAAAATGGGCTTGTATTTAATTTTAAGTTTTCACTTAAAATTAAATTGCCTACGTATCCTCGTGAGGAATCAAAGCCCTACGTAGTTCTTTACTTACCTGACTTACCTTACTTACCTTTAGTCGAAGTCGATGTCGTCGTCGTCTTGATCGTCGGTTTGACTCATTTGACTAGACTCTCCTTCGGTAGTGCCTTCTTGATAGGCATCTTGGTCCGCTAATAGGTCATCCCATTTATTTTCTTGATCTCGTAACTCGGCTTTTGTTGCGTCTTTAAGTATCATTTGAGCCTCGAGATTTTTGGCGTCATTCGGGATCTCCGCTCGTCCCAAAGATATAGCCTCCTTCACTAAAAGCACTCTCAACGGGATGTGGATGCGGGCACTGCAAGAATTTCTTGTGCCATAATGGAAAGTGTGGGAAATTCGGTTCCCCTTCTTTTCCACCAATCCAACAGATCAAAGGTACCTGCATTGTCATCCTCCGGCACAAAACTAGTTGCATAATATCTACTAAGGTCATTTCTTTGACCAACGTTACTACCACCCCTATTTCTTGCTATATTATAGAGTTGTTGTTGAAATGGGTTAGTGGGAGTTCTGTCAATTCCATGTTAAATGTATTTGTAGTCTTAGTTCTTGTTTTTGAGTTTGAATCTTATCACCGTATTTAGAAGAATATCTTAAAAACAGCTTCTAAACTATTTTTCAAATCAATTTTTACTTGTTCAACGTCAGAATATTTTCAAATAAAGTTTGACTTTCAACGGATCCTCAATATTAGGAAAACCCAAATTTTTAAGAATATTATAATATATATCAAGTAATTGTTCTACTTGAGCTAAATTTAAATCGGGAGATAAAACAGACTAATCAAGAAAACATCATGAATACGATTAAAGTATTTTAGCCATTTTAAACACATATTGTAAATAGCATTCGATAATCTTTCGGATTTACTACAAGCATCCATTTCAGATACAATAAAACAACAATGAAATAAAACTTTGGGAGACGTGGGATAATAACAACCACTTAAATCTTTAGTTGCATTTTCAAAAACCCTTAATAGTTTTATTAAATCTTTAGTTTCATCCCAATACGTTGGCAATAAATAAAATCCTTCTACGTGAAAATACGTATCAAAAATTCACACAATAATTCTTTATATTCATTAGTTGAATTTAACATCTCATAAGTTGAGTTCCATCTATGTTTGACGTCTGGAGTAAAAATTTGGGTTGAATTTGTTTTGACTTTAAAAATTTTACCCATTGTCTAGCTAACTTAGTGCGATTATGTAAAAACAAGACACATTTTCTAATTGGTTCTATTGCTTCATCTACAAATTTTAATGCATCTTGTACACATAAATTTAGAATATGACATATACATCTAGTATGAAATAATCGACCCGCTAAAACAGATTGCAAGCTTGTATTAATCCGGTACACTTGCGTATTAGAACTAGCATTATCAAAACCAATTGTGAAAATTTTATCTTTTAAGCAATAAAAGTTAAAATTTTAATAATTGCTCTAGCTATATTATCTGCACTATGTGTACAATTAAATTTTTAAACGCAAGTAATCTTTTGTTTAAGTTCCAATTTTCATCAATCCAGTGTATAGTTATTCCCATATAATCATTTTTTGTTTAAAATCGCCCAAGTATCTCAGCTAAAGAAACTCTATGATTTATAGATCTAAAATAAGCTCGTAGTGCAAGTTTATGTTGTTTGGCTAAGTATACTACTTGTCTAGTCATTGTGGTACGTGGAATTCTTTTAATAGCAGGATTATAGGCATTTTGCATCCTGTATTCCCAACCCGTACTATCCGCAAAATTAAAAGGTAAAGATTCTTGTGCACATAATTTTGCCATTTGTTCTCTAGCAATTTTTTCATTATATTTATAAAGTTGAGATTCAGACATACCTTGATTGCCGTCTGGCCCGGCTCCAGTAGAAGGTTGGAAGTTGAGTTGACTTTGTGACTTTTGTTCTCCGTGGACCGAGGCATGGTTATTTTCAAAATGCCTTTTAAAATTTCCATATCCATCCCCGGCTTTATACGGATACTCTTTCGAGCACTAGTTGCAAGATACCTTCATCGAACCATCCGGCATTTTTTCCTTCTTAAAGTGTTTTGAAAAAAGTACGGATACCGGTCTCCTTTCTGCAACAGGGGCAGGCTTGTTTCTTGCTTTAGTTTTCTTGCTTCCTCTGCCTTTCACATTTTCTTCCTCCTCGGACGATAACTCCTCAACATAAGGAGGTTCTTCTTCAGCTTGGCTTGCCGCAGGACGCTTCGACTTTGATTTTTGCGTCGGAGTTGGTACGCCATGAAGAGTGCGCTCGAATGTTGCATATGTTTGATTTAACATAGCTTCATCGATTTCATGGTCCATTTCTTCGTCGATGTTTTGCTATTGTTGACGATTCGGGACACGTCGAAATCCTGAGATCAACTTCTTCTTCACTGGTAGTTGTTGTACTACCGTAATAGATATTTTCATGTGTAACATCATATTCGGGATCTTGACTTTCATTTTCAAAATCGGGTGGAGTTTGGTTTTGGGGCTCCGAATAATTATTCGGATGGTTTCTTCGATTTGCCCCAAAGACCCATTCGCTCGAACTTGGACATTTGGATTTTTGGGAGATGTAGCAATACCCTTTCCCTTGTCGAACTCGACATAATGATAAAATGCGAAAAAAAAAGAGAGATTAAGTAGTATAGCAATTAACAATGAGAGTTTGAGAGATAGAAAGTATTGAAGGTGTGGAAAAATTGTGTTGGGGAGGGGGTATTTATAGTTAGGAAAAATTTTTTTTTTTAAAAATCGGACTAGCCGTTAGACCGCTGGTCCGGTCCGACCCGCCGGTCCGGGTCCGACCGCCGGGTCCAACGGCCATTTTTTTGAATTTTTTTTTGTTTTTTTAATTTCCGCCGGTCGACGGCTGGACCGTGGTCGACTGAGTTGGGAAGCTCGACCGGACCCCACCGTGTATACCATGGGTCCGGTCGGGTCGCAGGTCGGCCGGTCCGGGTCTTGCGGCCAGGTGGTCGGGTCGGCGGGTCGACCCGGCGGGTTGGGTCGTTTTGGGCACCTCTAGGGGTGTTATAGAAGATGGTATCGAAACAAGGTTTCGTAAAACCCGGACATGTGTGTTATTTGGCTCTAACGGTGCGGTAGTAGCGTGGCTTTCGAAAAAAAAATTTCTAACTTTTGAGTCAAACTGATTTTTGGAGGTTCCAAAATTTTTGAAATATTTTCAAATTTCTATACTTGCGACGCTGGTGTGTGTTGGTATTGTGTTGAGACTTCGTGTGGGAGTCGTATGCTAGTATCACGGCAGATCATCGGCTTCATGCACCTGTAAGTATATTGTTTTGGTTATTCGCTTGTGGCGACGATTGACTGCTTTCGTGATAAGTTTGGATATTTGGTTGAGATGTTGTCTATGATAGAATTTAAAGTTTCGAGGACGAAACTTATTTTAAGAGGTGTAGTATATAATATCCTGGAATTTTAGTATAAATTTTTCGCATTATTTTACCCGAGTTATACTACACAGTGCAGGATATTACAGTGTGGATAATAAAATTTAAAGACTGAGACAATTGTGTTGGGATAATTGTCGTACTTGGTTGACAATTGCATTGAGGATATCTTGTATCAGGTGTATCTTATGAGAATGTTATTGGAACGAGTATATGTATTCAGTATGTCGCATGTACGTATTCGGTATATTGAGACGACAGGCAGAAGCAGTTGAAAATGGCTAAGTATAAAAGCCATTACGTATGTTAAACATAGGAGCTTACATACGTAACGATGCGAGCTTAACGTACGTTATGAAGAGAATCAGACAGGGTCCAAAAGTGTCGGCAATTTTCGGCGCAGATGTGGACAGGCGAGTCAACATTAAGCTTTACATACGCTAAGGATAGCTCATTACGTACGTAAACGAGTATGGTACTGTATCTGATAATGTCCGGAGTATTCCTGTGTAGATGCTTCTGTGACCCTTGGTTGTGACCTTGGGAGTTTATGTGTTAATATTATATGCATTGTTGAGCATTTTGTGAACTGTTGTCTAACGTAAATACGACATTGTGGTCGTGTCAATCTTTCATTATCGAACTAATGTTGTTCACTTGGGGAGTCTTCCGATCCTTATTGGATATGTGTTTCTTCGAGTTTCGTTGTCATGTTGCATCGTGACATATCTGGAGTCAGATACGTACTGATCGGTCATGTGTAGGATTTTCAGGGCAGGCACGTGTTGTTATGTGTTGGTTTCAACCTCACATTAAGATGTGCACACGAGACGTACTTCATGAGACTGATTAGGTACAAGACCACACGTGTATTCGATCGATACCCGTTGGTGGCTTGTGCACGGACACATTTCCGGATCGGGCATATCGTGACGTCCATCTTGAGCCTTATTGATTGGTTGTTCATTGTCCATGTATGACCAGGCATGTTCGACAGTCGGATTTTTCTTCGAGATCCAATATATGTGATTTGTATGTGTTTGATGATTTTATTCTCTCGTATATCTAGCCCTGTGGTCCTTTATTGATCTTGTTGGAGTTTACCATATCGTTGGTATTCTCATTCGTTATTGATCTTTATTAATCTTGTTGGAGTTTACCATATCGTTGGTATTCTCGTTCGTTATTGATCTTTATTGATCTTGTTGGAGTTTACTATATTGTTGGTATTCTCGTTCGTTATTGATCTTTATTGATCTTGTTGGAGTTTACCATATCGTTGGTATTCTCGTTCATTATTGATCTTTATTGATCTTGTTGGAGTTTACCATATCGTTGGTATTCTCGTTCGTTATTGATCTTTATTGATCTTGTTGGAGTTTACCATATCATTGGTATTCTCGTTCGTTATTGATCCTTATTGATCTCGTTGGAGTACACCATATCGTTGGTAATCTCGTTCGTTATTGATCCTTATTGATCTCGTTGGAGTTCACCATATCATTGGTAATCTCGTTTGTTATTGATCTCGTTGGAGTTCACCATATCGTTGGTAATCTCGTTCGTTATTGATCCTTATTGATCTCGTTGGAGTTCACCATATCATTGGTACTCTCGTTCGTTATTGATCCTTTATTGATCTCGTTTAGAGTCCACCATATCGTTGGTGTTCTCGTTCGTTATTGATCTTGCTTGGAGTTTAACATATCGTTGGTATTCTCTGTCGTTGTTGATCCTTTATTGATCTTGTTGGGGTTTACCATATCGATGGTATCCTCGTCCGTGGTTGGTTCCTTGTTGATCTTGTGTGGAGTTTATCACGTCGATGGTATTCTCGTCCGTTGTTGGTTTTTTGTTGATCTTGTGTGGAGTTTATCATGTCGGTGGTCTTCTCGTTTGATGCATTGGTTGTTTATTATTATTGATTACTTGAGCGTTCATATTTTGTATCGAGATCCGGGACTTGTCATTGTTTCGGGCAGTTGATCTACAGATGTGTCGTGTATTATCGGTTTTATCAGAATTGGGATTCGATTGTGCGACCCAGCGGACATAATTGGACATGGATGGATTATTCTATATTAGAATTATAATTATGTTTTGAGAATCTTGGCATCGTTTGAATATGGTACAGATGGTGATTTTGAATTCTTCGTCACTTGAGAATGCGAAGTGTGGATTGAGGTAAGGGTTGATTTGATATGAGTTGCCACGAGTTGGTAAGGTTTCTACGGTAAGATTACATTAGAAATATTCTTACCTTGTAATTACATTGATATGTAATTGTTTATGTTGATGTGATCGTTATCATTGTTGAGTATTGTGGCTGACCCCGTTGTGGGCTTTATCTTTTAGGTACTCGGAGATCGAGCTAGTAGCGGTCGTGAAGGGATGAGCTTCCCGGTGATACTGGCTATGGCATGTGTTTGAGATCGAGTATTTTCCTGACTGTTATGATTCCGCTGTAAATGTATTTTTGTCATGATTATATCCGCTGCTGTATATTTAAAATGGTTTCCGGTATTTTACCAACTCGCGTATACTTTTGAAATAGCCTTTTTGGTATTTTGCAAACTTGGGTTATTGTGTAAACGTTCTCAAACTTTGTTATCAGTGCGTGTAAGTAATGACTTAACGTACATTTTGAAATTGTTGAAACCTGGTATTTTTGCCTTGTACTTTCAAATGAAATTTTATGATGGTATTTGAGAACTATAATTTGGGAAACATTTAATTATTCATAAAATATTATCGTCTTTGCATCTTTGGCGTGTTTGAAACGATTGTGAAAATGATTTTTAGCCTTGTGGTTTTGGGGGTGTTACAGGAAATCTTGGCACCACTTCTACGGGGCCCATTACACCTTGGAAGGCTCCGACAGAAAGCCCTTTTAAAAATAAACCGCAATCGCATCGAACAAAATACCCGAAGGGTAAATTTGAAGTTGGAGGGAGCGGGAGCAGTAGTAAAAAAAGACCATAAGTACGACCTACTCCGGTAGGAACTACTGTGACCCAAAATAGAGACATCCAATGCTATCGATGTCAAGGTTTTGGCCATATCGCTGCGGAATGCATCAACAAGCGAACAATGATCATAAATGATAGGGAGGTTGAGACAGAGGATGAAAAAAGAGAGAAGGAGGAATATGATACCGATGATGTCGAGAGCGTACCCGCTCTTGTAATACGGAGAATAATGAACGCCCAAGCCAAGGAGGAAGACGGGGTAGAACAACGTGAAAATTTATTTCACATGAGAATTTTTGTTAAAAACAAAAATTGTAGTGTAATAATCGATAATGGAAGCTGTGCAAATGTGGCTAGCGCAATGTTGGTCGAAGAGTTGTAAATACTAACACAAAAACATCCCAAACCATACCAACTACATTGGTTAAATGATTGTGCGGAGGTGAAGGTAACTCGACAGGACCTCCTGTTAATAACCCTTGGGAGATACCAAGACGAGATTTTATGTGACGTTGTTCCTATGCACGCGTCTAGGAAGTCCTTGGCACTACGATTTGAACGGTTCTCTAAACGGGAGAACGAACAGGTACACATTCGAAAAAAAGGGAAAGTAAATCACCCTAGCACCAATGCTACCCTCACAAATCTTGGAGGACCAAAAACGACTTGAGAAAGAAGTCGAAAACAAAATGAATGGAGTCGAGAAAAAAGAAAAATTAAGAAATAGTGAAAAAAATAAAAAAGTGTGAAAAGGAAAAGGAAAAGGAAGAAGGCCCGAAAATAAAAAATCTAATGTTTATTGGGGCGAAGGAGTTGAAAAATGAAGTTAAAAAAAATTCTCCTATGTTTTTAATACTAAATCGGAAATATTGTCCTACAACTAGTTCCGCGGACCGGAAATTCCCGAGTCCTATTCAATATTTATTGCAGGAATTTTCAGATATTTTTCCTGACGAGCTACCTGCTGGGCTACCATCACTGCGTGGGATTGAACACCAAATTGATTTCGTACCCGATGCGGTTATTCCGAATCGACTGACTTATCGAAATAATCCGGATGAGAAGAAAGAGATACAACGACAGGTAGAGGAACTCTTGGAAATAGGTTATATCAAGGAGAGTCTGAGCCCGTGTGTGGTCCCGGTAATTGTAGTACCAAAGAAAAATGGTACGTGGAGAATGTGCACCGACTGCCGAGCAGTCAACAACATAACGGTAAAGTATAGGCACCCTATCCCCAGGTTGGATGACATGCTAGATGAATTGCACGGGGCAATTTTATTTAGCAAAATTGATCTTATGAATGGATACCACCAAATTCGTATAAAAGAAGGTGATGAATGGAAAAGTGCTTTTAAAACCAAATATAGATTATATGAATGGTTGGTTATGCCTTTCGGCCTAACGAACGCACCAAGCACTTTCATCCGCTTAATGAATCATATCTTACGTGCATTTATTGGGAGGTTTGTGGTTGTCTACTATGATGACATTTTAATTTATAGTAGTTTTGCAAACTTTGCGTGAAGCACAACTTTATGCTAGTCTCCATAAATGCTCTTTTTGCTTAAAAGAAGTCATTTTTCTTGGTTTTGTTGTCGGAGTTGACGGGGTTAAAGTCGATAATGAGAAAGTCAAAGCTATATGCGAATGGACTACTCTTGAAAATGCAACCGATGTCCGGAGTTTTCATGGACTTGTCGGATTTTATCGACGTTTTGTAAAAAATTTCAGCACAATTGCGGCTCCCCTAAATGAGCTTATTAAGAAAAAAATTAAATTTATTTGGGGAGGAAAACAAGAAATGCTTTCCAAATGCTGAAAGAACGATTGTGCACCGCACTAGTTTTAGCATTACCTGATTTTTCTAACACGTTTAAAATTGAGTGTGATGCATCACGAATAGGAATAGGAGCTGTGTTAATGCAGGGAAAAGACCGATTGCCTATTTTAGCGAAAAACTTAGAGGAGCTTCATTGAATTATGCCACATACGACAAGGAGTTATACGCTTTGGTGAGAGCACTTCAGACCTGGCAACATTACCTTTGGCCCCAAGAATTTGTGATCCACACTGATCATGAGTCCCTACGACATCTAAAGGGGCAAGGTAAGTTAAGCAAACAGCACGCCAAATGGTTGGAAGAAATTGAATCATTTCCTTACGTCATCAAGTATAAAAAAGGTAACGAAAATGTCGTCGCCGATGCTCTATCCCGACGGTATGTTTTGATTAATACACTTTCTTGTAAACTTTTGAGATTTGAGCTAATAAAAGAGTTGTATGAAAATGACAAAGATTTTAGCGGAATCTACTTTGCAAGTAAAGAAAGGGGGATCTATAAGTTTTACCAAGACGACGGGTATTTATTTAGAGACAATAAACTTTGTATACCTTCTTGCTCGATAAGAGAATTATTGGTTAGGGAAGCACACAGTGGTGGCCTAACGGGTCATTTTGGAGTTACTAAAACATGTGATATTTTACAAGAACATTATTTCTGTCCAAAAATGCGCCACGACATTCATAAAATCATTAACTCTTATATTACTTGTCGCAGGTCAAAATCACGAGTCATGCCTCACAGATTATACATGCCACTTCCGGTCCCTACCGATCCATGGATAGATATTTCGATGAATTTTGTCTTAGGATTACCGCGATCAAAGTCCGAACACGATTCTATTTTTTGTTGTTGTTGACAAATTTAGTAAGATGGCACACTTTATATTTTGTCACAAAACCGACGATGCCGTCAACATTGCTAATCTCTTCTTTAGAGAAATTGTTCGTTTACACGGAATGCCAAAAACGATTGTATCCGACCGTGATACCAAATTCTTAAGCCATTTCTGTAGAGTGTTATGGGCAAAGTTGGGAATGAAACTCTTATATTCAACGACGTGTCATCCCCAAACTGATGGCCAAACAGAAGTCGTGAATCGAACACTCGGACAATTGTTACGAATAGTAATCAACAAGAATTTAAAAAATTGGGAAGCGTCTTTATCTTTTATTGAGTTTGCGTACAATAGGACTGCACACTCTACCACTCACTACACCAAAAACAGCAATTTCTGACTTTTAATCTCCCCCACTTTGTGACTGCCATTGGCAGTCGTAATTTTATGACCGCCAATAACAGTCATAATGACCACATAGTGATATACTTAATTATTTGTGACTGCTTAGGGTAGTAATATCCATTGCTGACAGTCATTGACTGTCATAAAAGAAAAAAAATTCTTTCATATATGACTGCTACCAGCAGTCATTAGTCTGTGCTAAATGACACATACATTAAAAAGACTTTAATGACACTTCTCTCACTTTCAATACATCGATCGATCTGACTCACAGAATGTCTAGGGTTTTACTTTATCGATCCGACTCTATCACTCATTCACTCTCATAGTATTTCACTCTCTAGAGAAATCCTTTCTTTCTCGTCGGAGACCAGAATCCACTTCATCTCAGGAAAGAGGAATGTGGACGGGAGCCTTCGTAGAGACCAGAATCCACTTCATCTGAATTAACTTCTGCGCATGTTCGGTTGTTTCAATCTTCTTTTTTCTTTTCAATTTAGCATCTATCTCGGCAACCATTTTCCAAGATATTTCAACAAATCTTTCATGTGTTGAAGAAAGTGGTGCATCAGAGATTATATGCACATGCTCTTCAACCTTATCACTCACAGTTTGAATGACTAGAGCCTGTGACATATCAGCAGATAGTGGAGCTTGACCTGTTTTCCTTCTTTTGAAGGTCTAGACAACTAGAGTAGCTGTGTGTAATGACTTCATAAATCTAGTTGGATTTAAATGTGCGAATTTGTCAGCCAAAGCCACATTGTCCTTATCAGAATTACGAGCTTCCTTCTCTTTTGTGTTTGGCTTTTTATTTGATAGAAAGTAGAAGCTATTTTTGTATTCCCACCTTGTTTCTCCATAGTTTTAGTAGGTGAGGTGGAGACCCTAAGTCCTTATGACTAAGGAATTTCATCAGACTTCGCTAGCCTCTTAGATTTTACAACTGAAGCCTTTTAAGTGGCATCACAGGTTGGATGCTGTTTCAATTTTGGAGGGGAGATTGTATTAGAGTTTAGGTTATGACTAGAGCTATATGGACTCTAATCATTAACTCTTTGCAGAAAATCCGCAGAGAATACAACAGGTATTCTATGATGAATCAAATGCCTCATAGGAGGTGGATAGAAAAGAGTTTGAAGAGTATCACCTTTCTTTGCATCCATGCTGACCATATCAGCAAATTGTCGCTTATTTAATTTAAATACGGGTACTTGCTCATCATTATTAAAAACAACATCAGGCAACATATGATTAAAAATTAAATATAAAAATCTAGCATAGTACACATGTGTCCTATCTTCTCTAAACTTAACAGTTATGTTTTTCAACAGCATACGTGAAAAATCAAAATTTAAATCATGAATCAGAGAATAACCTATTTGATGTAATGGTAAAGTAAGTGCATCAAAATTAGTGCACCTAGCTGTGAATGCTCTTCCTATGGAGTTAAAATAGAAGCTCCATTCCTTCCTGACTACACATTCACCTTTTCAAATAGTGTACGGTTTTAATCCCTTAACTCCTTTGGATTTAATTGCTTTACCTAGAGGTGAACAAAAGAGTTTGGACGGGAAAAAGAGGGCGGAGTCAATAAAAAAACTTCACGAGAAAGTTCACGAACAAATCCCAAAACAAAATGAACATAACACGCGACTTAAAAATCGAGGAAGGAAGGAACTCATTTTTGAGCCCGAAGATTGGGTTTGGATTCACTTGAGGAAAGAAAGATTTCCGGAACACCATAAATCAAAGCTCATGCCACGTGGAGATGGATCGTTCCGAATTATTGAACGAATCAATGATAATGCCTACAAAGTCGATCTCCAAGGTGAGTATAATGTTTCGAGTACCTACTGATTTGAGTCCTTTTGAATTTTCAGATTCGAGGTCGAGTCCTTCTGAAGAACGGGGAGAGGATGTGAACCAGTCCGACATTATATCACGTAACGAACTACATGTCCCGGAAGGACCAATAGCGAGGTCAAAGGCGAAGAGACTTAAAGCCGCGTTGAACTTATTGATTGTCGAGAAAACTAAATTCATAACAAGCATAGTCGAATGCGAAAACTTGAAGCTATATTGCATAATCAATTTTACCGAACAATAATTTAAACTTTGTCTTGTGTAATAAATGGAGTCATCGAGCATTGGTGTGTGTGTCAATATCGATAATTCGAAGTGTTGTTATGTTGTATTTTAATTTTTATATCGAGTCGTGTAATATACGTATTTTGAGTTGTAATAATATCTATTATAATGGCTAAAAAGTATCGATTCGGAATAGGACTAAGATGAGCAAAGAAGACCGAAATTTCCGAGCGTGAGACATTTGCGCCTCTTTTGTATTTTGGTCATAACTCACTCGTACGGAGTCGGATTGAGGCGATTCAAGTGACCACATGAAGATAAGACAAAGTCCTACAAGTTGGTATCAAGATTCAGCAAATTTTCTAGAAGACAAGATCATACAAGCTCCTTGAAGTCAGAATTTTTCTCTTTTGAAATTATTTTGATTCCTTTTGCTTTTCTTCATTTTTTGACCTCACATTTATGGTACCTTATCTCATGTATTGTATCTCCATGTGAGAGAGTGTTAGGTGCAGAATTTAGGCAATAAATAGCCTTGCATTCCTTTGTAATAGGGGTCTTGAATTAATGATAAGAAAAATTACCATTTGTGCATATTTTGTGTGTTTTGTTTGTTGATGATTCCAAACATACATACCTTTGTATTTCAATTAACTTCACTACTACGGAATACCTTTCAATGACGTTGAAAAAACGTCATAAAATGGTTTTCATGACGTTTTATCCCCGTCATCTACACTGTCGTCTATACTGGTGTCATGGATAGTGTTTGAATCAATGACGTCTAAAAAACGTCGTATATACCTTTTAATGACAGTCATTTGGCGTCATAAATATATGACGCATGACGTCCGTAAATTGTCATGAAATATTTTCAATGACGCTTGTATTTCGTCATTACAAGTCGCTATTATAATGTTAATGAAACGTCATTGAATGTTTAGTATGACAGTTTTCAATTATCATCTATTTATTATTTCATGACAGTTATATATCATCATCAATTGTGGAATCACAGTCACAACTCATAGGCCTGAATATGTTTATAAACTAACCCCAAGTTATACACAACAAAACTTACGTTATTCATAAGAAATTTCAAGGAAATACTACCAAAGCAAAATAAACCTTAGTCATAGCAACACACTATCTTTCCATACATAGCAAAACAGATCTCAGATATAATTATAAACTTACCTTAGAATTTCCAGTCATAGGGCTATGGTTAATTCTTTCTTCACCATTATCAGGTACATCCTAAATTGTAAATACACAAGCAAGTAAGTATTTATAGATTAACATATAATTAAGTTTTCAATGATCTGGAATAATAATGCACCAGTAATTTAGTAACTTACTTGTGCTTTATCAGGTGTGCGCTTACTTCCACCATCACCTCTACAACCATGCCCACTGCCCCCAGGAATAGTAGCACTTTGACTCTTTCAAAACAATAACAAACGATTTCATCATAGATGAACCAAAAAATAAAAATCGAGGATCAGGGGAGTTATAAGTCTAGAAACTTGGCATAAGAGATTGGTTCATGAATCTCTCCATATTTGATGATTTTAGTTGTTGTGTATGAGTATTTTTTATGATAATTAAATTTGAAGTCACCAGTTGACTAATTTTTGTAACATGGTATTATCTGAATAAAGTTGGAAAGGTATTTTCATATATACGGGAATTATGTGATCAGTTTCATATGTTTTCTTCATCTTGCTAATCAAGTGTTTGTTAACTTTATGAGAATAGTGTAGTGTATCCATACATGTGGTCTTGGTCATCTGTGTTCGCTTTTAACTCAAAATTCTTAAATTCAGTGCATACCATATTTGGTATACAACTAGACAAGACACAAATAAACAGCTTTCGTCTTTAGACCAACTTGAAATTAGGTCTTTAACCCCTTCAAAACAACTCTACAAAACAGATCAATAAATCTAAAAATGTAAAATACTACTGCGCATACTATACTTAAACATTTTTAATAAATAGAATAATACTTCTTAAATCACAAAATTTGGCAGATTTCAACTTCAATATCAAGTCAATCTCTCATAAAAATTTAATCTCCAAAACCATTTTATAACATATAAAACGAATGGAAAAAAACTCAAGCAAAAGCTACTACAACTAGAAACCAAATTCTACAACTTATCTCACGGAATCATAGTCAAAACAAGGGATTAACAGTCTCGAAACACTGCTGCAACAACAGTTAAAATGCAAAAAGGATTCAAACTACCTGGCCGATCTAAAGTTGAAGCATTTGGAGTGTCTGCATAATCATGTGCGGCGACGGCAAGCAACGTGAACTGCAGGAGCGGTGGGACTGTCCCGACTAGGAGAAGCGGTGGTGGTTCCCTTTTTTCTGCCCGAATTGGCAGTGAATTTTTTTTTTGTTTCGTGAGGATTGAGGAGGAGATAGGGTAGGGTTTTGTTTGCGCGATGACAGAGAGCCCTTTTTGCACACTCCTTTTTGTTTTTTATTATGTATACATATATTGTATAATTATATTGTGTAAATAGACCACAAGTCTTAAAAAATAAAAAATAAATAGACACTAATTTGGTATGGGCTTAAAATTGATAAAATAAATATTAAGTTTAAAATTTTAATTTTTTTGACAATGATATTTATTGTTAAATTTTTTTTGGATATATTCATGTGTTATCATTAAAAGATAAAATTAATCAAACTTATTTTGATGTTCAATCCACCAATTTCATAAAAAAAATCAACCATCCAGAAATATTAACGATCCAGAAATCATAATCATCCAGAAATTTAAGTCATCCAGATATTTTGGTTCAGATTTAGCAAATGGCCCCTTGTTTTTTTATGAAGGAAATAAATTGTCATCACCCAAATAGTATTTCATGACAGTTGAAAATTGTCATTGAAACTTATTACATAACATTTGTAAAACGTCATGATATAATGAAATCATGACGTTTCTAAAACATTATTGATAACTTATACAATTGATGACAAAACTAAAACGTCATGAAAACCCGAATCAAGCATGACGTTGGTAAAACGTCATACAATCGCTCCATATTTTAGATCCATGACGTTTGTTGTCCTAAACGTCATGGAAGCCCCCTACAATGACGTTTATCTCAAAACGTCATAAAATTAGTGTCATTAAAGTGTATATCTCTAGTAGTGCTTATCGAAGTGATCCTGACTTCGTGGCATTGTTGAATACACTTATGTGAGTATTTCGATTTATTTACCAAAAATCTATTACCGTTTTTTGTGGCGTTGAAACCTCACACATTTCGGTTTGCTTCGAACAATTTTCGTAGAGGGTCGAAAGTTTGCCAACACATCCTTATTGGAAAGATCCTGAACCTAATATAGAATTGCGATATGGATTACCACGTCATGTCATGTAGGTTCTGTATCAACAACACAATCACGTATTATGATGTAAGCAAGGCAAATATGTCGAAGAACGGCATCGTTTTCGTCAGAATCGGTTCCAATTCGCGATCGTTCCGTTCTAAACGCATTTGACCCGAATCCGCAATTTTCTCCAGATCTACTAGTTCTTTCGACCCTTGCCCACCATACACTCACGTATTATGATGTAAGCAAGGCAAATGACTCGAAGAATGGCATCTTTCTCGCCATAATTGGTCGCGATCGTTCCGTTCGAAGCTCATTTGACCCGAATCCGCGGTTTTCACCAGATCTACCCGTTCTTTCACCCTTGCCCACCACGCACTCGTGTATTATGATGTAAGAAAGGAAAATGAGTCGAAGAACGGCATCTTTATCGTAAGAATCAGTTCCAATTCATGACCGTTCTGTTCGAAACTCATTTGACCCGAATCCGCAGTTTTCTCCAGATCTACCTGTTATTTCGACCCTTGCCCACCATACACTTGCGTATCATGATGTAAGAAAGGAAAATGAGTCTAAGAACGGCATCTTTCTCGTCATAATTGGTTCTAATTCGCGATCGTTCCATTCGAAGCTCATTTGACCCGAATCTGCGGTTTCTGCAAATCTACCCGTTCTTTCGAACCTTGCCCACCACACAGTCGCGTATTATGATGTAAGCAAGGGAAATGAGTCGAAGAAAGAAATCGTTCTCGTAAGAATCGGTTCCAATTCGCGACCGTTCCGTTCGAAGCTCGTTTGATCTGAATATGCGGTTTTCTCCAGATCTACCCATTCTTTCGAGCCTTGCCCACCACACACTCGCGTATTATGATGTAAGCAATGGAAATGAGTCGAAAAACGGCATCATTCTCGTAAGAATCTGTTCCAATTCGCGACCATTCCGTTCGAAGCTCATTTGACCCGAATCCGTGGTTTTCTCCAGATCTACCCGTTCTTTCGACCCTTGCCCACCACACACTCGCGTATTATGATGTAAGCAAGGAAAATGAAGCGAAGAATGGCATCTTTATCGTCATAATTGGTTCCAATTTTCGATCGTTCCATTCGAAGCTCATTTGACCCGAATCTACCCACTCTTTCAACCATTGCCCACCACACACTCGCGTATTATGATGTAAGCAAGGGAAATGAGTCGAAGAACGACATCATTCTCGTAAGAATCGGATCCAATTCGCGATTGTTCCGTTTGAAGCTCATTTGACCCGAATCCGCGGTTTTCTCCAGATCTACCTCTTCTTTCACCCTTGCCCACCACACACTCGCGTATTATGATGTAAGCAAGGGAAATGAGTCGAATAACGACATCGTTCTCGTAAGAATCGGTTCCAATTCGCGACCATTCCGTTCGAAGCTTATTTGACCCGAATCCGCGATTTTCACCAGATCTACCCATTCTTTCACCCTTGCCCACCACACACTCGCGTATTATGATGTAAGCAAAGGAAATGAATCGAAGAACGGCATCGTTCTCGTAGGAATCAGTTCCAATTCGCGATCGTTCTGTTCGAAGCTCATTTGACCCGAATCCGCTCCAGATCTACCCGTTCTTTCGACCGTTGCCTACCACACACTCGCGTATTATGATGTAGGCAAGGAAAATGAGTCGAAGAACGGCATCTTTCTCATCACAATTGGTTCCAATTCGCGATCATTTCATTCGAAGCTCATTTGACCCGAATCCGCGGTTTTCTCCAGATCTACCCGTTCTATCAACCCTTGCCCACCACACACTCGCGTATTATGTTGTAAGCAACGGAAATGAGTCGAAGAACAACATCATTTTCGTAAGAATTGGTTCCAATTCGTGATCGTTCTATTCGAATCTCATTTGACCCGAATCCGCGGTTTTCTCCAGATCTACCCGTTCTTTCAACCCTTGCCCACCACATACTCGCCTATTATGATGTAAGTAAGGGAAATGAGTGGAAGAACGGCACCGTTCTCGTAAGAATCGATTCTAATTCGCGATCGTTCCGTTCGAAGCTCATTTGACCCGAATCCGCAGTTTTCTCCAGATCTACCCGTTCTTTCGACTCTTGCCCACCACACACTCGCGTATTATGATGTAAGCAAGGGAAATGAGTCTAAGAACAGCATCGTTCTCGTAAAAATCGTTTCCAATTAATTCGCGACCATTCCGTTTGAAGCTCATTTGACCCGAATCCGCGGTTTTCTCCAGATCTACCAGTTCTTTCGACCTTTGCCCACAACACACTCGCGCATTATGATGTAAGCAAGGAGAATGAAGCGAAGAACGGTATCTTTCTCGTCATAATTGGTTCCAATTCCGATCATTCCGTTCGAAGCTCATTTGACCCGAATCTGTCCGTTCTTTCAACCCTTGCCCACCACACACTCGCGTACTATGATGTAAGCAAGGGAAATGAGTCGAAAAACTACATCGTTCTCGTAAAAATCAGTTCCAATTCACGGCTGTTCCGTTCGAAGCTTATTTGACCCGAATCCGCGATTTTCTCCAGATCTACCCGTTGTTTTGAGCCTTGCCCACCACACACTCGCGTATTATGATGTAAGCAAGGGAAATGAGTCGAAGAACGACATCGTTCTCGTAAGAATTGGTTCCAATTTGCGACCGTTCCGTTCGAAGATCATTTGACCCGAATCCGTGGTTTTCTCCAGATCTACCCGTTCTTTCGACCCTTGCCCACCACACAATCACGTATTATGATATAAGCAAGGAAAATGAAGCGAAGAACGACATCTTTATCGTCACAATTGGTTCCAATTCGCGATCGTTCCGTTCGAAGCTCATTTGACCCGAATCTACCTGTTCTTTCAACCCTTGCCCACCACACACTCGCGTATTATGATTTATGCAAGGGAAATGAGTCGAAGAACGACATCGTTCTCGTAAGAATCAGTTCCAATTCGCGATCGTTCCGTTCGAAGCTCATTTAACCCGAATCCGTGGTTTTCATCAGATCTACCCGTTCTTTCACCCTTGCACACCACACACTCGCGTATTATGATGTAAGCAAAATAATTGAATCGAAGAACGTCATCGCTCTCATAAGAATCAGTTCCAATTCGTGATCGTTCCGTTCGAAGCTCATTTGACCCGAATCCGCTCCAGATCTACCCATTCTTTAGACCCTTGCCCACCACACACTCGCGTATTATGATGTAAGGATGGAAAATGAGTCGAAGAACGACATCTTTCTCGTCATAATTGGTTCTAATTTGTGATCGTTTCGTTCGAAGATCATTTGACCTGAATCCATGGTTTTCTCCAGATCTACCCGTTCTTTCGACCCTTGCCCACCACACACTCGCGTATTATGATGTAAGCCACGGAAATGAGTCGATGAACGGCATCGTTTTCGTAAGAATCGGTTCCAATTCTTGCTCATTCTATTCGAACTCATTTGACTCGAATCCGCGGTTTTCTCCACATCTACCCATTCTTTCGACCCTTGCCCACCATACACTCGCGTATTATGATGTAATCAATGGGAATTAGTCGAAGAACGGAATCGTTCTCGTAAGAATCGGTTCCAATTCGCGATCGTTCCGTTCGAAGCTCATTTGACCCAAATCCGCGGTTTTCGCCAGCTCTACCCGTTCTTTCGACCCTTGCCCACCACACACTCTCATATTATGATGTAAGCAATGGAAATGAGTCTACGAACGGCATCGTTCTCGTAAGAATCCGTTCCAATTTGCGACCATTCCGTTTGAATCTCATTTGACCCGAATCCGCAGTTTTCTCCATATCGACCCGTTCTTTCGACCCTTGACCACAACACACTCGCGTATTATGGTATAAGCAAGGAAAATGAAGCGAAGAATCGGTATCTTTTTCATCATAATTGGTTCCAAGTTGCGATCGCTCCATTCGAAGCTCATTTGACCCGAATATACCCAATCTTTCAACCCTTCCCCACCACACGCTCGCGTATTATGATGTAAACAAAGGGAAATGAGTCGAAGAATGGCATTGTTCTAGTAAGAATTGGTTCCAATTCGCGATCGCTCCGTTTGAAGCTCATTTGACCCGAATCCGCAGTTTTCACCGGATGTACCCGTTCTTTCACCCTTGCCCACCACACACTCGCGTATTATGATGTAAGCAAGGAAAATGAGTCGAAGAATGGCATCATTCTCGTAAGAATCAGTTCCAATTCGCGACAATTCCGTTCGAATCTCATTTGAACCAAATCCGCGGTTTTCTCTAGATCTACCCATTCTTTCGACCCTTGCCCACCACATAGTTGCGTATTATGATGTAAGCAAGGAAAACGAAGCGAAGAACAGCATCTTTCTCGTCATAAATGGTTCCAATTCGCGATCATTCCGTTCAAAGCTCATTTGACCCGAATCTACTCGTTCTTTCAACCATTGCCCACTACAAACTCGCGTATTATGACGTAAGCAAGGGAAATGAGTCGAAGAACGGCATTGTTCTCGTAAGAATTGGTTCCAATTCGCGATCTTTCCGTTCGAAACTCATTTGACCTAAATCCACTGTTTTCACCAGATCTACCCCTTCTTTCACCCTTGCCCACCACACACTCGTGTATTATGATATAAGCAAGGGAAATGAGTCGAAGAACGACATTGTTCTCGTAAGAATCTGTTCCAATTCGCGACCATTCCATTCGAAGCTTATTTGACCCGAATCCGCGGTTTTCACCGTATCTACCCGTTCTTTTACCCTTGCCCACCACAGACTTGCGTATTATGATGTAAGCAATGGAAATGATTCGAAGAACAACATCGTTCTCGTAAGAATCGGTTCCAATTCGCGACCATTCCGTTCGAAGCTCATTTGACCCAAATCCGTGTTTTTCACCAGATCTACCCATTCTTTTACCCTTACCCTATCACACACTCACGTTTTATGATGTAAGCAAGGAAAATGAGTGGAAGAACGACATCGTTCTCGTAAGAATCGGTTCTAATTCGCGATCGTTCCGTTCGAAGCTCATTTGACCCGAATCCACTCCAAATCTACCCGTTCTTTCGACCCTTGCCCACCACACACTCGCATATTATGATGTAAGCAAGGGAAATGAGTCGGAGAACGGCATCGTTCTCATAAGAATCGGTTCCAATTCACGACCGTTCCGTTCGAAGCTCATTTGACCCGAATCCACGGTTTTCACCAGATCTACCCGTTCTTTCACCCTAGCCCACCACACAATCGTGTATTATGATATAAGCAAGGCAAATACGTCGAAGAACGACATCATTTTCGTCGGAATCAGTTCCAATTCGCGATCGTTCCGTTCTAAACTCATTTGACCCGAATCCGCTATTTTCTCCAGATCTACCAGTTCTTGAGACCATTGCCCACCCCAAACTCGTGTATTAGGATGTAAGCAAGGCAAATGATTCGAAGAACGGCATCGTTCTCGTCATAAATGGTACCAATTCGCGATCGTTCCGTTCGTAGCTCATTTGACCCGAATCCGCGGTTTTCACCAGATCTACCCGTTCTTTCACCCTTGCCCACCATAAACTAGCATATTATGATGTAAGCAAGGGAAATGAGTCGAAGAACGGCATCGGTCTCGTAAGAATCGGTTCCAATTCGTGACCGTTCCGTTCGAAGCTCATTTGAACCGAATCCGCCGTTTTCTCCAGATCTACCCGTTCTTTCGACCCTTACCCACCACACACTCGCATATCATGATGTAAGCAAAGAAAATGAGTCGAAGAACAGCATCTTTCTCGTCATAATTGGTTCCAATTCACGATCGTTCCGTTCGAAGCTCATTTGACCCGAATCCACAGCTTTCTCCAGATCTACCCGTTCTTTCGAGCCTTGCCCACCACACACTCGCGTATTATGGTGTAAGCAAGGGAAATGAGTCGAAGAACGACATCATTCTCGTAAGAATCGGTTCCAATTCGTGATCAGTTTGAAGCTCATTTGACCCGAATTCCCGATTTTCTCCAAATCTACCTGTTCTTTCGAGTCTTGCCCACCACGCACTCGCGTATTATGATGTAAGCAAGGGAAATGAGTCGAATAATGGCATCGTTCACGTAAGAATCGGTTCCAATTCGCGACCGTTTCGTTGGAAGCTCGTTTGACCCGAATCCGCGGTTTTCTCCATATATACCCGTTCTTTCGACCCTTGGCCACCACACACTCGCATATTAAAATGTAAGCAAGGTAAATGAGTTGAAGAACGGCATCGTTCTAGTAAGAATCGGTTCCAATTCACAATCATTCTGTTCGAAGCTCATTTGACCTGAATCCGCACTTTTATCTAGATCTACCCATTCTTTCGAGCCTTGCCCACCACACACTCGCGTATTAAGATTAAGGAAGTGAAATGAGTCGAATAACGGCATCATTCTCGTAAGAATTGGTTCCAATTCGAGACCGTTACGTTCGAATCTCATTTGACCCGAATCCGCGGTTTTCTCCAGATCTACCCATTCTTTCGACCCTTGCCCACCACACACTCGCATATTATGATGTAAGCAAGGAAAAAGAAGTGAAGAACATCATCTTTCTCGTCATAAATGGTTCCAATTCGCGATCGTTCTGTTCAAAGTTCATTTGACCTGAATATGTGGTTTTCACCAGATCTACCAGTTCTTTGACCCTTGCCCACCACGCACTGGCGTATGATGATGTAAGCAAGGGAAATGAGTTGAAGAACGGCATCATTCTCGTAAGAATCGATTCCAAATCGCGATCATTCCGTTCGAATCTCATTTGACCCGAATCCGCTCCAGATATACCCGTTCTTTCGACCCTTGCCCACCACACACTCGCCTATTATGATGTAATCAAGGGAAATGAGTCGAAGAACGACATCGTTCTCGTAAGAATCGGTTCTAATTCGCGATCGTTCCGATCGAAGCTCATTGGACCTGAATCCACCGTTCTCTCCAGATCTACCCGTTCTTTCGACCCTTGCCCACCACACACTCGCGTATTGATGTAAGCAAGGGAAATGAGTCGAAGAACGGCATCATTCTCGTAAGAATTGGTTCCAATTCGCGACTGTTCCGTTCAAAGCTCATTTGGCCAAAATCCGCAGTTTTCTCCAGATCTACCCGTTCTTTCGACCCTTGTCAACAACACCCTCGTGTATTATGATGTAAGCAAGGAAAATGAAGCGAAGAGCGGCATCTTTATCGTCAAAATTGGTTCCAATTCGCGATCGTTCCGTTCGAAGCTCATTTGAACCGAATCTGCAGTTTTCTCCAAATCTACCCGCTCTTTCGAGCCTTGCCCACCACACAATCGCGTATTATGATGTAAGCAAGGGAAATGAGTCGAAGAACGGCATCGTCCTCGTAAGAATCGGTTCCAATTCGTGACCATTCCGTTCGAAGCTCATTTGACCTGAATCCATAGTTTTCTCCAGATCTACCCGTTCTTTCGACCCTTGCCCGCCACACACTCACTTATTATGATGTAAGCAAGGAAAATGAAGCGAAGAACAGCATCTTTATCGTCACAATTGGTTCCAATTCGCGATAGTTCTGTTCGAAGCTCATTTGACCCGAATCTACCCGTTCTTTCAACCCTTGCCCACCACTCACTCGCGTATTATGATGTAAGCAAGGGAAACAAGTCGAAGAACGGCATCGTTCTCGTAAAAATCGGTTCCAATTCGCAACCATTCATTTCGAAGCTCATTTGACCAAAATCGGTGGTTTTCTCCAGATCTACCCATTCTTTCGACCCTTGCCCACCACACACTCCCGAATTATGATTTAAGCAAGGAAAATGAAGCGAAGAACAACATCTTTATCGTCACAATTGGTTCCAATTCGCGATAGTTCCGTTCGAAGCTCATTTGACCTGAATCTACCCGTTCTTTCAACCCTTGCCCACCCACACACTCGCGTATTATGATTAAGCAAGGGAAATGAGTCGAAGAACGCCATTGTTCTCGTAAGAATAGGTTCCAATTCGCAATCGTTTTGTTCGAAGCTCATTTGACCTGAATCCGCGGTTTTCTCCAGATCAACAGGTTCTTTCGACCCTTGCCCACGACACACTCGCGTATTATGATGTAATCAAGGAAAATGAGTCGAAGAACGGCATCTTTCTCGTCATAATTGGTTCCAATTTGCGATCGTTCCGTTCGAAGCTCATTTGACTCGAATCTGTGGTTTTCACCAGATCTACCTGTTCTTTGACCCTTGCCCACCACACACTGGCGTATGATGATGTAAGCAAGGGAAATGAGTCGAAGAACGGCATCATTCTCGTAAGAATCGGTTCCAATTGCGACCATTCCGTTCGCAGCTCATTTGACACGAATCCGCAGTTTTCTCCAGATCTACCTATTCTTTCGACCCTTGCCCACCACAAACTCGGGTATTATGATGTAAGCAAGGAAAATGAGTCGAAGAACGGCATCTTTCTTATCATAATTGGTTCCAATTCGCGATCGTTCCGTTCGAAGCTCATTTGACTCGAATCACCGGTTTTCTCTAGATCTACCCGTTCTTTCGACCCTTGCCCACCACACACTCGTGTATTATGATGTAAGCAATGGTAATGATACGAGAACAACATCATTTTCATAGGAATCGGCTCCAATTCGCGATCGTTCTGTTCTAAGCTCATATGACTTGAATCCGCAGTTTTCTCCAGATCTACCGATTCTTTCGACCCTTACCCACCACACACTCGCTTATTATAATGTAATCAAGGGAATTGAGTTGAAAAACGGCATCATTCTCGTAAGAATCGGTTCCAATTTGTGATTGTTCCATTCGAAGCTCATTTGACCCAAATCCGCAGTTTTCTCCATATCTACCTGTTCTTTCGACCCTTACCCACCACACACTCGCGTATTATGATGTAAGCAAGGGAAATGAGTCGAAGAACGACATCGTTCTCGTAAGAATCGGTTCCAATTCTCGACCGTTCCGTTCGAAGCTCATTTGACTCGAATCCGTGGTTTTCTCCATATCTACCCATTCTTTCGACCCTTGCCCACCACACACTCGCGTATTATGATGTAAGCAAGGAAAATGAAGCGTAGAAGGGCATCTTTATCGTCATAATTAGTTCCAATTCGCGATTGTTCCGTTCGAAGCTCATTTGACCCGAATCTACCCGTTCTTTAAACCCTTGCCCACCACACACTCGTGTATTATGATGTAAGCAAGGGAAATGAGTCGAATAACGGCATCGTTCTCGTAAAAATCGGTTCCAATTCGCGACCGCTTCGTTCGAAGCTTCTTTGACCCGAATCCACGGTTTTCACCATATCTACCAGTTATTTCACCCTTGCCCACCACACACTCACGTATTATAATGTAAGCAAGGGAAATGAGTCGAATAACGGCATCGTTGTCATAAGAATCAGTTCCAATTCGCGACCGTTCCGTTCGAAGCTTCTTTGACCCGAATCTGCGGTTTTCACCAGATCTACCCGTTCTTTCACCCTTTCACACCACATACTCGCGTATTATGATGTAAGCAAAGGGAAATGAGTTGAAGAACGGCATCGTTCTCGTAAGAATCAGTTCTAATTCGCGATCGTTCCGTTCGAAGCTCATTTGACCTGAATCCGCCGTTTTCTCCAGATCTACCCGTTCTTTCGACCCTTGCCCACCACACACTCGCGTATTGATGTAAGCAATGGAAATGAGTCAAAGAACGGCATCATTCTCGTAAGAATCGGTTTAAATTCGCGACTGTTCCGTTCGAAGCTCATTTGACCCAAATCCGCAGTTTTCTCCAGATCTACCCGTTCTTTCGACCCTTGCCAACCGCACACTCGCGTATTATGATGTAAGCAAGGATAATGAAGCGAAGAGCGGCATCTTTATCGTCATAATTGGTTCCAATTCCCGATCGTTCCGTTCGAAGCTCATTTGAACCGAATCCGCAGTTTTCTCCAGATCTACCCATTCTTTCGAGCCTTGCCCACCACACACTCGCGTATTATGATGTAAGCAAGAGAAATGAGTCGAAGAACGACATCGTACTCGTAAGAATCAGTTCCAATTCGTGACCGTTCCGTTCGAAGCTCATTTGACCCGAATACGTGGTTTTCTCCAGATCTACCCGTTCTTTCGACCATTGCCCGCCACACACTCACTTATTATGATGTAAGCAAGGAAAATGAAGCGAAGAACAGCATCTTTATCGTCACAATTGGTTCCAATTCGCGATAGTTCCGTTCGAAGCTCATTTGACCCGAATCTACCCGTTCTTTCAACCCTTGCCCACCACACACTCGCGTATTATGATGTAAGCAAGGGAAACAAGTCGAAGAACGGCATCGTTCTCGTAAGAATTGGTTCCAATTCGCGATCGTTCCGTTCGAATCTCATTTGACCCGAATCGGTGGTTTTCTCCAGATCTACCCGTTATTTCGACCCTTGCCCACCACACATTCACTTATTATGATGTAAGCAAGGAAAATGAAGCGAAGAACAGCATCTTTATCGTCACAATTGGTTCCAATTCGCGATAGTTCTGTTCGAAGCTCATTTGACCCGAATCTACCCGTTCTTTCAACCCTTGCCCACCACTCACTCGCGTATTATGATGTAAGCAAGGGAAACAAGTCGAAGAACGGCATCGTTCTCGTAAAAATCGGTTCCAATTCGCAACCATTCATTTCGAAGCTCATTTGACCAAAATCGGTGGTTTTCTCCAGATCTACCCGTTCTTTCGACCCTTGCCCACCACACACTCCCAAATTATGATTTAAGCAAGGAAAATGAAGCGAAGAACAACATCTTTATCGTCACAATTGGTTCCAATTCGCGATAGTTCCGTTCGAAGCTCATTTGACCTGAATCTACCCGTTCTTCAACCCTTGCCCACTCACACACTCGCGTATTATGATTAAGCAAGGGAAATGAGTCGAAGAACGTCATTGTTCTCGTAAGAATAGGTTCCAATTCGCAATCATTTTGTTCGAAGCTCATTTGACCTGAATCTGAGGTTTTCTCCAGATCTACCCGTTCTTTAGACCCTTGCCCACGACACACTCGCGTATTATTATGTAAGCAAGGAAAATGAGTCGAAGAACGGCATCTTTCTCGTCATAATTGGTTCCAATTCGCGATAGTTCCGTTCGAAGCTCATTTGACCCGAATCTACCCGTTCTTTCAACCCTTGCCCACCACACACTCGCGTATTATGATGTAAGCAAGGGAAACAAGTCGAAGAACGGCATCATTCTCGTAAGAATCGGTTCCAATTGCGACCATTCTGTTCGCAGCTCATTTGACCCGAATCCGCAGTTTTCTCTAGATCTACCTATTCTTTCGACACTTGCCCACCACAGACTCGGGTATTATGATGTAAGCAAGGAAAATGAGTCGAAGAACGGCATCTTTCTCATCATAATTGGTTCCAATTCGCGATCGTTTCGTTCGAAGCTCATTTGACTCGAATCACCGGTTTTCTCCAGATCTACCTATTCGTTCGACCCTTGCCCACCACACACTCGCGTATTATGATGTAAGAAATGGAAATGATACGAGAACGGCATCATTTTCATAAGAATCGGCTCCAATTCGCGATCGTTCTGTTCTAAGCTCATATGACTTGAATCCGCAGTTTTCTCCAGATCTACCCGTTCTTTCGACCCTTACCCACCACACACTCGCATATTATGATGTAACCAAGGGAATTAAGTCGAAGAACGGCATCGTTCTCGTAAGAATCGGTTCCAATTTGTGATTGTTCCGTTCGAAGCTCATTTGACCCAAATCCGCGGTTTTCTCCACATCTACCTGTTCTTTCGACCCTTGCCCACCACACACTCACGTATTATGAAGTAAGCAAGGGAAATGAGTCGAAGAACGGCATCGTTCTCGTAAGAATCGGTTCCAATTCTCGACCGTTCCGTTCGAATCTCATTTGACCAGAATCCGCGGTTTTTACCAGATCTACCCGTTCTTTCGACATTTGCCCACCACACACTCGCGTATTATGATGTAAGCAAGGAAAATGAAGCGAAGAATGGCATCTTTATCGCCATAATTGGTTCTAATTTGCGATTGGTCCGTTCGAAGCTCATTTGACCCGAATCTACCCGTTCTTTCAACCCTTGCCCACCACACACTCGCGTATTATGATGTAAGCAAGGGAAATGAGTTGAAGAATGGCATTGTTCTCGTAAGAATCGGTTCTAATTCTCGACCGTTCCGTTCGAAGCTCATTTGACCAGAATCCGCGGTTTTCACCAGATCTACCCGTTCTTTCGACCTTTGCCCGCCACACACTCGCGTATTATGATGTAAGCAAGGAAAATGAAGCGAAGAACGGCATCTTTATCGTCATAATTGGTTCCAATTTGCGATTGTTCCGTTCGAAGCTCATTTGACCCGAATCTACCCGTTCTCTCAACCCTTGCCCACCACACACTCATGTATTATGAAGTAAGCAAGGGAAATGAGTCGAATAACGGCATCGTTCTCATAAGAATCAGTTCCAATTCGCGACTGTTCCGTCCGAAGCTTTTTTGACCCGAATCTGCTGTTTTCACCAGATCTACCCGTTCTTTCACCCTTTCCCACCACATACTCGCATATTATGATGTAAGCAAGGGAAATGAGTTGAAGAACGGCATCGTTCTCGTAAGAATCGGTTCCAATTCGCGATCATTCCGTTCGAATCTCATTTGACCCGAATCCGCTACAGATCTACCCGTTCTTTAGACCCTTGCCCACCACACACTCGCGTATTATGATGTAAGGAAGGAAAATGAGTCGAAGAACGGCATCTTTCTCGTCATAATTGGTTATAATTCGCGATCGTTTCGTTCGAAGCTCATTTGACCTGAATCCATGGTTTTCTCCAGTTCTACCCGTTCTTTCGACCTTGCCCACCACAAACTCGCGCATTATGATGTAAGCCACGGAAATGAGTCGATGCACGGCATCGTTTTCGTAAGAATCGGTTCCAATTCGTGATCATTCTATTCGAAGCTCATTTGACTCGAATCCGCGGTTTTCTCCACATCTACCCATTCTTTCGACCCTTGCCCACCACACACTCGCGTATTATGATGTAAGCAAGAGAAATGATTCGAAGAACGGCATCGTTCTCGTAAGAATCGGTTCCAATTCGCGATCGTTCCGTTCGAAGCTCATTTGACCCAAATCCGCGGTTTTCTCCAGCTCTACCCGTTCTTTCGACCCTTGCCCACCACACACTCGTGTATTATGATGTAAGCAATCGAAATGAGTCTAGGAACGGCATCGTTCTCGTAAGAATCGGTTCTAATTTGCGACCATTTCGTTCGAATCTCATTTGACCCGAATCTGCGATTTTCTCCAGATCGACCCGTTCTTTCGACCCTTGACCACAACACACTCGCGTATTATGATGTAAGCAAGGAAAATGAAGCGAAGAATCGGTATCTTTTTCATCATAATTGGTTCCAAGTTGCGATCGCTCCATTCGAAGCTCATTTGACCCGAATATACCCGTTCTTTCAACCCTTCCCCACCACACGCTAGCTTATTATGATGTAAGCAAAGAGAAATGAGTCGAAGAACGGCATCGTTCTAGTAAGAATCGGTTCGAATTCGCGATCGCTCCGTTTGAAGCTCAATTGACCCGAATCCACTGTTTTCACCGGATCTACCCGTTCTTTCACCCTTGCCCACTACACACTCGCGTATTATGATGTAAGCAAGGGAAATGAGTCGAAGAACAGCATCGTTCTCGTAAGAATCGGTTCCAATTCGCGACCGTTCCGTTCGAATCTCATTTGACTAAAATCCGTGGTTTTCTTTAGATCTACCCATTCTTTCGACCCTTGCCCACCACACAGTCGCGTATTATGATGCAAGCAAGGAAAACGAAGCGAAGAACATCATCTTTCTCGTCATAAATGGTTCCAATTCGCGATCATTCCGTTCAAAGCTCATTTGACCCAAATCTACTCGTTCTCTCAACCCTTGCCCACTACACACTCGCGTATTATGAAGTAAGCAAGGGAAATGAGTCGAAGAATGGCATTGTTCTCGTAAGAATTAGTTCTAATTCGCGATCTTTCCGTTCAAAACTCATTTGACGTGAATCCGCTGTTTTCACCAGATCTACCCCTTCTTTCACCCTTGCCCACCACATACTCGTCTATTATGATGTAAGCAAGGGAAATGAGTCGAAGAACGACATTGTTCTCGTAAGAATCTATTCCAATTCGCGACAATTCCGTTCGAAGCTTATTTGACCCGAATCCACGGTTTTCCCCATATCTACCCGTTCTTTTACCCTTGCCCACCAAAGACTTGCGTATTATGATGTAAGCAATGGAAATGATTCAAAGAACAACATCTTTCTCGTAAGAATCGGTTCGAATTCGCGACCATTCCGCTCGAAGCTCATTTGACCCGAATCCGCGTTTTTCACCAGATCTACCCATTCTTTCACCCTTGCCCCACCACACACTCACGTTTTATGATGTAAGCAATGGAAATGAGTGGAAGAACGACATCGTTCTCGTAAGAATCGGTTCTAATCCGCGATCGTTCTGTTCGAAGCTCATTTGACCCGAATCCACCCCAAATCTACCCGTTCTTTCGTACCTTGCCCACCACACACTCGCATATTATGATGTAACCAAGGGAAATGAGTCGAAGAACGACATCGTTCTCATAAGAATCGGTTCCAATTCACGACCGTTCTGTTCGAAGCTCATTTGACCCGAATCCGCGGTTTTCACCAGATCTACCAGTTCTTGAGACAATTGCCCACCACAAACTCGTGTATTATGATGAAAGCAAGGCAAATGAGTCGAAGAACGGCATCGTTCTCATCATAAATGGTACCAATTCGCGATCGTTCTGTTCGGAGCTCATTTGACCCGAATCCGCAGTTTTCACCAGATCTACCCGTTCTTCCACCCTTGCCCACCACAAACTCGCATATTATGATGTAAGCAAGGGAAATGAGTCGAAGAACGGCATCGTTCTCGTAAGAATCGGTTCCAATTCGTGACCGTTCCGTTCGAAGCTCATTTGACCCGAATCCGCCATTTTCTACAAATCTACCCATTCTTTCGACCCTTGTCCACCACACACTCGCGTATCATGATGTAAGCAAGGAAAATGAGTCGAAGAACATCATCTTTCTCGTCATAATTGGTTCCAATTCACGATCGTTCCGTTCGAAATTCATTTGACCCGAATCCGCAGCTTTCTCCAGATCTACCCGTTCTTTCGAGCCTTGCCCACCACACACTCGCGTATTATGTTGTAAGCAAGGGAAATGAGTCGAAGAACGACATCGTTCTCGTAAGAATCGGTTCCAATTCGCGATCCGTTTGAAGCTCATTTGATCCGAATCCGCGGTTTTCTCCAGATCTACCTGTTCTTTCGAGTCTTACCCACCACGCACTCGCGTATTATGATGTAAGCAAGGGAAATGAGTCGAAGAATGGCATCGTTCTCATAAGAATCGGTTCCAATTCGCGACTGTTCCGTTGGAAGCTCGTTTGACCCGAATCCGCAGTTTTCTCCATATCTACCCGTTCTTTCACCCTTGCCCACCACACAATCGCGTATTATGATGTAAGCAAGGCAAATACGTCGAAGAACGACATCATTTTCGTCAGAATCAGTTCCAATTCACGATCGTTCCGTTCTAAGCTCATTTGACCCGAATCGGCGATTTTCTCCAGATCTACCAGTTCTTGAGATCATTGCCCACCACAAACTCGTGTATTATGATGTACGCAAGGTAAATGAGTCGAATAACGGCATCGTTCTCGTCATAAATGGTACCAATTCGCGATCGTTCTGTTCGGAGCTCATTTGACCCGAATCCATTGTTTTCACCGGATCTACCGTTCTTTCACCCTTGCCCACCACAGACTTGCGTATTATGATGTAAGCAATGGAAATGATTCGAAGAACAACATCGTTCTCGTAAGAATTGGTTCTAATTCGCGACTGTTCCGTTCGAAGCTCATTTGACCCGAATCTACTCGTTCTTTCAACCATTGCCCACTACAAACTCGCGTATTATGACGTAAGCAAGGGAAATGAGTCGAAGAACGGCATTGTTCTCGTAAGAATTGGTTCCAATTCGCGATCTTTCCGTTCGAAACTCATTTGACCTAAATCCACTGTTTTCACCAGATCTACCCCTTCTTTCACCCTTGCCCACCACACACTCGTGTATTATGATATAAGCAAGGGAAATGAGTCGTAGAACGACATTGTTCTCGTAAGAATCTGTTCCAATTCGCGACCATTCCATTCGAAGCTTATTTGACCCGAATCCGCGGTTTTCACCGTATCTACCCGTTCTTTTACCCTTGCCCACCACAGACTTGCGTATTATGATGTAAGCAATGGAAATGATTCGAAGAACAACATCGTTCTCGTAAGAATCGGTTCCAATTCGCGACCATTCCGTTCGAAGCTCATTTGACCCAAATCCGTGTTTTTCACCAGATCTACCCATTCTTTCACCCTTACCCCATCACACACTCACGTTTTATGATGTAAGCAAGGGAAATGAGTCGAAGAACGGCATCGTTCTCGTAAGAATCGGTTCTAATTCGCGATCGTTCCGTTCGAAGCTCATTTGACCCGAATCCACTCCAAATCTACCCGTTCTTTCGACCCTTGCCCACCACACACTCGCATATTATGATGTAAGCAAGGGAAATGAGTCGGAGAACGGCATCGTTCTCATAAGAATCGGTTCCAATTCACGACCGTTCCGTTCGAAGCTCATTTGACCCGAATCCACGGTTTTCACGGATCTACCGTTCTTTCACCCTAGCCCACCACACAATCGTGTATTATGATATAAGCAAGGCAAATACGTCGAAGAACGACATCATTTTCGTCGGAATCAGTTCCAATTCGCGATCGTTCCGTTCTAAACTCATTTGACCCGAATCCGCTATTTTCTCCAGATCTACCAGTTCTTGAGACCATTGCCCACCCCAAACTCGTGTATTAGGATGTAAGCAAGGCAAATGAGTCGAAGAACGGCATCGTTCTCGTCATAAATGGTACCAATTCGCGATCGTTCCGTTCGTAGCTCATTTGACCCGAATCCGCGGTTTTCACCAGATCTACCCGTTCTTTCACCCTTGCCCACCATAAACTCGCATATTATGATGTAAGCAAGGGAAATGAGTCGAAGAACGGCATCGGTCTCGTAAGAATCGGTTCCAATTCGTGACCGTTCCGTTCGAAGCTCATTTGAACCGAATCCGCCGTTTTCTCCAGATCTACCCGTTCTTTCGACCCTTGCCCACCACACACTCGCATATCATGATGTAAGCAAGGAAAATGAGTCGAAGAACCGCATCTTTCTCGTCATAATTGGTTCCAATTCACGATCGTTCCGTTCGAAGCTCATTTGACCCGAATCCACAGCTTTCTCCAGATCTACCCGTTCTTTCGAGCCTTGCCCACCACACACTCGCGTATTATGGTGTTAGCAAGGGAAATGAGTCGAAGAACGACATCATTCTCGTAAGAATCGGTTCCAATTCGTGATCCGTTTGAAGCTCATTTGACCCGAATTCCCGATTTTCTCCAAATCTACCTGTTCTTTCGAGTCTTGCCCACCACGCACTCGCGTATTTTGATGGAAGCATGGGAAATGAGTCGAATAATGGCATCGTTCTCGTAAGAGTCGGTTCCAATTCGCGTCCGTTCCGTTGGAAGCTCGTTTGACCCGAATCCGCGGTTTTCTCCATATCTACCCGTTCTTTCGACCCTTGGCCACCACACACTCGCATATTAAAATGTAAGCAAGGTAAATGAGTTGAAGAACGGCATCGTTCTAGTAAGAATCGGTTCCAATTCACAATTATTCTGTTCGAAGCTTATTTGACCTGAATCCGCACTTTTATCTAGATCTACCCATTCTTTCGAGCCTTGCCCACCACACACTCGCGTTAAGATTAAGCAAGTGAAATGAGTCGAATAACGGCATCATTCTCGTAAGAATTGGTTCCAATTCGTGACCGTTCCGTTCGAATCTCATTTGACCCGAATCCACGGTTTTCTCCAGATCTACCCATTCTTTCGACCCTTGCCCACCACACACTCGCATATTATGATGTAAGCAAGGAAAAAGAAGTGAAGAACATCATCTTTCTCGTCATAAATGGTTCCAATTCGCGATCGTTCCGTTCAAAGTTCATTTGACCCGAATATATGGTTTTCACCAGATCTACCAGTTCTTTGACCCTTGCCCACCACGCACTGGCGTATGATGATGTAAGCAAGGGAAATGAGTTGAAGAACGGCATCATTCTCGTAAGAATCGGTTCCAATTCGCGACCATTCCGATTGCAGCTCATTTGACCCGAATCCGCCGTTTTCTCGAGATCTACCCGTTCTTTCGACCCTTGCCCACCACAAACTCGGGTATTATGATGTAAGCAAGGAAAATGAGTCGAAGAACGACATCTTTCTCATCATATTGGTTCCAATTCGCGATGGTTCCGTTCGAAGCTCATTTGACTCGAATCACCTGTTTTCTCCAGATCTACCCGTTCTTTCGACCCTTGCCCACCACACACTCGCGTATTATGATGTAAGCAATGGAAATGAGTCGAAGAACGGCATCGTTTTCATAAGAATCGGCTCTAATTCGCGATCGTTCTGTTCTAAGCTCACATGACTTGAATCCGCAGTTTTCCCTAGATCTACCCGTTCTTTCGACCCTTACCCACCACACACTCGCGTATTATGATGTAATCAAGTGAAATGAGTCGAAGAACGGCATCATTCTCGTAAGAATCGGTTCCAATTTGCGATTGTTCTGTTCGAAGCTCATTTGACCTAAATCCGCGGTTTTCTCCAGATCTACCTGTTCTTTCGACCCTTGCCCACCACACACTCGCGTATTATGATGTAAGCAATGGAAATGAGTCGAAGAACGGCATCGTTCTCGTAAGAATTGGTTCCAATTCGCGACCGTTCCGTTGGAAGCTCATTTTACCCGAATCCATGATTTTCTCGGATCTACCCATTCTTTCGACCCTTGCCCACCTCACACTCGCATATTTTGATGTAAGCAAGGAAAATGAAGCGAAGATCGGCATCTTTATCGTCATAATTGGTTCCAATTGGCGATCATATTGTTTGAAGCTCATTTGACCCGAATCTACCTGTTCTTTCAACCCTTGCCCACCACACACTCGCGTATTATGATGTAAGCAAGGGAAATGAGTCGAATAACGGCATCGTTCTCGTAAGAATCAGTTCCAATTTGCGACCGTTTCGTTTGAATCTTCTTTGATCCGAATCCACAGTGTTCACCATATCTACCCGTTCTTTCATCCTTGCCCACCACACACTCGCGTATTATGATGTAAGCAAGGGAAATGAGTCGAATAACTGCATCGTTCTCATAAGAATCAGTTCCAATTCGCGACCGTTCCGTTCGAAGCTTCTTTGACCCGAATCTGTGGTTTTCACCAGATCTACCCGTTCTTTCACCCTTTCCTACCACATACTCGTGTATTATGATGGAAGCAAGGGAAATGAGTCGAAGAACGGCGTCGTTCTCAGAAGAATCGATTCCAAATCGCGATCATTCCGTTCGAATCTCATTTGACCCGAATCCGCTCCAGATATACCCGTTCTTTCGACCCTTGCCCACCACACACTCGCCTATTATGATGTAATCAAGGGAAATGAGTCGAAGAACGACATCGTTCTCGTAAGAATCGGTTCTAATTCGCGATCGTTCCGATCGAAGCTCATTGGACCTGAATCCACCATTCTCTCCAGATCTACCCGTTCTTTCGACCCTTGCCCACCACACACTCGCATATTGATGTAAGCAAGGTAAATGAGTCGAAGAACGGCATCATTCTCGTAAGAATTGGTTCCAATTCGCGACTGTTCCGTTCAAAGCTCATTTGGCCAAAATCCGCAGTTTTCTCCAGATCTACCCGTTCTTTCAACCCTTGTCAACAACACACTCGCGTATTATGATGTAAGCAAGGAAAATGAAGCGAAGAGCGGCATCTTTATCGTCAAAATTGGTTCCAATTCGCGATCGTTCCGTTCGAAGCTCATTTGAACCGAATCTGCAGTTTTCTCCAAATCTACCCGTTCTTTCGAGCCTTGCCCACCACACAATCGCGTATTATGATGTAAGCAAGGGAAATGAGTCGAAGAACGGCATCGTCCTCGTAAGAATCGGTTCCAATTCGTGACCATTCCGTTCGAAGCTCATTTGACCCGAATCCATAGTTTTCTCCATATCTACCCGTTCTTTCGACCCTTGCCCGCCACACACTCACTTATTATGATGTAAGCAAGGAAAATGAAGCGAAGAACAACATCTTTATCGTCACAATTGGTTCCAATTCGCGATAGTTCTGTTCGAAGCTCATTTGACCCGAATCTACCCGTTCTTTCAACCCTTGCCCAGCACTCACTCGCGTATTATGATGTAAGCAAGGGAAACAAGTCGAAGAACGGCATCGTTCTCGTAAAAATCGGTTCCAATTCGCAACCATTCATTTCGAAGCTCATTTGACCCAAATCGGTGGTTTTCTCCAGATCTACCCGTTCTTTCGACCCTTGCCCACCACACACTCCCGAATTATGATTTAAGCAACGAAAATGAAGCGAAGAACAACATCTTTATCGTCACAATTGGTTCCAATTCGCGATAGTTCCGTTCGAAGCTCATTTGACCTGAATATACCCGTTCTTTCAACCCTTGCCCACCCACACACTCGCGTATTATGATTAAGCAAGGGAAATGAGTCGAAGAACGTCATTGTTCTTGTAAGAATAGGTTCCAATTCGCAATCGTTTTGTTCGAAGCTCATTTGACCTGAATCCGCGGTTTTCTCCAGATCTACCCGTTCTTTCGACCCTTGCCCACGACACACTCGCGTATTATGATGTAATCAAGGAAAATGAGTCGAAGAACGGCATCTTTCTCGTCATAATTGGTTCCAATTTGCGATCGTTCCGTTCGAAGCTCATTTGACTCGAATCTGTGGTTTTCACCAGATCTACCTGTTCTTTGACCCTTGCCCACCACACACTGGCGTATGATGATGTAAGTAAGGGAAATGAGTCGAAGAACGGCATCATTCTCGTAAGAATCGGTTCCAATTGCGACCATTCCGTTCGCAGCTCATTTGACCGAATCATGATTTTCTCCAGATCTACTTGTTCTTTCGACCCTTGCCCACCACAAACTCGGGTATTATGATGTAAGCAAGGAAAATGAGTCGAAGAACGGCATCTTTCTTATCATAATTGGTTCCAATTCGCGATCGTTCCGTTCGAAGCTCATTTGACTCGAATCACCGATTTTCTCTAGATCTACCCGTTCTTTCGACCCTTGCCCACCACACACTCGCGTATTATGATGTAAGCAATGGTAATGATACGAGAACAACATCGTTTTCATAGGAATCGGCTCCAATCCGCGATCGTTCTGTTCTAAGCTCATATGACTTGAATCCGCAGTTTTCTCCAGATCTACCGATTCTTTCGACCCTTACCCACCACACACTCGCTTATTATGATGTAATCAAGGGAATTGAGTTGAAGAACGGCATCATTCTCGTAAGAATCGGTTCAAATTTGTGATTGTTCCATTCGAAGCTCATTTGACCCAAATCCGCGGTTTTCTCCACATCTACCTGTTCTTTCGACCCTTACCCACCACACACTCGCGTATTATGATGTAAGCAAGGGAAATGAGTCAAAGAACGACATCGTTCTCGTAAGAATCGGTTCCAATTCTCGACCGTTCCGTTCGAAGCTCATTTGACCCGAATCCGTGGTTTTCTCCAGATCTACCCATTCTTTCGACCCTTGCCCACCACACACTCGCGTATTATGATGTAAGCAAGGAAAATGAAGCGTAGAAGGGCATCTTTATCGTCATAATTAGTTCCATTTCGCGATTGTTCCGTTCGAAGCTCATTTGACCCGAATCTACCCGTTCTTTCAACCCTTGCCCACCACACACTCGTGTATTATGATGTAAGCAAGGGAAATGAGTCGAATAACGGCATCGTTCTCGTAAAAATCGGTTCCAATTCGCGACCGCTTCGTTCGAAGCTTCTTTGACCCGAATCCACGGTTTTCACCGTATCTACCCGTTCTTTCACCCTTGCCCACCACACACTCACGTATTATAATGTAAGCAAGGGAAATGAGTCGAATAACGGCATCGTTCTCATAAGAATCAGTTCCAATTCGCGACCGTTCCGTTCGAAGCTTCTTTGACCCGAATCTGCGGTTTTCACCAGATCTACCCGTTCTTTCACCCTTTCACACCACATACTCGCGTATTATGATGTAAGCAAAGGGAAATGAGTTGAAGAACGGCATCGTTCTCGTAAGAATCAGTTCTAATTCGCGATCGTTCCGTTCGAAGCTCATTTGACCTGAATCCGCCATTTTCTCCAGATCTACCCGTTCTTTCGACCCTTGCCCACCACACACTCGCGTATTGATGTAAGCAATGGAAATGAGTCAAAGAACGTCATCATTCTCGTAAGAATCGGTTTAAATTCGCGACTGTTCCGTTCGAAGCTCATTTGACCCAAATCCGCAGTTTTCTCCAGATCTACCCGTTCTTTCGACCCTTGCCAACCGCACACTCGCGTATTATGATGTAAGCAAGGATAATGAAGCGAAGAGCGGCATCTTTATCGTCATAAGTGGTTCCAATTCGCGATCATTCCGTTCGAAGCTCATTTGAACCGAATCCGCAGTTTTCTCCAGATCTACCCATTCTTTCGAGCCTTGCCCACCACACACTCGCGTATTATGATGTAACCAAGAGAAATGAGACGAAGAACGACATCGTCCTCGTAAGAATCAGTTCCAATTCGTGACCGTTCCGTTCGAAGCTCATTTGACCCGAATACGTGGTTTTCTCCAGATCTACCCGTTCTTTCGACCATTGCCCACCACACACTCGCGTATTATGATGTAAGCAAGGGAAACAAGTCGAAGAACGGCATCGTTCTCGTAAGAATTGGTTCCAATTCGCGATCGTTCCGTTCGAATCTCATTTGACCCGAATCGGTGGTTTTCTCCAGATCTACCCGTTCTTTCGACCCTTGCCCACCACACACTCACGAATTATGATGTAAGCAAGGAAAATGAAGCGAAGAACAGCATCTTTATCATCACAAATGGTTCCAATTCGCGATAGTTCCGTTCGAAGCTCATTTGACCTGAATCTACCCGTTCTTCAACCCTTGCCCACTCACAAACTCGCGTATTATGATTAAGCAAGGGAAATGAGTCGAAGAACGTCATTGTTCTCTTAAGAATAGGTTCCAATTCGCAATCATTTTGTTCGAAGCTCATTTGACCTGAATCTGCGGTTTTCTCCAGATCTACCCGTTCTTTAGACCCTTGCCCACGACAAACTCGCGTATTATTATGTAAGCAAGGAAAATGAGTCGAAGAACGGCATCTTTCTCGTCATAATTGGTTCCAATTCGCGATCGTTCCGTTCGAAGCTCATTTGACCCGAATCTGTGGTTTTCACCAGATCTACCTGTTCTTTGACCCTTACCCACCACACACTGGCGTATGATGATGTAAGCAAGGGAAATGAGTCGAAGAACGGCATCATTCTCGTAAGAATCGGTTCCAGTGCGACCATTACATTCATGACTCATTTGACCCGAATCATGATTTTCTCCAGATCTACCTATTCTTTCGACACTTGCCCACCACAGACTCGGGTATTATGATGTAAGCAAGGAAAATGAGTCGAAGAACGGCATCTTTCTCATCATAATTGGTTCCAATTCGCGATCGTTCCGTTCGAAGCTCATTTGACTCGAATCACTGGTTTTCTCCAGATCTACCTATTCGTTCGACCCTTGCCCACCACACACTCGCGTATTATGATGTAAGAAATGTAAATGATACGAGAACGGCATCGTTTTCATAAGAATCGGCTCCAATTCGCGATCGTTCTTTTCTAAGCTCATATGACTTGAATCCGCAGTTTTCTCCAGATCTACCCGTTCTTTCGACCCTTACCCACCACACACTCGCATATTATGATGTAATCAAGGGAATTAAGTCGAATAACGGCATCGTTCTCGTAAGAATCGGTTCCAATTTGTGATTGTTCCGTTCGAAGCTCATTTGACCCAAATCCGCGGTTTTCTCCACATCTACCTGTTCTTTCGACCCTTGCCCACCACACACTCGCGTATTATGATGTAAGCAAGGGAAATGAGTCGAAGAACGGCATCGTTCTCGTAAGAATCGGTTCCAATTCTCGACCGTTCCGTTCGAATCTCATTTGACCAGAATCCGCAGTTTTCACCAGATCTACCTGTTCTTTCGACCTTTGCCCACCACACACTCGCGTATTATGATGTAAGCAAGGAAAATGAAGCGAAGAATGGCATCTTTATCGCCATAATTGGTTCTAATTTGCGATTGGTCCGTTCGAAGCTCATTTGGCCCGAATCTACCCGTTCTTTCAACCCTTGCCCACCACACACTCGCGTATTATGATGTAAGCAAGGGAAATGAGTCGAAGAACGGCATTGTTCTCGTAAGAATCGGTTCTAATTCTCGATCGTTCCGTTCGAAGCTCATTTGACCAGAATCCGCGGTTTTCACCAGATCTACCCGTTCTTTCGACCTTTGCCCGCCACACACTCGCGTATTATGATGTAAGCAAGGAAAATGAAGCGAAGAACGGCATCTTTATCGTCATAATTGGTTCCAATTTGCGATTGTTCCGTTCGAAGCTCATTTGACCCGAATCTACTCGTTCTTTCAACCATTGCCCACTACAAACTCGCGTATTATGACGTAAGCAAGGGAAATGAGTCGAAGAACGGCATTGTTCTCGTAAGAATTGGTTCCAATTCGCGATCTTTCCGTTCGAAACTCATTTGACCTAAATCCACTGTTTTCACCAGATCTACCCCTTCTTTCACCCTTGCCCACCACACACTCGTGTATTATGATATAAGCAAGGGAAATGAGTCGAAGAACGACATTTTTCTCGTAAGAATCTGTTCCAATTCGCGACCATTCCATTCGAAGCTTATTTGACCCGAATCCGCGGTTTTCACCGTATCTACCCGTTCTTTTACCCTTGCCCACCACAGACTTGCGTATTATGATGTAAGCAATGGAAATGATTCGAAGAACAACATCGTTCTCGTAAGAATCGGTTCCAATTCGCGACCATTCCGTTCGAAGCTCATTTGACCCAAATCCGTGTTTTTCACCAGATCTACCCATTCTTTCACCCTTACCCCATCACACACTCACGTTTTATGATGTAAGCAAGGAAAATGAGTGGAAGAACGACATCGTTCTCGTAAGAATCGGTTCTAATTCGCGATCGTTCCGTTCGAAGCTCATTTGACCCGAATCCACTCCAAATCTACCCGTTCTTTCGACCCTTGCCCACCACACACTCGCATATTATGATGTAAGCAAGGGAAATGAGTCGGAGAACGGCATCGTTCTCATAAGAATCGGTTCCAATTCACGACCGTTCCGTTCGAAGCTCATTTGACCCGAATCCACGGTTTTCACCAGATCTACCCGTTCTTTCACCCTAGCCCACCACACAATCGTGTATTATGATATAAGCAAGGCAAATACGTCGAAGAACGACATCATTTTCGTGGGAATCAGTTCTAATTCGCGATCGTTCCGTTCTAAACTCATTTGACCCGAATCCGCTATTTTCTCCAGATCTACCAGTTCTTGAGACCATTGCCCACCCCAAACTCGTGTATTAGGATGTAAGCAAGGCAAATGAGTCGAAGAACGGCATCGTTCTCGTCATAAATGGTACCAATTCGCGATCGTTCCGTTCGTAGCTCATTTGACCCGAATCCGCGGTTTTCACCAGATCTACCCGTTCTTTCACCCTTGCCCACCATAAACTCGCATATTATGATGTAAGCAAGGGAAATGAGTCGAAGAACGGCATCGGTCTCGTAAGAATCGGTTCCAATTGACTGCCTGCTCAAGCTCATTTGAACCGAATCCGCCGTTTTCTCCAGATCTACCCGTTCTTTCGACCCTTGCCAACCACACATTCGCATATCATGATGTAAGCAAGGAAAATGAGTCGAAGAACAGCATCTTTCTCGTCATAATTGGTTCCAATTCACGATCGTTCCGTTCGAAGCTCATTTGACCCGAATCCACAGCTTTCTCCAGATCTACCCGTTCTTTCGAGCCTTGCCCACCACACACTCGCGTATTATGGTGTTAGCAAGGGAAATGAGTCGAAGAACGACATCATTCTCGTAAGAATCGGTTCCAATTCGTGATCCGTTTGAAGCTCATTTGACCCGAATTCCCGATTTTCTCCAAATCTACCTGTTCTTTCGAGTCTTGCCCACCACGCACTCGCGTATTATGATGTAAGCAAGGGAAATGAGTCGAATAATGGCATCGTTCTCGTAAGAATCGGTTCCAATTCGCGACCGTTCCGTTGGAAGCTCGTTTGACCCGAATCCGCGGTTTTCTCCATATCTACCCGTTCTTTCGACCCTTGGCCACCACACACTCGCATATTAAAATGTAAGCAAGGTAAATGAGTTGAAGAACGGCATCGTTCTAGTAAGAATCGGTTCCAATTCACAATCATTCTGTTCGAAGCTTATTTGACCTGAATCCGCACTTTTATCTAGATCTACCCATTCTTTCGAGCCTTGCCCACCACACACTCGCGTTAAGATTAAGCAAGTGAAATGAGTCGAATAACGGCATCATTCTCGTAAGAATTGGTTCCAATTCGTGACCGTTCCGTTCGAATCTCATTTGACCCGAATCCGCGGTTTTCTCCAGATCTACCCATTCTTTCGACCCTTGCCCACCACACACTCGCATATTATGATGTAAGCAAGGAAAAAGAAGTGAAGAACATCATCTTTCTCGTCATAAATGGTTCCAATTCGCGATCGTTCCGTTCAAAGTTCATTTGACCCGAATATCTGGTTTTCACCAGATCTACCAGTTCTTTGACCCTTGCCCACCACGCACTGGCGTATGATGATGTAAGCAAGGGAAATGAGTTGAAGAACGGCATCATTCTCGTAAGAATCGGTTCCAATTCGCGACCATTCCGATTGCAGCTCATTTGACCCGAATCCGCCGTTTTCTCCAGATCTACCCGTTCTTTCGACCCTTGCCCACCACAAACTCGGGTATTATGATGTAAGCAAGGAAAATGAGTCGAAGAACGACATCTTTCTCATCATATTGGTTCCAATTCGCGATCGTTCCGTTCGAAGCTCATTTGACTCGAATAACCTGTTTTCTCCAGATCTACCCGTTCTTTCGACCCTTGCCCACCACACACTCGCGTATTATGATGTAAGCAATGGAAATGAGTCGAAGAACGGCATCGTTTTCATAAGAGTCGGCTCTAATTCGCGATCGTTCTGTTCTAAGCTCACATGACTTGAATCCGCAGTTTTCCCTAGATCTACCCGTTCTTTCGACCCTTACCCACCACACACTCGCGTATTATGATGTAATCAAGTGAAATGAGTCGAAGAACGGCATCATTCTCGTAAGAATCGGTTCCAATTTGCGATTGTTCTGTTCGAAGCTCATTTGACCTAAATCCGCGGTTTTCTCCAGATCTACCTGTTCTTTCGACCCTTGCCCACCACACACTCGCGTATTATGATGTAAGCAATGGAAATGAGTCGAAGAACGGCATCGTTCTCGTAAGAATTGGTTCTAATTCGCGACCGTTCCGTTGGAAGCTCATTTTACCCGAATCCGCAGTTTTCTCCAGATCTACCCATTCTTTCGACCCTTGCCCACCACACACTCGCATATTATGATGTAAGCAAGGAAAATGAAGCGAAGAACGGCATCTTTATCGTCATAATTGGTTCCAATTCGCGATCATTTTGTTTGAAGCTCATTTGACCCGAATCTACCTGTTCTTTCAACCCTTGCCCACCACACACTCGCGTATTATGATGTAAGCAAGGGAAATGAGTCGAATAACGGCATCGTTCTCGTAAGAATCAGTTCCAATTTGCGACCGTTTCGTTCGAATCTTCTTTGACCCGAATCCACAGTGTTCACCATATCTACCCGTTCTTTCACCCTTGCCCACCACACACTCGCGTATTATGATGTAAGCAAGGGAAATGAGTCGAATAACTGCATCGTTCTCATAAGAATCAGTTCCAATTCGCGACCGTTCCGTTCGAAGCTTCTTTGACCCGAATCTGTGGTTTTCACCAGATCTACCCGTTCTTTCACCCTTTCCTACCACATACTCGTGTATTATGATGGAAGCAAGGGAAATGAGTCGAAGAACGGCGTCGTTCTCATAAGAATCGATTCCAAATCGCGATCATTCCGTTCGAATCTCATTTGACCCGAATCCGCTCCAGATATACCCGTTCTTTCGACCCTTGCCCACCACACACTCGCCTATTATGATGTAATCAAGGGAAATGAGTCGAAGAACGACATCGTTCTCGTAAGAATCGGTTCTAATTCGCGATCGTTCCGATCGAAGCTCATTGGACCTGAATCCACCATTCTCTCCAGATCTACCCGTTCTTTCGACCCTTGCCCACCACACACTCGCGTATTGATGTAAGCAAGGTAAATGAGTCGAAGAACGGCATCATTCTCGTAAGAATTGGTTCCAATTCGCGACTGTTCCGTTCAAAGCTCATTTGGCCAAAATCCGCAGTTTTCTCCAGATCTACCCGTTCTTTCGACCCTTGTCAACAACACACTCGCGTATTATGATGTAAGCAAGGAAAATGAAGTGAAGAGCGGCATCTTTATCGTCAAAATTGGTTCCAATTCGCGATCGTTCCGTTCGAAGCTCATTTGAACCGAATCTGCAGTTTTCTCCAAATCTACCCGTTCTTTCGAGCCTTGCCCACCACACAATCGCGTATTATGATGTAAGCAAGGGAAATGAGTCGAAGAACGGCATCGTCCTCGTAAGAATCGGTTCCACCGTGACCATTCCGTCAAGCTCATTTGACCCGAATCCATAGTTTTCTCCAGATCTACCCGTTCTTTCGACCCTTGCCCGCCACACACTCACTTATTATGATGTAAGCAAGGAAAATGAAGCGAAGAACAACATCTTTATCGTCACAATTGGTTCCAATTCGCGATAGTTCTGTTCGAAGCTCATTTGACCCGAATCTACCCGTTCTTTCAACCCTTGCCCAGCACTCACTCGCGTATTATGATGTAAGCAAGGGAAACAAGTCGAAGAACGGCATCGTTCTCGTAAAAATCGGTTCCAATTCGCAACCATTCATTTCGAAGCTCATTTGACCCAAATCGGTGGTTTTCTCCAGATCTACCCGTTCTTTCGACCCTTGCCCACCACACACTCCCGAATTATGATTTAAGCAAGGAAAATGAAGCGAAGAACAACATCTTTATCGTCACAATTGGTTCCAATTCGCGATAGTTCCGTTCGAAGCTCATTTGACCTGAATCTACCCGTTCTTTCAACCCTTGCCCACCCACACACTCGCGTATTATGATTAAGCAAGGGAAATGAGTCGAAGAACGTCATTGTTCTTGTAAGAATAGGTTCCAATTCGCAATCGTTTTGTTCGAAGCTCATTTGACCTGAATCCGCGGTTTTCTCTAGATCTACCCGTTCTTTCGACCCTTGCCCACGACACACTCGCGTATTATGATGTAATCAAGGAAAATGAGTCGAAGAACGGCATCTTTCTTTTCATAATTGGTTCCAATTTGCGATCGTTCCGTTCGAAGCTCATTTGACTCGAATCTGTGGTTTTCACCAGATCTACCTGTTCTTTGACCCTTGCCCACCACACACTGGCGTATGATGATGTAAGTAAGGGAAATGAGTCGAAGAACGGCATCATTCTCGTAAGAATCGGTTCCAATTGCGACCATTCCGTTCGCAGCTCATTTGACCCGAATCCACAGTTTTCTCCAGATCTACTTGTTCTTTCGACCCTTGCCCACCACAAACTCGGGTATTATGATGTAAGCAAGGAAAATGAGTCGAAGAACGGCATCTTTCTTATCATAATTGGTTCCAATTCGCGATCGTTCCGTTCGAAGCTCATTTGACTCGAATCACCGGTTTTCTCTAGATCTACCCGTTCTTTCGACCCTTGCCCACCACACACTCGCGTATTATGATGTAAGCAATGGTAATGATACGAGAACAACATCGTTTTCATAGGAATCGGCTCCAATTCACGATCGTTCTGTTCTAAGCTCATATGACTTGAATCCAGCTTTTCTCGCATCTACCGATTCTTTCGACCCTTGCCCACCACACACTCGCTTATTATGATGTAATCAAGGTAAATGATTAGAAGAACGGCATCATTCTCGTAAGAATCGGTTCCAATTTGTGATTGTTCCATTCGAAGCTCATTTGACCCAAATCCGCGGTTTTCTCCACATCTACCTGTTCTTTCGACCCTTGCCCACCACACACTCGCGTATTATGATGTAAGCAAGGGAAATGAGGCGAAGAACGTCATCTTTCTCGTCAGAATAGGTTCCATTTCTCGACCGTTCCGTTCTAAGCTCATTTGACCCGAATCCGTGGTTTTCTCCAGATCTACCCATTCTTTCGACCCTTGCCCACCACACACTCGCGTATTATGATGTAAGCAAGGAAAATGAAGCGTAGAAGGGCATCTTTATCGTCATAATTAGTTCCATTTCGCGATTGTTCCGTTCGAAGCTCATTTGACCCGAATCTACCCGTTCTTTCAACCCTTGCCCACCACACACTCGTGTATTATGATGTAAGCAAGGGAAATGAGTCGAATAACGGCATCGTTCTCGTAAAAATCGGTTCCAATTCGCGACCGCTTTGTTCGAAGCTTCTTTGACCCGAATCCACGTTTTCACCGTATCTACCCGTTCTTTCACCCTTGACCACCACACACTAACGTATTATAATGTAAGCAAGGGAAATGAGTCGAATAACGGCATCGTTCTCATAAGAATCAGTTCCAATTCGCGACCGTTCCGTTCGAAGCTTCTTTGACCCGAATCTGCGGTTTTCACCAGATCTACCCGTTCTTTCACTCTTTCACACCACATACTCGCGTATTATGATGTAAGCAAAGGGAAATAAGTTGAAGAACGGCATCGTTCTCGTAAGAATCAGTTCTAATTCGCGATCGTTCCGTTCGAAGCTCATTTGACCTGAATCCGCCATTTTCTCCAGATCTACCCGTTCTTTCGACCCTTGCCCACCACACACTCGCGTATTGATGTAAGCAATGGAAATGAGTCAAAGAACGACATCATTCTCGTAAGAATCGGTTTAAATTCGCGACTGTTCCGTTCGAAGCTCATTTGACCCAAATCCGCAGTTTTCTCCAGATCTACCCGTTCTTTCGACCCTTGCCAACCGCACACTCGCGTATTATGATGTAAGCAAGGATAATGAAGCGAAGAGCGGCATCTTTATCGTCATAAGTGGTTCCAATTCGCGATCGTTCCGTTCGAAGCTCATTTGAACCGAATCCGCAGTTTTCTCCAGATCTACCCATTCTTTCGAGCTTTGCCCACCACACACTCGCGTATTATGATGTAAGCAAGAGAAATGAGACGAAGAACGACATCGTCCTCGTAAGAATCAGTTCCAATTCGTGACCGTTCCGTTCGAAGCTCATTTGACCCGAATACGTGGTTTTCTCCAGATCTACCCGTTCTTTCGACCATTGCCCACCACACACTCGCGTATTATGATGTAAGCAAGGGAAACAAGTCGAAGAACGGCATCGTTCTCGTAAGAATTGGTTCCAATTCGCGATCGTTCCGTTCGAATCTCATTTGACCCGAATCGGTGGTTTTCTCCAGATCTACCCGTTCTTTCGACCCTTGCCCACCACACACTCGCGTATTATGATGTAAGCAATGGTAATGATACGAGAACAACATCGTTTTCATAGGAATCGGCTCCAATTCACGATCGTTCTGTTCTAAGCTCATATGACTTGAATCCGCAGTTTTCTCCAGATCTACCGATTCTTTCGACCCTTACCCACCACACACTCGCTTATTATGATGTAATCAAGGGAATTGAGTTGAAGAACGGCATCATTCTCGTAAGAATCGGTTCCAATTTGTGATTGTTCCATTCGAAGCTCATTTGACCCAAATCCGCGGTTTTCTCCACATCTACCTGTTCTTTCGACCCTTACCCACCACACACTCGCGTATTATGATGTAAGCAAGGGAAATGAGTCAAAGAACGACATCGTTCTCGTAAGAATCGGTTCCAATTCTCGACCGTTCCGTTCGAAGCTCATTTGACCCGAATCCGTGGTTTTCTCCAGATCTACCCATTCTTTCGACCCTTGCCCACCACACACTCGCGTATTATGATGTAAGCAAGGAAAATGAAGCGTAGAAGGGCATCTTTATCGTCATAATTAGTTCCATTTCGCGATTGTTCCGTTCGAAGCTCATTTGACCCGAATCTACCCGTTCTTTCAACCCTTGCCCACCACACACTCGTGTATTATGATGTAAGCAAGGGAAATGAGTCGAATAACGGCATCGTTCTCGTAAAAATCGGTTCCAATTCGCGACCGCTTTGTTCGAAGCTTCTTTGACCCGAATCCACAGTTTTCACCGTATCTACCCGTTCTTTCACCCTTGACCACCACACACTAACGTATTATAATGTAAGCAAGGGAAATGAGTCGAATAACGGCATCGTTCTCATAAGAATCAGTTCCAATTCGCGACCGTTCCGTTCGAAGCTTCTTTGACCCGAATCTGCGGTTTTCACCAGATCTACCCGTTCTTTCACTCTTTCACACCACATACTCGCGTATTATGATGTAAGCAAAGGGAAATAAGTTGAAGAACGGCATCGTTCTCGTAAGAATCAGTTCTAATTCGCGATCGTTCCGTTCGAAGCTCATTTGACCTGAATCCGCCATTTTCTCCAGATCTACCCGTTCTTTCGACCCTTGCCCACCACACACTCGCGTATTGATGTAAGCAATGGAAATGAGTCAAAGAACGACATCATTCTCGTAAGAATCGGTTTAAATTCGCATTCGTTCGAAGCTCATTTGACCCAAATCCGCAGTTTTCTCCAGATCTACCCGTTCTTTCGACCCTTGCCAACCGCACACTCGCGTATTATGATGTAAGCAAGGATAATGAAGCGAAGAGCGGCATCTTTATCGTCATAAGTGGTTCCAATTCGCGATCGTTCCGTTCGAAGCTCATTTGAACCGAATCCGCAGTTTTCTCCAGATCTACCCATTCTTTCGAGCTTTGCCCACCACACACTCGCGTATTATGATGTAAGCAAGAGAAATGAGACGAAGAACGACATCGTCCTCGTAAGAATCAGTTCCAATTCGTGACCGTTCCGTTCGAAGCTCATTTGACCCGAATACGTGGTTTTCTCCAGATCTACCCGTTCTTTCGACCATTGCCCACCACACACTCGCGTATTATGATGTAAGCAAGGGAAACAAGTCGAAGAACGGCATCGTTCTCGTAAGAATTGGTTCCAATTCGCGATCGTTCCGTTCGAATCTCATTTGACCCGAATCGGTGGTTTTCTCCAGATCTACCCGTTCTTTCGACCCTTGCCCACCACACACTCACGAATTATGATGTAAGCAAGGAAAATGAAGCGAAGAACAACATCTTTATCGTCACAAATGGTTCCAATTCGCGATAGTTCCGTTCGAAGCTCATTTGACCTGAATCTACCCGTTCTTCAACCCTTGCCCACTCACAAACTCGCGTATTATGATTAAGCAAGGGAAATGAGTCGAAGAACGTCATTGTTCTCGTAAGAATAGGTTCCAATTCGCAATCATTTTGTTCGAAGCTCATTTGACCTGAATCTGCGGTTTTCTCCAGATCTACCCGTTCTTTAGACCCTTGCCCACGACACACTCGCGTATTATTATGTAAGCAAGGAAAATGAGTCGAAGAACGGCATCTTTCTCGTCATAATTGGTTCCAATTTGCGATCGTTCCGTTCGAAGCTCATTTGACCCGAATCTGTGGTTTTCACCAGATCTACCTGTTCTTTGACCCTTACCCACCACACACTGGCATATGATGATGTAAGCAAGGGAAATGAGTCGAAGAACGGCATCATTCTCGTAAGAATCGGTTCCAATTGCGACCATTACATTCGCACTCATTTGACCGAATCCAGCTTTTCCGATCTACCTATTCTTTCGACACTTGCCCACCACAGACTCGGGTATTATGATGTAAGCAAGGAAAATGAGTCGAAGAACGGCATCTTTCTCATCATAATTGGTTCCAATTCGCGATCGTTCCGTTCGAAGCTCATTTGACTCGAATCACCGGTTTTCTCCAGATCTACCTATTCGTTCGACCCTTGCCCACCACACACTCGCGTATTATGATGTAAGAAATGTAAATGATACGAGAACGGCATCGTTTTCATAAGAATCGGCTCCAATTCGCGATCGTTCTTTTCTAAGCTCATATGACTTGAATCCGCAGTTTTCTCCAGATCTACCCGTTCTTTCGACCCTTACCCACCACACACTCGCATATTATGATGTAATCAAGGGAATTAAGTCGAAGAACGGCATCGTTCTCGTAAGAATCGGTTCCAATTTGTGATTGTTCCGTTCGAAGATCATTTGACCCAAATCCGCGGTTTTCTCCACATCTACCTGTTCTTTCGACCCTTGCCCACCACACACTCGCGTATTATGATGTAAGCAAGGGAAATGAGTCGAAGAACGGCATCGTTCTCGTAAGAATCGGTTCCAATTCTCGACCGTTCCGTTCGAATCTCATTTGACCAGAATCCGCGGTTTTCACCAGATCTACCCGTTCTTTCGACCTTTGCCCACCACACACTCGCGTATTATGATGTAAGCAAGGAAAATGAAGCGAAGAATGGCATCTTTATCGCCATAATTGGTTCTAATTTGCGATTGGTCCGTTCGAAGCTCATTTGGCCCGAATCTACCCGTTCTTTCGACCCTTGCCCACCACACACTCGCGTATTATGATGTAAGCAAGGGAAATGAGTCGAAGAACGGCATTGTTCTCGTAAGAATCGGTTTTAATTCTCGACCGTTCCGTTCGAAGCTCATTTGACCAGAATCCGCGGTTTTCACCAGATCTACCCGTTCTTTCGACCTTTGCCCGCCACACACTCGCGTATTATGATGTAAGCAAGGAAAATGAAGCGAAGAACGGCATCTTCATCGTCATAATTGGTTCCAATTTGCGATTGTTCCGTTCGAAGCTCATTTGACCCGAATCTACCCGTTCTCTCAACCCTTGCCCACCACACACTCGTGTATTATGAAGTAAGCAAGGGAAATGAGTCGAATAACGGCATCGTTCTCATAAGAATCAGTTCGATTCGCATTGTTCCGTCCGAAGCTTTTTTGACCCGAATCTGCTGTTTTCACCAGATCTACCCGTTCTTTCACCCTTTCCCACCACATACTCGCGTATTATTATGTAAGCAAGGGAAATGAGTTGAAGAACGGCATCGTTCTCGTAAGAATCGGTTCCAATTCGCGATCGTTCCGTTCGAAGCTCATTTGACCCGAATCCGCTACAGATCTACCCGTTCTTTAGACCCTTGCCCACCACACACTCGCGTATTATGATGTAAGGAAGGAAAATGAGTCGAAGAACGGCATCTTTCTCGTCATAATTGGTTATAATTCGCGATCGTTTCGTTCGAAGCTCATTTGAGCTGAATACATGGTTTTCTCCAGTTCTACCCGTTCTTTCGACCTTGCCCACCACACACTCGCGCATTATGATGTAAGCCACGGAAATGAGTCGATGCACGGCATCGTTTTCGTAAGAATCGGTTCCAATTCGTGATCATTCTATTCGAAGCTCATTTGACTCGAATCCGCGGTTTTCTCCACATCTACCCATTCTTTCGACCCTTGCCCACCACACACTCGCGTATTATGATGTAAGCAAGAGAAATGATTCGAAGAACGGCATCGTTCTCGTAAGAATCGGTTCCAATTCGCGATCGTTCCGTTCGAAGCTCATTTGACCCAAATCCGCGGTTTTCTCGGCTCTACCGTTCTTTCGACCCTTGCCCACCACACACTCGTGTATTATGATGTAAGCAATCGAAATGAGTCTAGGAACGGCATCGTTCTCGTAAGAATCGGTTCTAATTTGCGACCATTCCGTTCGAATCTCATTTGACCCGAATCCGCGATTTTCTCCAGATCGACCCGTTCTTTCGACCCTTGACCACAACACACTCGCGTATTATGATGTAAGCAAGGAAAATGAAGCGAAGAATCGGTATCTTTTTCATCATAATTGGTTCCAAGTTGCGATCGCTCCATTCGAAGCTCATTTGACCCGAATATACCCGTTCTTTCAACCCTTCCCCACCACACGCTAGCTTATTATGATGTAAGCAAAGGGAAATGAGTCGAAGAACGGCATCATTCTAGTAAGAATCGGTTCGAATTCGCGATCGCTCCGTTTGAAGCTCAATTGACCCGAATCCACGGTTTTCACCGGATCTACCCGTTCTTTCACCCTTGCCCACTACACACTCGCGTATTATGATGTAAGCAAGGAAAATAAGTCGAAGAACAGCATCATTCTCGTAAGAATCGGTTCCAATTCGCGACCGTTCCGTTCGAATCTCATTTGACTAAAATCCGTGGTTTTCTTTAGATCTACCCATTCTTTCGACCCTTGCCCACCACACAGTCGCGTATTATGATGCAAGCAAGGAAAACGAAGCGAAGAACATCATCTTTCTCGTCATAAATGGTTCCAATTCGCGATCATTCCGTTCAAAGCTCATTTGACCCAAATCTACTCGTTCTTTCAACCCTTGCCCACTACACACTCGCCTATTATGAAGTAAGCAAGGGAAATGAGTCGAAGAATGGCATTGTTCTCGTAAGAATTAGTTCTAATTCGCGATCTTTCCGTTCGAAACTCATTTGACCTGAATCCGCTGTTTTCACCAGATCTACCCCTTCTTTCACCCTTGCCCACCACATACTCGTCTATTATGATGTAAGCAAGGGAAATGAGTCGAAGAACGACATTGTTCTCGTAAGAATCTATTCCAATTCGCGACAATTCCGTTCGAAGCTTATTTGACCCGAATCCACGGTTTTACCCATATCTACCCGTTCTTTTACCCTTGCCCACCAAAGACTTGCGTATTATGATGTAAGCAATGGAAATGATTCAAAGAACAACATCTTTCTCGTAAGAATCGGTTCGAATTCGCGACCATTCCGCTCGAAGCTCATTTGACCCGAATCCGCGTTTTTCACCAGATCTACCCATTCTTTCACCCTTGCCCCACCACACACTCACGTTTTATGATGTAAGCAACAGAAATGAGTGGAAGAACGACATCGTTCTCGTAAGAATCGGTTCTAATCCGCGATCGTTCTGTTCGAAGCTCATTTGACCCGAATCCACCCCAAATCTACCCGTTCTTTCGTACCTTGCCCACCACACACTCGCATATTATGATGTAACCAAGGGAAATGAGTCGAAGAACGACATCGTTCTCATAAGAATCGGTTCCAATTCACGACCGTTCTGTTCGAAGCTCATTTGACCCGAATCCGCGGTTTTCACCAGATCTACCAGTTCTTGAGACCATTGCCCACCACAAACTCGTGTATTATGATGTAAGCAAGGCAAATGAGTCGAAGAACGGCATCGTTCTCATCATAAATGGTACCAATTCGCGATCGTTCTGTTCGGAGCTCATTTGACCCGAATCCGCAGTTTTCACCAGATCTACCCGTTCTTCCACCCTTGCCCACCACAAACTCGCATATTATGATGTAAGCAAGGGAAATGAGTCGAAGAACGGCATCGTTCTCGTAAGAATCGGTTCCAATTCGTGACCGTTCCGTTCGAAGCTCATTTGACCCGAATCCGCCATTTTCTACAAATCTACCCATTCTTTCGACCCTTGTCCACCACACACTCGCGTATCATGATGTAAGCAAGGAAAATGAGTCGAAGAACAGCATCTTTCTCGTCATAATTGGTTCCAATTCACGATCGTTCCGTTCGAAACTCATTTGACCCGAATCCGCAGCTTTCTCCAGATCTACCCGTTCTTTCGAGCCTTGCCCACCACACACTCGCGTATTATGTTGTAAGCAAGGGAAATGAGTCGAAGAACGACATCGTTCTCGTAAGAATCGGTTCCAATTCGCGATCCGTTTGAAGCTCATTTGATCCGAATCCGCGGTTTTCTCCAGATCTACCTGTTCTTTCGAGTCTTACCCACCACGCACTCGCGTATTATGATGTAAGTAAGGGAAATGAGTCGAAGAATGGCATCGTTCTCATAAGAATCGGTTCCAATTCGCGACTGTTCCGTTGGAAGCTCGTTTGACCCGAATCCGCAGTTTTCTCCATATCTACCCGTTCTTTCACCCTTGCCCACCACACAATCGCGTATTATGATGTAAGCAAGGCAAATACGTCGAAAAACGACATCATTTTCGTCAGAATCAGTTCCAATTCACGATCGTTCCGTTCTAAGCTCATTTGACCCGAATCGGCGATTTTCTCCAGATCTACCAGTTCTTGAGATCATTGCCCACCACAAACTCGTGTATTATGATGTACGCAAGGTAAATGAGTCGAATAACGGCATCGTTCTCGTCATAAATGGTACCAATTCGCGATCGTTCTGTTCGGAGCTCATTTGACCCGAATCCGCTGTTTTCACCAGATCTACCCGTTCTTTCACCCTTGCCCACCACAGACTTGCGTATTATGATGTAAGCAATGGAAATGATTCGAAGAACAACATCGTTCTCGTAAGAGTTGGTTCTAATTCGCGACTGTTCCGTTCGAAGCTCATTTGACCCGAATCTACTCGTTCTTTCAACCATTGCCCACTACAAACTCGCGTATTATGACGTAAGCAAGGGAAATGAGTCGAAGAACGGCATTGTTCTCGTAAGAATTGGTTCCAATTCGCGATCTTTCCGTTCGAAACTCATTTGACCTAAATCCACTGTTTTCACCAGATCTACCCCTTCTTTCACCCTTGCCCACCACACACTCGTGTATTATGATACAAGCAAGGGAAATGAGTCGAAGAACGACATTGTTCTCGTAAGAATCTGTTCCAATTCGCGACCATTCCATTCGAAGCTTATTTGACCCGAATCCGCGGTTTTCACCGTATCTACCCGTTCTTTTACCCTTGCCCACCACAGACTTGCGTATTATGATGTAAGCAATGGAAATGATTCGAAGAACAACATCGTTCTCGTAAGAATCGGTTCCAATTCGCGACTGTTCCGTTGGAAGCTCGTTTGACCCGAATTCGCAGTTTTCTCCATATCTACCCGTTCTTTCACCCTTGCCCACCACACAATCGCGTATTATGATGTAAGCAAGGCAAATACGTCGAAAAACGACATCATTTTCGTCAGAATCAGTTCCAATTCACGATCGTTCCGTTCTAAGCTCATTTGACCCGAATCGGCGATTTTCTCCAGATCTACCAGTTCTTGAGATCATTGCCCACCACAAACTCGTGTATTATGATGTACGCAAGGTAAATGAGTCGAATAACGGCATCGTTCTCGTCATAAATGGTACCAATTCGCGATCGTTCTGTTCGGAGCTCATTTGACCCGAATCCGCTGTTTTCACCAGATCTACCCGTTCTTTCACCCTTGCCCACCACAGACTTGCGTATTATGATGTAAGCAATGGAAATGATTCGAAGAACAACATCGTTCTCGTAAGAATTGGTTCTAATTCGCGACTGTTCCGTTCGAAGCTCATTTGACCCGAATCTACTCGTTCTTTCAACCATTGCCCACTACAAACTCGCGTATTATGACGTAAGCAAGGGAAATGAGTCGAAGAACGGCATTGTTCTCGTAAGAATTGGTTCCAATTCGCGATCTTTCCGTTCGAAACTCATTTGACCTAAATCCACTGTTTTCACCAGATCTACCCCTTCTTTCACCCTTGCCCACCACACACTCGTGTATTATGATACAAGCAAGGGAAATGAGTCGAAGAACGACATTGTTCTCGTAAGAATCTGTTCCAATTCGCGACCATTCCATTCGAAGCTTATTTGACCCGAATCCGCGGTTTTCACCGTATCTACCCGTTCTTTTACCCTTGCCCACCACAGACTTGCGTATTATGATGTAAGCAATGGAAATGATTCAAGAACAACATCGTTCGTAAGAATCGGTTCCACCGCGACCATTCCGCTCAAGCTCATTTGACCCAAATCCGTGTTTTTCACCAGATCTACCCATTCTTTCACCCTTACCCCATCACACACTCACGTTTTATGATGTAAGCAAGGAAAATGAGTGGAAGAACGACATCGTTCTCGTATGAATCGGTTCTAATTCGCGATCGTTCCGTTCGAAGCTCATTTGACCCGAATCCACTCCAAATCTACCCGTTCTTTCGACCCTTGCCCACCACACACTCGCATATTATGATGTAAGCAAGGGAAATGAGTCGGAGAACGGCATCGTTCTCATAAGAATCGGTTCCAATTCACGACCGTTCCGTTCGAAGCTCATTTGACCCGAATCCACGGCTTTCACCAGATCTACCCGTTCTTTCACCCTAGCCCACCACACAATCGTGTATTATGATATAAGCAAGGCAAATACGTCGAAGAACGACATCATTTTCGTCGGAATCAGTTCCAATTCGCGATCGTTCCATTCTAAACTCATTTGACCCGAATCCGCTATTTTCTCCAGATCTACCAGTTCTTGAGACCATTGCCCACCCCAAACTCGTGTATTAGGATGTAAGCAAGGCAAATGAGTCGAAGAACGGCATCGTTCTCGTCATAAATGGTACCAATTCGCGATCGTTCCGTTCGTAGCTCTTTTGACCCGAATCCGCGGTTTTCACCAGATCTACCCGTTCTTTCACCCTTGCCCACCACAAACTCGCATATTATGATGTAAGCAAGGGAAATGAGTCGAAGAACGGCATCGGTCTCATAAGAATCGGTTCCAATTCGTGACCGTTCCGTTCGAAGCTCATTTGAACCGAATCCGCCGTTTTCTCCAGATCTACCCGTTCTTTCGACCCTTGCCCACCACACACTCGCATATCATGATGTAAGCAAGGAAAATGAGTCGAAGAACAGCATCTTTCTCGTCATAATTGGTTCCAATTCACGATCGTTCCGTTCGAAGCTCATTTGACCCGAATCCACAGCTTTCTCCAGATCTACCCGTTCTTTCGAGCCTTGCCCACCACACACTCGCGTATTATGGTGTAAGCAAGGGAAATGAGTCGAAGAACGACATCATTCTCGTAAGAATCGGTTCCAATTCGTGATCCGTTTGAAGCTCATTTGACCCGAATTCCCGATTTTCTCCAAATCTACCTGTTCTTTCGAGTCTTGCCCACCACGCACTCGCGTATTATGATGTAAGCAAGGGAAATGAGTCGAATAATGGCAGCGTTCTCGTAAGAATCGGTTCCAATTCGCGACCGTTCCGTTGGAAGCTCGTTTGACCCGAATCCGCGGTTTTCTCCATATCTACCCGTTCTTTCGACCCTTGGCCACCACACACTCGCATATTAAAATGTAAGCAAGGTAAATGAGTTGAAGAACGGCATCGTTCTAGTAAGAATCGGTTCCAATTCACAATCATTCTGTTCGAAGCTCATTTGACCTGAATCCGCACTTTTATCTAGATCTACCCATTCTTTCGAGCCTTGCCCACCACAGACTCGCGTATTAAGATTAAGCAAGTGAAATGAGTCGAATAACGGCATCATTCTCGTAAGAATTGGTTCCAATTCGCGACCGTTCCGTTCGAATCTCATTTGACCCGAATCCGCGGTTTTCTCCAGATCTACCCATTCTTTCGACCCTTGCCCACCACACACTCGCATATTATGATGTAAGCAAGGAAAAAGAAGTGAAGAACATCATCTTTCTCGTCATAAATGGTTCCAATTCGCGATCGTTCCGTTCAAAGTTAATTTGACCCGAATATGTGGTTTTCACCAGATCTACCAGTTCTTTGACCCTTGCCCACCACGCACTGGCGTATGATGATGTAAGCAAGGGAAATGAGTTGAAGAACGGCATCATTCTCGTAAGAATCAGTTCCAATTCGCGACCATTCCGTTTGCTGCTCATTTGACCCGAATCCGCCGTTTTCCCCAGATCTACCCGTTCTTTCGACCCTTGCCCACCACAAACTCGGGTATTATGATGTAAGCAAGGAAAATGAGTGGAAGAACGACATCTTTCTCATCATATTGGTTCCAATTCGCGATCGTTCCGTTCGAAGCTCATTTGACTCGAATCACCTGTTTTCTCCAGATCTACCCGTTCTTTTGACCCTTGCCCACCACACACTCGCGTATTATGATGTAAGCAATGGAAATGAGTCGAAGAACAGCATCGTTTTCATAAGAATCGGCTCTAATTCGCGATCGTTCTGTTCTAAGCTCACATGACTTGAATCCGCAGTTTTCCCTAGATCTACCCGTTCTTTCGACCCTTACCCACCACACACTCGCGTATTATGATGTAATCAAGTGAAATGAGTCGAAGAACGGCATCATTCTCGTAAGAATCGGTTTGCGATTGTTCTGTTCGAAGCTCATTTGACCTAAATCCGCGGTTTTCTCCAGATCTACCTGTTCTTTCGACCCTTGCCCACCACACACTCGCGTATTATGATGTAAGCAATGGAAATGAGTCGAAGAACGGCATCGTTCTCGTAAGAATTGGTTCCAATTCGCGACCGTTCCGTTGGAAGCTCATTTTACCCGAATCCGCAGTTTTCTCCAGATCTACCCATTCTTTCGACCCTTGCCCACCACACACTCGCATATTATGATGTAAGCGAGGAAAATGAAGTGAAGAACGGCATCTTTATCGTCATAATTGGTTCCAATTCGCGATCATTTTGTTTGAAGCTCATTTGACCCGAATCTACCTGTTCTTTCAACCCTTGCCCACCACACACTCGCGTATTATGATGTAAGCAAGGGAAATAAGTCGAATAACGGCATCGTTCTCGTAAGAATCAGTTCCAATTCGCGACCGTTTCGTTCGAATCTTCTTTGACCCGAATCCACAGTGTTCACCATATCTACCCGTTCTTTCACCCTTGCCCACCACACACTCGCGTATTATGATGTAAGCAAGGGAAATGAGTCGAATAACTGCATCGTTCTCATAACAATCAGTTCCAATTCTCGACCGTTCCGTTCGAAGCTTCTTTGACCCGAATCTGTGGTTTTCACCAGATCTACCCGTTCTTTCACCCTTTCCTACCACATACTCGCGTATTATGATGGAAGCAATGGAAATGAGTCGAAGAACGGCGTCGTTCTCGTAAGAATCGATTCCAAATCGCGATCATTCCGTTCGAATCTCATTTGACCCGAATCCGCTCCAGATATACCCGTTCTTTCGACCCTTGCCCACCACACACTCGCCTATTATGATGTAATCAAGGGAAATGAGTCGAAGAACGACATCGTTCTCTTAAGAATCGGTTCTAATTCGCGATCGTTCCGATCGAAGCTCATTGGACCTGAATACACCGTTCTCTCCAGATCTACCCGTTCTTTCGACCCTTGCCCACCACACACTCGCGTATTGATGTAAGCAAGGTAAATGAGTCGAAGAACGGCATCATTCTCGTAAGAATTGGTTCCAATTCGCGACTGTTCCGTTTAAAGCTCATTTGGCCAAAATCCGCAGTTTTCTCCAAATCTACCCGTTCTTTCGACCCTTGTCAACAACACACTCGCGTATTATGATGTAAGCAAGGAAAATGAAGCGAAGAGTGGCATCTTTATCGTCAAAATTGGTTCCAATTCGCGATCGTTCCGTTCGAAGCTCATTTGAACCGAATCTGCAGTTTTCTCCAAATCTACCCGTTCTTTCGAGCCTTGCCCACCACACAATTGCGTATTATGATGTAAGCAAGGGAAATGAGCCGAAGAACGGCATCGTCCTCGTAAGAATCGGTTCCAATTCGTGACCATTCCGTTCGAAGCTCATTTGACCCGAATCCATAGTTTTCTCCAGATCTACCCGTTCTTTCGACCCTTGCCCGCCACACACTCACTTATTATGATGTAAGCAAGGAAAATGAAGCGAAGAACAGCATCTTTATCGTCACAATTGGTTCCAATTCGCGATAGTTCTGTTCGAAGCTCATTTGACCCGAATCTACCCGTTCTTTCAACCCTTGCCCACCACTCACTCGCGTATTATGATGTAAGCAAGGGAAACAAGTCGAAGAACGGCATCGTTCTCGTAAAAATCGGTTCCAATTCGCAACCATTCATTTCGAAGCTCATTTGACCCAAATCAGTGGTTTTCTCCAGATCTACCCGTTCTTTCGACCCTTGCCCACCACACACTCCCGAATTATGATTTAAGCAAGGAAAATGAAGCGAAGAACTACATCTTTATCATCACAATTGGTTCCAATTCGCGATAGTTCCGTTCGAAGCTCATTTGACCTGAATCTACCCGTTCTTTCAACCCTTGCCCACCCACACACTCGCGTATTATGATTAAGCAAGGGAAATGAGTCGAAGAACGTCATTGTTCTTGTAAGAATAGGTTCCAATTCGCAATCGTTTTGTTCGAAGCTCATTTGACCTGAATCCGCGGTTTTCTCCAGATCTACCCGTTCTTTCGACCCTTGCCCACGACACACTCGCGTATTATGATGTAATCAAGGAAAATGAGTCGAAGAACGGCATCTTTCTCGTCATAATTAGTTCCAATTTGCGATCGTTCCGTTCGAAGCTCATTTGACTCGATTCTGTGGTTTTCACCAGATCTACCTGTTCTTTGACCCTTGCCCACCACACACTGGCGTATGATGATGTAAGCAAGGGAAATGAGTCGAAGAACGGCATCATTCTCGTAAGAATCGGTTCCAATTGCGACCATTCCGTTCGCAGCTCATTTGACCCGAATCCACAGTTTTCTCCAGATCTACCTGTTCTTTCGACCCTTGCCCACCACAAACTCGGGTATTATGATGTAAGCAAGGAAAATGAGTCGAAGAACGGCATCTTTCTTATCATAATTGGTTCCAATTCGCGATCGTTCCGTTCGAAGCTCATTTGACTCGAATCACCGGTTTTCTCTAGATCTACCCGTTCTTTCGACCCTTGCCCACCACACACTCGCGTATTATGATGTAAGCAATGGTAATGATACGAGAACAACATCGTTTTCATAGGAATCAGCTCCAATTCGCGATCGTTCTGTTCTAAGCTCATATGACTTGAATCCGCAGTATTCTCCAGATCTACCGATTCTTTCGACCCTTACCCACCACACACTCGCTTATTATGATGTAATCAAGGGAATTGAGTTGAAGAACGGCATTATTCTCGTAAGAATCGGTTCCAATTTGTGATTGTTCCATTCGAAGCTCATTTGACCCAAATCCGCGGTTTTCTCCACATCTACCTGTTCTTTCGACCCTAACCCACCACATACTCGCGTATTATGATGTAAGCAAGGGAAATGAGTCGAAGAACGACATCGTTCTCGTAAGAATCGGTTCCAATTCTCGACCGTTCCGTTCGAAGCTCATTTGACCCGAATCCGTGGTTTTCTCCAGATCTACCCATTCTTTCGACCCTTGCCCACCACACACTCGCGTATTATGATGTACGCAAGGAAAATGAAGCGTAGAAGGGCATCTTTATCGTCATAATTAGTTCAAATTCGCGATTGTTCCGTTCGAAGCTCATTTGACCCGAATCTACCCGTTCTTTCAACCCTTGCCCACCACACACTCGTGTATTATGATGTAAGCAAGGGAAATGAGTCGAGTAACGGCATCGTTCTCGTAAAAATCGGTTCCAATTCGCGACCGCTTCGTTCGAAGCTTCTTTGACCCGAATCCATGGTTTTCACCATATCTACCCGTTCTTTCACCCTTGCCCACCACACACTCACGTATTATAATGTAAGCAAGGGAAATGAGTCGAATAATGGCATCGTTCTCATAAGAATCAGTTCCAATTCGCGACCGTTCCGTTCGAAGCTTCTTTGACCCGAATCTGCGGTTTTCACCAGATCTACCCGTTCTTTCACCCTTTCACACCACATACTCGCGTATTATGATGTAAGCAAAGGGAAATGAGTTGAAGAACGGCATCGTTCTCGTAAGAATCAGTTCTAATTCGCGATCGTTCCGTTCGAAGCTCATTTGACCTGAATCCGCCATTTTCTCCAGATCTACCCGTTCTTTCGACCCTTGCCCACCACACACTCGCGTATTGATGTAAGCAATGGAAATGAGTCAAAGAACGGCATCATTCTCGTAAGAATCGGTTTAAATTCGTGACTCTTCCATTCGAAGCTCATTTGACCCAAATCCGCAGTTTTCTCCAGATCTACCCGTTCTTTCGACCCTTGCCATCCGCACACTCGCGTATTATGATGTAAGCAAGGATAATGAAGCGAAGAGCGGCATCTTTATCGTCATAACTGGTTCCAATTCGCGATCGTTCCGTTCGAAGCTCATTTGAACCGAATCCGCAGTTTTCTCCAGATCTACCCATTCTTTCGAGCCTTGCCCACCACACACTCGCGTATTATGATGTAAGCAAGAGAAATGAGTCGAAGAACGACATCGTCCTCGTAAGAATCAGTTCCAATTCGTGACCATTCCGTTCGAAGCTCATTTGACCCGAATACGTGGTTTTCTCCAGATCTACCCGTTCTTTCGACCATTGCCCGCCACACACTCACTTATTATGATGTAAGCAAGGAAAATGAAGCGAAGAACAGCATCTTTATCGTCACAATTGGTTCCAATTCGCGATAGTTCCGTTCGAAGCTCATTTGACCCGAATCTACCCGTTCTTTCAACCCTTGCCCACCACACACTCGCGTATTATGATGTAAGCAAGGGAAACAAGTCGAAGAACGGCATCGTTCTCGTAAGAATTGGTTCCAATTCGAGATCGTTCCGTTCGAATCTCATTTGACCCGAATCGGTGGTTTTCTCCAGATCTACCCGTTCTTTCGACCCTTGCCCACCACACACTCACGAATTATGATGTAAGCAAGGAAAATGAAGTGAAGAACAGCATCTTTATCGTCACAATTGGTTCCAATTCGCGATAGTTCCGTTCGAAGCTCATTTGACCTGAATCTACCCGTTCTTCAACCCTTGCCCACTCACACACTCGCGTATTATGATTAAGCAAGGGAAATGAGTCGAAGAACGTCATTGTTCTCGTAAGAATAGGTTCCAATTCGCAATCATTTTGTTCGAAGCTCATTTGACCTGAATCTGCGGTTTTCTCCAGATCTACCCGTTCTTTAGACCCTTGCCCACGACACACTCGCGTATTATTATGTAAGCAAGGAAAATGAGTCGAAGAACGGCATTTTTCTCGTCATAATTGGTTCCAATTCGCGATCGTTCCGTTCGAAGCTCATTTGACCCGAATCTGTGGTTTTCACCAGATCTACCTGTTCTTTGACCCTTACCCACCACACACTGGCGTATGATGATGTAAGCAAGGGAAATGAGTCGAAGAACGGCATCATTCTCGTAAGAATCGGTTCCAATTGCGACCATTCTGTTCGCAGCTCATTTGACCCGAATCCGCAGTTTTCTCCAGATCTACCTATTCTTTCGACACTTGCCCACCACAGACTCGGGTATTATGATGTAAGCAAGGAAAATGAGTCGAAGAACGGCATCTTTCTCATCATAATTGGTTCCAATTCGCGATCGTTCCGTTCGAAGCTCATTTGACTCGAATCACCGGTTTTCTCCAGATCTACCTATTCGTTCGACCCTTGCCCACCACACACTCGCGTATTATGATGTAAGAAATGGAAATGATACGAGAACGGCATTGTTTTCATAAGAACCGGCTCCAATTCGCGATCGTTCTGTTCTAAGCTCATATGACTTGAATCCGCAGTTTTCTCCAGATCTACCCGTTCTTTCGACCCTTACCCACCACACACTCGCATATTATGATGTAATCAAGGGAATTAAGTCGAAGAACGGCATCGTTCTCGTAAGAATCGGTTCCAATTTGGGATTGTTCCGTTCGAAGCTCATTTGACCCAAATCCGCGGTTTTCTCCACATCTACCTGTTCTTTCGACCCTTGCCCACCACACACTCGCGTATTATGATGTAAGCAAGGGAAATGAGTCGAAGAACGGCATCGTTCTCGTAAGAATCGGTTCCAATTGTCGACCGTTCCGTTCGAATCTCATTTGACCAGAATCCGCGGTTTTCACCAGACCTACCCGTTCTTTCGACCTTTGCCCACCACACACTCGCGTAGTATGATGTAAGCAAGGAAAATGAAGCGAAGAATGGCATCTTTATCGCCATAATTGGTTCTAATTTGCGATTGGTCCGTTCGAAGCTCATTTGACCCGAATCTACCCGTTCTTTCAACCCTTGCCCACCACACACTCGCGTATTATGATGTAAGCAAGGGAAATGAGTCGAAGAACGGCATTGTTCTCGTAAGAATCGGTTCTAATTCTCGACCGTTCCGTTCGAAGCTCATTTGACCAGAATCCGCGGTTTTCACCAGATCTACCCGTTCTTTCGACCTTTGCCCGCCACACACTCGCGTATTATGATGTAAGCAAGGAAAATGAAGCGAAGAACGGCATCTTTATCGTCATAATTGGTTCCAATTTGCGATTGTTCCGTTCGAAGCTCATTTGACCCGAATCTACCCGTTCTCTCAACCCTTGCCCACCACACACTTGTGTATTATGAAGTAAGCAAGGGAAATGAGTCGAATAACGGCATCGTTCTCATAAGAATCAGTTCCAATTCGCGACTGTTCCGTCCGAAGCTTTTTTGACCCGAATCTGCTGTTTTCACCAGATCTACCCGTTCTTTCACCCTTTCCCACCACATACTCGCGTATTATGATGTAAGCAAGGGAAATGAGTTGAAGAACGGCATCGTTCTCGTAAGAATCGGTTCCAATTCGCGATCGTTCCGTTCGAAGCTCATTTGACCCGAATCCGCTACAGATCTACCCGTTCTTTAGACCCTTGCCCACCACACACTCGCGTATTATGATGTAAGGAAGGAAAATGAGTCGAAGAACGGCATCTTTCTCGTCATAATTGGTTATAATTCGCGATCGTTTCGTTCGAAGCTCATTTGACCTGAATCCATGGTTTTCTCCAGTTCTACCCGTTCTTTCGACCTTGCCCACCACACACTCGCGCATTATGATGTAAGCCACGGAAATGAGTCGATGCACGGCAACGTTTTCGTAAGAATCGGTTCCAATTCGTGATCATTCTATTCGAAGCTCATTTGACTCGAATCCGCGGTTTTCTCCACATCTACCCATTCTTTCGACCCTTGCCCACCACACACTCGCGTATTATGATGTAAGCAAGAGAAATGAGTCGAAGAACGGCATCGTTCTCCTAAGAATCGGTTCCAATTCGCGATCGTTCCGTTCGAAGCTCATTTGACCCAAATCCGCGGTTTTCTCCAGCTCTACCCGTTCTTTCGACCCTTGCCCACCACACACTCGTGTATTATGATGTAAGCAATCGAAATGAGTCTAGGAACGGCATCGTTCTCGTAAGAATCGGTTCTAATTTGCGACCATTCCGTTCGAATCTCATTTGACCCGAATCCGCGATTTTCTCCAGATCGACCCGTTCTTTCGACCCTTGACCACAACACACTCGCGTATTATGATGTAAGCAAGGAAAATGAAGCGAAGAATCGGTATCTTTTTCATCATAATTGGTTCCAAGTTGCGATCGCTCCATTCGAAGCTCATTTGACCCGAATATACCCGTTCTTTCAACCCTTCCCCACCACACGCTAGCTTATTATGATGTAAGCAAAGGGAAATGAGTCGAAGAACGGCATCGTTCTACTAAGAATCGGTTCGAATTCGCGATCGCTCCGTTTGAAGCTCAATTGACCCGAATCCACGGTTTTCACCGGATCTACCCGTTCTTTCACCCTTGCCCACTACACACTCGCGTATTATGATGTAAGCAAGGGAAATGAGTCGAAGAACAGCATCATTCTCGTAAGAATCGGTTCCAATTCGCGACCGTTCCGTTCGAATCTCATTTGACTAAAATCCGTGGTTTTCTTTAGATCTACCCATTCTTTCGACCCTTGCCCACCACACAGTCGCGTATTATGATGCAAGCAAGGAAAACGAAGCGAAGAACATCATCTTTCTCGTCATAAATGGTTCCAATTCGCGATCATTCCGTTCAAAGCTCATTTGACCCAAATCTACTCGTTCTTTCAACCCTTGCCCACTACACACTCGCATATTATGAAGTAAGCAAGGGAAATGAGTCGAAGAATGGCATTGTTCTCGTAAGAATTAGTTCTAATTCGCGATCTTTCCGTTCGAAACTCATTTGACCTGAATCCGCTGTTTTCACCAGATCTACCCCTTCTTTCACCCTTGCCCACCACATACTCGTCTATTATGATGTAAGCAAGGGAAATGAGTCAAAGAACGACATTGTTCTCGTAAGAATCTATTCCAATTCGCGACAATTCCGTTCGAAGCTTATTTGACCTGAATCCACGGTTTTCCCCATATCTACCCGTTCTTTTACCCTTGCCCACCAAAGACTTGCGTATTATGATGTAAGCAATGGAAATGATTCAAAGAACAACATCTTTCTCGTAAGAATCGGTTCGAATTCGCGACCATTCCGCTCGAAGCTCATTTGACCCGAATCCGCGTTTTTCACCAGATCTACCCATTCTTTCACCCTTGCCCCACCACACACTCACGTTTTATGATGTAAGCAACGGAAATGAGTGGAAGAACGACATCGTTCTCGTAAGAATCGGTTCTAATCCGCGATCGTTCTGTTCGAAGCTCATTTGACCCGAATCCACCCCAAATCTACCCGTTCTTTCGTACCTTGCTCACCACACACTCGCATATTATGATGTAACCAAGGGAAATGAGTCGAAGAACGACATCGTTCTCATAAGAATCGGTTCCAATTCACGACCGTTCTGTTCGAAGCTCATTTGACCCGAATCCGCGGTTTTCACCAGATCTACCAATTCTTGAGACCATTGCCCACCACAAACTCGTGTATTATGATGTAAGCAAGGCAAATGAGTCGAAGAACGGCATCGTTCTCATCATAAATGATACCAATTCGCGATCGTTCTGTTCGGAGCTCATTTGACCCGAATCCGCAGTTTTCACCAGATCTACCCGTTCTTCCACCCTTTCCCACCACAAACTCGCATATTATGATGTAAGCAAGGGAAATGAGTCGAAGAACGGCATCGTTCTCGTAAGAATCGGTTCCAATTCGTGACCGTTCCGTTCGAAGCTCATTTGACCCGAATCCGCCATTTTCTACAAATCTACCCATTCTTTCGACCCTTGTCCACCACGCACTCGCGTATTATGATGTAAGCAAGGGAAATGAGTCGAAGAATGGCATCGTTCTCATAAGAATCGGTTCCAATTCGCGACTGTTCCGTTGGAAGCTCGTTTGACCCGAATCCGCAGTTTTCTCCATATCTACCCGTTCTTTCGAGCCTTGCCCACCACACACTCGCGTATTATGTTGTAAGCAAGGGAAATGAGTCGAAGAACGACATCGTTCTCGTAAGAATCGGTTCCAATTCGCGATCCGTTTGAAGCTCATTTGATCCGAATCCGCGGTTTTCTCCAGATCTACCTGTTCTTTCGAGTATTACCCACCACGCACTCGCGTATTATGATGTAAGCAAGGGAAATGAGTCGAAGAATGGCATCGTTCTCATAAGAATCGGTTCCAATTCGCGACTGTTCCGTTGGAAGCTCGTTTGCCCACCACACAATCGCGTATTATGATGTAAGCAAGGCAAATACGTCGAAGAACGACATCATTTTCGTCAGAATCAGTTCCAATTCGCGATCGTTCCGTTCTAAGCTCATTTGACCCGAATCGGCGATTTTCTCCAGATCTACCAGTTCTTGAGATCATTGCCCACCACAAACTCATGTATTATGATGTACGCAAGGTAAATGAGTCGAATAACGGCATCGTTCTCGTCATAAATGGTACCAATTCGCGATCGTTCTGTTCGGAGCTCATTTGACCCGAATCCGCTGTTTTCACTAGATCTACCCGTTCTTTCACCCTTGCCCACCACAGACTTGCGTATTATGATGTAAGCAATGGAAATGATTCGAAGAACAACATCGTTCTCATAAGAATTGGTTCTAATTCGCGACTGTTCCGTTCGAAGCTCATTTGACCCGAATCCACTCCAAATCTACCCGTTCTTTCGACCCTTTCCCACCACACACTCGCATATTATGATGTAAGCAAGGGAAATGGGTCGGAGAAAGGCATCGTTCTCATAAGAATCGGTTCCAATTCACGACCGTTCCATTCGAAGCTCATTTGACCCGAATCTGCGGTTTTCACCAGATCTACCCGTTCTTTCACCCTTGCCCACCACACAATCACGTATTATGATGTAAGCAAGGGAAATGAGTCGAAGAACGACATAGTTCTCGTAAGAATCGGTTCCAATTCGTGACCGTTCCGTTCGAAGCTCATTTGAACCGAATCCGCCATTTTCTCCAGATCTACCCGTTCTTTCGACCCTTGCCCACCACAAACTCGCATATCATGATGTAAGCAAGGAAAATGAGTCGAAGAACAGCATCTTTCTCCTCATAATTGGTTCCAATTCACGATCGTTCCGTTCGAAGCTCATTTGACCCGAATCCGCAGCCTTCTCCAGATCTACCCGAATCCGCCGTTTTCTCAAGATCTACCCGTTCTTTCGAGCCTTGCCCATCACACAATCGCGTATTATGATGTAATCAAGGGAAATGAGTCGAAGAATGACATCATTCTCGTAAGAATCGGTTCCAATTCGCGATCCATTTGAAGCTCATTTGACCCGAATCCGCGGTTTTCTCCAGATCTACCTGTTCTTTCGAGTCTTGCCCACCACGCACTAGCGTATTATGATGTAAGCAAGGGAAATGAGTCGAAGAATGGCATCGTTCTCGTAAGAATCGGTTCCAATTTGGGACCGTTCCGTTGGAAGCTCGTTTGACCCGAATCCGCGGTATTAAAATGTAAGCAAGGTAAATGAGTCAAAGAACGGCATCGTTCTAGAAAGAAACAGTTCCAATTCACAATCGTTCCGTTCGAAGCTCATTTGACCCGAATTCGCGGTTTTCTCCAGATTTACCCGTTCTTTCGAGCCTTGCCCACCACACACTCACGTATTATGATTAAGCAAGGGAAATGAGTCGAAGAACGTCATCGTTATCGTAAGAATAGGTTCCAATTCGCAATCATTTTGTTCGAAGCTCATTTGACCCGAATCCGCAGTTTTCTCCAGATCTACCTATTCTTTCGACCCTTTCCTACCACACACTCGCGTATTATAATGTAAGCAAGGAAAATGAGTCGAAGAACGGCATCGTTCTCGTAAGAATCGGTTGTAAATCGCGATTGTTCCGTTTGAAGCTCATTTGACCCGAATATGTGGTTTTCACCAGATCTACCAGTTCTTTGACTCTTTCCCACCACACACTGGCGTATGATGATGTAAGCAAGGGAAATGAGTCGAAGAACGTCATCGTTATCGTAAGAATAGGTTCCAATTCGCAATCATTTTGTTCGAAGCTCATTTGACCCGAATCCGCAGTTTTCTCCAGATCTACCTATTCTTTCGACCCTTTCCTACCACACACTCGCGTATTATAATGTAAGCAAGGAAAATGAGTCGAAGAACGGCATCGTTCTCGTAAGAATCGGTTGTAAATCGCGATTGTTCCGTTTGAAGCTCATTTGACCCGAATCTGTGGTTTTCACCAGATCTACCTGTTCTTTGACCCTTGCCCACCACACACTGGCGTATGATGATGTAAGCAAGGGAAATGAGTCGAAGAACGGCATCATTCTCGTAAGAATCGGTTCCAATTGCGACCATTCCGTTCGCAGCTCATTTGACCCGAATCCGCAGTTTTCTCCAGATCTACCTGTTCTTTCGACCCTTGCCCATCACAAACTCGGGATGTAAGCAAGGAAAATGAGTCGAAGAACGGCATCTTTCTCATCATAATTGGTTCCAATTCGTGATCGTTCCTTTCGAAGCTCATTTGACTCGAATCACCGGTTTTCGCCAGATCTACCCGTTCTTTCGACCCTTGCCCACCACACACTCACGTATTATGATGTAAGCAATGGAAATGATACGACAACGGCATCGTTTTCATAAGAATCGGCTCCAATTCGCGATCATTCTGTTCTAATCTCATATGACTTGAATCCGCAGTTTTCTCTAGATCTACCCGTTCTTTCGACCCTTACCCACCACACACTCGCGTATTATGATGTAATTAAGGGAATTGAGTCGAAGAACGGCATCGTTCTCGTAAGAATCGGTTCCAATTTGTGATTGTTCCGTTCGAAGCTCATTTAACCCAAATCCGCGGTTTTCTCCACATCTACCTGTTCTTTCGACCCTTGCCCACCACACACTCGCCTATTATGATGTAAGCAAGGGAAATGAGTCGAAGAACGACATCGTTCTCGTAAGAATAGGTTCCAATTCTCGACCGTTCCGTTCGAAGCTCATTTGACCCGAATCCACGGGTTTCTCCAGATCTACCCATTCTTTCGACCCTTGCACACTACACACTCGCGTATTATGATGTAAGCAAGGAAAATGAAGCGAAGAACGGCATCTTTATCGTCATAATTGGTTCCAATTCGCGATTGTTCCGTTCGAAGCTCATTTGACCCGAATCTACCCATTCTTTCAAGCCTTTCCCACCACACACTCGTGTATTATGATGTAAGCAAGGGACATGAATCGAATAACGGCATCGTTCTTGTAAGAATCGGTTCCAATTCGTGACCATTTCGTTCGAAGCTTCTTTGACCCGAATCCACGGTTTTCACAATATCTACCCGTTCTTTCACCCTTGCCTACCACACACTCGCGTATTATGATGTAAGCAAGGGAAATGAGTCGAATAACGGCATCTTTCTCATAAGAATCAGTTCAAATTCGCGATCATTCCGTTCGAAGCTTCTTTGACCCGAATCTGTGGTTTTCACGAGATCAACCTGTTCTTTTACCCTTTCCCACCACACATTCGCGTATTGATGTAAGCAATGGAAATGAGTCAAAGAACTGCATCATTCTCGTAAGAATTGGTTCAAATTCGCGACTGTTCCGTTCGAAGCTCATTTGACCCAAATCCGCAGTTTTCTCCAGATCTACCCGTTCTTTCGACCCTTGCCAACCGCACACTCGCGTATTATGATGTAAGCAAGGAAAATGAAGCGAAGAGGGCATCTTTATCGTCATAATTGGTTCCAATTCACGATCGTTCCGTTCAAAGCTCATTTGAAACGAATCCGTAGTTTTCTCCAGATCTACCCGTTCTTTCGAGCCTTACCCACCACACACTCGCGTGTTATGATGTAAGCAAGGGAAATGAGTCGAAGAACGGCATCGTTCTCGTAAGAATCGGTTCCAATTCGCGACCGTTCCGTTCGAAGCTCATTTGACCCGAATCCGTGGTTTTCTCCAGATCTACCCGTTCTTTCGACCCTTGCCCGCCACACACTCACGTATTATGATGTAAGCAAGGAAAATGAGAGCAGAATCTTTATCATCACAATTGGTTCCAATTCGCGATAGTTCCGTTTGAAGCTCATTTAACCCGAATCTACCTGTTCTTTCAACCCTTACCCACCACACACTCGCGTATTATGATGTAAGCAAAGTAACGGAGTCGAAGAACGGCATTGTTCTCGTAAGAATTGGTTCCAATTCGCGATCGTTCTGTTCGAAGCTCATTTGACCCGAATCCGCAGTTTTCACCAGATCTACCGGTATTTCACCCTTGCCCACCACACTCGCGTATTATTATACAAGCAAAGGAATTGAATCGAAGAACGACATCGTTCTCGTAAGAATCAGTTCCAATTCGTGATCGTTCCGTTCGAAGCTCATTTGACCTGAATCTGTGGTTTTCACCAGATCTACCTGTTCTTTGACCCTTGCCCACCACACACTGGCATGATGATGTAAGCAAGGGAAATGAGTCGAAGAACGGCATCATTCTCGTAAGAATCGGTTCCAATTCGCGACCATTCCGTTCGCAACTCATTTGACCCGAATCCGCAGTTTTCTCCAGATCTACCAGTTCTTAAGATCATTGCCCACCACAAACTCGTCTATTATGATGTAAGCAAGGCAAATGAGTCGAAGAACTGCATCTTTCTCGTCATAAATGGTACCAATTCGCGATCGTTCCGTTCGGAGCTCATCTGACTCGAATCCGCGGTTTTCACTAGATCTACCCGTTCCTTCACCGTTGCCCACCACACACTCGCATATTATGATCTAAGTAAGTAAAATGAGTCAAAGAACGGCATCGTTCTCATAAGAATCGGTTCCAATTCGCGACTGTTCCGTTCGAAGCTCATTTGACCCGAATCCGCCATTTTCTCAAGATCTACCCGTTCTTTCGAGCCTTGCCCATCACACACTCGCGTATTATGATGTAAGCAAGGGAAATGAGTCGAAGAACGACATCCTTCTCGTAAGAATCGGTTCCAATTCACGATCCGTTTGAAGCTCATTTGACCGGAATCCGTGGTTTTCTCCAGATAAACCCATTCTTTCGAGTCTTGTCCACCACGCACTCGCGTATTATGATGTAAGCAAGGGAAATGAGTCGAAGAACGGCATCGTTCTCGTAAGAATCGGCTCCAATTTGCGACCATTCTGTTCGCAGCTCATTTGACCCGAATCCGCAGTTTTCTCCAGATCTACCCGTTCTTTTGACCCTTGCCCACCACACACTCGGGTATTATGATGTAAGCAAGGAAAATGAGTCGAAGAACGACATCTTTCTCGTCATAATTGGTTCCAATTCGCGATCATTTCGTTCGAAGCTCATTTGACTCGAATCACCGGTTTCTCCAGATCTACCCGTTCTTTCGACCCTTGCCCACCACACACTCGCGTATTATGATGTAAGCAAGGGAAATGAGTCGAAGAACGGCATCGTTCTTGTAAGAATCGGTTCCAATTCGCGACCGTTCCGTCCGAAGCTCATTTGACCCGAATCCGAAGTTGTCACCAGATCTACCCGTTCTTTCGACCCTTGCCCACTACACACTCGCGTATTGTGATGTAAGCAAGGGAAATGAATCGAAGAACGGCATCGTTCTCCTAAGAATCGGTTCCAATTCGCGATCGTTCCGTTCGAAGCTCATTTGACCTGAATCCACGGTTTCCACCAGATCTCCCCGTTCTTTCACCGTTGCCCACCACACACTCGTGTATTATGATGTAAGCAAGGGAAATGAATCGAAGAACGATATTGTTCTCGTAAGAATCGGTTCCAATTCGCGACTGTTCTGTTCGAAGCTTATTTGACCCGAATCCGCAATTTTCACCAGATCTACCCGTTCTTTTACCCTTGCCTACCACAGACTCGTGTATTATGATGTAAGCAAGGGAAATGAGTCGAAGAACGGCATTGTTCTCGTAAGAATCGGTTCCAATTCGCGACCGTTCCGTTCTAAGCTCATTTGACCCGAATCCGCGGTTTTCTCCAGATCTACCCATTCTTTCGACCCTTGCCCACCACACACTCGCGTATTATGATGTAAGCAAGGAAAATGAAGCGAATAACAACATCTTTATCGTCATAATTGGTTCCAATTCGCGACCGTTCCGTTCTAAGCTCATTTGACCCGAATCTACCCGTTCTTTCTACCCTTGCCCACCACACACTCGCGTATTATGATATAAGCAAGGGAAATGAGTCGAATAACGGCATCATTCTCATAAGAATCGGTTCTAATTCGCGACCGTTTGGTTTGAAATTTCTTTGACCCGAATCCACGGTTTTCACCATATCTACCCGTTCTTTCACTCTTGACCACCACACACTCGCGTATTATTATGTAAGCAAGGGAAATGAGTCGAATAATGGCATCGTTCTCATAAGAATCGGTTCCAATTCGCGACCGTTCCGTTCGAAGCTTCTTTGACCCGAATATGCAGTTTTCACCAGATCTACCCGTTCTGTCACCCTTTCCCACCACATACTCGCGTATTATGATGTAAGCAAGGGAAATGAGTCGAAGAACGGCATCGTTCTCATAAGAATCGATTCCAAATCGCGATCATTCCGTTCGAAGCTCATTTGACCCGAATCCGCTCCAGATATACCCATTATTTCGACCCTTGCCCACCACACACTCGCCTATTATGATGTAAGCAAGGGAATTGAGTCGAAGAACGACATCATTCTCGTAAGAATCGGTTCTAATTCGTGATCGTTACGTTCGAAGCTCATTTGACCTGAATCCGCCGTTTTCTCCAGATCTACCCGTTCTTTCGACTCTTGCCTACCTCACACTCGCGTATTGATGTAAGAAAGGGAAATGAGTCGAAGAACGACATCATTCTCGTAAGAATCGATTCTAATTCGCGACTGTTCCATTCGAAGCTCATTTGACCCAAATCCGCAGTTTTCTCCAGATCTACCTGTTGTTTCGACCCTTACCAACCACACACTCGTGTATTATGATGTAAGCAAGGAAAATGAAGCGAAGAGCGGCATCTTTATCGTCATAATTGGTTCCAATTCGCGATCGTTCCATTGGAAGTTCATTTGAACTGAATCCACAGTTTTCTCTAGATCTACCCGTTCTTTCGAGCTTTGCCCAACACACACTCGTGTATTATGATGTAAGCAAGGGAAATGAGTCGAAGAACGGCATCATTCTCGTAAGAATCGGTTCCAATTCGCGACTGTTCCGTTCGAAGCTCATTTGACCCAAATCCGTAGTTTTCTCCAGATCTACCCGTTTTTTCGACCCTTGCCCGCCACACACTCACGTATTATGATGTAAGAAAGGAAAATGAAGCGAACAACAACATCTTTATCGTCACAATTGGTTCCAATTCGTGATGGTTCCGTTCGAAGTTCATTTAACTCGAATCTACCCGTTCTTTCAACCCTTGCCCACCACACACTCGCGTATTATGATGTAAGCAAGGGAAATGAGTCGAAGAACGGCATTGGTAAGAATCGGTTCCAATTCGCGATCATTCCGTTCGAAGCTCATTTGACCCGAATACGTGGTTTTCACCAGATCTACCTGTTCTTTCACCCTTGCCCACCACACTCTCACGTATTATGATGTAAGCAAGGGAAATGAGTCGAATAACGGCATCTTTCTCGTAAGAATCCGTTCCAATTCGCGACCGTTCCGTTCGAAGCTTATTTGACCCGAATCCGCGGTTTTCACCAAATCTACCCGTTCTTTCACCCTTGCCCACCACACTCGCGTATTATGATGTAAGCAAAGGAATTGAATCGAAGAACGGCATCGTTCTCGTAAGAATCGGTTCCAATTCGTGATCGTTCCCATCGAAGCTAATTTGACCCGAATCCGCTCCAGATCTAACCGGTCTTTCGACCCTTGCCCACCACACACTCGCGTATTATGATGTAATCAAGGAAAATGAGTCGAAGAACGACGTCTTTCTCGTCATAATTGGTTCTAATTCGTGATCGTTTCGTTCGAAGCTCATTTGACCTGAATCCGCGGTTTTCTCTAGATCCACCCGTTCTTTAAACCCTTTCCCACCACACACTTGCGTATTATGATGTAAGCAATGAAAAATGAGTCTAAGAATGCATAGTTTTCGTAAGAATAGGTTCCATTTCGCGATCGTTCCGTTCGTTGCTCATTTGACCCAAATCCGCGGTTTTCTCCAGATCTACCCGTTCTTTCGACCCTTGCCCACCACACACTCGCGTATTATGATGTAAGCAAGGTAAATGAGTCTACGAACGGCATCTTTCTCGTAAGAATCAGTTTTAGTTCGCGACCATTCCGTTCGAATCTCATTTGACCCGAATCCGCGGTTTTCTCGAGATCTACCTGTTCTTTTGACCCTTGCCCACAACACTCTCGCGTATTATGTGAGCAAGGAAAATAAAGCGAAGAACAGTATATTTCTCATCATAATTGGTTCCAATTCGTGATCATTCCATTCGAATCTCATTTGACCCGAATCTACCCATTCTTTCAACCCTTGCCCACCACACACTCGCGTATTATGATGTAAGCAAGGGAAATGAGTCGAAGAACGACATCGTTCTCGTAAGAATCAGTTTTAGTTCGTCACCATTCCGTTCGAATATCATTTGATACGAATCCACAGTTTTCTCGAGATCTACCCGTTCTTTCGACCCTTGTCCACAACACTCTCGCGTATTATGATGTGAGCAAGGAAAATGAAGTGAAGAACGGTATCTTTCTCATCATAATTGTCTTCAATTCGTGATCATTCCATTCGAAGCTCATTTGCCCCGAATCTACCCGTTCTTTCAACCCTTGCCCACCACACACTCGTGTATTATGATGTAAGCAAGGGAAATGTGTCGAAGAACGGCATAGTTCTCATAAGAATCGGTTCCAATTCGCGATTGTTCCGTTCGAAGCTCATTTGACCCGAATCCACGGTTTTCACCGGATCTACCCGTTCTTTCACCCTTGCCCACCATACACCTGCGTATTATGATGTAAGCAAGGGAAATGAGTCGAAGAACGGCATCGTTCTCGTAAGAATCAGTTCCAATTCGTGACCTTTCCGTCCGAAGCTCATTTGACCAGAATCCGCAGTTTTCACCAGATCTACCCATTCTTTCGACCCTTGCCCACCACACACTCGTGTATTGTGACGTAAGAAAGGAAAACGAAGCGAAGAACATCTTTCTCGTCATAATTGGTTCCAATTCGCGCTTGTTCCGTTCGAATCTCATTTGATCCGAATCTACCCGTTCTTTCAACCCTTTCCCACTACACACTTGCGTATTATGATGTAAGCAAGGGAAATGAGTCGAAGAACGGCATCGTTCTCGTAAGAATCGGTTCCAATTCGCGATCGTTCCGTTCGAAGCTCATTTGACCTGAATCCACGGTTTCCACCAGATCTCCCTGTTCTTTCACCCTTGCACACCACACACTCGTTTATTATGATGTAAGCAAGGGAAATGAGTCGAAGAATGACATTGTTCTCGTAAGAATCGGTTCCAATTCGCGACTGTTCTGTTCGAAGCTTATTTGACCCGAATCCGCAATTTTCACCAGATCTACCCGTTCTTTTACCCTTGCCTACCACAGACTCGCGTATAATGATGTAAGCAAGGGAAATGAGTTAAATAACGACATCGTTCTCGTAAGAATCGGTTCCAAATCGCGACCGTTCCATTCGAAGCTCATTTAACCTGAATCCGCATTTTTCACCATATCTACCCGTTCTTTCACCCTTGCCCCACCACACACTCACGTATTATGATGTAAGCAAGGGAAATGAGTCGAAGAACGACATCGTTCTTGTAAGAATCGGTTCCAATTCGCGATCGAAATCCGCGGTTTTTTCCAGATCTACGCGTTCTTTTGACCCTTGCCCACCACACACTCGCGTATTATGATGCAATAAAGGGAAATGAGTTTACGAACTGCATCATTCTCGTAAGAATCGGTTTTAATTCGCGACCATTCTGTTCGAATCTCATTTGACCCGAATCCGCGGTTTTCTCGAGATCTACCTGTTCTTTCGACCCTTGCCCACAACACACTTGCGTATTATGATGTGAGCAAGGAAAATGAAGCGAAGAACGGTATCTTTCTCATCATAATTGGTTCCAATTCGCGATCGTTCCATTCGAAGCTCATTTGAGCCGAATTTACCCGTTCTTTCAACCCTTGCCCACCACACACTCGCGTATTATGATGTAAGCAAGGGAAATGAGTCTATGAACGGCATCGTTCTCGTAAGAATCAGTTTTAGTTCGCGACCATTCCATTAGAATCTCATTTGATCCGAATCCGCAATTTTCTCGAGATCTACCCGTTCTTTTGACCCTTGCCCACAACACTCTCGCGTATTATGAATCGGTTCTAATTCGGGATCGTTCCGTTCGAAGATCATTTCACCCGTATCCGCGGTTTTCTTCGTATCTACCCGTTCTTTCACCCTTGCCCACCACACTCGCGTATTATGATGTAAGCAAGGGAAATGAGTCGAAGAACGGCATCATTCTCGTAAGAATCGGTTCCAATTCGCGACCGTTCCGTCCGAAGCTCATTTGACCCGAATCCGCGGTTTTCACCAGATCTACCCATTCTTTCGACCCTTGCCCACCACACACTCGCATATTGTGATGTAAGCAAGGAAAACGAAGCAAAGAACAACATCTTTCTCGTCATAATTGGTTCCAATTCGCGATCGTTCCGTTCAAAGCTCATTTGACCCAAATCTACCTGTTCTTTCAACCCTTGCCCACTACACACTCGCGTATTATGACGTAAGCAAGGGAAATGAGTTGAAGAACGGCATCATTCTCGTAAGAATCGATTCCAATTCGCGATCATTCCGTTCGAAGATCATTTGACCCGTATCCACGGTTTTCACCAGATCTCCCTGTTCGTTCACCCTTACCCACCACACACTCGTGTATTATGATGTAAGCAAAGGAAATGAGTCGAAGAACGACATTGTTCTCATAAGAATCGGTTCCAATTCGTGACTGTTCCATTCGAAGCTTATTTGACCCGAATCCGCGATTTTCACTAGATCTACCCGTTCTTCAACCCTTGACCACTACATACTCGCGTATTATGACGTAAGAAAGGGAATTGAGTCGAAGAACGGCATCGTTCTCATAAGAATCGGTTCCAATTCGCGATCGTTCCGTTCGAAGATCATGTGACCCGTATCCGTGGTTTTCTCTGGATCTACCCGTTCTTTCACCCTTACCCACCACACACTCGCGTATTATGATGTAAGCAAGGGAAATGAGTCGAAGAACGGCATCGTTCTCGTAAGAATCAGTTCCAATTCGCGACCGTTCCGTCCGAAGCTCATTTGACCCGAATCCGCAGTTTTCACCAGATCTACCCATTCTTTCGACCCTTGCCCACCACACACTCGCGTATTGTGATGTAAGCAAGGAAAACGAAGCAGAGAACAACATCTTTCTCGTCATAATTGGTTCCAATTCGCCATCGTTCCGTTCAAAGCTCATTTGACCCAAATCTACCTGTTCTTTCAACCCTTGCCCACTACACACTCGCGTATTAAGACGTAAGCAAGGGAAATGAGTCGAAGAACGGCACCGTTCTCATAAGAATCGGTTCAAATCCTTTCGAAGATCATGTGACCCGTATCCGCGGTTTTCTCCGGATCTACCCGTTCTTTCACCCTTGCCCACCACACACTCGCGTATTATGATGTAAGCAAGGGAAATGAGTCGAAGAACGGCATCGTTCTCGTAAGAATCGGTTCCAATTCGCGACTGTTCCGTCCGAAGCTCATTTGACCCGAATCCGCAATTTTCACCAGATCTACCCATTCTTTCGACCCTTTCCCACCACACACTCGCGTATTTTGATGTAAGCAAGGAAAACGAAGCAAAGAACAACATCTTTCTCGTCATAATTGGTTCCAATTCGCGATTATTCCGTTCAAAGCTCATTTGACCCAAATCTACCTGTTCTTTCAACCCTTGCCCACTACACACTTGCGTATTATGATGTAAGCAAGGGAAATGAGTCGAAGAACGGCATCGTTCTCGTAAGAATCGATTCCAATTCGCGATCGTTCCGTTCGAAGCTCATTTGACCTGAATCCGCGGTTTTCACCAAATCTCCCTGTTCTTTCACCCTTGCCCACCACACACGCGTGTATTATGATGTAAGCAAAGGAAATGAGTCGAAGAACAACAATGTTCTCATAAGAATCGGTTCCAATTCGTGACTGTTCCATTCGAAGCTTATTTGACCCGAATCCGCGATTTTCACCAGATCTACCCGTTCTTTTACCCTTGCCTACCAGAGACTCGCGTATTATGATGTAAGAAAGGGAAATGAGTCGAAGAATGATATTGTTCTTGTAAGAATCGGTCCCAATTCGTGACCGTTCCGTTCGAAGCTCATTTGACCAGAATCCGCACTTTTCACCAGATCTACCCGTTCTTTCACCCTTGCCCCACCACACACTCACGTATTATGATGTAAGCAAGGTAAATGAGTCTAAGAACGGCATCATTCTCGTAAGAATCGGTTCGAATTCCCGATTGTTTCGTTCGAAGCTCATTCGACCCGAATCCACTCCAAATCTACCCGTTCTTTCGACCCTTGCCCACCACACACTCGCGTATTATGATGTATACAAGGGAAATGAGTCGAAGAATGGCATCGTTCTCATAAGAATCGGTTCCAATTCGCGACCGTTACGTTCGAAGCTCATTTGACCCGAATCCACGTTTTTCACCAGATCTACCCTTTCTTTCACCCTTGCCCACCACACAATCGCGTATTATGATGTAAGCAAGGCAAATACATCGAAGAACGACGTCATTTTCGTCAGAATCGGTTCCAATTCGCGATCGTTCTGTTCTAAGCTCATTTGACCCGAATCCGTGATTTTCTCTAGATCTACCAGTTCTTTCGATCCTTGCCCACCATAAACTCGTGTATTATGATGTAAGCAAGGCAAATGAGTCGAAGAACGGCATCTTTTCTCGTCATAATTGGTACCAATTCGCAATTGTTCCGTTCGAAGCTCATTTGACCTGAATCCGCGCTTTTCACCAGATCTACCTGTTCTTTCACCCTTGCCCACCACACACTCGCGTATTGTAACACTCCAAACTAGGCGGATATTACAGTGTCGTGGACCCCCGACTGGGACCCACCAAGCGAATGAAAATTAATGAATTACACAATACAAATGTAGTACCGAACCACATGACATCATCAATTACTCCGATGAGGAGTTTCAAATACAACACACCCAGGGAATACTGAATACATGTATATTTTATATGAAGATAAAATATATAACATTGAACAATTGACAATTCAAAAGGAAGTGCAGCGGAAAATACATAACAAGAAACATGAATGAAATGAAGAGACTCGGCCCCCCTACTAGTATCACTAGGACTCCTCGCCGTCAACATTCTCTTCCCGTGCTTTTGCCTTGCCATGACCTAAAAACAATATTCCCAACGGGGTCAGTTACACATAACAATAATCCTCAAGAGTTGAACAACATACAACAATCACATGAATGAATTAAGGAATAGAGTTGAATGATGAGCATCATAGTAAGCCCGAATAGAATGTGTGAGTGCACGAGTAGTTGAGTGTCCGGAGTCCCGCATATACACTCGCAACTTGGCCTAATTAGTCTCACAGAGGTACTTTATCGTGTGCACAGTCCAAATGTGTCTGGAGTCCCGCATATACACATGACCATAGTGTGCCCGACTAAAAATTCCACACATACGCCACCCAGCTACGCAATACAATCCAGGAAGGTCACAAGAACAAAAGCGACCAAGATGAGAGATAATGAATAAAATCCGACAAGGATAAAGAATGACTCACCGAGATGACATAATGATACAACGAGTGATAGCTTCAATGAAATGATCTGGAACCGTCGTTCCTCGTGAGTTACATGATTAGTTGATGATTACAAGTCTCGACATGAATGATATATTATGAGTGAATTACATGTATGAATGAACAACAACGTAAGGAATGAATATCCCATTAACTGAGTAAGAATTTACTTACTCAACACCGGTGATGAAAGGTCTTCTCACGAACAAACGTCTCTAATGGAGATATCGGTCGCTCGAACAACCTTGAATAACATAATTACCAACAAACGCTCAATAAACGTACTAAACACGATTATCACCAACTCAAAAGTCGTTACAACAATAACCAAAACTCATTGGGGCATTCTAACGGATACGTTGAAAATATTCTCTCGTTGGTTACAACTATCCCCCAAAAATATATCGAACCAACCTCCACAAGTAAATCAATCCAACAAAACGTCATTAACGACATCAATGATCCAATAGGAAACCACAACTCAAGGTTACGACAACATTAATCGGAAACCCCAAAAAATATCCAAAGTCAAACCCCAAGGATTCTTGAATATTTCCCCAAATATTCATCAAATCCGTAATATACACCAATAAATCCATAGGAATACATGTATTCAAGGTAGATAATCCATATCTAACATATTACAACATCATAGCATGCTCACATGAAGAGATCGGAAGGAAAACACTTAAACTCCGAATTTCTAGATTCAAGAAATAATTACCTTGATTTGATGTGTTGGAGAGGATAAGGTGATGATTAATCCAACTTAGAAGCTTTAAGATGATGATAGGTGAGTGCAGCTCGAAAATATCTCTTCAAATCGCCCGAAATCGCCTGAAAATGCCGAAAAATGAAGTGAGGAGTGAAAATGACGAAACTTGACTGGACTGTCCAATTTATACTGATCCAGTTTAGCGCACGCTATGTCCTGATATGTACCGTGCGCTAGCGGGTTAACCGGACAGTCTGGTGAGCTCTGACTGCCGCGTTAGCATACACTACGAACTTGGTAGCGTGCGCTAACGTCTTACCGATAGCGTGCGTTAATTCAAAATGTTAGCATGCGCTAACTGATGTCTGATGCCCAGTAACTGAAGTCCAGAACCTACTGTCCTCTGGCCTGATTGAGCCTTAGCGCGCACTACCCTATTATTAGCGTGCGCTACCAACTGACCCTTGCATACGTTATGCACACTCTTAGCGTACGCTACGAATTATTTTAACCCAATCCAGTACCCACTGGACTGTCTGTTCCAATACGCTAGCGCGCGCTGATGGATCCCTATAGCTTGCGCTACACACATCATTAACGTACGTACTGTAGCGTACGTTATGAGTCCCACTAGTCTAGTCCAGTGCCTTCTGAACTGTCTGCCCAATTGCATTAGCGTGCGCTAGTACTAAGAGGTTAGCGTGCACTACCTATACTCAATTAGAGCGCGCTAAAAAGAGTACGTAGCGTGCGCTACTCCTCACGCACAGTCTACCACAAAAATGACTATGAAGATAAACTTGGCTCAAATCTCAAACAAGGTAGAAAGACGAATGATAACTGATCAAGATTCTAAGTACGTCAAACAGTGAACACGGTGAACAAACATGAATGATGAATGATTATTACTAAGTGAAATATTACTGAATGAAAATTAACTGAATGAATTTACAATCGGGTATTACACGTATTATGATGTAATCAAGGGAAATGAGTCAAAAAACGGCATCGTTCCCGTAAGAATCGGTTCCAATTCGCGACCGTTCCGTTCGAAGCTCATTTGACCCGAATCCGCGGTTTTCTCCAGATCTTCTTTCGACCCTTGCCCACCACACACTCGCGCATCATGATGTAAGCAAGGAAATTGAGCCGAAGAATGACATATTTCTTGTCATAATTGGTTCCAATTCGCGATCATTCCGTTCGAAGCTCATTTGACCCGAATCCATGATTTTCTCCAGGTCTACCCGTTCTTTCGAGCCTTGCCCACCACACACTCACGTATTATGATGTAAGCAAGGGAAATGAGTTGAAGAACAACATCGTTCTCGTAATAATCGGTTCCAATTCGCGACCGTTCCGTTTGAAGCTCATTTGATCTGAATCCATGGTTTTCCCCAGATCTACCCGTTCTTTTGAGTCTTGCCCACCACGCGCTCGCGTATTGTGATGTAAGCAAGGGAAATGTGTCAAGGAACGGAATCGTTCTCGTAAGAATCGGTTCTAATTCACGACCGTTCCGTTCGAAGCTCATTTGACCCGAATCCGCGGTTTTCTCCATATCTACTCGTTCTTTCGACCCTTGCCCACCACACACTCGCGTATTAAAATGTAAGCAAGGTAAATGAGTAGAAGAACGGCACTGTTCTTGTAAGAATCGGTTCCAATTCACAATCGTTCCCTTCGAAGCTCATTTAACCTGAATCCGCACTTTTCTCTAGATCTACCCGTTTTCGAGCCTTGTCCGCCACACACTCGCATATTATGATGTAAGAAAGGGAAATGAGTCGAATAACGGCATCATTCTCGTAAGAATCGGTTCCAATTCGCAATCGTTCCGTTCGAAGTTCATTTGACCCGAATCCGTGGTTTTCTACAGATCTACCCATTCTTTCGACCCTTGCCCACCACACACTTGCGTATTATGATGTAAGCAAGGAAAATGAGTCGAAGACTGGCATCTTTCTCGTCATAATTGGTTCCAATTTGCGATCGTTCCATTCGAAGCTCATATGACCCGAATCCGTGGTTTTCACCAGATCTACCTGTTCTTTCACCCTTGCCCACCACACACTAGCGTATGATGATGTAAGCAAGGGAAATGAGTCGAAGAACGGCATCATTCTCGTAAGAATCAGTTCCAATTCACGACCGTTCCGTTCGAAGTTCATTTGACCCGAATGCGCAGTTTTCTCCAGATCTACCCGTTCTTTTGACCCTTGCCCACCACACACTCGGGTATTATGATGTAAGCAAGGAAAATGAGTCGAAGAATGGCATATTTCTCGTCACAATTGATTCCAAATCGCGATCGTTCCATTCGAAGCTCATTTGACTCGAGCGATATTCTCCAGATCTACCCGTTCTTTCGACCCTTGCCCACCACATACTCGCGTATTATGATGTAAGCAAGGGAAATGAGTCAAAGAACGGCATCATTCTCATAAGAATCGGTTCCAATTCGCGATTGTTCCGTTCAAAGCTCATTTGACCCGAGTCCGTGGTTTTTCCAGATATCCCCGTTCTTTCACCCTTGCACACCACACACTTTATGATGTAAGCAAGGGAAATGAGTCGAAGAACGACATTGTTTTCGTAAGAATCGGTTCCAATTCGCGACCGTTCCGTTCGAATCTTATTTGACCCAAATCCGCGATTTTCACCTGATCTACCCGTTATTTTACCCTTGCCCACCACAGACTCGCGTATTATGATGTAAGAAAGGGAAATGAGTCTAAGAACGACATCGTTCTCGTAAGAATCGGTTCCAATTTGCGACCGTTCCGTTCGAAGCTCATTTGACCCGAATCCGCACTTTTCACCAGATCTACCCATTCTTTCACCCTTGCCCCAACACACACTCACGTATTATGATGTAAGCAAACGAAATGAGTCGAAGAACGGCATCGCTCTCGTAAGAATCGGTTCCAATTCGAGATCGTTCCGTTCGAAGCTCATTTGACCTGAATCCACTCCAAATCTACTCGTTCTTTCGACCCTTGCCCACCACACACTCGCGTATTATGGTGAATGCAAGGGAAATGAGTCGAAGAATGGCATCGTTCTCATAAGAATCGGTTCCAATTCGCGACCGTTCCGTTCGAAGCTCATTTGACCCGAATCCGCAGTTTTCACCAGATCTACCCGTTCTTTCACCCTTGCCCACCACACAATAGCGTATTATGATGTAAGCAAGGCAAATACGTCGAAGAACGACATCATTTTCATCAGAATCAGTTCTAATTCGCGATCGTTTTGTTCTAAGCTCATTTGACCCGAATCCACGATTTTCTCCAGATCTACTTGTTCATTCGACCCTTGCCCACCACACACTCGCGTATTAAAATGTAAGCAAGGTAAATGAGTCGAAGAACGGCATCGTTCTTGTAAGAATCGGTTCCAATTCACAATCGTTCCGTTTGAAGCTCATTTAACCTTCCGCACTTTCCTCTAGATCTACCCATTCTTTCGAGCCTTGTCCACCACACACTCGCGTATTATGATGTAAGCAAGGGAAATGAGTCGAAGAACGGCATCGTTCTCGTAAGAATCGGTTCCAATTCGCGACCGTTCCGTCCGAAGCTCATTTGACCCGAATCCACGGTTTTCACCAAATCTACCCATTTTTTCGACCCTTGCCCACCATAGACTCGCGTATTGTGATGTAAGCAAGGAAAACGAAGAAAAGAACAACATATTTCTCGTCATAATTGGTAGGGGTGAGCAGAAAAACCGACAAAAACCGATAATACCGAAAATACCGAAAAAACCGAAACCGAAAAACCGAACCAATAAGATATTGGTATGGTACGGTTCTTAAAATTTTGAAAACCGAATTATGCGGCTCGGTTTCGGTTTCAGATATGGATCCCGACTTTAAAAACCGAACCGAATCGATAAAACAGATGACTATTCTGCAGACTTTGTTTTTTCTTTGTGCAGGTTGTTATGAATTGATGGACTTGTGCTGAGGAGAAAATTCAAGACTCTTGTTTAATCTCATATTGGACTTTTTGAATCCTTAGTTATTATCATGTTATTGAAGTAGATTTTATTTTTATTCAAGCTTTGAAGTGGATTAATTATGTCTAAATCCTTCTATTTGAACATACAATTGTCTGATTTAGCCCAAGTAGTTCAATTTGGGTCTGGCGCAAGCCCAACTTAAGTGGCTCATTTAAACAGCTCATTGACATCGAACCGCTACCGAACCGACACCGAAACCGATCACACCGAGCCGATTTAAAACCGAATCATTTCGGTACTCAAATACTAGATGCCGATAAGATGCGGTTCGGTATCGGTTTTAGCTAGAAACCGTACCAAACCGAACCGAGCTCACCCCTAATAATTGGTTCCAATTCGCAATCGTTCTTTTCGAAGCTCATTTGACCCGAATCTACCTGTTCTTTCAACCCATGCCCACTACACACTCGCGTATTATGATGTAAGCAAGGGAAATGAGTCAAAGAACGACATCGTTCTCGTAAGAATCGATTCTAATTCGCGATCGCTCACTTTGAAGCTCATTTGACCCGAATCCATGGTTTTCATCAAGAACGACATCGTTCTTGTAAGAATCGGTTCCAATTCGCGACCGTTCCGTTCGAAGCTCATTTGACCAGAATCCGCACTTTTCACCAGATCTACCCGTTCTTTCACCCTTGCCCCACCACACACTCACGTATTATGATGTAAGCAATGGAAATGAGTCGAAGAACGGCATCGTTCTCGTAAGAATCGGTTCCAATTCGTGATCGTTCCGTTCGAAGCTCATTTGACCCGAATCCACTCCAATCTACCCATTCTTTCGACCCTTGCCCACCACACACTCGCATATTATGATGTAAGCAACAGAAATGAGTTGAAGAACGGCATCGTTTTCGTAGGAATCGGTTCCAATTCGTGATCATTCTATTCAAAGCTCATTTGACTCGAATCAGCGGATTTCTATAGATCTACCCATTCTTTCGACCCTTGCCCACCAGACACTCGCGTATCATGATGTAAGCAAGGGAAATGAGTCGAAGAATGGCATCATTCTCGTAAGAATCAATTCCAATTCACGACCGTTTCGTTCGAAGCTCATTTGACCCGAATCCGCAGTTTTCACCAGATCTACCCGTTCTTTCACCCTTGCCCACCACACAATAGCGTATTATGATGTAAGCAAGGCAAATACGTCGAAGAACGACATCATTTTCATCAGAATCAGTTCTAATTCGCGATCGATTTGTTCCAAGCACACTTTACCCGCATCCTCGTTTTTCTCCAGATCTACTTGTTCATTCGACCCTTGCCCACCACACACTCGCGTATTAAAATGTAAGCAAGGTAAATGAGTCGAAGAACGGCATCGTTCTCGTAAGAATCGGTTCCAATTCATAATCGTTCCGTTTGAAGCTCATTTAACCTTCCGCACTTTCCTCTAGATCTACCCATTCTTTCGAGCCTTGTCCACCACACACTCGCGTATTATGATGTAAGCAAGGGAAATGAGTCGAAGAACGGCATCGTTTCGTAAGAATCGGTTCCAATTCGCGACTGCTCGTCCAAGCTCATTTGACCCGAATCCACGGTTTTCACCAAATCTACCCATTTTTTCGACCCTTGCCCACCATACACTCGCGTATTGTGATGTAAGCAAGGAAAACGAAGAAAAGAACAACATCTTTCTCATCATAATTGGTAGGGGTGAGCAGAAAAACCGACAAAAACCGATAATACCAAAAATACCGAAAAAACCGAAAACCGAACCAAGAAGATATTGGTATGGTACGGTTCTTAAAATTTTGAAAACCGAATTATGCGGCTCGGTTTCGGTTTCAGATATGGATCCCGACTTTAAAAACCGAACCGAATCGATAAAACAGATGACTATTCTGCAGACTTTGTTTTTTCTTTGTGCAGGTTGTTATGAATTGATGGACTTGTGCTGAGGAGAAAATTCAAGACTCTTGTTTAATCTCATATTGGACTTTTTGAATCCTTAGTTATTATCATGTTATTGAAGTAGATTTTATTTTTATTCAAGCTTTGAAGTGGATTAATTATGTCTAAATCCTTCTATTTGAACATACAATTGTCTGATTTAGCCCAAGTAGTTCAATTTGGGTCTGGCGCAAGCCCAACTTAAGTGGCTCATTTAAACAGCTCATTGACATCGAACCGCTACCGAACCGACACCGAAACCGATCACACCGAGCCGATTTAAAACCGAATCATTTCGGTACTCAAATACTAGATGCCGATAAGATGCGGTTCGGTATCGGTTTTAGCTAGAAACCGTACCAAACCGAACCGAGCTCACCCCTAATAATTGGTTCCAATTCGCAATCGTTCTTTTCGAAGCTCATTTGACCCGAATCTACCTGTTCTTTCAACCCATGCCCACTACACACTCGCGTATTATGATGTAAGCAAGGGAAATGAGTCAAAGAACGACATCGTTCTCGTAAGAATCGATTCTAATTCGCGATCGTTCAGTTTGAAGCTCATTTGACCCGAATCCATGGTTTTCAGTCGAAGAACGACATCGTTCTTGTAAGAATCGGTTCCAATTCGCGACCGTTCCGTTCGAAGCTCATTTGACCAGAATCCGCACTTTTCACCAGATCTACCCGTTCTTTCACCCTTGCCCCACCACACACTCACGTATTATGATGTAAGCAATGGAAATGAGTCGAAGAACGGCATCGTTCTCGTAAGAATCGGTTCCAATTCGTGATCGTTCCGTTCGAAGCTCATTTGACCCGAATCCACTCCAATCTACCCATTCTTTCGACCCTTGCCCACCACACACTCGCATATTATGATGTAAGCAACAGAAATGAGTTGAAGAACGGCATCGTTTTCGTAGGAATCGGTTCCAATTCGTGATCATTCTATTCAAAGCTCATTTGACTCGAATCCGCGGATTTCTATAGATCTACCCATTCTTTCGACCCTTGCCCACCAGACACTCGCGTATCATGATGTAAGCAAGGGAAATGAGTCGAAGAATGGCATCATTCTCGTAAGAATCAATTCCAATTCACGACCGTTTCGTTCGAAGCTCATTTGACCCGAATCCGCAGTTTTCACCAGATCTACCCGTTCTTTCACCCTTGCCCACCACACAATAGCGTATTATGATGTAAGCAAGGCAAATACGTCGAAGAACGACATCATTTTCATCAGAATCAGTTCTAATTCGCGATCGTTTTGTTCTAAGCTCATTTGACCCGAATCCACGATTTTCTCCAGATCTACTTGTTCATTCGACCCTTGCCCACCACACACTCGCGTATTAAAATGTAAGCAAGGTAAATGAGTCGAAGAACGGCATCGTTCTCGTAAGAATCGGTTCCAATTCATAATCGTTCCGTTTGAAGCTCATTTAACCTTCCGCACTTTCCTCTAGATCTACCCATTCTTTCGAGCCTTGTCCACCACACACTCGCGTATTATGATGTAAGCAAGGGAAATGAGTCGAAGAACGGCATCGTTCTCGTAAGAATCGGTTCCAATTCGCGACCGTTCCGTCCGAAGCTCATTTGACCCGAATCCACGGTTTTCACCAAATCTACCCATTTTTTCGACCCTTGCCCACCATACACTCGCGTATTGTGATGTAAGCAAGGAAAACGAAGAAAAGAACAACATCTTTCTCATCATAATTGGTAGGGGTGAGCAGAAAAACCGACAAAAACCGATAATACCAAAAATACCGAAAAAACCGAAACCGAAAAACCGAACCAATAAGATATTGGTATGGTACGGTTCTTAAAATTTTGAAAACCGAATTATGCGGCTCGGTTTCGGTTTCAGATATGGATCCCGACTTTAAAAACCGAACCGAATCGATAAAACAGATGACTATTCTGCAGACTTTGTTTTTTCTTTGTGCAGGTTGTTATGAATTGATGGACTTGTGCTGAGGAGAAAATTCAAGACTCTTGTTTAATCTCATATTGGACTTTTTGAATCCTTAGTTATTATCATGTTATTGAAGTAGATTTTATTTTTATTCAAGCTTTGAAGTGGATTAATTATGTCTAAATCCTTCTATTTGAACATACAATTGTCTGATTTAGCCCAAGTAGTTCAATTTGGGTCTGGCGCAAGCCCAACTTAAGTGGCTCATTTAAACAGCTCATTGACATCGAACCGCTACCGAACCGACACGAAACCGATCACACCGAGCCGATTTAAAACCGAATCATTTCGGTACTCAAATACTAGATGCCGATAAGATGCGGTTCGGTATCGGTTTTAGCTAGAAACCGTACCAAACCGAACCGAGCTCACCCCTAATAATTGGTTCCAATTCGCAATCGTTCTTTTCGAAGCTCATTTGACCCGAATCTACCTGTTCTTTCAACCCATGCCCACTACACACTCGCGTATTATGATGTAAGCAAGGGAAATGAGTCAAAGAACGACATCGTTCTCGTAAGAATCGATTCTAATTCGCGATCGTTCAGTTTGAAGCTCATTTGACCCGAATCCATGGTTTTCAGTCGAAGAACGACATCGTTCTTGTAAGAATCGGTTCCAATTCGCGACCGTTCCGTTCGAAGCTCATTTGACCAGAATCCGCACTTTTCACGGATCTACCCGTTCTTTCACCCTTGCCCCACCACACACTCACGTATTATGATGTAAGCAATGGAAATGAGTCGAAGAACGGCATCGTTCTCGTAAGAATCGGTTCCAATTCGTGATCGTTCCGTTCGAAGCTCATTTGACCCGAATCCACTCCAATCTACCCATTCTTTCGACCCTTGCCCACCACACACTCGCATATTATGATGTAAGCAACAGAAATGAGTTGAAGAACGGCATCGTTTTCGTAGGAATCGGTTCCAATTCGTGATCATTCTATTCAAAGCTCATTTGACTCGAATCCGCGGATTTCTATAGATCTACCCATTCTTTCGACCCTTGCTCACCAGACACTCGCGTATCATGATGTAAGCAAGGGAAATGAGTCGAAGAATGGCATCATTCTCGTAAGAATCAATTCCAATTCACGACCGTTTCGTTCGAAGCTCATTTGACCCGAATCCAGCTTTCACGGATCTACCCGTTCTTTCACCCTTGCCCACCACACAATAGCGTATTATGATGTAAGCAAGGCAAATACGTCGAAGAACGACATCATTTTCATCAGAATCAGTTCTAATTCGCGATCGTTTTGTTCTAAGCTCATTTGACCCGAATCCACGATTTTCTCCAGATCTACTTGTTCATTCGACCCTTGCCCACCACACACTCGCGTATTAAAATGTAAGCAAGGTAAATGAGTCGAAGAACGGCATCGTTCTCGTAAGAATCGGTTCCAATTCATAATCGTTCCGTTTGAAGCTCATTTAACCTTCCGCACTTTCCTCTAGATCTACCCATTCTTTCGAGCCTTGTCCACCACACACTCGCGTATTATGATGTAAGCAAGGGAAATGAGTCGAAGAACGGCATCGTTCTCGTAAGAATCGGTTCCACTTCGCGACCGTTCCGTCCGAAGCTCATTTGACCCGAATCCACGGTTTTCACCAAATCTACCCATTTTTTCGACCCTTGCCCACCATACACTCGCGTATTGTGATGTAAGCAAGGAAAACGAAGAAAAGAACAACATCTTTCTCATCATAATTGGTAGGGGTGAGCAGAAAAACCGACAAAAACCGATAATACCAAAAATACCGAAAAAACCGAAACCGAAAAACCGAACCAATAAGATATTGGTATGGTACGGTTCTTAAAATTTTGAAAACCGAATTATGCGGCTCGGTTTCGGTTTCAGATATGGATCCCGACTTTAAAAACCGAACCGAATCGATAAAACAGATGACTATTCTGCAGACTTTGTTTTTTCTTTGTGCAGGTTGTTATGAATTGATGGACTTGTGCTGAGGAGAAAATTCAAGACTCTTGTTTAATCTCATATTGGACTTTTTGAATCCTTAGTTATTATCATGTTATTGAAGTAGATTTTATTTTTATTCAAGCTTTGAAGTGGATTAATTATGTCTAAATCCTTCTATTTGAACATACAATTGTCTGATTTAGCCCAAGTAGTTCAATTTGGAGTGCAGCGCAAGCCCAACTTAAGTGGCTCATTTAAACAGCTCATTGACATCGAACCGCTACCGAACCGACACCGAAACCGATCACACCGAGCCGATTTAAAACCGAATCATTTCGGTACTCAAATACTAGATGCCGATAAGATGCGGTTCGGTATCGGTTTTAGCTAGAAACCGTACCAAACCGAACCGAGCTCACCCCTAATAATTGGTTCCAATTCGCAATCGTTCTTTTCGAAGCTCATTTGACCCGAATCTACCTGTTCTTTCAACCCATGCCCACTACACACTCGCGTATTATGATGTAAGCAAGGGAAATGAGTCAAAGAACGACATCGTTCTCGTAAGAATCGATTCTAATTCGCGATCGTTCAGTTTGAAGCTCATTTGACCCGAATCCATGGTTTTGATCAAGAACGACATCGTTCTTGTAAGAATCGGTTCCACCGCGACCGCTCCGCTCAAGCTCATTTGACCAGAATCCGCACTTTTCACGGATCTACCCGTTCTTTCACCCTTGCCCCACCACACACTCACGTATTATGATGTAAGCAATGGAAATGAGTCGAAGAACGGCATCGTTCTCGTAAGAATCGGTTCCAATTCGTGATCGTTCCGTTCGAAGCTCATTTGACCCGAATACACTCCAAATCTACCCATTCTTTCGACCCTTGCCCACCACACACTCGCATATTATGATGTAAGCAACAGAAATGAGTCGAAGAACGGCATCGTTTTCGTAGGAATCGGTTCCAATTCGTGATCATTCTATTCAAAGCTCATTTGACTCGAATCCGCGGATTTCTATAGATCTACCCATTCTTTCGACCCTTGCCCACCAGACACTCGCGTATCATGATGTAAGCAAGGGAAATGAGTCGAAGAACGGCATCATTCTTGTAAGAATCAATTCCAATTCACGACCGTGTCGTTCGAAGCTCATTTGACCCGAATCCGCAGTTTTCTCCAGATCTACCCGTTCTTTCGACCCTTGCCCACCACACACTCGGGTATTATGATGTAAGCAAGGAAAATGAGTCGAAGAACGGCATCTTTCTCGTCACAATTGATTCCAATTCGCGATTGTTCCGTTCGAAGCTCATTTGACCCGAATCCGTTGTTTTTCCAGATCTCCCCGTTCTTTCATCCTTGCACACCACACACTTTATGATGTAAGCAAGGGAAATGAGTCGAAGAATGACATTGTTCTCGTAAGAATCGGTTCCAATTCGCGACCGTTCCGTTCGAAGCTTATTTGACCCGAATCCGCTATTTTCACTAGATCTACCCGTTATTTTACCCTTGCCCACCACAGACTCACGTATTATGATGTAAGCAAGGGAAATAAGTCGAAGAACGACATCGTTCTCGTAAGAATCGGTTCCAATTTGCGACCGTTCCGTTCGAAGCTCATTTGACCCGAATACGCACTTTTCACCAGATCTACCCGTTCTTTCACCCTTGCCCCAACTTCGCTCTCGTAAGAATCGGTTCCAATTCGAGATAGTTCCGTTCGAAGATCATTTAACCCGAATCCACTCCAAAATCTACCTGTTCTTTCGACCCTTTCCCACCACACACTCGCGTAATATGGTGTATGCAAGGGAAATGAGTCGAAGAATGGCATCGTTCTCATAAGAATCGGTTCCAATTCGCGACCGTTCCGTTCGAAGCTCATTTGACTTGAATCCGCGGTTTTCACCAGATCTACCCGTTCTTTCACCCTTGCCCACCACACAATAACGTATTATGATGTAAGCAAGGCAAATACGTCGAAGAAAGACATCATTTTCATCAGAATCGGTTCCAATTCGCGATCGTTTTGTTCTAAGCTCATTGGACCCGAATCCACGATTTTCTCCAGATCTACTTGTTCTTCCGACCCTTGCCCACCACAAACTCGCGTATTAAAATGTAAGCAAGGTAAATGAGTCGAAGAACGACATCGTTCTCATAAGAATCAATTCTAATTCACAATCATTCCGTCCGAAGCTCATTTGACCCGAATCCACGGTTTTCACCAAATCTACCCATTCTTTCGACCCTTGCCCACCACACACTCGCGTATTGTGATAACCAAGGAAATCGAAGCAAAGAACAACATCTTTCTCGTTATAATTGGTACCAATTCGCGATCATTCCGTTCGAAGCTCATTTGACCCGAATCCGCACTTTTCACCAGATCTACCTGTTCTTTCACCCTTTCCCACCACACACTCGAGTATTATGATGTAAGCAAGAGAAATGAGTCGAAGAACGGCATCATTATCGTAAGAATCGGTTCCAATTCGCGACCGTTCCATTCGAAGCTCATTTGACCCGAATCCGTGGTTTTCTCCGGATCTACCCGTTCTTTCGACCCTTGCCCACCACACACTCGTGTATCATGATGTAAGAAAGGAAAATGAGTCGAAGAACGGCATCTTTCTCGTCATAATTGGTTCCAATTCGCGATCGTTCCATTCGAAGCTTATTTGACCCGAATCCGCGGTTTTCTCCAGATCTACCCGTTCTTTCGAGCCTTGCCCACCACACACCCGCGTATTATGATCAAAGCAAGAGAAATGAGTCGAAGAACGACATCGTTCTCGTAATAATTGGTTCCAATTCGCGACCATTCCTTTTGAAGCTCATTTGACCCGAATCCATGGTTTTCTCTAGATCTACCCGTTCTTTCGAGTCTTGCCCACCACACACTCGCGTATTAAAATGTAAGCAAGGTAAATGAGTCGAAGAACGGCATCATTCTCATAAGAATCAGTTCCAATTCACAATCGTTCCGTTCGATGCTCATTTTACCCGAATCCACGGTTTTCTACAGATCTACCCGTTCTTTCACCCTTGCCCCACCACACACTCACATATTATGATGTAAGCAAGAGAAATGAGTCGAAGAACGGCATCGTTCTCGTAAGAATCGGTTCCAATTCGCGATCATTTTGTTCAAAGCTCATTTGACCCGAATCCACTCCAAATCTACCTGTTCTTTCGACCCTTTCCCACCACACACTCGCGTATTATGATGTATGTAAGGGAAATGAGTCGAAGAATGGCATCGTTCTCATAAGAGTCGGGTCCAATCCGCGATCGTTCCGTTCGAAGCTTATTTGACCTGAATCCACTCCAAATCTACTCGTTCTTTCGACCCTTTCCCACCACACACTCGCGTATTATGGTGAATGCAAGGGAAATGAGTCGAAGAATGGCATCGTTCTCATAAGAATCGGTTCCAATTCGCGACCGTTCCGTTCGAAGCTCATTTGACCCGAATCCGCAGTTTTCACCAGATCTACCCGTTCTTTCACCCTTGCCCACCACACAATAGCGTATTATGATGTAAGCAAGGCAAATACGTCGAAGAACGACATCATTTTCATCAGAATCAGTTCTAATTCGCGATCGTTTTGTTCTAAGCTCATTTGACCCGAATCCACGATTTTCTCCAGATCTACTTGTTCATTCGACCCTTGCCCACCACACACTCGAGTATTAAAATGTAAGCAAGGTAAATGAGTCGAAGAATGGCATCGTTCTCGTAAGAATCGGTTCCAATTCACAATCGTTCCGTTTGAAGCTCATTTAACCTTCCGCACTTTCTTCTAGATCTACCCATTCTTTCGAGCCTTGTCCACCACACACTCGCGTATTATGATGTAAGCAAGGGAAATGAGTCGAAGAACGGCATCGTTCTCGTAATAATCGGTTCCAATTCGCGACCGTTCCGTCCGAAGCTCATTTGACCCGAATCCACGGTTTTCACCAAATCTACCCATTTTTTCGACCCTTGCCCACCATACACTCGCGTATTGTGATGTAAGCAAGAAAAACGAAGAAAAGAACAACATCTTTCTCGTCATAATTGGTAGGGGTGAGCAGAAAAACCGACAAAAACCGATAATACCGAAAATACCGAAAAAACCGAAACCGAAAAACCGAACCAATAAGATATTGGTATGGTACGGTTCTTAAAATTTTGAAAACCGAATTATGCGGCTCGGTTTCGGTTTCAGATATGGATCCCGACTTTAAAAACCGAACCGAATCGATAAAACAGATGACTATTCTGCAGACTTTGTTTTTTCTTTGTGCAGGTTGTTATGAATTGATGGACTTGTGCTGAGGAGAAAATTCAAGACTCTTGTTTAATCTCATATTGGACTTTTTGAATCCTTAGTTATTATCATGTTATTGAAGTAGATTTTATTTTTATTCAAGCTTTGAAGTGGATTAATTATGTCTAAATCCTTCTATTTGAACATACAATTGTCTGATTTAGCCCAAGTAGTTCAATTTGGGTCTGGCGCAAGCCCAACTTAAGTGGCTCATTTAAACAGCTCATTGACATCGAACCGCTACCGAACCGACACCGAAACCGATCACACCGAGCCGATTTAAAACCGAATCATTTCGGTACTCAAATACTAGATGCCGATAAGATGCGGTTCGGTATCGGTTTTAGCTAGAAACCGTACCAAACCGAACCGAGCTCACCCCTAATAATTGGTTCCAATTCGCAATCGTTCTTTTCGAAGCTCATTTGACCCGAATCTACCTGTTCTTTCAACCCATGCCCACTACACACTCGCGTATTATGATGTAAGCAAGGGAAATGAGTCAAAGAACGACATCGTTCTCGTAAGAATCGATTCTAATTCGCGATCGTTCAGTTTGAAGCTCATTTGACCCGAATCCATGGTTTTCAGTCGAAGAACGACATCGTTCTTGTAAGAATCGGTTCCAATTCGCGACCGTTCCGTTCGAAGCTCATTTGACCAGAATCCGCACTTTTCACCAGATCTACCCGTTCTTTCACCCTTGCCCCACCACACACTCACGTATTATGATGTAAGCAATGGAAATGAGTCGAAGAACGGCATCGTTCTCGTAAGAATCGGTTCCAATTCGTGATCGTTCCGTTCGAAGCTCATTTGACCCGAATACACTCCAAATCTACCCATTCTTTCGACCCTTGCCCACCACACACTCGCATATTATGATGTAAGCAACAGAAATGAGTCGAAGAACGGCATCGTTTTCGTAGGAATCGGTTCCAATTCGTGATCATTCTATTCAAAGCTCATTTGACTCGAATCCGCGGATTTCTATAGATCTACCCATTCTTTCGACCCTTGCCCACCAGACACTCGCGTATCATGATGTAAGCAAGGGAAATGAGTCGAAGAACGGCATCATTCTCGTAAGAATCAATTCCAATTCACGACCGTTTCGTTCGAAGCTCATTTGACCCGAATCCGCAGTTTTCTCCAGATCTACCCGTTCTTTCGACCCTTGCCCACCACACACTCGGGTATTATGATGTAAGCAAGGAAAATGAGTCGAAGAACGGCATCTTTCTCGTCACAATTGATTCCAATTCGCGATTGTTCCGTTCGAAGCTCATTTGACCCGAATCCGTTGTTTTTCCAGATCTCCCCGTTCTTTCATCCTTGCACACCACACACTTTATGATGTAAGCAAGGGAAATGAGTCGAAGAATGACATTGTTCTCGTAAGAATCGGTTCCAATTCGCGACCGTTCCGTTCGAAGCTTATTTGACCCGAATCCGCTATTTTCACTAGATCTACCCGTTATCTTACCCTTGCCCACCACAGACTCACGTATTATGATGTAAGCAAGGGAAATAAGTCTAAGAACGACATCGTTCTCGTAAGAATCGGTTCCAATTTGCGACCGTTCCGTTCGAAGCTCATTTGACCCGAATACGCACTTTTCACCAGATCTACTCGTTCTTTCACCCTTGCCCCAACTTCGCTCTCGTAAGAATCGGTTCCAATTCGAGATAGTTCCGTTCGAAGATCATTTAACCCGAATCCACTCCAAAATCTACCCGTTCTTTCGACCCTTTCCCACCACACACTCGCGTAATATGGTGTATGCAAGGGAAATGAGTCAAAGAATGGCATCGTTCTCATAAGAATCGGTTCCAATTCGCGACCGTTCCGTTCGAAGCTCATTTGACTTGAATCCGCGGTTTTCACCAGATCTACCCGTTCTTTCACCCTTGCCCACCACACAATAGCGTATTATGATGTAAGCAAGGCAAATACGTCGAAGAAAGACATCATTTTCATCAGAATCGGTTCCAATTCGCGATCGTTTTGTTCTAAGCTCATTGGACCCGAATCCACGATTTTCTCCAGATCTACTTGTTCTTCCGACCCTTGCCCACCACAAACTCGCGTATTAAAATGTAAGCAAGATAAATGAGTCGAAGAACGGCATCGTTCTCGTAAGAATCAGTTCCAATTCACAATCATTCCGTCCGAAGCTCATTTGACCCGAATCCACGGTTTTCACCAAATCTACCCATTCTTTCGACCCTTGCCCACCACACACTCGCGTATTGTGATAACCAAGGAAAACGAAGCAAAGAACAACATCTTTCTCGTTATAATTGGTACCAATTCGCGATCATTCCGTTCGAAGCTCATTTGACCCGAATCCGCACTTTTCACCAGATCTACCTGTTCTTTCACCCTTTCCCACCAGACACTCGAGTATTATGATGTAAGCAAGAGAAATGAGTCGAAGAACGGCATCATTATCGTAAGAATCGGTTCCAATTCGCGACCGTTCCATTCGAAGCTCATTTGACCCGAATCCGTGGTTTTCTCCGGATCTACCCGTTCTTTCGACCCTTGCCCACCACACACTCGTGTATCATGATGTAAGAAAGGAAAATGAGTCGAAGAACGGCATCTTTCTCGTCATAATTGGTTCCAATTCGCGATCGTTCCATTCGAAGCTTATTTGACCCGAATCCGCGGTTTTCTCCAGATCTACCCGTTCTTTCGAGCCTTGCCCACCACACACCCGCGTATTATGATCAAAGCAAGAGAAATGAGTCGAAGAACGACATCGTTCTCGTAATAATTGGTTCCAATTCGCGACCATTCCTTTTGAAGCTCATTTGACCCGAATCCATGGTTTTCTCTAGATCTACCCGTTCTTTCGAGTCTTGCCCACCACACACTCGCGTATTAAAATGTAAGCAAGGTAAATGAGTCGAAGAACGGCATCATTCTCATAAGAATCGGTTCCAATTCACAATCGTTCCGTTCGATGCTCATTTGACCCGAATCCACGGTTTTCTACAGATCTACCCGTTCTTTCACCCTTGCCCCACCACACACTCACGTATTATGATGTAAGCAAGAGAAATGAGTCGAAGAACGGCATCGTTCTCGTAAGAATCGGTTCCAATTCGCGATCATTTTGTTCAAAGCTCATTTGACCCGAATCCACTCCAAATCTACCTGTTCTTTCGACCCTTTCCCACTACACACTCGCGTATTATGATGTATGCAAGGGAAATGAGTCGAAGAATGGCATCGTTCTCATAAGAGTCGGGTCCAATCCGCGACCGTTCCGTTCGAAGCTCATTTGACCCGAATCCGCAGTTTTCACTAGATCTACCCGTTCTTTCACCCTTGCCCACCACAAAATCACGTATAACGATGTAAGCAAGGTAAATACGTCGAAGAACAACATCATTTTCATCAGAATCGGTTCCAATTCGCGATCATTCTGTTCTAAGCTCATTTGACCCGAATCCACGATTTTCTCCAGATCTACCAGTTTTTTCGAGCCTTGCCCACCACAAACTCGTGTATTATGATGTAAGCAAGGCAAATGAGTCGAAGAACGGCATCTTTCTCGTTAAAATTGGCACCAATTCGCGATCGTTCCGTTCGAAGCTCATTTGACCTGAATCCGCGCTTTTCACCAGATCTACCCATTCTTTCACCCTTTCCCACCACACACTCGAGTATTATGATGTAAGCAAGGGAAATGAGTCAAAGAACGGCATCATTGTTGTAAGAATCGGTTCCAATTCGCGACCGTTCCATTCGAAGCTCATTTGACCCGAATCCGTTGTTTTCTCCGGATCTTCCCGTTCTTTCGACCCTTGCCCACCACACACTCGTGTATCATGATGTAAGAAAGGAAAATGAATCAAAGAACGGCATCTTTCTTGTCATAATTGGTTCTAATTCGCGATCGTCCCGTTCGAAGCTCATTTGACCCGAATCCGCGGTTTTCTTCAGATCTACCCGTACTTTCGAGCCTTGCCCACCACACACCCGCGTATTATGATCAAAGCAAGGGAAATGAGTCGAAGAACGACATCGTTCTCGTAATAATTGGTTCCAATTCGCGACCGTTCGTTTTGAAGCTCATTTGACCCGAATCCATGGTTTTCTCCATATCTACCCATTCTTTCGAGTCTTTCCCACCACACACTCGCGTATTATGATGTAAGCAAGGTAAATGAGTTGAAGAACGGCATCATTCTCATAAGAATCGGTTCCAATATGCAATCATTCCGTTCGAAGCTCATTTGACCCGAATCCGCGGTTTTCTACAGATCTATCCATTCTTTCGACCCTTGCCCACCACACACTCGTGTATTATGATGTAAGCAAGGAAAATGAGTCGAAGAATGACATCTTTCTCGTCATAATTGGTTCCAATTCGCGATCGTTTTGTTCGAAGCTCATTTGACCCGAATCCGTGGTTTTCACCAGATCAACCTGTTCTTTCACCCTTGCCCACCACACACTGGCGTATGATGATGTAAGCACTGGAAATGAGTCGAAGAATGGCATCATTCTCATAAGAATCGGTTCCAATTCGCGACCGTTCCGTTTGAAGCTCATTTGACCCGAATCCGCAGTTTTCTCCAGATCTACCCGTTCTTTCAACCCTTGCCCACCACACACTCGCGTATTATGATGTAAGCAAGGGAAATGAGTCAAAGAACGGCATCGTTCTCATAAGAATCAGTTCCAATTCGTGATTGTTCCGTTCGAAGCTCATTTGACCCGAATTCGTGGTTTTATCCATGTCTACCCGTTCTTTCGACCCTTGCCCACCACACACTCGCGTATTATGATGTAAGCAAGGGAAATGAGTCGAAGAATGGCATCGTTCTCGCAAGAATCGGTTCCAATTCGCGACCGTTCCATTCGAAGCTCATTTGACCCGAATCCGCGATTTTCTCCAGATCTACCCGTTCTTTCGACCCTTGCCCACCACATATTCGCGTATTATGATGTAAACAAGGAAAATGAAGCGAAGAACGGCATCTTTATCATCATAATTAGTTCCAATTCGCGATCGTACCGTTCGAAGATCATTTGACCCAAATCAACTCGTTCTTTCAACCCTTGCCCACCACACACTCGCGTATTCTGATGTAAGCAAGGGAAATGAGTCGAAGAACGACATCGTTCTTGTAAGAATCGGTTCCAATTCGTGACCATTCCGTTCGAAGCTTATTTGACCTGAATCCACAGTTTTCTCCAGATCTACCCGTTCTTTAGAGCCTTGCCCACCACACACTTGCATATTATGATGTAAGCAAGGGAAATGAGTCGAATAACGGCATCGTTCTCGTAATAATCGGTTCCAATTCGCGACTGTTCCATTCGAAGCCCATTTGACCCTAATCCACGGTTTTCTCCATATATACCCGTTGTTTCGACCCTTGCCCACCACACGCTCGCATATTAAAACGTAAGCATGGGAAATGAGCCGAAGAACGGCATCATTATCTTAAGAAGTGGTTTCAATCCGCGATCGTTCCCTCCTCAAACTGACGTACGATGATGTAATCAAGGGAAATTAGTCGAAGAACGGCATCATTCTCGTAAGAATCGATTCCAATTTGCGACCGTTCTGTTCGAAGCTCATTTGACCCGAATCTGCGGGTTTCTCCGGATCTACCCATTCTTTCGACCCTTGCTCACCAAACACTCGCGTATTATGATGTAAGCAAGGTAAATGAGTCGAATAACGGCATCATTCTCGTAAGAATTGGTTCCAATATGCAATCATTCCGTTCGAAGCTCATTTGACCCGAATCCGCGGTTTTCTACAGATCTACCCATTCTTTCGACCCTTGCCCACCACACACTCGTGTATTATGATGTAAGCAAGGAAAATGAGTCGAAGAATGGCATATTTCTCATCATAATTGGTTCCAATTCGCGATCGTTCCGTTCGAAACTCATTTGACCCGAATCCGTGGTTTTCACCAGATCTACCTGTTCTTTCGCCCTTTCCCACCACACACTGGCGTATGATGATGTAAGGAATGGAAATGAGTCGAAGAACGGCATCATTCTTATTAGAATCGGTTCCAATTCGCGACCGTTCCGTTTGAAGCTCATTTGACCCAAATCCGCAGTTTTCTTCAGATCTACCCGTTCTTTCAACCCTTGCCCACCACACACTCGCGTATTATGATGTAAGCAAGGGAAATGAGTCAAAGAACGGCATCGTTCTCATAAGAATCAGTTCCAATTCGTGATTGTTCCGTTCGAAGCTCATTTTACCCGAATTCGTGGTTTTATCCAGATCTACCCGTTCTTTCGACCCTTGCCCACCACACACTCGCGTATTATGATGTAAGCAAGGGAAATGAGTCGAAGAACGGCATCATTCTCGCAAGAATCAGTTCCAATTCGCGACCGTTCCATTCGAAGCTCATTTGACCCGAATCCGCGATTTTCTCCAGATCTACCCGTTCTTTCGACCCTTGCCCACCACATATTCGCGTATTATGATGTAAGCAAGGAAAATGAAGCGAAGAACGGCATCTTTATCGTCATAATTAGTTCCAATTCGCAATCGTACCGTTCGAAGATCATTTGACCCAAATCTACTCGTTCTTTCAACCCTTGCCCACCACACACTCGCGTATTATGATGTAAGCAAGGGAAATGAGTCGCAGAACGACATCGTTCTTGTAAGAATCGGTTCCAATTCGTGACCATTCCGTTCGAAGCTTATTTGACCTGAATACACAGTATTCTCCAGATCTACCTGTTCTTTAGAGCCTTGCCCACCACACACTTGCATATTATGATGTAAGCAAGGGAAATGAGTCGAAGAACGACATCGTTCTCGTAATAATCGGTTCCAATTCGCGACCGTTCCGTTTGAAGCTCATCTGACCCGAATCCACGGTTTTATCCATATATACCCGTTCTTTCGACCCTTGCCCACCACACACTCGCGTATTAAAACGTAAGCAAGGGAAATGAGCCGAAGAAGGCATCGTTCTCGTAAGAAGTGGTTTCAATTCGCGATCGTTCCGTTCGAAGCTCATTTGATCCGAATCCGCGGTTTTCACCAAATCTACCCGTTGTTTCACCATTGCCCACCACACACTGACGTACGATGATGTAATCAAGGGAAATTAGTCGAAGAACGGCATCGTACTCGTAAGAATCGATTCCAATTTGCGACCGTTCCGTTCGAAGCTCATTTGATCCGAATCTGCGGTTTTCTCCAGATCTACCCGTTCTTTCGACCCTTTCTCAACACACACTCGCGTATTATGATGTAAGCAAGGTAAATGAGTCGAAGAACGGCATCATTCTCATAAGAATCGGTTCCAATATGCAATCATTCCGTTCGAAGCTCATTTGACCCGAATCCGCGGTTTTCTACAGATCTATCCATTCTTTCGACCCTTGCCCACCACACACTCGTGTATTATGATGTAAGCAAGGAAAATGAGTCGAAGAATGACATCTTTCTCGTCATAATTGGTTCCAATTCGCGATCGTTTTGTTCGAAGCTCATTTGACCCGAATCCGTGGTTTTCACCAGATCTACCTGTTCTTTCACCCTTGCCCACCACACACTGGCGTATGATGATGTAAGCAATGGAAATGAGTCAAAGAATGGCATCATTCTCATAAGAATCGGTTCCAATTCGCGACCGTTCCGTTTGAAGCTCATTTGACCCGAATCCGCAGTTTTCTCCAGATCTACCCGTTCTTTCAACCCTTGCCCACCACACACTCGCGTATTATGATGTAAGCAAGGGAAATGAGTCAAAGAACGGCATCGTTCTCATAAGAATCAGTTCCAATTCGTGGTTGTTCCATTCGAAGCTCATTTGACCCGAATTCGTGGTTTTATCCAGATCTACCCGTTCTTTCGACCCTTGCCCACCACACACTCGCGTATTATGATGTAAGCAAGGGAAATGAGTCGAAGAACGGCATCGTTCTCGCAAGAATCGGTTCCAATTCGCGACCGTTCCATTCGAAGCTCATTTGACCCGAATCCGCGATTTTCTCCAGATCTACCCGTTCTTTCGACCCTTGCCCACCACATATTCGCGTATTATGATGTAAGCAAGGAAAATGAAGCGAAGAACGGCATCTTTATCGTCATAATTAGTTCCAATTCGCGATCGTACCGTTCGAAGATCATTTCACCCAAATCTACTCGTTCTTTCAACCCTTGCCCACCACACACTCGCGTATTATGATGTAAGCAAGGGAAATGAGTCGAAGAACGACATCGTTCTTGTAAGAATCGGTTCCAATTCGTGACCATTCCGTTCGAAGCTTATTTGACCTGAATCCACAGTTTTCTCCAGATCTACCCGTTCTTTAGAGCCTTGCCCACCACACACTTGCATATTATGATGTAAGCAAGGGAAATGAGTCGAAGAACGACATCGTTCTCGTAATAATCGGTTCCAATTCGCGACCGTTCCGTTCGAAGCTCATCTGACCCGAATCCACGGTTTTCTCCATATCTACCTGTTCTTTCGACCCTTGCCCACCACACACTCGCGTATTAAAACGTAAGCAAGGGAAATGAGCCGAAGAAGGCATCGTTCTCGTAAGAAGTGGTTTCAATTCGCGATCATTTCCGAATCCGCGGTTTTCACCAAATCTACCCATTCTTTCACCATTGCCCACCACACACTGACGTACGATGATGTAATCAAGGGAAATTAGTCGAAGAATGGCATCGTTCTCGTAAGAATCGATTCCAATTTGCGACCGTTCCTTTCGAAGCTCATTTGACCCGAATCTGCGGTTTTCTTCAGATCTACCCGTTCTTTCGACCCTTGCTCACCACACACTCGCGTTTTATGATGTAATCAAGGGAAATGAGTCGAAGAACGACATCATTCTCGTAAGAATCTGTTCCAATACGCAATCATTCCGTTCGAAGCTCATTGGACCCGAATCCGTGGTTTTCTATAGATCTACCCATTCTTTGGACCCTTGCCCACCACATACTCGTGTATTATGATGTAAGCAAGGAAAATGAGTCGAAGAACGGCATCTTTCTCATCATAATTGATTCCAATTCGCGATCGTTCCGTTCAAAGCTCATTTGACCCGAATCCGTGGTTTTCACCAGATCTACCTGTTCTTTCACCCTTGCCCACCACACACTGGCGTATGATGATGTAAGCAATGGAAATGAGTCGAAGAACGGCATCATTCTCATAAGAATCAGTTCCAATTCGCGACCATTCCGTTTGAAGCTCATTTGACCCGAATCCACAGTTTTCTCTAGATCTACCCGTTCTTTCAACACTTGCCCACCACACACTCGCGTATTATGATGTAAGCAAGGGAAATGAGTCAAAGAACGGCATTGTTCTCGTAAGAATCAGTTCCAATTCGTGGTTGTTCCATTCGAAGCTCATTTGACCCGAATTCGTAGTTTTCTACAGATCTACCCGTTCTTTCGACCCTTGCCCACCACACACTCGCGTATTATAATGTAAGCAAGGGAAATGAGTCGAAGAACGGCATCGTTCTCGCAAGAATCGGTTCCAATTCGCGACCGTTCCATTCGAATCTCATTTGACCCGAATCCGCGATTTTCTCCACATCTACCCGTTCTTTCAACCCTTGCCCACCACACACTCTCGTATTATGATGTAAGCAAGGAAAATGAAGCGAAGAACGGCATCTTTATCGTCATAATTAGTTCCAATTCGCGATCGTACCGTTTGAAGATCATTTGACCCAAATCTACCCGTTCTTTCAACCCTTGCCCACCACATACTCGCGTATTATGATGTAAGCAAGGGAAATGAGTCGAAGAACGACATCGTTCTTGTAAGAATCGGTTCCAATTTGTGACCATTCCATTCGAAGCTTATTTGACCTGAATCCACAGTTTTCTCCAGATCTACCCGTTCTTTAGAGCTTTGCCCACCGCACACTTACATATTATGATGTAAGCAAGGGAAATGAGTCGAAGAACAGCATCGTTCTCGTAATAATCAATTCCAATTCGCGACCGTTCCGTTCGAAGCTCATTTGACCCGAATCCACGGTTTTCTCCATATCTACCATTCTTTCGACCGTTGCCCACCACACACTCGCGTATTAAAACGTAAGCAAGGGAAATGAGCCGAAGAACGGCATCGTTCTCGTAAGAAGTGGTTTCAATTTACGATCGTTCCGTTCGAAGCTCATTTGACCCGAATCCGCGGTTTTCACCAAATCTACCCGTTCTTTCACCATTGCCCACCACACACTGACGTACGATTATGTAATCAAGGGAAATTAGTCGAAGAACGGCATCGTTCTCGTAAGAATCGATTCCAATTTGTGACCGTTCCGTTCGAAGCTCATATGACCTGAATCTGCGGTTTTCTCCAGATCTACCCGTTTTTTCGACCCTTGCTCACCACACACTCACGTATTATGATGTAAACAAGGGAAATGAGTCGAAGAACGAAATCGTTCTCGTAAGAATTGGTTCCAATTCTCGATCGTTCCGTTCGAAGCTCATTTGACCTGAATCCGCGATTTTCTCCAGATCTACCAGTTCTTTCGACCCTTGCCCACCACAAACTCGTGTATTATGATGTAAGCAAGGAAAATGAGTCGAAGAACGACATCTTTCTCGTCATAATTGGTACCAATTCGCGATCGTTTCGTTCGAAGCTCATTTGACCTAAATCTGCGCTTTTCACCAGATCTACCCATTCTTTCACCCTTGCCCACCACACACTCACGTATTATGATGTAAGCAAGGAAAATGAGTCGAGGAATGGCATCTTTCTCGTCATAATTGGTTCCAATTCGCGATCGTTCCGTTCGAAGCTCATTTGACCCGAATCCGCGGTTTTCTCCAGATCTACCAATTCTTTCGACCCTTTCCCACCACACACTCGCGTATTATGATGTAAGCAATGGAAATGAGTCGAAGAACAACATCATTTTCATAAGAACCGGCTCCAATTCGCGATCGTTCTGGTCGAAGCTCATTTGACCCGAATCTGCGGTTTTCACCATATCTACCCGTTCTTTCACCCTTGCCCACCACACACTGACGTATGATGATGTAAGCAAGGGAAATAAGTCGAAGAACGGCATCGTTCTCATAAAAATCGATTCCAATTTGCAACTGTTCCGTTCGAAGCTCATTTGACCCGAATCTGCGGTTTTCTCCAGATCTACCCGTTCTTTCGACCCCTGCCCACCACACACTCGCGTATTATGATGTAAGCAAGGGAAATGAGTCAAAGAACGACATCGTTCTCATAAGAATCGGTTCCATTTCACGATCGTTCCGTTCTAAGCTCATTTGGCCCGAATCCACGATTTTCTCCAGATCTACCAGTTCTTTCGACCCTTGCCCACCACACACTCGCGTATTATGATGTAAGCAAGGCAAATGAGTCGAAGAACGACATCTTTCTCGTCATAATTAGTACCAATTCGTGATCGTTCCGTTCGAAGCTCATTTGATCCCAAGCAACTAGAGCTCGTTTTGAAGTACTAGAAGAACCAGTCCATAAGAAGGTCCCACAGGATGTTTGGATCATTTGAAGCACTTTTTTAGGGAGTTGGAAAATCTGACACCAGTAGTTTTTGACTCCAACCAACACTGAATTGATCAATTGAACTCTACCAGCATAAATGAGCAGTTTAGAGCTCCAACAGTCAATTCGAGTAAGGATTTTCTTCAAAAGAGGTTGACATTGAATAATAGAGAGCTTCTTTGTGAACAGAGGAACTCCAAGGTATTTAAAAGGTGTCATACCAAATTCCTGAAGAATTTCCTCCTGTAGAGTCACTGATACTCCTCCAAAATAGACACAGCTTTTGATAGGATTGGCCTTAAGCCCAGAAGCTATAGAAAACTTCTCAAATGTTGTCATCATTTCTCTTATTGAACCTTTGTTTCCCTTTGTGAATAAAAGTAGATCATCAGCAAAGCATACATGTATCAAATTATGGTTCTTGCATCTTGGATGATACTGGAATTTCCTATTAGTCCTCATCTCCAGAAGACATCTATGAAGATACTCCATACATATGACAAACAAATAAGGGGATATGGGATCCCCTTGTCTTAATCCCTTTCTGGCTTGGAATGGTTCTGTAAGTTCACCATTAACACTGATTGTATAGGTGACAGTCTCCAAACAAGCCATAATCCAGCTAACAAATTTATAAGGGAACCCCATTTCTAACATAAAAAATGTAATATCCGTGTTTTTTATTTGTTTTATTTTGGATGTATCTTGTTGTAATGTGGTTAATTGGAGACGGGTGTATTGATGATTGGAATTTGGATGTTCATGGTCGGTAATTGTTGAGCTTTGTGATTTTCAGAATGTGTTTGTTCTGGCCGGACTTTGAAAATTTAATATTGGGAAGTAGCAGTTAGTGCACGTTAGTCTGTGTTGCTAGGGCACGCTAATCGTGTATCAGTAGCGCATGCTACTCTTTCTCGTAGCGTACGCTAGGCTGACTGGGCAGTGAGCTTTGTGGACTCTGGAATGGGACATTAGCACACGCTAATGGCGGACTAGCGTACGCTATTGTCGGCAGGACAGTGACGTCAGAACGTTTCTGGACTGCAGGTGCTAGCAGGTAGCGCATGCTATTTCTAGAGCTAGCGCATGCTAAACTCCAGCCGTAGCACGCGCTAATCACGCCCAGTATATATATATGGGCTGCATGTTCTAGATTTGTCATTTTTCTTCTCTCCTCATTCTTCTACGACATCTGGGCGATCTTGAACATAATGTAGTGTGGGTTTTGGTTGGATTTCATCATCCAACAACGTTTTTGAGTTCCTAGTGCGGAGTTAACATCATTTAATCATCTTTCACCGCCCGGATCGAGGTAAGATTGTTCAATCCCTAGTTTTTGGGAATTTTGGGGTTTTGTTAAGATCTCGTCCTTCTAGGCCGTTTTAAGTCTTGATTTGTGTTAGATTATGATTATGAAGTCATAATCCCTTGTTTTCATTGAAGTCTACAGATTTTGTTTCGAGTTTCCATCTCTTAAATGGAGTATGAACAACTCCGCCTTCGTAGTGTTCGATAGTTTGTCCCCAAGAGTAGAATTTGAAGGAAATCCTTCCATTTATATGGTGTTGTATTTAATTCGGTATTTTGTTGTACTAGGATCGAACCGTTGAAGGAGTTCGGACCGTACGTCTTTTCGTTCGTTATTCTTGTGTCGTTTCCAATCGAGGCAAGTACTTTGATTGTGTTTAATATACTTCGTGTGAATATGTGAAAACGTGATTTTGTAAAAAGTGGTAATTTCATAAAAGTGGTTTGTGCCATGTGGTTTCTGAGTATGTGTGAACCGAGTAAAAACCAGTGAGGGACCACTGGGATTCATTAGGCTGTGTTTCCTACGGATCACTCGGTGGGGTTGTGCAACCAGATAGGGCCTGGCGAGGACTCCCTAGGGTGTGTATCTTGCGTGAGGTACAGGGCCAGTACAACTCGGGAGGTTGTTTTGTGATAATGATTGTGGTATTGTATTCTTGAATATATGTGATGGCACTGTGATTTCTGTTGTTTATTCACTTGTTGTGCATATTCTGGAATCGTTGTACTTCCACCGGCTTCTTGCTGACCCCTTCAGGGTTGGATATACTTGTTGTATATTCAGGTACAGGTCCAGCGGGCCAGGCCAGCACAGGGCGGACACGAGCTTGGCGGGCAGCATTGATATCTAGTATTATGTTGAGTCTGTGGTCGTCTTGTCGTGGTAGGTGTGGTATTTTGATTTTGTCCTCGCGCGGGTACTGTCATGTGATGTGTATCATGTCGTTGTTAATTGTTAATGATGTTGTTGTATCAGCTGTGAGTTGTTGTGTCAGTTGTGATCCTACGGGACGGTGTGTTTTTTGGTTTTGTAATGTACGTCGTGTTTGAAGTTGGTTTGTTTTTAAGAAAGTGAATGTTGTGGTTTGTTAATTTTAATGAGTTCTATATTGGTCTAAGCCTGATAGGTTCTCCAAAAAGGATCTACGGTGCTGTAATATCTGCACAAATCATGGGGGTGTTACAGAATATGGTATCACAGCTTAGGTTTATGGATACCTAGACTGTCGGTGTTTTTGGGTCTGTTAAAGTGAGTCGATTGTTGTCTACGATATCATTGGCGTGATACCACCCCGTGTTGCCTGTGCTGGAAGCCTCTTCGGATGTTGGTTGTTTCTTTCCCTCATGAGTAATTATTTTTGTCATCGTGTAATCTATTGTTGAAATCGTTTCCTTGTTGAACCATTTCTTATTCTTCAGTATGCCGAGAGGTAGAGCTGTCAGTCAACGCGGCCGAGGCCGTGGTAGAGTAGTGATATCTGAATCCGAGATGTCTGCTTCAAATTCGGCATCTCGTTCTGTGGCTAGATCAGACCCGATTCCTTCAGGAGGTGCAGGTGGGAGTGCAGAGGCCGAAGTGCCTAACATTCTTCAACAAGTTGTAACGTAAGGGCGCCAATTGGCTCAAGTGGTGTAGAACATTAACACTGGCAGGACTGTTGAGGATCGATGGCTTCAAGAAGTTATGAAGATGAATCCTCCCAGATTCAATGGTTCCGGTTATGCGAACAACTGGGATCATTGGTTAGTTCAACTGGAGAAGATCTTTGATGGTATTGGCTGCCCTGAAGCCAACAGAGTTCCAATTGCTCAATATATGACGGTTGATGACGCTTCGGACTGGTGGCGAGCTGTTAAGCCCAGGAACCGTGATGTCACTTGGGAGGAATTTAAAGAACTAATGGAGGAACAGTATTGTCCAGTGCCTGTACGACTAGCCAGAGTCAATGAGTTCTTTAGAGCTCAACCCGAAGATGTTCCTATTTCTGAAGCAATTAAGATATACAACAAGCAGTTAGCGTATGTCCAAGATCGAGTCAGGGATGAAGTAGATAAGATACTTCATTTTGACGCGAGAATGAAATCTGAGGTCCGAAAGTATATGGCGGGCTTTGGGTGTGCCACTTTGAGAGAATACCAAGATAGAGCGCTCGCTTATGATATGGTGACAATTCTGGTTTCGATGGTTTCGAACTCAAAGAAACCGAAATTTTCTGGTAGTTTCCGAGGCAACAGATCGCGTAGGCCTCAATCTTCTGTGCAGTATTCCATTGGTTCACCTCAGCCTAATGGTGGAGCGCCGAGATCTTGTTTTAATTGTGGAAATCCAAGGCATGTCAGTTTTCGTTGATCACGTCCCGTTGACTGGTTCAAGTGTGGGAAGTAGGGACACCGGGCATCTTTTTGTGACACAGCGAGTAGAGTCTTAGCTAATCAGACTCCTGTTCCAGCGATTACCTTTGCATGTCAGCCGACTCCGAGTGTCGGCCGCGGCCGCGACAGAGGCAAAACCGAGCATAAGTATACTCCAACTATTGGATCGGCTCCACCTCGATTATACGAAATGAGGCGGACTAATGACGTAGGGGCTGCAACTACATCAGGTATTGTTTATATTTGTATTCACCCGATAGATGTGTTGTTTGATTCTGGAGCTACTCATTCCTTTATATCATTGTCTTGTGTGAGTCGTTTGGGTCTTGATGGTCTCTCTGCATGTGAACCTTTTATTGTTGGACCGCCGAGTGGGGAAAGGATAGTTGGGGATCGAGAGAATGTCAATTGCCCTGTAACCATCGACAGTAGAGATTGGCCATCCGATTTGATTGTGATTGACATGAAAGGAGAATATTTGATCCTCGGTGACGATTTAGATCGTCATGGAGTGATAGTAGACTATCATCAGAAAGTAATTTCGATAGTTGCTCTGGATGGTACCGAACACGTTTTCGAAGGGCAGAAACCTGGTACTTCTGGGAAGATTATCCGAGCCATGAGGGCGATGAAGTTGTTGAGTCAAGGTTGTACCGGTTATTGGTATCACGCAATGAAGACAGAAACTGGCGGAGTTCAGTTATCTTCTATTCCAATGGTGAATGAATTTCCAGACGTATTTCCAGATGATTTGCCCGGATTGCCGCTGCACCGTGAGGTGGAGTTTACTATCGAACTAGAGCCTAGTGCGGCACCAGTATCAAAGGCACCATACCGAATGGCCCCATCGGAGATGCAAGAGCTGAAAAAGAAACTGAGTGAACTGTTGTATAAGGGTTATATTCGACCAAGTGCTTCCCCTTGGGGAGCACCGGTGTTATTCGTTCGGAATAAAGACGGATCTTTACGATTATGTATTGATTATTTTGAGTTTAATAAACTCACTATCAAGAATAAGTATCCGTTGCCAAGAACTGATGATCTATTTGATCAATTACAAGGAGCTTCAGTTTTCTCAAAGATTGACTTGAGATCGGGATATTACCAATTGCAGATTCAAGATTCGGATATTCCGGAAACGGCATTTCGAACGAGATATGGGCATTACGAATTCGTAGTTATTCCTTTTGGTTTGACGAATGCTCCGGTAGTATTTATGAAGCTTATGAACAAAACATTTATAGAATATCTCAATAAATTTGTGGTGGTGTTTATTGATGATATTTTAATCTATTACAAGAGCGAAATGGAGCATGCCGAACACTTGAGAATTGTGTTGAGTATTTTGAGGGCTGATAAGCTTTATGCTAAGTTTTCTAAATGTGAGTTCTGGATTAAATAATTTGCTTTTCTTGGATATATTATATTGGCCAAAGGTATTCGGGTAGACCCTCAAAAGGTTGAAGCAGTCTTAGCTTGGGAGCCTCCATGGAATGTTAAGGAAGTTCGGAGTTTTCTGGGATTAGCTGGCTATTATCGTCGATTTGTCGAGGGATTCTCGAAAATTGCTCGACCACTCACGCAGCAATTACAGAAAACTCAGAAGCTTGAATGGAGTGACGAGTGTTAGAAGAGTTTTGATGAGTTGAAGGAGAGGCTGACTACGTCACCAGTTTTAGCCTTACCGCAGGGAACAGAGGGTTTTGTTATTTATAGTAATGCTTCTAAACAAGGGTTGGGATGTGTATTGATGCAAAATGAGAGAGTAGTAGCTTATGCATCTCAACACTTAAAGCCATATGAGATGAATTATCCTACCCATGATCTTGAGTTAGCCGCTGTGGTGTTTGCGTTGAAGATTTGGAGGCACTATTTATATCGTTCTACTTGTCGAGTGTATACGGATCATAAGAGTTTGAAATATATTTTTACTCAGAAAGAGCTTAATATACGCCATCGGCGATGGTTGGAAATGGTTAAAGATTACGATCTTGACATTCTTTACCATCCAGGTAAAGCGAATGTCGTTGCTGATGCTTTGAGCCGCAAGTCAATCGTGTTGCAGAGATTGAAATTACTTACCATTCAACCGAATCTTAGACAAGAGTTATCTAATTTGGAGATTGGAATTTGGCCTCAAGTAACTCAAGGACAATTACATTTCCTTGAGGTCACATCCTCCGTGATTGAGGACATTAAGTCCAAACAGTTAGAGTATCTTTTGTTTGTTCAACTTCGAGAAGATGTTGTTAAAGGAAAGGCACCTGGATTCAGGATATACAAAGATGGTGTTCTTCGATTTCAAGGCAGGATTTGTGTACCGAATCAGGATGATCTTAAACAAGTGATTTTGAATGAAGCACATTCTACTCCATACTCGATTCATCCAGGTACAAGTAAAATGTATAAAGATTTGAAGAAAACTTTCTGGTGGCCGAACATGAAGAAAGATGTAACGGAGTTCGTGTCGAAATGTTTAACTTGTCAAAAAGTTAAAGCTGAACATCAAAGACTTGACGGCAAGTTGCAACCGTTACCAATTCTGGAATGGAAGTGGGAGGATATCGCGATGGATTTTATTGTGGGAATGCCAAGGATGTGAACTGGGATGAATATGATTTGGGTAATCGTTGATCGGCTAACCAAGTCATCACATTTTTTGTGTATTAGAGATACTTAGGGACCAAAGATATTGGCTCGTTTGTTCATTACAGAGATTGTGAGACTCCACGGTACCCCAAAGAGTATTGTTTCGGATCGCGATGTTCGTTTTGTATCACATTTCTGGCAAGCAGTACATCGAGCACTCGTTACTGAATTGAATTTCAATACCGCATATCATCCTCAGATGGATGGACAGTCGGAGAGAACCATGCAGACATTGGAAGACATGTTGAGAGCCTGTGCGTTGGATTGGAAGGAAGATTGGGAGATTCACTTACCGTTGATCGAATTCGCGTACAATAATAGTTGGCATAGTTCAATTGGAATGGCTCCATTTGAAGCACTATATGGAAGACGATTTAGATCACCACTTTGTTGGGATGAGCCGTACGAGTTACTTGGAGTAGAGCCATGTTTGTTAATTCAAACAAGGGAGAAGGTTGTTGTTATTCGACAAAGGTCATTGACCGCCCAGAGTCGACAGAAGTCATATGCGGATGTTCGACGACAACCATTAGAATTTCAGGCCGGAGATCATGTGCTGTTGAAGGTATCGCCGACTCGTGGAGTCCTTCGGTTTGGTAAGAAAGGGAAGCTTAGTCCTCGCTATATTGGTCCTTTCGAGATCCTGGACAAAGTAGGCGATGTGGCTTATCGACTAGCGTTACCTCCAGTGCTTAGTCACGTTCATAACGTGTTCCATGTTTCTCAACTGCGTAAGTATGTTTCCGATCCTAGTCACGTTATTGACTATGTAGAGATTGAAGTTAATGATGATGTTACATATGAAGAGCAATCGGTAGCCATATTAGAGCGACGAGTGAAAAAATTGCGACAAAAAGTGATACCGTTAGAAAAGGTCCAATGGTCTAAACATGAAATTGAGGAATCCACGTGGGAAACTGAAGATAGCATGCATGCCTGATACCCTAAACGTTTCGAATATTAAGTTTCGGGACAAAACTTCTTTTTAGGGGTAAGGGTGTAATATCCGTGTTTTTTATGTGTGTTATTTTGGATGTATCTTTTTGTAATGTGGTTACTTGGAGACTAGTGTATTGATGATTGGAATTTGAATGTTCATGGTCGGCAATTGTTGAGATTTGTGATTTTCAGAATGTGTTTGTTTTGGCCGGACTTTGCAAATTTAATACTGGGAAGTAGCGGTTAGCGCACGTTAGACTGTGTTGCTAGCGCACGCTAATCATGTATCAGTAGCGCACGCTACACTTGCTCGTAGCGCACGCTAGGCTTACTGGGCAGTGAGCTTTCTGGACTCACGAATGGGACATTAGCGCACGCTAATGGAGGACTAGCGTACGCTATTGCGATGTGCTAGCGCACGTTAATAGTGAGGTAACATGCGCGCTATGTCGGCAGGATAGTGAGGGCAACACGTTTCTGGACTATAGGTGCTAGCAGGTAGCGCATGTAATTTCTAGAGCTAGCGCGCACTAGTGACGATATATAACACACGCTAACTTATGGGTAGCGCACGCTATCGGAGTCAAACAGAAGGTTCTGGACCACCTTCCAACCTACAGTGCCCCGCCTTTCAGCCGATAGCGCACGCTAAACTCCAGTCGTAGCGCGCGCTAATTACGCCCAGTATATATATGGGCTGCATGTTCTAGATTCGTCATTTTTCTTCTCTCCTCCTTCATCTACGACGGCTGAGCGATCTTGAACATAAGGGAGTGTGGGTTTTGGTCGGATTTCATCATCCAATAACGTTTTTGAGTTCCTAGTACGGAGTTAACATCATCTAATCTTCTTTCACCGCCCGGATCGAGGTAAGATTGTTCGATCCCTAGTTTTTGGGAATTTTGGGTTTTTTTTAAGATCTCGTCCGTCTAGTCCGTTTTAAGCATTTGTGTTAGATTATGATTATGAAGTCATAATCCCTTGTTTTCATTGAAGTCTACGGATTTTGTTTCGAGTTTCCATCTCTTAAATGGAGTATGAACAACTCCGCCTTCGTAGTGTTCGATAGTTTGTCCCCAAGAGTAGAATTTGAAGGAAATTCTTCCATTTACGTGGTGTTGTATTTGATTCGGTATTTTGTTGTACTAGGATCGAACCATTGAAGGAGTTCAGACTGTACGTCTTTCCGTTTGTTATTCTTGTGTCGTTTCCAATCGAGGCAAGTACTTTGATGGTGTTTAATGTACTTCGTGTGACTATGTGAAAAATGTGATTTTGTGAAAAGTGCTAATTTCATAAAAGTGGTTTGTGCCATGTGGTTTCTGAGTGTGTGTGAACCGAGTAAAAACCAGTGAGGGACCCCTGGGATTCATTAGGCTGTGTTTCCTACAGATCACTCGGTGGGGTTGTACAACCAGAGAGGGCCTGACGAGAACTTTCCGGGGTGTGTATCTCGCGTGAGGTACAGGGCCAGTACAGCTCGGGAGGTTGTTTTGTGATGATGATTGTGGTATTGTATTCCGGAATATATGTGATGGCACTGTGATTTATGTTGTTTATTCACTTGTTGTACATATTCTGGAATTGTTGTACTAGCACCGGCTTCTTGTTGACTCCTTCGGGGGTGGATATACTTGTTGTGTATTCAGGTACAGGTCCAGTGGGTGGGCCAGCACAGGGCGGACACGAGCTTAGTGGGAAGCATTGATATCAAGTATTATGTTGAGTCTGTGGTCGTCTTGTCGTGGTCAGTGTGGTATTTTGGTTTTGTACTCACGCAGGTACTGTCATGTGACGTGTATCGTGTTGTTGTTGATTGTTAATGATGTTGTTGTATCAGCTGTGAGCTGTTGTATTAGTTGTGATCCTACGGGACGGTGTGTTGTTTGGTTTTGTAATGTACGTCGTGTTTGAAGTTGGTTTGTTTTTAAGAAATTAAATGTTGTGGTTTGTTAATTTTAATGAGTTCTATGTTGGTCTAAGCCTAGTAGATTCTCCAAAAGGATCTACGGTGCTGTAATATCTCCGTAAATTACGGGGGTGTTACAAAAAACTTCAAGAAAGGCCACTCCACAGAATCTTAAGCTTTCTCTAAATCAAATTTAATCATGCATCGAGGGGAAACACCCTTCCTAGTATAGCCTTTGATCACTTCATGACTAATAAGGATGTTATCAAAAATAACCCTTCTCTTAACAAATTCAGATTGAGTTTCACTGATTATATCCCCAAGAATAGATTGTATCCTATTTGCAAGCACTTTAGATATCACTTTATATAAAATGGTGCAACATGTTATAGGTCTATATTCCTTCACAGTACTTGCTAGCTCAGTTTTAGGAATCAAAATGATCAGAACTGTGTTAATAGATCTAGGAAGGAGTCCAGACTCAAAAAATTGTTTGATAGCCTCACAAACTTCATCACCAATAATTGGCCAAGCAGCTTTAAGAAAATGGACATTATATCCAATAATACCTGGGGCTTTATTTGAGTCCATGGATAATAGAGCAACTTTAATCTCCTGGTTTGAAACATCATCACATAGATGAGAGACATTCTGAAGAACAACTCCTCTCTGAATAATTTGAGAATCCACCATGGTAAGATATTCAGCTGATGTGCCCATAAGATTCTTAAAAAAGCTTCTGATCTCATCTTTCATCTTGATTTGTGTATCACAATGTTCTGATGTACTAGAATAAAGTCCTTTGATGACTTTAGCACTCATCCTAGCCTTGGCATAGCTATGAAAAAATTTGGTATTACCATCTCCCAGTCTAAGCCAATCTATCCTTGATTTTTGTTGCCAAATCTTCTCTTCTAGCACTGATTAGTGCATAATTGATCTAAAATTCATATACAAAATATCACCTTTTTTCTGGCATAATCATACTGATTTTGATAGAATTTAATTATTTTGAAGAAATATCAAAACATGAGCTAATAATATTTATTTTGCAGGTTACTGGCATAAAATATCAAAAATGTCGAAAAACCAAACCGAAATCAAAATCAGAAATTTCCAAGAAAAAAAAATGTGACAAAACACGGCAGAACACACGGCGCAAATAGGGCCGTTTCTCTCGACCGTTTACAACACGGCGCATATTTTCCGGGTCCTTGCGCATGTTCCAGACAAGACCGAGTCATCCTAATACGGCTATATAATACGGCGCAAAATGGGCCGTTTTTCAGCACCGTTTTTACGCAGATGCCATGCAAAAATAGTCCACTTTTGACCATCTTGTGAACTCAACCACAAGATATTTTTATGGTCAAAAATCTGAAAAATCAAAGACATAGGTGAAGTGTGAACAAAGAATTTATCAAGATACTACAATAGATATTTTGAATTAAATAATCAATTGTATTCTTGAAAATCACCTATAAAAGGACACCTTCACCCATGAAAAAATCATCTCATCTTCTTGCCAAGAAACACTCCTTTCTTTTAGCAAGATATTTTCCTTAGAACTCTCGATTTTAGTTTGTATTTCATTTTTGGTTTGAAATTTTTCTTTCATTTAGTTTGTAATTGAAAAGTGCTTGATCAATAAGCACTTAGTATTTTACTTAGTGTTTTACTTTCAATTTTTGTAAGCTTGTAGCCTTTGAACAAGTTTGAAGTTATATATTGAAGTATGTTTCTTGCACTTTGATACATCATATTCAAGTAAGTTTCATCTATTGTACTTAAGTTCTAGTAATTAAAAGTTTCTATATATATTATGTATATCAATTATTTCTATTATAATTTTAGTTTGTATAAACCAATGAGTAGCTAATCTTTCTTCCTAGGGGAAGGGGGATTTCTATTAGGTTATATATTGAGTATTTGATTGATTTACACTATTTTGATTAGAAAGGACTAATTGGTTTAAATAGAGATTGATCATATCCTATTTCTACTAATGAAACCTCCTTGATTGATTGTTGAGTGAATTGGAAACATATCTTTTCAATCTATCAAGTGTTAATCTTGTTATCAACATCTTAAGATTGCGAAAGTGGTTAAGACACCTTTGAATACGAAAGTTATAAGGTGAAAAGTTGATTACTTGATGAACAATCGTTTATCCTAAAAATAGTCAAGTTAAAAGGACTAATTGGTTTAAATAGAGATTGATCATATCCTATGTTGCACAGGTGCGGGGGGGCGGGTGCGGGTGCGGGCAGATACGGGTGCGGGGATACGGTTTTTTGAAAATGTTAGGGTGCGATACGGCAAGGATACGTCTATTTATTTTATATTTTATTATATATAACACTTGTTAAATATAAAAAACAACAATTCAAATATCACCATAAAATCAATTCAAATATATAAAACAAGTCATACAAAAAACAATTCAAAATGGCTTTGAGCGTGGAGCTTTCTAATGTTGTCCGTGAATACTGCTAAAGGTAAAAGTAATTACTTATTAAATGATTTACTTTTTGTATTTTAATTTATTTGATTTACTTTTTAAAAATTATAAAAATCTAAAAAAAAAAAAAAACATAAAAATTCGGACTCGCGTATCACGGCACAGGATACGCGTATCTATGCGCGTATCTGTGCCGGGATACGCGAGTCAATTTTTTTTTTTTTGCACGGATTCGCCACGTGGCGAATCCCGTGCGAATCCCACGCGAATCGCACCCGCACCCGCACCCATGCAGTATCCGATACTGCATACTGCCCAATTTTGAAGAATCCGTGCATTATAGATCATATCCTATTTCTACTAGTGAAACCTCCTTGATTGATTGTTAAGTGTATTGGAAACACATCTTTTCAATCTATCAAGTGTTAATCTTGTTATCAACATCTTAAAATAGCGAAAGTGATTAATACATCTTTGAATACGAAAGTTATGAGGTGAAAAGTTGATTACTCGATAAACATTCGTTTTTCTTTTATATCCGTGTAAATCAATTCCTATACTTAATTAAAAACCTAATTTAATGAACCCGTAATCCCCTAAATTTTATAAATTCCCAACTCATTTTAATTCTATTCATTTTCACTAGTTAAAAATAGTCTACTAAAAATAGTCTAGTTATAAATAGTCTTAATATAAATAGTCTAGTAAAAATAGTCTTAATATAAAGAGTCTAGTAAAAATAGTAGTATTAAAAATAGTAGTATAGTCTACTTTAAAAATAGTCTAGTTAAAATAGTCTTATTAAGAATAGTGTAGTTATAAATAGTCTAGTATAAAAATAGTCTCATTAAAAATAGTCTTATATAAAATAGTCTCATTAAAAATAGTCTTATATAAAATAGTCTTATTAAAAATAGTTTGGTTTAAAAAATAGTGCATTTAATTTAGTTAATATTTAAAAACCCAATAATCTATTTTAGAATATTTTAGTATTTATTTCTCGCAATTTGTAACAAAATATTATACGAAGCCCTATTGAACAATCCTCGAGAGAAAAGACCTTGGTAGAACTTACCACAACTACTTCTACCTCGTATATATTTGCGAGCGACTCAAAAACTCCTATTTATATGATAAGTTTTTGACCGATCAGGCACTCCATCTTTCAATTTCCTCAAGCAAGCACTTTTCTCTGCTGATATCATGCTGATCATTCACACTATGGTTTAAGTTGCACTGAACCTGTTTCGGCTCATCTCTCAGTTCACTCAGTTTCTCCTCTATGTGCCTAAACTGGGAGTTATTTAACTGCTTGAATGGCTACTTCAGGTTTTTCAAGTTTCTCCAAACCTGAGTGAGCTTGTTTCCTTATCCTATATTCTGCCAGTATTCACTAACAATGTTTCTAAATTCTGTATGTTCACTGAGAACATTCATAAACCTGAAAAGAGAAGCACCCCTTTCTCCACCATTTTCAATGTTTAGAGCTATGGGGCAATGATATGAGATATTCTTTTCCAGGATTTCTACAATCTCAGTAGGATATTGAGCACACCAATCCACATTTGCTACATATCCATCAATCAAAGAACATACCTGTCTTCCCCAGCTTGATTATTACACCAAGTATATGTAACACCCCCAAGTTATTCAGGGTATATTACAGCGCCGTGAGCCCCGCCGTGGGACCCACAAGGCTAAACATACGCGGAACTATAAAACTTGACCGAGAAGGTCTACATACAATGGAAAGAAAGACGATACAAATGGTATTCAAAACCATAACCATCACCGCACAAATCAATACCTCGGCAACACAGGCCGGAACATCAAGGAAACTGAAATACAATACTCGAGTATTTAAAATCCATTCCAGTACAACAACACTGATGGAAGAATCCAAAAAGATAACCGGAGACAAGACACAGTATCACACTTGCCCATCATCTTCATACCGACCCGATACCCGCCTGTCCGTTCTCCTGGAACCTGAAATACATAAAAAGTATTTCCCCCATAAAGGGGTTAGCCGTCGAATAGCTAGTGCAAGTATATCAAGTATGAAATACAATACTCCTCGACAATATAGTAAATGTAGCCGTCAATTCATCAATTCAAGACTAGTATTCCGGAATAACTAAAATCTCATAAGACGTCTGTGAATGCCGTAGAAACGGTTCGTTCACCTCATACGCCGATACGTATGTGAATGCCGTAGAAACGGTTCGTTCACCTCATACACCGATACATGTAGGAATGCCGTCAAAACGGTTCGTTCATTACATGCCAACAATACATATATGAATGCCGTAAAAACGGTTCGTTCATAATATGCCATCAATATTTCTTACTTTCAAAGTCGAGAACGTACAATCATAAATGTATACTTGCCTTTGAGACATCGAGAAATCGAACGGAGGAAGGGTAAGAGTTCGGTAGGTCCAAGAAAGCGCTTCCGGCACCTAAACGATTCGCAAGGAAATGACAATTAATTATCCATACTCAAATTACACGAGGAGACTCCCGAAACTCGTCTACGATTCAAGAAAATACACGGGTGAACAACTAAAGGTTGGGAAATCGTCCAAACTCCCACAAGTTCGAAAACGGCACAATCCAACCCGTAAAATCGTAAGAAAACACGCATACGGCATAGATATATCATAATCTCAAGGTTCTCAAGCTTCAAATCGGATAAATCGGACGAACCTACGAAAACCCCAAAATCCAACACAAAATTCAAAGTGTTCTTGAATAATCTTTCAATAATCCGATGAATACTCAAACATGTCCATAATCATGCATATATCACTTCATACCCCATGATTTTAACATCCAAAACATCATTACTCCATACAAAATCGAAATCCAAGATGTTGAAGAAATTACCTCTTGAAGATCCAAGCACTATGATTCGAAGAGTACGCGATAGATCGATGATCCGAGCTTCACAATAGAAAAGAGATGAAGAGAAATCACACACTCAAGTGATAGGTGAAGAAACTTCTCTCTCTCAAGCCTTCTCTCTGGTGCCCAAGTGAAGAAATGGGGAAAAATGAGGTGATCCGCTCAAAAATAACGCAGATATAGGGTTGACTGTCATGTGTGCCGCGGCTCAGCCTAGGTGTGCCGCGGCACAGGCCCAAAAATTGTTCCCAGGGCTCGGCAGTGTGCCGCGGCTCAGCCGAAGTGTGCCGCGGCACAGGGTACAAACGGTTTTGGCCGAATCTGGAAAATGAGAGTGACTTAGCTATTTCGACCATAACTCCCTCGTATGGACTCCGATTGACTCACCGTTTGAACCATTGGAAAGTTAACTCGATGCTTTATAATATTGCAGAGATTCAGAATTTTTAGAGTTTCCAAAAATTAATGGTGATTTAACAAACTCGAACTCATACGTGGAAAAGTCGCTAAAGAACACGGACTTCAACAGAACGATATCGAAACGAACTCGGATGACAAAAAGTGTAGAATTAATCATTCTCAGGATGACGAAACGGTCCCAAGATAGTCGTCAAAACGGACTTTCGCCAACAAAGATAAATTACCGGAAATCGAATTTGCGGATATTACATTCTACCCTCCTTAAAAGAAGTTTCATCCCGAAACTTAAAACAACTAGGGAGAAGCAATATCCCGCCAGGAAAACTCAACGAGATACACAAGAAACACGTAACTTACGCCCAACGGCGAAACGTTACAAGTAACACAACAATAAATTACCCGAAGGTAATCCAAGCCAACGCTGAAGTAAATACGAATCACAATGTCTGAAGGCTCCAACAGAAATACCAATCCATCGCAATGGCTTGAAAGCCCCTCAACCGAAGCTGTATATCACGATGGCCTGAAATCCGAACAGTCCAAAGCTATAAATCATCACAATACAGATCTCAAAGAAACAAACCTGACTGTCGGACATACCCCTCGGTGTAAGAACAACTAGTCGCAAATCGTCGGACATATCCAATACAACATGGACTACGAATGACCAAACAATAAGGCTCAAGAGGGACATCACAGTACGCCCGATCCGGAAATGTGTCCGTGCACATGTCCACCCCGTATACGGAATCCAGAATATATGTGTGACAATGTACCTAATTAGCCTCACGAACTACGTCTCGTGGGCACGGTCCATTGCAGAAACATCCACGCATGACCATCGTGTGCCGGGCTAAAAAATCCTACACATAACCAATCGGCACGCAGACATGATTCCAGATATGCCACGATGCAACATGACAACGAACTCAAAGGATAACATATCCAATACGGATCATACGACTCACCAAGTGAACGATGACACACGAATAATGAAAGATCGACATGACCAACAATATTCAAAACAACCATCTTGGGATCAAAATCCCTAAGGACCGATTAACGCGAGCAACGATCACAACACAACAGTCCGGGAAATCCTCAACCTTCAACGATCACAAAATTACCGAGTTCACAAGAATAATAGTGTGCTGTCGTGAGTCGGTCAACACGACAATAATAATTCAACGGATGGGAACTATCCTCGACAGTCCCAATTCAATACTTCGATTACCGTAGAACGGCCAATCGATGACAATTATACAACGGATGGGAATTATCTTTTTGACAACGGATGGGAATTATCTTTGATAATCCCAATTCAATATATCGATTACCTTTAGAGCGAACAATCGATAATAATTATACAACGTATGGGAATTATCTTTGATAATCCCAATTCAATATATCGATTACCTTCAGAACGGTTAACCGATAACAATTATACAACGGATGTCTCGGCACCTTTAATCGGTTACCGAGAACGAAGATGATAATCGAATACGCCAATGCCTTCAATCGGCCAAAACGACATCAATAGAAAAACACTGATATCAATAACGAAGATTCACAAAAATATCTTGATGGAACATCAATCAATAATAACAATCGATACGTCGATGCCGCGAACCGGCTATCGACAACAATATCTCAAAGGAACATCAACCAACAATAACAATCGATATGTCGATACCGCGAACCGGCTATCGACAAATATATTACCAACAAGTATCGCAATGCCTTAAATCGGCCATTTACGAACAACAATAATATTTGGCATAATTTGCCGAAGGGTATCGTATCAAACAATCCCCTGATATCAACAAAATCATAAAGAGGCCAAGTCTCGAAATGATACACACATACATGATAACATTAATCTCATTGACCAGCACAAGTATAAAACTTGCCTCGATATCAATGCCATGAACTGTTACCAATTCAGTTGCTTTCGTCTACGATTTCCTCAGTTCAAACCAAGCTGATTACGAACTCTTCAACCTCAACCGCAACATAACAGTCATAATCCATGATCAACCATCATATCTTATTGTAAAACGAAGTGTTAATAATCAACAGGTTCGATGACGACCAATATCAATACCACCAAACCATAAACTTAACCGTTTCACCATATCTCGACTAATTACAGTCTGAACAATCCAACTCAGGCACTTACAAATCCTGTCCACAATACGAGTCGAAATATGATGATCATATCAGCAACCAATTCGGACCAATAATAAGGGTCTAAATGTTCCAAACTCAATTCTTAAATACGAATTGACAAGGTTCCCTTCTCGTAAATCCATCGTTAAAATTTACTTATGATCCCGTCATCAATTCGAATCATCCGACTGGTTCAAAACAATAGATAATCATATTAAAAAGGTTATCAAACAATCCAATCATTCGACTTGAATATTTGCTCCATACGTATGGGCTTCCAAATTCAGAAATGAATAATAGTCTCATCAAACTCATAATCACATTCGTATTCCTATACGAATATTATTTCAAACACATAGTTTAGCTCTAGATATGAATATTCCATATTCATTTTCAAAACATCAACACTTCTTAAAAATTTTCATCACCTCGTATAATTCAAGAATTCTTCAAGAACATGATGTAACACCCCCAGGATATCCGGGGTATATTACAGCGCCGTGAATCCCTATATGGGACCCACCAGGCTGAACAGCATCATACACAACGACTCACAGAAACGATAAAATAACACCACGTCATAAAGACGCAAAACAGAACAATCCACCCGGTTCAACCGGTCAATAGAACATCATCATCCAACACAACATAAACACAACAATACAATCTGGACGAACAAGAACTCTTAAGTACTCGAGTACAGCTATTAGTTCAAAAGCCATAAAAAGATGAAAAGACAACAAGACATTAAGACATCTCTTATGCACAATCATCACGCATGGCCATCATCCGTGTATCTTGGTCCAGTAGCTTCGTCCCGATGAACCCGACTGAAATTCATAAAACGAATTTCCCAAAACGGGTCCCAGAGGGGTTAGCAATTATGCTAGTACAAGTAACGGATGAACAACTTACATCTTACACATATAGTAATGCATGCAATAAAGAAAACCGTTCGAAAGCACTCATTTAAAATGCCAATATCAAATCACATTTGTAAAATGCACCACAATTAACCGTCGATCCACACCTCCGTGGACCCCTACCGAGACCGTCGGATCTAACCCGTAGTGGTTAAAAGCAAAGCTTGTCGATCCACACCTCCGTGGACCCCTACCGAGACCCCGTCGAGTCTAACCCGTAGTGAGCATACACACACACAACTTCTCATACAAAACTACTATGCCAAGATTGTAAGTTCATAAGGATACTTGCCTCGATTAATAGCGGTGACGCGAGCGGAGCGGAAGAATCAAGCACGACCGTGAGGAACCGACGGATGAACCTAACGATTCGAACAACACAATCACAACCAACTCTAGACGATTACGGAAAAGGAATACACCCGGAAACCCGCCTACGATTCATGTATATTCATACAAAAATAACAACGAGGGCGGACCACAACCAAACCCTCTCGATTCCATAAAAATCCACAAAATATCCATGAATCCGTAGGAAAACTAAAGATACTAACAATATCAATCGTATACATCATGAATCCACCAAGCGGAACGAATCGGAAGAAAAACCCAAAACCCCCAAATTAATCGAAATAGGGTTTTAGAGCATTACCTTGGAAGATTCGAGTACTAAGATCCGTAGAACGCGCGTTAGATTGATTATCCGAGCCTCACAACCGAAAAGAAATGATGAAAATCGACCCCCGGATGAAGAACTCTCTCTCCCTCTATGTCTCTCTCTCGCGATGCTGTGTAAAATGGGGAAGAAAAATGAGCTGCTCGCTCAAGACAACACATTTATAGGGTAACGCAGCAGAACCTATCGGCCGGCCTATCGGCCGATAGGCCCAGCCGATAGCCATACGGAATGCCGGCAGTAGGGTCTATCGACCCCCCTTATCGGCCGAAAGTCTACTGGAAGTTCGAAGGTGAAGAAATTTACATATCGGCCGGCCTATCGGCCGATAGGCCCAACCGATACCCATACAGAGTGCCGGCAGTAGAGTCTATCGGCCCCCCCTATCGGCCGAAAGGCTCCTGGGAGTGCTCGGCCAAAATCAAACGACCATAACTCTCTCGTCAGGACTCGATTGACTCACCGTTTGGACCATTGGAAAGCTAACTCGATGATCTATAATATTGCAAAGATTTATAATTTTTGGAGTCACCAAAAATTAATGGTGATCTAACAAAGTCGAACTCATATGAGGAAAGTTGAAACAACGAACAATAACGAGAATACAAATTCAACAGTTGACAGGAAGAACATACTGAAAGATACATGAGGGTCACTATGACCGAGAAATATACCAAAAATGAAAATACAAGGGAAAGAAAAATACCGGATATTACATTCTACCCCTCTAAAAATAAGTTTCGTCCCGAAACTTAAGAAACAAACAACTCCGGGTACCTAGCACGCATGCTATCCTCGGTTTCCCAAGTTGCCTCCTCGACACCGTGTCTCGACCACTGAACTTTGACCAAAGGGATGGTCTTATGCCTTAGTCGTTTCTCACGATGCTCCAAAATCTTCAAAGGACGCTCCTCAAAAGTAATATCTTCAGCAATATCAACCTCGCCATAATCGATGACGTGACTAGGATCCGGAACATATTTCCTCAACTGGGAAACATGAAAAATGCTATGAACATGACTCAAGGCTGGAGGTAACGCCAAACGGTACGCTAATTCACCGACTCGCTCGAGAATCTCAAAGGGTCCAATAAATCTCGGGCTCAGCTTTCCTTTCTTCCTAAAACGAAAAACTCCCTTCGTCGGCGACACCTTTAGCAAAACGTGGTCTCCCACCTCGAATTCCAAAGGTCGACGACGGACGTCGGCATATGACTTCTGCCGACTCTGGGCAGTCAACATCCGTTCTCGAATTAACTCTATCTTCCGCCTCGTCTCTAAAACGACATCCGGCTCGGTCCCGACTAAATCGGACGCCTCATTCCAACAAATCGGCGATCGACATCGTCGCCCATAAAGTGCCTCATACGGTGCCATCCGAATCGACGCGTGCCAACTATTGTTGTACGTGAATTCGATCAATGGCAAATGCTCCTCCCAGTCACTACTCCAATCGAGGGCACAAGCACGCAACATGTCCTCGAATGTCCGGATAGTGCGTTCCGACCGCCCATCATTGGGGATGAAAAGAGGTACTCAAACGCAACCGGGTACCTAACGCCTTATGCACCGCTGCGAAGTGCGATACAAAGCGGCCGTCACGATCCGAAACAATAGACTTGAGTACCGTGAAGTCTCACGATCTGCGCAATAAACACACGAGCTAACTTCTCCGGGCCCCAAGTGTCCTTGATGCCCAGAAAATGTGCCGACTTGGTCAGGCGATCAACAATCACCCATACCATATTCATGCCCGACCTCGATCTCGGCAAACTCGTAACGAAATCCATCGATATATCTTCCCATTTCCATTCCGGAACGGGAAGTGACTGCAATAACCCAGCCGGTCGCTGATGCTCGATTTTGACCTGCTGGCAAGTCAAACATCTCGCCACAAACTGTGCGACTTCCTCCTTCATATCATTCCACCAGAAGTTCCTCCTCAGGTCCTTGTACATCTTACTCGTACCAGGATGAACGGAATAAGGTGTAGCATGGGCCTCCCGTAAAATACTCTGCCTCAACTCTGAGTCGTTCGGCACACAAAGCCGACTCTGGAATCTCAAAACGCCATCCTCGTGAATCACAAACCCAGGAGACTTTCCTTTAAGAACGTTCTCTCGGATTTGAGTAATCATCGGATCCTCTAATTGCTTCAGTTTAATTTCATCGATCAAAGACGACGAAATTTCTAAGGCACAAAGTTGCCCGACAGATCCAGCAAAGAAACCTCAACATCTAACCCGATCAAGGCCCGCCGAAGCTCGGGATCGAGGCGTAAGGACCTCAGCGTTCGCAACGCAATCGGTTTCCGACTCAAGGCGTCGGCCACGACATTCGCCTTACCGGATGATAAAGGATTTCGAGGTCATAATCCTTAATCAACTCTAACCACCTCCTCCGCCTCATATTCAACTCTCGCCGAGTAAATATGTACTTGGACTTTTGTGATCGGTAAAAATCTGACATGCAGAGCCGAAAAGATAGTGACGCCAAATTTTGAGTGCAAAGACAACCGCCGCTAACTCCAAATCGTGAGTAGGGTAGTTAAGCTCATACGGCCTCAACTGTCTCGACGCATAGGCAATGGTCTTGCCGTCCGCATCAATACGCACCCAAGACCACGACCGAAGCATCACTAAAAACGGCGAAACCCTCGTTGCCACATGGCAATGCCAAAACCGGGTCTGAAGTCAACCGCTTCTTGACTCCTCAAAACTCGACGCTCTCATCGGTCCGCATTTAACTTCCGATTACGGAGCAATCTGTGTAAGTGGTCGAGCTAGTTTTGAGAAACCCTCGACGAACCTACGGTAGTAGCCAGCCAAACCCAAAAAACTACGGACCTCCTTCACATTTGTGGGCGATGCCCAATCCAACACTGCCTCAATTTTCTGCGGATCTACACGAACTCCCTACCAAATCACGTGACCCAAAAACATCACTTCCTTTAGTTGAACTCACATTTCGAGAACTTCGCATAGAGTTGCTCGGCCCTCAAAATGTCTAACACTATCCGCAAATGATGGGCATGCTCTTCCTCGTTCCTCGAATAAATAAGAATATCGTCAATGAAGACGACGACACACTTATCCAAATACTCGATAAAGACTTTGTTCATCAACGCATGAACACCGGTAGCGTTAGTTAACCCGAAAGGCATAACTACAAACTCATAATGTCCGTATCTCGTCCGAAAAGCCGTTTCGGCACGTCGGACTCTCTCACTCGGAGCCGATAGTACCACGATTTTAAATCAATCTTCGAGAATACCGCAGCCTCCACGCAATCGGTCGAACAAGTCGTCAATTCTCGGCAAAGGATACTTGTTCTTGATGGTCACCTTGTTCAGTTCACGATAGTCGATACACAAACGTAGTGAACCATCCTTCTTACGCACAAACAAGACCGGTGCGCCCAAGGCGAGGCGCTCGGTCGAACATACCCCGACTCAAGAAGTTCACTCAACTGCTTTCTTCAACTCGGACATCTCTGAAGGTGCCATGCGATAGGGTGCCTTGAAATAGGAGCCGCACCCGGCTCTAACTCTATAGCGAACTCGACCTCACGATCCGGTGGCAATCCAGAACTCGTCAGAAAACATCGGGAAATTCATTAACGATCGGAATCGACGAAAGCTCGACTCCACCATCCCCGCCTTCAAGGCATAGCACCAATAACCGATACATCCCTTACGCAGAGTTTCATCGCCTTCAAGGCGTTAATAACGAGTTTCGCTTCCCCTCTTCGCCCGCGAAAAGTGCTCTGCCGTCCTCGGCTAACATAGTGATGACTCTCGTGCGGTAGTTCATGATCGCACCATGCCGCTCGAGCTACCATCACCAAGGATCAAATCCTCACCCTCGATACTCACAACAATAAGATTAGAGGGCCAAGTCCTCTCACAAATAAGCACAGACGCCTCGAACCTCCCGATCACCAACGATCCTATCACCGCTAGGAAGCTTAACGATGAAGGGCTCACAAGGTGTCAAACGGTCGAGACTCAAACGGCGCACACAATCCAGAGATATAAACGAATGCGTAGCACCTAATCGAAAAGCACACCGACAGGATGAGAAAGAATATAAACGGTACTGCCACGGTAGCCATTGGATCATCGGCTCTCCGCATCTCATAGACACGCGGGTGGGCGGAGCCAACACTAGAAGCTCCCCCTTAGAGGGCTGAACCCGACCTCTCCCCGACTAGCACTCGGCGAGACCGAGGAGCAACGATCCTAATTCACACTTGGTTCCCTAGGCGCTGGAATGGAAGCCCGGCACCAAGAATTTTCTCCCTCTCAAAGACAGAAGCCTTGTCTACGGCCACATTGATTACACGTCAAAGAAAGGGCTCAAACAAGTACGACCGATGTGGCCCGTCGACCACAATTGAAACACTTCACATCACGGAAAGGAGCACCGGTAGTTCCACGAGGACCCCAGTGAACGAGCTGGACCACCGCCGTGGGAAGGTAGCAGATTGGGATCTCGCCGACCCCCACTCTTGTGGCCCGAAAAGTTCCTGGACTTCGCTTACTCTCGCGGGCCGCCTCACTTGCCGTCACCGACATATCATAAGCAAGGGCCCTACTCTGATAATCCTTCAATGTAGTGCATACGAGCCCCGACATATAGTCCCGAATCGGCAACTTCATCCGTCTGGAGAAATGGAAAATCTTGTCACTCTCCTCGACAACTTGGGTCTTCACATAACCCAACTCCTTATTAAAATCGGCAATGGCTTGAGCTACGGGATATCCCGTGGTTGAGCATCATAAAAGCATGTACCCGAGCCTCGTCCGATCGCCACGGCAATATTCGGTCTCCATCAACTCTTGAAACTCGGCCCCACGGCAAAGATGGTCTTTGGGCCCAACGGCCTCCCACCAATCCGTAGCGTCCCCGTGAGAAAGTATTGAGCAATAGGGACTCTACGTTCCTCGGGACGATTAGTGGCAACGAAGACCTTAGATATCTCCTTAATCCACCCTTCCCACCCCATCGGGTCCAAGCTCCCGAAATCGAGGAGGATGCATCTTGATGACATCTTGGAGCCAACGGTCCGCTCCTCCCGATTAGCGTGGGCACGATCCGGGTTACGAACCGCCCGAGCTATCGCCGCCATTTGGTTCACCATCTGTTGCATAACGGCCGCGATACCAAGATCGCACGCTCCCGAGAAGAAGCATGGCTATGACGGTCGCCAGACGCCGGCCTCAAGATCGTGACGTGGCCGCCACCGGCTGCCCCACGTCCCGGCCGCGTCCACGACCACGACCGCGACCACGACCTCTTCCAAAGATCCATACTGGAGTTAAATAAGTAGCAAAAGCCATACGAGGGTAAGTACGAGAGAAGAACAATCACAAGTCGAGAATCAAAGGTACGATGCAAGGAAATAATGAACAGAGGAAGGAAAACTTACGGACACCGGTAGTACAGGAATCATGGCGTGGGACGATGATGTGCAAAACAAACACCACAAGACCCAATAAACCGACAAGCCTAGGTATCCATAAACCTAGAGCTCGATACCATTTTCGTAACACCCCGGGATATCCGGGGTATATTACGCCGCCGTGAATCCCTATATGGGACCCACCAGCCGAACAAAGATCATACACAACGACTCACGAAACGATAAAATAACACCACGTCATAAAGACGCAAAATGTAACAATCCACCCGGTTCAACCGGCCAATAGAACATCATCATCCAACACAACATAAACACAACAATACAACTGACGAACAAGAACTCTTAAGTACTCGAGTACAACTATTAGTTCAAAAGCCATAAAAGATGATGAAAAGACAACAAGACATTAAGACATCTCTTATGCACAATCATCACGCATGGCCATCATCCGTGTCGTCCAGCCCGCTCGTCCCGATGAACCCGACCAAATTCATAAAACGAATTTCCCCAAAACGGGTCCCCAGAGCGGAAAGCAATTACGCTAGTACAAGTAAACAGATGAACAACTTACATCTTACACCTATCGGAATGCATGCAATAAAGAAAACCGTCAAAGCACTCATTTCGGAAATGCCAATATCAAATCACATTTGTAAAATGCACCACAATTAACCGTCGATCCACACCTCCGTGGACCCCTACCGAGACCCCGTCGGATCTAACCCGTAGTGGTTAAAAGCAAAGCTCGTCGATCCACACCTCCGTGGACCCCTACCGAGACCCCGTCGAGTCTAACCCGTAGTGAGCATACACACACACAACTTCTCATACAAAACTACTATGCCAAGATTGTAAGTTCATAAGGATACTTGCCTCGATTAATAGACGGTGACGCGAACGGAACGGAAGAATCAAGCACGACCGTGAGGAACCGACGGATGAACCTAACGATTCGAACAACACAATCACAACCAACTCTAGACGATTACGGAAAAGGAATACACCCGGAAACCCGCCTACGATTCATGTATATTCATACAAAAATAACAACGAGGGCGGACCACAACCAAACCCTCTCGATTCCATAAAAATCCACAAAATATCCATGAATCCGTAGGAAAACTAAAGATACTAACAATATCAATCGTATACATCATGAATCCACCAACGAAACGGAACGAATCGGAAGAAAACCCAAAACCCCCAAATTAATCGAAATAGGGTTTTAGAGCATTACCTTGGAAGATTCGAGTACTAAGATCCGTAGAACGCGTTAGATTGATTATCCGAGCCTCACAACCGAAAAGAAATGATGAAAATCGACCCCGGATGAAGAACTCTCTCTCCTCTATGTCTCTCTCTCGCGATCTTTGTGTAAAATGGGAAGAAAAATGAGCCGCTCGCTCAAGACAACACATTTATAGGGTAACGCAGAGAACCTATCGGCCGCCTATCGGCCGATAGTTGACCGATAGCCATACGGAATGCCGGCAGTAGGGTCTATCGACCCCCCTTATCGGCCGAAAGGCTACTGGAAGTTCGAAGGTGAAGAAATTTACATATCGGCCGGCCTATCGGCCGATAGGCCCAACCGATACCCATACAGAGTGCCGGCAGTAGAGTCTATCGGCCCCCCCTATCGGCCGAAAGGCTCCTGGGAGTGCTCGGCCAAAAACTGAAACGACCATAACTCTCTCGTCCGGACTCCGATTGACTCACCGTTTGGACCATTGGAAAGCTAACTCGATGATCTATAATATTGCAAAGATTTATAATTTTTGGAGTCACCAAAAATTAATGGTGATCCAACAAAGTCGAACTCATATGAGGAAAGTTGAAACAACGAACAATAACGAGAATACAAATTCAACAGTTGACAGGAAGAACATACTGAAAGATACATGAGGGTCACTATGACCGAGAAATATACCAAAAATGAAAATACAAGGGAAAGAAAAATACCGGATATTACACATGAAATATCCGAAATCACGTTCAGAACAACATATCCGAGGTATATATCTCCATGTTACCATTTTCTTCATCATGCCATTCATACAACCTCAAGAATCGCAACAAAACCATTATCATCATATGAAGAAGATCTCAATAATCGTATCAACATCCGAATTCTCTTATTACAATTCCAATAAATCTCGTATAACATTATCACATGATACCATAATTGTAACACCCCAGATCTTCCTGGGAATATTACACGCCGTAAACCCTTCTCACAAGGATTTACCAGGCTAAGCACAATTTTCCACGTCATTTCAAAAATGCCAAAAAGACCGATGACGGTAATATTTTTCAAATACTAAAAAAAATCAATTTCCAAATACCGTCAAAACGATCAAGGCCAAAATGCCAAAAGCTCAGTTTAGGGAATCGGTTTTACAAAATAAAATTCAGTTGGCAAAATACCAAAAGCCCTTTCAAAATACTCACGCAGCGGATAAAAGTACAGTCCAATTTATGCATTTACATTGAAATAAGACGAACATCAAAATACACGATTCCCAACATACTCCCTCCCAAGTAGTAATCCTTAAAAAAAATGAACCACTAAGAAGAATAATTGAACTCCATTCCAAGAATCATCAAAAACTTCAAGAACAATACTTAAATCCGAGCTCTCCAATCTTAATCTTGTTTAAGAGAATCATCTCTCAATGTTTAGGAACTTCAAGTACTTCCCAAGGCTCTCTCTATTCACTGAAAGAAGGAGATTGGACAAAATACCTCTCAGCACTCGTCTATCCTCTTTATAAAACACATCACTAGCGCGCGCTAGACCTTATATTTAGCGTGCGCTACAGATCTAGCGTACGCTATCCTTCCTTGATAGCGTGCGCTATCGGGTAGTCCAGAGGTTACTGTATTGTTTCGAAATTCATCTAACGTACGTAATGTCCATGCATTAGCGTACGCAAACAGGCGTTGACTTGCTATAGTGAAATACCTAGTAGCGTGCGCTATTCCTCGACCAACATCTCGACATACCAAACGATCATACGGCACAATGAATACATAAACGCATTCAATAACATTGTCATAAGTTCACATCACCCTCAGGAACAATTATCCATCAACGACATCCAACATATAAACGAAAAAAATATATATCCGAAAAAATCGGGGTATTACACTCTACCCCCCTTAAAAATAAGTTTCGTCCTCGAAACTTGCAATCACTCGCACAAACAACATTTCAACGGAAATTTAAATTCACCAAGAATTATCGAATAATCCGAACAACATACTTACAAGTCTGCGAAGTCGAAGATCTCCCGTGATACTAGCATGCGACTCCTAAACAAAGTCTCAACATAATACCGATACACACCATTATCGCAATTAGCAACTTAACAGAATCTCAAGGAAGAGTTCACGTCCGTGACCACGGCCACGATTCTTCCTACTTTCGGCCAACATTCTGAAGGGCACTCACGTGCATAAGTATAATCCAAATCGCACATTCTCGAAGTGACCAATTCCCAAGAATACCAAGTTATAAACGAAACGATTAAGAAAAATACAAGAAGAGTGAGAGGACTTACAAGTACCGGTCGCACTGTGATGATGGCAGAGTAGTGATACTGTGGGCAAATGACGACTCAATCGACCCAAAAGACCGACAGCCTAGGTATCCATAAACCTAAGCTCTGATACCATATTCTGTAACACCCCCAAGTTATTCAGGGTATATTACAGCACCGTGAGCCCCGCCGTGGGACCCACAAGGCTAAACATACGCGGAACTATAAAACTTGACCGATAAGGTATACATACAATGGAAAGAAAGACGATACAAATGGTAGTCAAAACCATAACCATCACCGCACAAATCAATACCTCGGCAACACAGGCCGGAACATCAAGGAAACTGAAATACAATACTCGAGTATTTAAAATCCATTACAGTACAACAACACTGAATGGAAGAATCCAAAAAGATAACCGGAGACAAGACACAGTATCACACTTGCCCATCATCTTCATGCCGACCCGATACCCGCCTGTCCGTTCTCCTGGAACCTGAAATACATAAAAAGTATTTCCCCCATAAAGGGGTTAGCCGTCGAATAGCTAGTGCAAGTATATCAAGTATGAAATACAATACTCCTCGACAATAAAGTAAATGTAGCCGTCAATTCATCAATTCAAGACTAGTATTCCGGAATAACTAAAATCTCATAAGACGTATGTGAATGCCGTAGAAACAGTTCGTCACCTCATACGCCGATACGTATGTGAATGCCGTAGAAACGGTTCGTTCACCTCATACGCCGATACATGTAGGAATGCCGTCAAAACGGTTCGTTCATTACATGCCAACAATACATATATGAATGCCGTAAAAACGGTTCGTTCATAATATGCCATCAATATTTCTTACTTTCAAAGTCGAGAACGTACAATCATAAATGTATACTTGCCTTTGAGACATCGAGAAATCGAACGGAGGAAGGGTAAGAGTTCGGTAGGTCCAAGAACGCGCTTCCGGCACCTAAACGATTCGCAAGGAAATGACAATTAATTATCCATACTCAAATTACACGAGGAGACTCCCGAAACTCGTCTACGATTCAAGAAAATACACGGGTGAACAACTAAAGGTTGGGAAATCGTCCAAACTCCCACAAGTTCGAAAACGGCACAATCCAACCCGTAAAATCGTAAGAAAACACGCATACGGCATAGATATATCATAATCTCAAGGTTCTCAAGCTTCAAATCGGATAAATCGGACGAACCTACGAAAACCCCAAAATCCAACACAAAATTCAAAGTGTTCTTGAATAATCTTTCAATAATCCGATGAATACTCAAACATGTCCATAATCATGCATATATCACTTCATACCCCATGATTTTAACATCCAAAACATCATTACTCCATACAAAATCGAAATCCAACATGTTGAAGAAATTACCTCTTGAAGATCCAAGCACTATGATTCGAAGAGTACGCGATAGATCGATGATCCGAGCGTCACAATCGAAAAGAGATGAAGAGAAATAACACACTCAAGTGATAGGTGAAGAAACTTCTCTCTCTCAAGCCTTCTCTCTCGTGCCCAAGTGAAGAAATGGGGAAAAATGAGGTGATCCGCTCAAAAATAACGCAGATATAGGGTTGACTGTCATGTGTGCCGCGGCTCAGCCTAGGTGTGCCGCGGCACAGGCCCAAAAATTGTTCCCAGGGCTCGGCAGTGTGCCGCGGCTCAGCCGAAGTGTGCCGCGGCACAGGGTACAAACGGTTTTGGCCGAATCTGGAAAATAAGAGTAACTTAGCTATTTCGACCATAACTCCCTCGTCTGGACTCCGATTGACTCACCGTTTGAACCATTGGAAAGTTAACTCGATGCTTTATAATATTGCAAAGATTCAGAATTTTTAAAGTTTCTGAAAATTAATGGTGATTTAACAAAGTGGAACTCATACGTGGAAAAGTCGCTAAAGAACACGGAATTCAATAGAACGATACCGAAACGAACTCGGATGACAAAAAGTGTAGAATTAATCATTCTCAGGATGACGAAACGGTTCCAAAAAAGTCGTCAAAACGGACTTTCTCCAACAAATAAAAATTACCGGAAATCGAATTTGCGGATATTACAGTATAGGTTCCTCCAGTCATCCTAATAGGTGTTAGCTCATTGCTCTATAGACATGCTTCAAAGTCTTGAATTTCTGCTTGAGTGATAGGGTTCCCTTGAAATCTGTCAGTCACATTCAAGACAGTATTGAAATCTCCACCAATGAGTGTGGGCTTAGTAGTATTTAGACTAGATTGAATAAAACTCCAAAGATCCCTTCTGAGTTCATTAGTGTTATAGGCATAGATAGCTATGAACTCAAATATTTTGCCAGTGGTCATATCTAAAATCTCACAATAAAGCCCTTGAGCATGGGTATCAAGCAGCTTCACATTAACTTTCTTGGGGTTCCACCCAATCCAGATTCTCCCATTTTCAGCTTCCCCATAATTGTTGCAAAACTCCCAATATTTATTTATATTAGTGTTAACCTTCTTGAACTTATGCTCCTTCACCCTAGTTTCCAAAAAAGCCATAATATCTAGTTTTTGTTTTTGAAGAAAGAGTTTGATCTCTTTCTATTTGAAGGGCTTGTTACAGCCCCTCACATTCCAATAGATGAGCTTCATTTATGCACCAAGGGGATATGGTCCCCGCACTTCTTCTGTATCCCTATCACATTATCAACTTCCCCACTATCAAGCTCTGTCTGACTGGGTAAAATGTATGAGTTTCCTATTTGTATAGCTTGAGCACTTGTTGTAGCAGTAATAGGTGATGCTGTTTTCTTTGGTCTTTGCCATTCCTCTGTATTACCAATTTGTGACTCAGACTTATTAGCTGGTTTCTTTATAGGCTGAGAGTCTCCTTGCTTTTCAGTCTGTTTTTGTTCACCTCCTCCCTTAGGAACCCATTTTGTTGTCATTTGAGGTTTTGTTGGAGCTTTCCTAGCACAGTCATGTCTAGCAGCATGACATGTTTTGCAGTAGGGAGGAATCCAATCATATAAGATTTTCTGATCCACAGTCCTACCCTCCTCATCTTCAATATGAACCTGAAACTTTATAGGCTGTGTGATGTCAATCTCCACCAACAATCGTGCATAAGAGATTCTACTTTGAGTACTTGTGGATTCATCTACACAAATTGGTTTTCCAAGTGTACCACCAATTTTACTCAAAGAACTAGCTTCCCAGTATTGCAAAGGCAAGTTTGGAAGCTGAATCCACAAAGGAACAACACGAAGAACTTCCTTTTCAAAGTTAAAATCAGCCTCCCAATTCTTCATAATAACAGGCCTGTTAGAGATGGTGTAAGGCCCTGCACTCATTACCCTATCCATTTCCTCCTCAAAATTCAATCGAACTACGAAGTATCCCTCAGTGTGATAATATATTTCAGGATCTAGCACAACACATTGTTTCAGCAGAAAAGTGCATAAAGAATTGATAGTCGGTTTTTCCCAAGCACATAAACAATCAACACAGATTTCCATTTAACAGTTTCAGACTCAATATCTTCCTTTCTTAAGCGAGCAATAGGTTCTCCATTTTTCAAAATCAGAGCTACAAAATCAAGCCTTATACCTCGTTGAGCTTGTCTAACTGGAGGAGTAATCGGTCGTGACTCCTCATCCTTCTTCTCTGTTGTGAGCAGTAGAGTTTCTTCCTCCAAGCATCGGTGAATTTCATCTGCATCACATTCATCCATTTCAGTATTGCGCTCAAATTCAGTCGTGTTTGTTTCTTCCCTCAAAGTCGAGCTCTTTCCGATCTCAGAAACCACCGGAATCTCTTCATCAAATCGATCAGATCTAAGTCCTTTTCCTCGTGTTAAGCTGTCGGTGTTCCCTGCCTTCCTCGGTCTCCCCCGTTGTCCTCTCATCAGCGGCGGTAGCGCACGTTAACCAGAATTTGTTATCGTGCGCCGAGAGAACTTGTTATCGTCTTATGTAAATTACAGTAGTCCAGTTTATCTATACCATATTTCATATTTTTCTTTGTTTCAATCTTTTGCACTTGCAAATTATTTTGGTTAATCAATCTACTGAAAATTAATCCATTACATACTTAATAGGATATAAATTCTTGACAATCAGAACTGGAAAATTATCTTCAAAATTTTCACTAAATTTTTAATCATCGCAATCTTTCGATCTTTTATAATCATAAGTTGTAACATTCCAATTTTTAATGAAACATAAAAATCACATTTACATTTCATATCTTCACTAAGATATCGAGTCAAATCTTTTGGAATAATCGGAAATTATAAATGTTATATTCGTAATTTGCTTTTATAAGGTAAGAACTGACGACAATATAGTACTAATGTGGGAGGCATTATCATGACAAAACAAATTAAACGAGAAATTGTGGGTACAATATATAAAATATACTATTTTTTACTCCTTTTTTTTTCAGGCGGCAGAATCTTGATGTTTCTTTTCTTATATATCGACGGATATGCATCATTTCTATAATCCAACAACTTCGTTATACTTAAATACTTTATATATAGGTCTCTCTTGTAGCAACAAATTCTCGTCTCCAGCTTGTGTAGAATAGATTCCGCCACGTGCATCATGTCTCGATTTGCAGAGATTCCCCAATAATCTCCCCTGTTTTGCCTTTCTTCACAAAACCAATAACTCCCCCATAGCACAAACACTCTCCTTTTGATGTTACCTGCAAACAAAACACAAGTGCCCAATAACAGTATACCAAACAAGCTTAAGCTATGGTATGAACGATAGACAAGTGAAATAAGAATAACCAATAAGCACTGTAAATTATCCAAAGCAAATGGTGTTCAACAAAATATCCAAAAACTAAGACTTTCATATTTTTTTTATATTCAATTTTAAGATTTACAATTTTAAAATGACTATTTTAAAAGTTTTCAGGCTCGAATTTCCTTACCCCTTAGTCCGTGGACCACGTTCTCCACGAGAGTATCGAAACTACAATGTTTCATTCGTGGTGAGCAGGGGAGGTAAGAAATATAAGATGGTTTGGATTTCCCACGCGAGTGTGAGTATGGCAACTACGATTTTGCCTCCACCAGAGTATGCAAACTACAATTTGAGATTCGGGTTGAGCAGAAGTAAGCAATATAAGGTGGTTTGGATTTCCCAATCCGAATACCGAGTGTACACTCTAGGAACGACGGGACAGTGGAGGAGCATTCCGGTCTCCGGGCCCGGGCTGCGGTATAATAAGTTGAACAAGGAATGCGAGTCGGTGAGCGGGAATCTTTATTGGCTGGATCCTCCTCCTCTTGAGAGCCAAACTGAGATTTCGTGCTTTGATCTTGAAACCGAAGTTTTCACCTATTTCTCCGCTCTCCCGCTCCGTGGAGACCTCCACCGTCATAGCCACCGGAGCTTGTGCATTTCGGACGATCGTCTGTGTTTGTGCGACGTGTACGGTGAAGAGATGGAGATATGGTTGATGCGGGGACGCGGAGATTGGAGTAAGAAACTTGTGATTAATCAACATGGTGTTGATATGATTATCCTCGTGCAGCCGTCTATACCCCGAGCTTTCTTCCGCTCAAAACCTTGCTCGTGGACGTGGTCGAGGATGTTCGGTCGTTTTGATTAATTTTGTCTTTATTACAATTGAAAATATTTCTTATAATTTCTATTCATCTCATTCTGCTGGAAAGAAGAAAATAGAAGATTTATGAAGAAGTAGAGCACACGGCAACGTAATTTTTCAGAATTCATAGGATGCACGGATTCTTTAAAATTGAGCAGTATGTAGTATCGGATACTGCATGAGTGCGGGTGCGGGTGCGATTCGCGTGGGATTCGCACGGGATTCGCCACGTGGCGAATCCGTGCAAAAAAAAAAAAAAAATTCGGACTCGCGTATCCTTGCACAGGATACGCGTATCCGGTGCGTGGGAGGGTGCGTGGGTGATTTTTTTTTTTTTACTTTTTTTTGTAATTTTTAAAAAGTAAATCAAATAAACTAAAATACAAAAAGTAAATCATTTAATAAGTAATTACTTTTACCTTTAGCAGCATTCAGAAACAGCATCAGAAAGCTCCGCTCCTCAAAGCCATTTTGAATTATTTTTTTGTATGACTTGTTTTATGTATTTGAATTGGTTTTATGGTGATATTTGAATTATTTTTTTTATATTTAACAAGTGTTATATATAATAAAATATAAAATAAACAGACGTATCCTTGCCGTATCGCACCCTAACATTTTCAAAAAACCGTATACCCGCACTCGTATCTGCCCGCACCCGCACCCCGCACCTGTGCAACATATACAGAGCAAATAGCATCAAATATAAAACTTAAATTTCGAATTTTACATGACCATGGTATTTTAAAATTTTACTGTGTAATACCTATTTTTCTTCTATTTTATGAGTTTGCTGGTATTTTAAAATTTTACTATCTCTTGTTCATGTTAGTTTGGCTTTTGGCTTTATTTTATTCGATCAAGGCCCAAAGTTTGCAACTCATTCGATAGTTTATTGATTTATGAGTCTACTGCTTGCTTGCTAAACATTTATCGTTTATATAACCAAATCAAATCAAACCAAACATACTCAGTATATCCCGTTCAAAACAGGGTCTGGGGAGAGTAAGATGTACGCAGACCATGCCCCTACTTATCACGGTAGGGAGGCTGTTTCCGTGAAGACCCCCAGCTTAGTGCACAGCAGAATCTTGTATGATAAATACAAAGGAAAACATATGATTCGAAAAAGCTCGAGACCATACCTGAGCCCATGGCTTGATCCACATGGGACTTACCTAAGCGGAATTTGGCTACTTCACTCCCGATGAACGCTGCTCTAACAAAAGAGAGGTTGACTCTGCGCACAACTCCCTGTCAAAAATACACCACACGCAAAGACAATAAGATAAAATATACAATAAAAGTAAAAATACAATGCTCTAGGTCAAAGCTAACCGAGACAACCCAACCCTGAGGCTCTCAACTACAGCACCGCTCCCTACAAAAGAATCCATAACTCTGATCTGGCGCCTCCAAGCGCACCTATCAACAGTCATGGTCTCGGAAAGGTTTAAGGCCTTCAAATCTAATCTCAGTTGCTCCTCCCACGTCCTCCTGGCCCGCCTCTCCTCCTCTCCCCGACAACCATTAAACTCTCGACCCTCCTCACCGGAGCAGATGCCCGCCACTGCGGACGTGGCCAAACCATCTCAATCTCCCTTCCCTAACTTTCATTTGAAATGGGCGCCACTTCCAGCGCTGCTCTCGAAAACCCCGTTCGCAATTCTATCTAACATTGTGCGACCACACGACCAACGTAACATTCTCATTTCACCACTTCCAACTTGCTCTCAAGCGACTTCTTCATCGCCCAACATTCGAGCCATACAACATTGCAGTTCGGATTGCCGCTCTATAGAATTTACCCTTCAACTTTAGAGGGACTTTCTTGTCGCACAGACCCTGTCCGCTTTCTCCACCTAAGCCACCCAGCATTGATAAGATGAGATACAACATCTTCACACTCACCTTACTTCTGAATGATCTAACAAAAATACTTGAACTTATCCGCACGGGTACAATTGCCCGCAATCATTACCTCCACATCTTCCTCGTTGGCCTCACCACTAAAGTTACACCAGAGATACTCGGTCTTAGACCGGCTCACACGCAAGCCCTGGGATTCTAACTTAGCCCTCCAAAGTTCCAACTTCGAGTTCACCTCCCTCCTCGACTCCGCCACTAACACAATGTCGTCAGCAAAAAGCATGCACCACGGGATGCCATCTTGAATCCCTCGCGAAATGACGTCAAGGATTAGAGCATGCACCATGGAATGCCAATAACATTTATCGTTTATATGTATGTATTTATTTGATTAAAACATAAAAATATAAAAATATATACATCTCCCTTATTTTCTTAAAGCTCAAAATAAAATGATATATGGGCCAAGGCCCATTTTATTTAACGATTGAACTGATCACAAAATGGGAAAAAAAATATACGATACTTTTTGCTTGCATACATCTATGAATATGAATACTATTTCATGTATTTGTTCTTCAAAGTTTGGGGCTATACATATAATACTATTTTACATATTTGTAAATTTAATGTAGGGTATATTATAGTACAATTTATGGATGACATGATAACCTGCAACCTTGTTGAGGCTTTGACATTTTATTTCCAGTGAGTCTCAACTCAGATCCGATCTAGCTATAGTTTATATATCCATTGCCCAAACTTGAGAATAATACTTTTTTTAATTAGTCCTCTTGATATGACCAACTCACTCTCCCATTCCATTTTCTCTCAGAGAAAAATATAAACATTAACAAAAACATTAGCCTTTGTTAACATTACGACATTGGACTCCGACGCGGACGAAGAGGCTGACGACGTCGTTCTGAGCTTGATTAACCACATAATAGAAATGACATAAGATTCTGACTTAAGCTCAAAATGGCATCATTCACGGTCGCCAGAAAGCATTCACATCATTTTTACAATCGACGAAACAAAACTAGGGAAGTCTTGATAGCAAAACTTTAAAGAATATCATAAATAAATAAATAATAAATAACAAATGGATAATAAAGATAAAATTAATCAAAACAACCTAACATCCTCGTCCACGTCCACGAGCAAGGTTTTGAGCGGAAAGCTCGGGGCATAGAACTGCACGAGGATAATCATATACTATTTTCTCTCCATTATTCCATTTTCTCTCCGAGAAAAACATAAACATAAACAAAAACATAATAGAAATGAGATAAGATTATGAATTAAAGCTCAAAATGGCATCGTGCACGGTCGCCAGAAAGCGTCACATCATCTTTACAGTCGACGAAACAAAATAAGGGAAGTCTTGGTTGCAAAACTTAAAAGAAATTCATAAATAAATTGTAACACCCCCAAGATATTCAGAGTAAATTACAGCGCCGTAGACCCCCACGTGGGATCCACCAGGCTAAATAAGAAATACCGCTCGTCTAACCATCTCGGTTAGCGAGAAAACACACATCACCAAGATGAAAAATTAAACAAAACGCAAGGTACAACCGGTAAACCATCACTGAAAATTACAAATAACATTTAGTATACAAACCAGTTCCAAATCAATACGCCTAAGTATCGCGAGTACGGTCTATCAGGAATGTTTAAAATGGACAACTGAAATAAAAGGACTGAATTGCACATGTCAACAACCCTGGCCAGCATCCTCGTACTACTCCAGTGCTCGCTCGATCGGCTGAACGCAACCTGAAATTCATAACACGAATTTTCCCAAAATGGGTCCCCAGAGGGGTCAGCAATTACGCTAGTACAAGTAATCAAGCCAAGCCAATCGCTTACACATTTCATAGTACATGCATCAAGTCGTTTCAAAATCAAAACAAGACATGTCTCTTCCCGAAAAACAAACAGTCAAATATCACATGTCAAACTTGCCTAGGAACGGGGCAAAATCACTGATCCCATCCGAGACCTCTAAGGACCCTCCCGGAGTGGCCATAGTTAGAAATCAAAATCACGCACATGCATCGCCTAGGACCAGGGCGAAATCATTGGTCCCATCCGAGGCCTCTTTGGACCCTCCCGGACTGGCTAGCCAACAAGCCCGTGAATCAGGAGCGAAATCACAGATTCCCCTGAGGCCCTGTCGGACCCTCCCGGAGTGAGCAAAGCACACACATATACATTACCATTTCATGTTAAGCATAAAAGTTTCACAAGAATACTTGCCTTGAATAATTAACGACGAAACGGACAGAATGGAAAATCAACCACGATCGCTAAGAACCGACAATACCGAACCTAACGATTCGAAGAATACAATCACAACTATTTCTATACGAGTACGAAAATGGAAGACACCCGAAAACCCACCTACGAATCATGTAAATTCGTACAAAAACAACAACGAGGGCGAGTCGCGACCGAACCCTCTCGATTTTTCAAATACCACGAAATTTAAATGAAATCGTAGGGAAAACATGAATACCACTAGGATTAATCACATATATCATGGATTAATCAACAACACGAAATAAATCGGGCGTTCAATTGAAAACCCCCAAACTCCCCAAAAATAGGGTTCTAAGAGATTACCTTGGATCAAAGACAAAGAACACAAGTAGATGTTGTTAATCTACACCAAGAACTCAAGGAAGATGATAGTTGAGGTGATTGGAAGACAAAATCGCCTTTGGATCGCTCAAGCCGCGGGGAAGGACATGAAATGAGAAAAATGATAGGAGTTGACCTGTTGTGGCCCTTATATACTGGATATAATTAGCGCACGCTACTCTCATGGTTAGCGCGCGCTAACGGGATCGTCCAGTAGTCCAGTAGCTCCTGTCCTAAGATGCTATCGCGCGCTACTACAATGAAATTAGCGCGCGCTAACGAGTGGAGACCGTAGTACAGACAGCGCTCAAAGATGGAAAACGACGAATTCTTCCCCGGATGAAAACAACGCGCACCCGACACCAAACAACATACTGAAGAAGACACACGAATGACGAGTTCGAGTCAGAAATGAAGCGCTAAAAGAAAACACGATTCTGACTACCCAAAGGTTCGGAAAACGACAGTAATGGCCCCATAAGTTTGGGAAATTACAAAACGACCCAAAACATCCGAAATACACGATACACGATCGAAACACCAAACGAAAACTCACAACATGCATAATAACATAATACGGATTTGCGGCAACCCCTAAACGGCGGTTCCGAACAACGATTACGAGAATCGAACCAAATAGCGACGAAAATGACACTAAACACGGAATTGAGTAGAACAGGTCTGAAACAAGCTCGGATGGCAAAAAGTCCAGTATTAAATATTCTCGAAATATCCATACGGTTACAAGTGAGTCACTAAAAATAAAAAATACACCAAAATAAAAACCGAAAAAAAGGAAAAATGCGGATATTACATTCTTCCAGTTTCGTCCGGAAACTTAAGAAACAAACAACTCGAGGTACCTAGCACTCATGATATCCTAGATTTTCCAAGTTGCTTCCTCAACACCATGTCTTGACCACTACACCTTGACCAATGGAATGGTCTTATGCCTCAGTCGCCTCTCACGGTGCTCCAAAATTTTCAAGGGGACGCCCCTCGAAGGTAATATCCTCTGCGATATCGATCTCACCATAGTCGATGACATGACTAGGATCCGGAATATATTTCCTCAGCTGGGAAACATGGAAAATGCTATGGACGTGACTCAAAGACGGAGGCAATGCCAAGCAATACGCCAACTCGCCAACCCTCTCGAGAATCTCAAAGGGCCCAATAAATCTCGGACTCAACTTTTTCTTCTTCCCGAAGCGGAAAATTCCCCTCGTCGGTGACACCTTCCGCAAAACGTGGTCTCCCACCTCAGATTCCAAAGGTCGACGACGAACATCAGCATAGGATTTCTGTCGACTATGAGCAGTCAACATCCTCTCCCGAATCAATTCCACCTTCTTTCTCGTCTCCAAAGCGACATCCGGTTCGGTCCCGACCAAATCGGACGCCTCGTTCCAAAAAATCGACATCGCCACCCATAAAGCGCCTCATACGGTGCCATCTTGATCAATGCGTGCCAACTATTGTTGTACGTGAACTCGATCAACGATAAATGATCCTCCTAATCACTGCTCCAATCGAGAGCACAAGCACGCAACATATCCTCAAATGTCTGGATAATGCGCTCCGACTGTCCATCCGTTTGAGGATGAAAGGAAGTACTCAGATGCAAACGAGTACCCAATGCCTTATGTACCGCCTGCCAAAAATACGATACAAAACGGCCATCATGATCCGAAACAATAGACTTCGGAGTACCGTGAAGCCTCACAATCTGCGCAATAAATACACGAGCCAGTCTTTCCGGACCCCAAGTATCCTTGATGCCCAGAAAGTGTGCCGACTTGGTCAGACGATCCACAATCACCCACACCATATTCATACCAGACTTAGATCTCGGCAAGCTTGTGACGAAGTCCATCAAAATATCTTCCCATTTTCATTCCGGAATAGGAAGCGACTGCAACAACCCGGCTGGTCGCTGATGCTCGATTTTGACCTGCTGACAAGTCAAACATCTTGCTACAAATTGTGCGACATCCTCTTTCATATCATTCCACCAAAAGTTCCTCTTTAGGTCCTTGTACATCTTACTCGAACCAGGATGAACCGAGTAAGGCGTAGTATGGGCCTCACGCAAAATACTCTGCCTCTATTCCAAGTCATTCGGTACGCAAAGTTGACTCTGGAACCTCAACACACCATCTTCGTGATCAAAAACCCAGGAGACTTCCCCTTAAGAACATTCTCTCGAATTTGAGCAATCATCGGATCCTCCAACTGCTTCAGCGATGACGAAATTTCCAAAGCACATAGTTGCCCGACAACTCCTGGTAACAAAATCTCGACACTCAACTCGATCAAATCACATCGAAGCGCAGATTGAGACGTAAGTATCTCAAGTGTCCGTAACGTAACCGGCTTCCGACTCAAGGCGTCTGCCAAGACGTTCGCCTTGCTCGGATGATAAAGGATTTCGAGGTCATAATCCTTAATCAACTCCAACCACCTTCTCTACCTCATATTCAACTCCCGCTGAGTAAATATGTACTTTAGACTTTTATTATCGGTAAAAATCTGACATGCAGAGTCAAAGATATAATGACGCCAAATCTTGAGCGCAAAAACAACTATCGTTAACTCTAGATCGTAAGTAGGGGAGTTGAGCTCATACGGCCTCAACTGTCTCGACGCATAAGCAATAGTCTTGTCGTGCTGCATCAATACGCACCCAAGACCCTGACCCGAGGCATTGCTATAAACAGCAAAACCCTCATTGCCACATGGCAACGCTAGAATCGGGGCTGAAATCAAACGCCTCTTTAGCTCCTCAAAACTTGACTGCCTTTCGTCATTCCAGACGAACTTCTCAGATTTGTGAAGCAACTGCGTAAGTGGCCGATCCGATTTCGAGAACCCCTCAACGAACCTATGATAGTAGCCATCCAAACCCAAGAAACTACGGACCTCATTTAGATTATTAGGCGTTGTCCAAGCCTCAATCTTCTGTGGATCCACAGACCCCCTCGGCTGAAATCACGTGACCCAGAAACATCACTTCTTTTAGTTAAAACTCACATTTCGAGAACTTCGCATAGAGTCGCTCGGTCCTCAAAACGTCCAACACCACATGCAGATGATGCGCATGCTCCTCATCATTCTTCGAGTAGATAAGGATGTCATCAATGAAAACGACGACACACTTATCCAAATACACAATGAAAACCTTGTTCATCAACTAGATGAACACTATCGGTGCGTTAGTTAATCCGAAGGGCATAACCACAAACTCATAATGTCCGTATATCTTCCGAAAAGCTATTTTTGGGACATCGGACTACTTCACCCGACGATGATAGTATCCCGATCTCAAGTCGATCTTCGAGAATACCGCAACTCCCTGCAACTGATCAAACAAGTCATCAAATCTAGGTAAGGGATACTTGTTCTTGATGGTCACTTTGTTTAGCTAGCGATAGTCGATACATAAATGCAGTGAACCATCCTTCTTTCGCACAAACAGGACCGGTGTATCCCAAGGCGAAGCGCTCGGTCAAATATATCCCGACTCAAGAAGCTCACTCAACTGCTTCTTCAACTCAGCCATCTATGAAGGTGCCATGCGATACGGCGCCTTCGAAATTAGAGACGTATCTGGCTCTAACTCGATAGCGAACTCAACCTCACGGTCCGGTGGTAACTCCGGCAACTCGTCAGTAAAAACATTTAGGAACTCACTAACGACCGGGATCGATGAAAACTCGACCCCACCATCTTCCGCCTTCAAGGCGTAACACCAATAACCAGTACACCCCTTCCGCGGGAGTCTCATCGCCTTTAAGGCGTTAATTATGAACTTCTGGTTTCCCCTCTTTCGCCCAGTGAAAGAGTACTTGGTGCCGTCCTCGGCTAACATGGTGATGATTCTCATGCGGTAGTTCATGATCGCACCATGCCGCTCGAGCCAATCATCCCCGAGAATCAAATCCTCACCCTCAATATCCACAACAATAAGGTTAGAGAGCCAAGCCCTCTCACAAATAACCACAGAGCAGTCTCGGATCTCCCGATCACCAACTATCCGATCACCGCTAGGAAGTTTAACGGTGAAAGGCTCACAAGACGACAAACAGTCAAGACTCAAACGGCGCACACACTACAGAGAGATGAACGAATGCATAGCACCCGAACTAAAAGGCACACTGACAGGAGGAGAATGAATATGAACGGTACTTGTAGCCACAGTAGCCGCTGGATCATCGGCCCTCCTCATCTCGATACACGCGGATGAGTGGAGCCGACACTGGAAGCTCCCCCTCTAGCGGGTTAGCCCCGACCTCTCCCTCGGCTGGCACTCTACGGAGGTTGCGGAGGAAACGACCCCTCGTTCACACGGCCCCTTAGACGCTGGGAAAGAAGCCTGAGTGCCGAGAGTCTATCCTAAACGATCACAAAAGGAAGCCTTGTGGCCCACCTGGCCACAAGTATGACAAGTCAATGGTGGATGGGGACACTCCCGGTTCCTATGACCCGGCTGACCACAGTTAAAACATCTGATCTCTCGAGTGGGGCACTGGCAATACCTCGAAAGCCCCCAGATAAACAAGCCGAACCGCCCGCAGGAACGTCAGCAGTTTGAGACTTCTGCTGAATTCCGCCCTTGTGACCCGAAAAATTACCGACGGATTTCTGTTTCTTACTTTCTCAAGCAGTCTCACTGGCCATCAAGGACATATCATAAGCAAGAGCTCTAGTCTGATAGTCCTTTAGGGTGGTGCAGGCGAATCCAGACATGTAATCACGAATCCTCGGTTTCATTCGCCTCGAGAAGTGGCAAATTTTGTCACTCTCCTCCTTAACCTGGGCCTTCACGTATCCCAATTCCCGGTTGAAATCTGCAATGGCCTGAGAAATTGGAACATCTCGAGGCTGAGCATCATAAAAAGCATGGACCCGCGCCTGACGAACTGGACACAGACAGTACTCAGCTTCCATAAACTCGGCCCACGACGCATCATGATCCTGAGGCCCGACGGCCTCCCACCAATCAGCAGCATCCCCAGTGAGAAAATATCGGGCGATTGGGACCTTGCGATCCTCAGGACAATTTATGGCAACAAAGACCTTGGATATCTCTTTGATCCACCCCTCCGAACCAATCGGGTCTTAAGACCCAGAAAACTGAGAAGGATACATCTTGGTGACATCCTGAAGCCAACGATCCGCTCCGTCCCGAGCATCATGATCCGGAGTCGGGTTTTGAACCGCCTAGACTATCGCAGCCATTTGGTTCACCATTTGTTGTATCACAGCTGCAACACCAAAGTAGGCGCCATTACCGGCTGCGCCATCTTGAGTAGCAATATGGCTCTGATGGCCATCAGTACTGTCGGCTCCAGAAGAATGTGATGTGGCCGCCCCACTAGCTGCCCCACGTCCCCGGACGCATCCACGACCACGACCACGACCTCTACCTCGACCTCTCCCAGGATCCATACTGGAGATAAAAGATAGCAAAAGCAACTCGATGATAAGTACAAAAGGGGAACAATCAAAGTTCAGGAAACGGAGGTACAATACGAGAAAAAAAGATAATCGACTGAGGAAAACTTACGAACGAACACTGGAAGTACCGTGATGATGGCAGCTTGATGACGATGTGCAAAATAAAACACAACTAGACCCAATTAACCGACAAGCCTAGGTATCCATAAACTCGTCTCTGATACCATTTTCTGTAACACCCCTAAGATATTCAGGGTATATTACAGCACCGTGTACCCCCATGTGGGACCCACCAGGCTAAATAAGAAATACCGCTCATCTAACCATCTCGGTTAGCGAGAAAACACACATAACCAAGACGAAAAATTCAATAAAACGCCCGGTACAATCGGTAAACCAGACATCACCGAAAATTACAAATAACATTTAGTATACAAACCAGTTCCAAATCAAAACGCCTAAGTACTCGCGAGTACGGTCTATCAGTTTACGAACTTGAGAACGAACGTTTAAAATGGACAACTGAAATAAAAGGACTGAATTGCACATGTCAACAACCCTGGCCAGCATCCTCGTACTACTCCAGTGCTCGCTCGATCGGCTGAACGCAACCTGAAATTCATAACACGAATTTTCCCAAAATGGGTCCCCAGAGGGGTCAGCAATTACGCTAGTACAAGTAATCAAGCCAAGCCAATCGCTTACACATTTCATAGTACATGCATCAAGTCGTTTCAAAATCAAAACAAGACATGTCTTTCCCATAAAACAAACAGTCAGATATCACAGTTCAAACTTGCCTAGGAACGGGGCGAAACCACTGATCCCATCTGAGGCCTCTAAGGACTCTATCGGACTAGCCATAGTTAGAAATCAAAATCATGCACATGCATTCCCTAGGACCGGGGCGAAACCACTGGTCCCATCTGAGGCCTCTATGTACCCTTCCAGACTGGCTAGCCAACAAGCTCGTGAATCAGAAGCGAAATCACAAATTCTCCCGAGGCCTCGTAGGACCCTCCCGGTGTAATGCCCCCAAAACCGTATGGGAATATTACACACCGTAGATCCTTCTCACGAGGATCTACCAGGCTAAACATCACAAAACGACCAGTGTTTGCCCGGCCGGGGCAAACAATACAATGATACGGACCGTTAAGGTCAATTATAAACAACTACATGGACCGGTGAGGTCGTACGACTGACGTAAACAGAAAAATACAACTCTTTACAATGAATACTCACGCAGGGGTAAAGATACAAAATAGCGGAAGGCGGATTACGAATCTGACGATACAACACAACTCGACTTAACTCCCAACTCTCGATTAGTATCGTAGCCCGTCACTTCCTGTGCCGATCCTATGACTGCTCCCCGAACCTGCAAGCACCTGGACACAAAACAGACGTACACCCCCCCGATTACTCGGGGGTTAGCAAAATTCCACTATTTTGCTAGTGCAAGTATAATATGATATGAAATGCAACAAGTAAATAGCAACCATGAATTTGATATGGAAATCAACTATCAAAATGTTCCCGAGAAGTTTTAGAATTTCGAACTCAAGCAAAGAAGTATTTGAAAAGAACTCGTCATCTCGGGGATTTTTAAAGTAGGAATTCTTTTGGACCTCGAGTCCCAATTTACAAAACCTTTTAGAAAGCGTTAGGGACGCATCCCGATTTTCGTTTCAAAACACACTAGTTAGGATATCATAATGGGTCCGTGACCCAACTTTAAAACGTTATCCAATCAATCACTATTACACGATCACTGTTCGTACACATCATGTACCAAACTCCAGAGGCCTCGACAGACCCTACCCGGACCACACGCATTGTTCGTACACATCATGTACCGAACTCCAGAGGCCTCGACGGACCTTA